>CM046003.1:66767365-67367365 GCA_025175895.1 Wurfbainia villosa | reverse complement strand
TTGAGTTGCTCCATTGTGACGCCGCATTGGATGGTGAGGACGGCCTTTGCATTTGATTCAAATTTCTTGTTTATTTCTCTTGTCCAATCCTTGCTTGGAATAGGATGTCCATGTTCATCCACCGGTTCTTCGAAGTCATCTACAATACTATGCCAAATTTCAATATTACTCATAAGATAGTACTTCATCCTACCTTTCCAATATGCAAAATGGCTCCCATCGAAGAGCGATGGCTTGGCGGTGCTATATCCCTCTTGAAGAGCCATTGATGTCTTGGTTGATGTTGAGATCTTCCAAGCTATCCGGGCTTTGATACCACTTATTAGGACCCTTGGAATGGATAGAGGGGGGGTGATTAGCCTTTCTTCGTTTCTACAAGACGTTAGCGGAAGCAATACAAATAAAAACACAAATAAAAGCGAGAAACAAAGCTAACACCCGATGTAACGTGGTTCGGAGATGACGCTCCTACTCCACGGCAATCCGTAAGGTGGATTAGCCCTAATCAATCTTCACTAGAACCTCCTTTGGATGAACCAAGGTGGAGAAACCTTATCTTACAATGCACTCCTCTTCTTTACAATGATGGAAGATTAGGATTAGAGAAGAGGAGGTTTTGGATTGCTAAAAACACTTGGAAAGCTTGGTGAGCACGTAGATGTAGTTTGGAGCAAGAGCACTAGCTTCACCAAGCTCCCCATGGCCCCTTTTTATAGAAGAGGGGCTATTTTTCCATTGCTTGATCACGACCGATGCTTACCATCGATCATTCGCCGGCCCGGCTTCAAATGCGATCTGCGGAGATTCGTAGCCGATCTCTAACGGCTAGGTGATCGATCGGATCCCTCCATCACGATCGATGGGGTGATCGATCAGTGATCAAGGCGATGAGTCGATCGCATTGCGATATTTCCCTTGATCACCGACCGATTCCCTTGGTAGTCGATCGATCACACGATCGATGATTAGGGTTTCACCCGACTCGACGAACGCTCGACGATCGATACATCGTATCCGATCGATACTCATCAAGTATGAGTAATTCATACTTGATTTTATACCCTAGACCTAGACTCAACCTTCTAGCTCCTCAATAAGCCTTGCGCCTTCAGGATCCCTCCGAGTCCGCGACTTGTTCATCCTTTGCGCTTTGCTTCCAAGAGCTTCCTTCGGTTTCGTCATATCTTGGGTTGCCAAAAGCTTGGACTTTACGCCGCCAAGACTACAAGCTTGGACTTATGCTGCCAAGACTTTATTTTGGACTTCCTTTGTCAAGGTTCACTTGGACTTTACGCTGCCAAGACTACAAGCTTGGTCTTACGCTGCCAAGTCCATCCCTTGTACTTCCTTTGCCAAGATCATACTTGGACTTCCTTTGCCAATATCATACTTAGACTTCCCTGTCACTTAAACATTTTTGCAATTAGATCACAAGATATTGCCTAACTTAGATGATTACCCAAACATCAAAACATATATAAATGCTTGGAGCATTGTTGCACCAACAATGTTTGGATCATTGATGAGACCGCATCAAGTTCAGAGATGAACTTCTTGATCCAAACCGCTTCCTTTGCTTCTTCCAAAGCTGTAATGTATTCTGCCTTAGTGGCAGAATCCGCTATAGTGTCAAGCTTGGAACCTTTCCAACTTATTGTGCCTCCATTCTAGGTGAATACATACCCAGACTGAGACATGGAATCATCCTTGTCTGTCTGGAGCTGGCATCCGTATACCCAAGTATCACCATGTACCCTTCTCCATATATTAGGAACACATCCTTAGTTCTTCTTAAGTACTTAAGGATCGTCTTAACAGCCACCCAATGATCCATTCCTGGATCAGACTGGTATCTTCTCATGACACTCAGAATATACGATACATCGGGCCTCACACATAACATAACATACATGATAGATCCTATTGCGGATGCATAGGGAATCTTACTCATGGAAATCCTCTCGTCTTCTGTGCGCGGACACATAGACTTCGAAAGGTGTACCCCATGCCTGATGGGTAGGAAACCTTTCTTGGATTTCGACATGCTAAACCTCTTTAGCACTCGGTCTATATATATAGACTGCGAAAGACCAAGCAACCGTTTCGATCTATCTCTATAGATCTTAATCCCGAGGATGTAGGTTGCTTCTCCCAGGTGTTTCATGGAGAATGTCTTGGATAACCAAACCTTAACTGACTGTAAGATTGAAACATCGTTTCCTATAAGTAATATGTCATCGACATATAATACTAGGAACACAACTGCACTATCACTAACCTTCTTGTACACACAAGGTTCGTCTGGATTTTGTGAGAAATCAAACTTTTTGATTGTCTCATCAAAACGGATATTCCAACTCCTGGATGCTTGCTTCAATCCATAAATGGACCGTCGCAATTTGCATACCTTGGTTTTATCAACCAATGTGAAACCCTCAGGCTGTATCATATACACGTCCTCGAGCAGGTTTCCATTAAGGAAAGCTGTTTTCACATCCATCTGCCATATCTCATAATCATAATGAGCCGCTATGGCCAGGAGCATCCGAATGGATTTAAGCATAGCTACAGGCAAATAGGTTTCGTCATAATCAACACTTTGTTTTTGACGATATCCTTTCGCCACCAATCTAGCCTTATAGGTAATCACATTACCATCCATGTCGATTTTCTTCTTGAAAACCCACTTGCACCCTATAGGCTTTATGCCTTCAGGTGGGTCAACCAAGTTCCAAACTTGGTTTTCATATATGGAATCCATTTTTGACTTCATGGCACCAAGCCACTTATCCCTTTCTGAACTTGTTAGCACTTCTTCATAACTGGTAGGCTCCTCATCATCAATGAGTAACACGTCGTTCGATTCACTTACGAGAAATCCATATCTCTCATGAATATTGCGTGTTCTACCAGATCTACGAAGATGTGGTGTTACAATAGGTCCAGCCGATTGCTCATCACTATGAGT
Source organism: Wurfbainia villosa (assembly GCA_025175895.1). Taxonomy (NCBI): domain Eukaryota; kingdom Viridiplantae; phylum Streptophyta; class Magnoliopsida; order Zingiberales; family Zingiberaceae; genus Wurfbainia; species Wurfbainia villosa. Next base: position 67,364,397 of record CM046003.1, on the reverse strand, counting down.
TGTCGGCTGTTGTGCTTCACCAGATATCTCATCAATGTCTATTTGAGTCTCTCGAGCCTCCTCAAGCTCGACGACACTCCCACTATTTTCTTGCAAGAGAAACTCTTTCTCTAGAAACACAGCATGCCTTGAAACAAACATCTTTTGTTCCACAGGATGATAGAATTGGTAACCCCTTGTTTCCTTAGGGTATCCAATAAATAGACATTTATCAGACTTAGCATCCAATTTGTCTGATGCAGTCCGCTTCACATAAGCATGACAACCCCATATCTTCAAGTAAGATACATGAGGTTTCTTACTATTCCATATCTTATATGGAGTAGTAGAGACTACCTTGGTTGGCATTCTGTTTAACAAGTAAACAGCTGTCTGAAGTGCATAGCCCCAAAATGACTTGGGAAGATTCGCATGATTCATCATTGACCTGACCATGTCCAACAAGGTTCGGTTACGCCTCTCAGATACACCATTATGCTGTGGTGTATATGGCGGAGTCCATTGAGACAATATGCCATTGTCTCTTAGATAATCAAGAAACTCTTGACTTAAGTATTCACCACCTCGATCCGATCGAAGTATTTTAATACTCTTGTCATGTTGTTTCTCTACTTCATTTTTGAATTCTTTGAACCTTTCAAAGGATTCAGACTTGTGTTTCATCAAGAACACATACCCAAACCGTGAGTGATCATCGGTGAAGGTAATGAAGTAGTTATAGCCTCCTAAAGCTTGAGTTGACAAAGGTCCACATACATCAGTATGTATCAGACCTAGTAACTCTCACACTCGTTCACCATTTCCTGAAAAAGGTAACTTAGTCATCTTTCCTTTTAAGCATTATTCGCATGTATCGTATGAATCCAATTCAAACGATTCCAGAATTCCACATCGGTGTAATTCGGACATGCGTTTCTTGCTTACATTGCCAAGACGACAATGCCACATGTAGGAGTCTAATTGATTATCCTTTCGAGTACGCTTGTTGCTCGCTTCGATATTGAAAATGTCACTGGATACGTCCAACGTATAAATACCATTGCTTAAAGTTCCAGTCCCATAAAAAACTTCATTCGAAGTTATGTAACAACAATTGTTACTAAACGTCAAATAGTACTCATTTCTATTTAAACAAGAAAAAGAAATGATGTTCTTTATCAACGAAGGAACATAAAAGCAATTGTCCAGTTCTAAGACAAGTCCTGTAGGGAGTTTCAACAAATACGTTCCGATGGCGAGTGCAGCAACCTTTGCTCCATTCCTAACACGTAAATTTGACTCTCCCTTGACGAGTCTTCTTGTATTCCTTAGCCCATGTATGTCATTACATATATGTGAGTCACACCCAGTATCCAATACCCAAGTGTTTGAGGAAATAGAATGACAATCAATAACAAAGATATATGAAAAAGATGGAGCATCTTATGCCTTATTCTTCTTCACGGACTCAAGATAAATCTTGCAATTTCTTCGCCAATGGCCCTACTTGCCATAATGATGGCAAGTGCCCTTTTGAGCTGGTTCTACCTTTTTAGCCTTTTTCTTCTTCCCCTTCTGTTTTTCCTTTGACTCCCTCTTAGAATCTTTCTTCGAGGAATCAACTAACAACACCGTCCCCTGCTCATGCTTCTCAGAAGGCTCCACAGTCTTCAGCATGTTGAGCAGTACCACAGATGAACCTTCTTGCATCTCAGAGGTGAAGAGGAGCTTGGAGACTTCGAACCTTTCAAATCTCACTTGCTTATCAAACAACTCATAAAGATGAAGGACTACGATATGAGCATCCATATGCTCATGCTGCTTTCATAGCTTGGGTTCCATCGCGGCTAGCATGATGCAACTTTTCAGTTTAGAATCAGTCACATGTTTCTGATAGACCAACAATTGGTCCGGAGTTGCATCGTCACTAGGATGGGCGGGAAGAGGCGCTTCGAGGACATACGCAAGATTTTTACCTTGAGAACAATTCTCAAGTTTCTAAGCCAGTCCAAGAAGTTCGGCCCAGTCAATTTATTCGAATCCAAAATGGAACACAAATTCAAAGACATCATGATCAATCTTAGAAATACAAAACGAGTATATATGAGAAAATGATTTTTAAAATGCATCAATATACATTTATAAATCTCATTCATTTTTCGAATTTCAAAAACCCCAAAATCACTTCGGGAGATCGTAGGTCCATCTCCGAATGGGCTGATATCCATCATAGATATGAACAACCTTGGAGAGAGTCCAACAAGTCATTTATAACTACGATGGTAGGTATCAACTATACCGATTGCATATCACATATATGCAACTATCACAATGTGCTATCAACTAATTGAATGTTCACACATACATCGGGTTGTTAACACATTAACAAGTATGCATCATATGCATAGCACCCAACTTCACCTCCCTTTACATCGACCTTGGAGAGAGTCCAACAAGCCAATGCTCCAGGTTAAAGTCGACCCATTAATCAAGAAATAGTTTTAATATGGTTAGAGTGCATTCAACCAATTAGCCCGGCTTGGAGAGAGTCCAACAACCAAAGATAACGATTGACCTCTGACTCTTACCATATTAGTATTAAACTATTCCATGGTTTGAACATGTTCGGGTTCGAGCCGGGCTTGGAGAGAGTCCAACAACCCGAACATGAAACGGAACTCTGGTTCTAACCATATTAATGGAAGGTGTAGGCTTTAATATTGAGTTAGGGTTTTTATGTCTCATCCTCTTTGCATGCAAATAACTATTATCTACATGACATTACATACATGGCATACATCTACATGTCACGACACGCATGACATAATGATATGCATCTAATGCAATTACATGGCATACAATTATGTCATGTACAATATTTCCTTATATGTCATAACTATTTATGGAAATAAAATATGTTTACGATTTGATTCTCCAAATCAAATCATGATTAAATTAGGAAACAAATTTCCAAATCTAATCACATATTTTATTTGTGGAAATAGTTGATTAAGGAAAGTCAATTTAGGAAACCAATTTCCTAAATCATCAAAACTAATTATGGAAATAAAATATTTTAAGATTTGATTTCCAAAATCAAATCATGATTAAATTAGGAAACAAATTTCCAAATCTAATAAAATATTTTATTTATGGAAAATATCAATTTCCATAAATACTTCCAACTTTCCAAAAGTGGAAGATTTCCATAAATATTTCTAGACTTTCCAAAATTGAAAAATTTCCATAAATACTTCTAACTATTCAAAAGTAGAAAATTTCCAGAAATATCATTATGACTACCGCAAAACAATTTTAGGATTATGTCGAAACACAACCTGGGCTCTGATACCACTGTTGGGTTTCCGACACCGCGGCGAGTGTGTGTTCGAACATGTTTCGCAAACATATGCACAGCGGAAGAAAAATAATAAATCTACATTTATTACAACACAGACATCACACGCATGCATAGTACAACATGTGTAGACATAACCGTAAATTTAAATTTGCAATAAAAGGAAATTTAACTACGTATACCTTTCGTATCACGTGTAGCGGGAACGGCATCAACCGGAACGATCCTCGCTAGAATCGTCTCTATCCGTATCCACGCCGAGTATTTTAGGGATGACTTCACAAAGTCACGAGCTTCGTCTTCGTACGGGTTACTAGCCTCGTGTTGAAGACGACGTGATCGAGAGAGGATCACGATCCGAATCCAAATTCGGATCCAAAGACGAGTCCTCAAAACTCGCTTCTCCGGAGAGGTATTCATCAACCGTTTGACGAATCCTTCGTCCTCCACCTCTGAGAATTACCGGAGATCGAATCCCCGGTAAGTAAGGCACTGTCGGAGCTCCAAACGTCGTCCAAACGACGCTCCGACAAGAAGAAAACAAGCTGTCCAGAAAACTGGACAGCTTTGGTGGAGGAGTAGAGGCCGGCCAAAAAGGAAAGATGAAGCTCACCTTGATGCCGAACCCAAAAGAGATCATCGGAGAGTTGCCGGAGGATCACCGGCCGAAGCTTGGACGCCGGAAACAATTTGGACGGTGGCACAAGGGGTTGGGCGGCAGCACAATGGTGTTGGCGCCGAATCACCAAGGAGAGGAGGGAGAGGTGGGTGGCCAAAACTAGGTTAGGGTTTTGGATTAGGTCTTAACAAACCCTTAAGCCCTCTTTTATAGAGAACTAATTCTCTTAATGGTTATTGGATCATAACCATAAGGCCCGTTAACCCGCTCCATTAATATAAGTTAAAATAAACCAAATCATGATGGTTTATTTTAAGTTAAAACGAACCGAACCAACTTTGGTTCATTCGTTTAAAATAAACCAAACCCTTTGGTTTATTCTCCTCCATTTGATTAGAACCAAACCATTTTGGTTCATCCATTATGTATTCATAAGACACGGCCCATCCACACTTCCATTGCGACTGAAACGATTTCATGATCGCTTCTTGTTTGGTCCAACCAAACCTAGTTTCTCTCGGTCTGAGAATCCCATTCTAAAGCTCATTTTAAATCCTTCGGATTACGCTCGTTGTGCGTGTGACCAAATAGGTTCTCGGTTTATGTTGGTCGTCTATAATTGACCATTAATTATATAATGATCATGAGTGGCACCTAGTAGTACATCATGATCCCCAATTAACCGAAAAGATCAACGGTTGATCCAGAACTATTTCTGAAACCCTTCAGCAGCTCGAATGAATCGTGCCCCATTCCCTTCACTCATCTTATACCCACTTGGTTCAGGACATGGTCTATAGTGTCAGTCCCCACTAGGCTGACTACGTCACACCTAGCCCAAGTATCATTTCCTTGTCCTACGGATTCTAGTTACTGCACATGTATCGAAGAGTACCTTACTCTAAACATGTAATGCTTTGGCCAAAGACTTTAGTAACAATCCGACGAGAGGCCATGGGTATACATCTCCTCGCAAGGAGTGGTGAATCCTTTATATGCTATTCAAACACCTTCGATCACTTCGACTTATACCCAATCATCCTGGGTCCACATCTCCTTAGAGATGTTTGCTTAAGATGTCAAAGCATAAGTCTCCATGATCAAGATGACTTGAATACCACAAGTCAAAGGAACATTGCACTTAAGCTACAGTAAGAACTTCATTGACATATCTATATATGCAGAGAACCATATGAAGTCTTACGGCTGGTCACTCCAATGAACTAGTTACCATAACTAGCATCCACGATTAACTCCGGACATCACAATGTCTCCAGCCAGTGAGAATCAGCTGCTTGGATACACCAAGGAGTATACCTCGTGCTAGTCTCGACAGAATTGATGGTGTCCAAATCCATCAATTCTTCGACTAGGGATAATTCCGATACATCACAATTACACATGTAGAGATACTCACTAGTTGTGATCCAATCACAAATTCTCTCATGCTGTGAATCGTATCGTGGACATTCAGTAAATGAGTTTAAGATCCAATCAAATACATGGAAATATGTACACTCAAATAGTGAATCTTCATTTATCAAATAAATGGTACGATCATAAGGCGATTGCCTTAGGACACCTCTTATATATTACTAACACGAACTGCTTACAAGACACCCATTGGAATTTCTCCATTTCGATTAGTTTATGGAAAACCATGTTATCTTCCAGTTGAAATAGAGCACAGGACATATTGGGCAATTAAATGGCTTAATTTTGACCTAAAGAAAGTCGGAGAGAAAAGAAAACTGCAGCTAAATGAACTTGAAGAACTACGCCTTGATGCTTATGAACATGCAAGGTCTTACAAGGAGAAAACGAAGAGGTGGCATGACAAGAATATCATTTGCAGAGAATTCCATCAAGGAGACTTCGTATTACTATTCAACTCAAGATTGAAACTCTTTCCTGGGAAGCTGAAATCCAGATGGTCGGGACCATATCGTGTTGAAAAGGTTTATCCTCATGGAGCTATTGATATATCCAGTGAGTCCACAGGAATTTTTAAAGTAAATCGTCAAAGACTTAAGTGATACTTTGCAAACAATTCTACTGAGCTGATTGGGGAGGAAGAGGGGCAGAGCACACTCCTCGAGCCATATCCCTAAAACTAGGGAGTAACTGAGGGGTCAAGCTAACGACCTTAAACAAGCGCTTCTTGGGAGGCAACCCAAGCTATTTTCATTTTTTTAGTCATTTTATTTTATTTTGAGTTTTACATTTTTTTTAGGTTTATAGGACACGACATGTTAAATGTGCCACTGCGTGCCAAATTGACACGACCCACCTATGCCGAATGACACAGGCGTGTTGAGGTTACCCGAAGACAACACAGGTCAAGCGTGCTACCGAGCACGCCCGTGTCGCACTTTTCTCACCTGCGGCATGCCTTGGTCGGGTATTTGCGTAAGAGGATGCCCGACACGCCTATGTTGCGGCTAGCCCTCTAAAGCCGGCCTGAGCACGCCCTAATTTTCCACTCGCGTTACAAGCTTGAAGCAGCTGCCGTCGGTCTCTCTCGAGCAGCCAAGAAGCTAACCTGCTGTCTCTCCCTCCCCAATGCCATGAGTAAGCGAGTGAAGACTAGAGGAGGAGCTTCTTCCTCTTCGGCGAAGGACAAGGGAAAGAGAAAAGCTCAGGACTTGGGTAACGATCCTCCTTCGACCTCCTGCCATCCATATGGAATTGTTTTTAGGGATGAGGTTATGAAGTCTAAATTCAGTAAGCTTGAAAAAAGGAAGTTAGTATCTACAAGAACTATAGACTTCTACACGTTGACAACCCTAGGGTTAAGAGATGACATAACTTGGTTGACCAATAGGATAGGCTGGACCGAATTTATCATGCATCATCATCTTACTTACCCTAGTATCACTCTTGAATTCCTTACCTTCACATGTCTATTGAAATCTGTGAGGAAGGAAAAAATCAAATTTAGATTAATGAACCATGAGTTTACTCTTTCTTTAAGTGATTTTAATACGATATTTGATTTTCCTTGCGGAGGGGAGAGGCAAATTCATAGATATTTTATTGATCATCAATTTTGGAGATTAATTTCTGATGACCCTTGCCCTTATGATGCATCTAGGTCTAAATCGTTTAACATCCCTAATCCTACTTTTTGTTATCTCCTTAGGTTTATGGCTAATACAATCTCTGGAAGATATGATAGTGCAGGGGTGGCTAGGCAGAGTGAGTTACAATTTTTATGGGCTATGCTAAATGAAGTTAATATTGATTCTGGAGCCCATATGGTTAGACATTTAGTTAAGATTAGTAATAGCCCATCTGGGGTCATAGTCATAGGTGGTATTTTCACTAGGATTGCTGTGGCCTTAGGATGTGAATTGGATGACCTTGAATATTGTCCTGCTAGCCCTAGATTGGATTTGGATGCTTGTATAAATATGAAGATGATTGAGGCATGTGACGAGGGGTATCGTTTGGTGTTAAGAAATGGAATTAAAATCCCTCTTCCAAACCCTGAGCGGATGACTGTACGTAATTCATCCAATTGGCTTTTTAGAGATGTCCAGAGACCCTTTCCTACCCCTACTGCCCATGCTCCATCACCCTCTCCTAGGGAGTCATCTCAAATAACCCCTGAGCCATCACATTCGACTCCTGAACCCCCACGGTTTCCTACTAACAATGTTTCTGCAGGGTACTCTTCTTTTGATTTTTTAGGATTCCGATCATCATTCGAAGCTTTCAAGGTCGAGCATACCTCGCACATAGGTGTGTGGGATCGGTTTTCCCAAGCTACATAGGAGCACCATCATATGGTAACACAACATTTGGATAGGGCAGCTGACTTTTACAGGAGAGCTGATGAGTTTTTCACTGCTGAGTCCGCCCGGAGGGAAGATGATGATAGATTTCGACAGGAGTCCTAGGAGTTTTACCAGGAGCAGCGACGTAGGTGGGCAGAGGAGGATGCTAGTAGCGAAGATGATGACCATTGACCAGCTTGAGCTATTTTGTGAGTTTCGATGCACATCCTTTACTGCTTATGCTGTCTCTACTTAGATTTTTAGTTTGGTTAGTGCTATTTTTGTTTGCATCTTTTCATATATCATAACATTGCATTTTTATATCATTTAGCGGAATATAACTGAACATTGGTCGGGTCATAATATTCTTTTTTGCCTATTTTGATAAGAACCCTATTTCACTTCTAACACGGTCTATAAGTCTGAGGTATCCAAAAAGGATTTAAATCCCCCATATCGGACGAGTACTCGATTTTCCATTGGAGACTTTCCTGTGCAATTTGGTTACAGGAGAAACACTTTCCCTAGAAGTTTTGGATAAAAAAAAAACTGGAATTGTTTTCAAGCACCCCTTTGAGACCAAGTAGTTACTGGGGAAACACCTAAAAGGTGTCCCTTTGAGACTAACTAGTTACTGGAGAAATGCTCTCTATAAATTCCTTCCCTTCTTTCTTCTTAGAAAGTGCTCCTTTGAGACCTTTTGTTACTAGGTAAGGATGATCCATGCATTAAGGCAGGTAAGTGCCTCTATGCCAGAAATAAGAATATTCTACGATAGAAGGGATGTCAAATCTGAATTGATGTCCAATGACTTTAGTTCAACTTTTCACATGCACTATATAGGGATCTTTCAAGCTTGGCAACTAGGAATGATTTGATAAGATTAAGATCAGATTGTATACCTCTGGATGGTGTCTAGTATTTCCACAATTAAGTTGTCTTTTGTATTTTCTTTGCTTGAGGACAAGCAAAAGTTTAGGACTAGGGGATTTTGATGTGTGTGTATCATGCTACGTTTTCACTACTCCATATGCATGCATTTTATCTCATTTCATGTCCTAAGCATGTATTTTGTCATGATTCAGTTAAGTTTAGCATATTTTGGATGAAGAGGCTGCTTTTGGGTGTTTTTCGTGTTAACAGGGCGAAGAAGCAGGCGTATCAAAACAACACAGGCGTGTTATCAGTGACACGCCCGTGTCAGGAGTTCCAGTGCTCAACATGCCCTGGTTCAGCAACCGGCATGCCCCGTTCAAGCAGTGACACGCCCATGTCAGGAGTTCTAGTGCTCAACACACCCTGGTTCGACAGCCGCGCCTGCGTTCAAGCCACGACCCGGTGAAATGTGCAACACGCCTGTGCCCTCATTTGGCACGGGCGTGTTGGCCTGATTCCATACTTCCTTTTCTGCGAGCAACTCGACGAAGCCGCGATCTTCATCTCAATTAAAGGAAAATATTTTGCCTTAATTGAAGAGGAGGCCAAGGCTATAAAAGAGGAGATATTCTAACCCTAAAGGAGCACGGCAGGTGAGAGGAGGACAGAGGAAGAGCAGAAGAAACGAGGAACACAGGTGGCACTAAGTATTGTAATTTCTTTCTCTAGCAATTCTTGTTCGACTATGGAGTAGTGTCCTGTAATCTTAGGATGGGGGAGTAGCCCTTGACGATTTATGATGGATGATGTAATCTATACTACTTGAATTATTGTTTGTTTTGATCTAGTTCTTGGATTCTTATTGATAAACCTAAGGAGCTAAGGGGAAGTACCTAACAGTGAACCCAAGTTCCCGAAACCTAGAACCAACTAGGGATTAACTCCTGTCAAGTAGCGGTAGTGTATCTATGAGGGCTTGCGGGGGTCTCATGACAGGTCCCCTTAGCTGATTATGGTCCCGTGTGCAAACCTATCGTGAAAAGGAAATTTAGACTCTAAAGGAACTCTTATGGACTTAATGGATCTATCAAATCTAGTTTTTACCAAGTAACGGTGGTAAGACTAGGGAGGTTTGCGGGGGTCTCGTGACAGGTCCCCTTAGCTGATTATGATCCCCTACGCTCGAATACCGTGACAGGTAAATTGAGTTTGATAAGTACAGTTGGCGTAGACCTCGAAAGGGGTCGTTGATTTACCTTAGGATAGGTTCCATCAAAACAACTCTAATAGGGGTAGGAAAGAATTAAATCACCTTATAAATCATCGACGTGGTGAAACCCATATCCTGAGATTCTTCTCAACTATTGACTTTTTGCTCGTTCTTCTCATTCGTTGTTCTTGACTGCTCAGTTTCTTTGCTTAATCAACAAATTGATTGACTAGATAACTTGGTATCACGATCATTCGGTAATTGTCCCAATCCCTGTGGGATCGATATTTTTATTACTTAATGACAACCATGCACTTGTGAAAAATAACACATCAATTAGACCATCTAACTCAACCAATCATCCCCATCAATTTTCCCAATTGATGTCATTCTCCCAATTAGTTCACCCCCTTTTTGACTAACATCAAAAAGGTTCTCTCCAAGGAGATCAATGTCTCATGTCCCAATGAGATCTTACAATCTCTCCCTTGGTCCAAAAATACCTAGGATGCCTACCATCTTCCTAGTGATAAGTCCCATATTACTCAAGAGAGTCAATCCTATACACTCTCCCAATTTCCAAATTAGGTCTCTCAAAATCCCATTTTCCCTCCTCATGAGGAAAAATAACATTCATCATCCCTTGATGGATACCTCCCCTTAAAGGCTTGCTCCCCCTTGACCATTGCACCAACAATGTCCTTGGAAAGTCCCTAAGCCAATAAGAACTTTAAACCATCAAAAATAAGGTTCAAAGTTCCAACATGAACTCTCCACACCTTAAATTTGAAATATAATCTTAACACCTTTCCTAATCCATATCCAATGGATTTTTACTCTTTATAATGCTTCCCAATGTATATCCTAGGGTTAGAAGTGGTTAGGAAACTTTACCATAGCTAAAAATGGGCTAAACAATCTTGTTTTTCCCAAAATCAGCCTGACAATTGACTTTATCAGAGATCAATCGACTGCCACTCCCATCAGACGACTGCCACCAAGGGCAGTCGACTGATAACTGAAATTTCCGAATTTCAATTATCAGAAATGAATATCATAAATTCATAAATAATTATATGTATATCGAAAAATCATGAAAATTCATACGTATAATACTTATGACACATACAATTGGTGCAAAATATTGGAAAAATATTTTATCCATAAAATATCGAAATTGATAAAAAATTAAAAAGTGAAGAAAAACTTCTAAGTTTTGGCTCATTTTGTATCAACTTCATCAATGGTGATTGCTATCAAAAGATAGGCTTCACCAAGGTTTTCTAAAAAGATTTTAAAATGTTTTTGAAAACTTCTATTGGATCATATTCCTTGGGCTCAATGTACATGACTTGTACACAAGCTTTTCCAATGATCCACCAATGAAATAAGATGAGTTTTAGTTCATCTAGATGCAAAAACTATGCACCTTGAACTTAACTCATATCCTAGCATCTCACATATATCTTGGGTGTATAAATATGCATACATGTCAATGTGATGTGAGATGTGGGTTTTGTTCATCCTAATCTAGGGTTTCATGCATTTTCTAAGACAACTCTACTTGATTCCCTTATAAATAGGACTCCAGGTCATGCCAAAGTCCTTAAATCAATTTTCATTAATTTAAATGCATAAAGTATGATCATGGCATAAATGATATCATAATTAAACATGGCTAATGATCATGATGTCATGACGTATGATACAATCTAAGCATACATGACATTTAACCTAACCCTAAGCATGATCATGACATTTTAAATGATTAAAAATAGATATGATGTTATGACATGTTATATGGAAATCAAAGCATAGCATATAAAATATATAGGTATAATAATACCTAAATTTTAATATTAATTGCCATTTAATATAATTAAAAATATTTTGCCATATTATCACTTTTTTCCCTAGTGTGCCAAAAACCCAAAATGGAACACTTTGACCTCTAATCCTAAATTGTGCCAATTTAATTGATTTTTCATATTTTTCAAGGTATATTGGCACATCCTAAAATCTTTTAGGATCATAATATCAAATTGATTTCCAAGGTATCCATAACCTTGAAAATTACCTAAAGTGCCACATTTGCCATGGTTGAGTTAACTACCATTCAATCAAGGTTAGAACACCCTAAACCCATGTAGCGTGAATCAATCACACTCTTAGGAACCCAAAACCTATTTGAGCTCCTAGGGGTTACTAGGTATTCCTTAGGGATGACCTCCCTAGATACCTTCCTAATGACCCTTCTAGGCTTATTAGCCTTGGTCATTTGAGTCTTGCCATGGTTGATTCTAGGGGTGACTCCCCTTGCAACCTTCTTAGTGGCTTCCCTAGGTTTCCTTGAAACCCTAGCCACTAGGCACATACCTTGGTCAACCTTAGGGATGACTTCTCTATTGACCTTGGTCTTTCTAGACCTAGTTTGTGTTCCATAATCAAATGGAACACTATGATAAGCCACCTTAGGCTTAGGTTTGTGACCCAAACATTTCTTGCCCTTGGTTGACTTTTGTCTCTTAGGCCCTAAGTGTTGACTTTGACTTCTAGACCCTTGAATTTGACCATTTGACCCTTTTATTTGATTTTGCATAATTTTAAGGGTCTTTTCCATTTTCTCAAGTCTTGACCTCAAGGCTTGATTTTCAACCTCTAATTGCCCAATTTTTGAATTTTGATTTAATCCTTGGGCATGATTTTTCCTAGGCATATGCCTAGCCCATTTAGGGTTGAAACTTAGGTGGTCTTCTATTTTCTTGATGGATTCCCTAGGTAAGGTCTTTTTAGGGACATTAGTCACAAATTTCTCCTTATTTCCTAAGTGGACACTTTTAGCTCCTAAACAAAAAAATTTCTTATTTCTAACTTGCTTTTCATGAGAGATAGCAAGAGAATTAAAAGCATGCTTTTGACTTTTAAACTTAGAAAGTGCATTATTGAAATATACCTTAGGGTTAGCCTTAGCTCCCCCTACATGAGTTGCTCCTTCTTGCCCCTTCTTCTTCCCTATAGGACATTGACTCCTATAATGATCCGGTAGCCGGCATTTGAAGCAAATCACTTGCTCCTTGCTCTTGATTGTTGGGGAACTGGTATCCTTTGACTTTTCTTGACTTTTAGGCGTTGGAGGAGCTTTCCTTACTCTCTTTGGGCACTTGCTCTTGTAGTGCCTGGATTCCCTACTCTCAAAGCATATAATATGAATTTTATTTAAAATTAAATTGCTTGAGTTACCTAGTTCGGTGGTGAGGGTCTCTTGAGCTTTCTCTTCCTCTCGACCGGATGTGGATGGCTCCTCTTGTTGCTTCGGTGTTGAGGATGCTGTAATCTCCTCTCCCTCAATCCTAGAGGTGGAGGTCTCCTCTTTTTCCACCGATCCGAAAGTTGATTCTTTCTCAACTTCCGAACCCTCACTTGCTTGTGAGGATGAGGATTCATCTTCGACCTCCTCTTCTTGAGTCGGTGATGGTTCTTCATGGAGCTTGGCCAATTCCCTTCAAAGCTCCTTGGCATCCATGCAATCACCTAGACTACACAAGAAGTCATTAGGTATCAAATCAAAAATGAATTTTACTACCTTCTTGTTTTTCTCAAATTGTTGGAGTTGCTCTTCATTCCATCTCTTCTTTTTGAGGAAGCCACCTTTTGGTCCTCTTGGATATTCAAATCCATCCATTAAGATGGACCACTCCTCAAAATCCCTCATCATTAGGAAGTCTTTGATCCTCGCCTTCCATTGTCTAAACCCTTCTTGTCCATAGAAGGTATAAGGGATAGGTGTGTTGATATCCCAACCTAGTTGTCCTCCCAACTCCATGTTCACCCTCTAGTATCTTTGTCTTAGCTCCCGGCGATTAGTACGGAGAAGAGCCCCGGGCTCTGATACCACTTGTAGAAGATCCTTGAAAGCTAGAGGGGGGGGGGGTGAATAGCTTGTATTCATTACATCGATGGAAATTGTTCGCGTTCGTCTACAATTTTCATTAGCGCGCAGCGGAATAATAGTAAAGCAATAACGAAATAGACAAACACAATTACATAAGTATTTAACGTGGTTCGAAACTGAATGGTTCCTACTCCATGGATCAAGCTCTAAAGAGCTCTAGCGATGCCACAAACACACCACTATGCAATAACTCCTTCTCGACACAAGTCGGAGGTGGAGAAACCTCTTACAAAATATTACAACAGTAATACAAGTAAACAACAAGCAATTACAAGTGAATATAATAAAAGAAAGAAAAGAAAACTTTACACAAATCTTTTAGAAGCTTGCTTGTTGATTGCCTTGGACTAGTAGTTGAAGGCCCTGATTTGCAGCAGCAAATCGCTTCAAAACGTCCAAGAAAATCGGTGGTGATTTCCTCCTCCACAAGCTCCATTTAAAGTTGCAACCTGGGTTAGAAATCGCCGATCAGTCGACTGCTCGGGACCATAAGTCGACATATGCCACTGTTGTCGTGAGACAACGGCTAGATCCACGCTGGAAAGATCCAACGAATCCATCATCAGTCAACTGATCATGACCATCAATCGACTAATGGTGCCTCCACTCGACTGCTAACCTCAGCAGTCGAGTCAGACTCTATTCTGTACCCGAAAAACCAAGAACCAGTCGACTGCCAGGCTAATCAATCGACTTTCCACCACTGGCAGTCGACTGCTAGGCCAATTCTCGCAGTCAAACCCTAGTTGACTCATGCCAGTCGACTGCCACATGGCACCATTCGATTGGCACACCTCAAACATGAGGTTTTAACCCAAGTATGGTTCCCCCTTACTTGTTAGACCACCCTTAGCCTAGACCTAAGCCTTCTAGCCACCTCCGTTAGCCTCACGCCTCTCAGATCCCTCCAAGTCATCCATGACTTGTTCATCCATTGCACTAGCCTTCAGGTGCTTCCATCGGCTATGTCATGCTAACGGTGTCTACACCGCCAAGGCACATTGGACTTACGCTGCCAAGACTCCGCTTGGACTTTACGCCGCCAACCATTGGACTTATGTGTTGGTGCAATCGGCCCAGGTCACGATTGACCAGGACTCGAGTTTGACTCGAGTGATGTTTTGATGTTTCGACAAAAACATATGACAATGTAATTGTCATGGGAAAGTCCAAGTCTTGTGTACTTGGCATGGAAAGTCCAAGTGGAACACTTGGCATTTGATAAAGTCCAAGTCTTGAGTACTTGGCATGAAAAGTCCAAGTGGGACACTTGGCACATGAAAAGTCCAAGCATGGGTCTTGGCAATGTAAAAGTCCAACATGGGTTGGCAAGGGAAAGTCCAAGCATGGTCTTGGCATTTGAGAAGTCCAACATGGGTTGGCAAGGGAAAAGTCCAAGCATGGGTCTTGGAAATGTAAAAGTCCAACATGGGTTGGCAAGGGAAAGTCCAAGCTTGAGTCTTGGCATGAGAAGTCCAAGAGGTTTGATATTGGTTGCGTAAAGTCCAAGCGGGAGTCTTGGCAGCATAAGTCCAATGTTTGCGGCGTAAAGTCCAAGCGGAGTCTTGGCGGCGTAAGTCCAATGTGCCTTGGCGGTGTAGACACCATTAGCATGACATAGCCGACGGAAGCACCTAGAGGCTAGCGCGATGGATGAACAAGTCATGGATGACTTGGATGGATCCGAGAGGCATGAGGCTGATGGAGGTGGCTAGAAGGCTTAGGTCTAGGCTAAGGGTGGTCTAGCAAGTATGGGGGCACCATACTTGGGTTAAAACCTCATTTCTGAGGTTGGCAGTGGTCTAGCAAGTATGGGGGCACCATACTTGGGTTAAAACCTCATTTTTGAGGTTGGCAGTCGACTGGCATTATGGTCGGTTCGACTGCCATGAGTCGACTTGAGTTTGCCGGTTTAGAGCCGAAATTCTCGCGATCATTGCTCATTGGAAGCGATTGGTAGTGTCGACGGCGATCGTCAAGCGGCGATCATTGTCGATCAATGTCGAGCACGAAGCGCTCGTGGCCGACTAGCTAGTCGGCTCTGACAGCGATCGGCGCAATGTTGCGATCATTGCCGAGATCCGTTGGAGTTTTTCCAGCGTGGATCGAGCCGTTGTCTCACGACAACAGTGGCATCAGTCGACTAGTGACTTATGGCAGTCGACTAATGGGCGGAAATCCAGGTTGTGCGCAAGGATAAAAGGAGCTCGACAGGAGGGTTTTTGGCATCAGTTCTTAAGCAATTTCTTGGACATTTTTGAGGCTATTTGCTGCTGCAAATCAGGGTTTTCAACCACGGTTCAAGCGATCAACAAGCAAGTAATCCAAACGCATTTGTAAAGTTGTTTTCTTTACTAGTTTTGCATTGTATTATTGTATTTGCTTGTATTCCTTTCGTTTATTGTTATAAACGTTTGTACGAGGTTTCTCCGCCTCCGACTTGTTGTCGAGAAGGAGTTTATTGATTAGTGATTGCATTGGCGTCGCTAGAGCTCGTTAGAGCTCGATCCGTGGAGTAGGAACCGTGTGGTTCCGAACCACGTTAAATCTTTGTGTTATTGTGTTTGTGATTGTGTTTCGTTATTGTTATCATATATATATTCCGCTGTGCTAACGAAACTTGTAGACACGAACATGCGATCAAATTCCATCTACGAACGGTCAAACGCTATTCACCCCCCATCTAGCGGCGTCAAATTTCCAACATTATGCTGCCAAGACTCTCGCTTGGACTTTACGCCGCCAATATCAAACCCCTTGGACTTCTCAAATGGCAAGACTCAAGCTTGGATTTTCCCTTGCCAACCCATGTTGGACTTTCCATGCCAAGACTCATGCTTGGACTTTCCTTGCCAACCCATGTTGGACTTTCCATGCCAAAACCCATGCTTGGACTTTTCTTGCCAACCCATGTTGGACTTTCCATTGCCAAGACCCATGCTTGGACTTTCCATGCCAAGACCCATGCTTGGACTTTCCCAAATGCCAAGTGTCCCACTTGGACATTCCATGCCTAGTGCCCAAGACTTGGACTTTCCCATGACAATCACATTGTCATATGTTTTTGTCGAACATCAAAACATCTCTCGAGTCAAGCTCGAGTCCTGGTCAATCGTGACCTGGGTCGATTGAACCAACAAGACAGAAGCTTTAAATAGAGCTCGAGGAGGAGGAAATCAACAGCATTTCTCGAGGGCTTTTGGGGCGATTTGCTGCTGCAAATCAGGGTCTCCAAGTGCAATTCAAGCAACCAAAGATCAAGCATTCAAAAGAGTAATTGTAAAGTAGTTTTCTTTACTTGCATTGTATTTCATTATTGTAATTACTTGTATCTATTTCTTATTGTTGTAAGAATATTTGTACGAGGTTTCTCCGCCTCCGACTTGTGTCGAGAAGGAGTATTTGTGATTAGTGATTGTGTCTTCATCACTATAGCTCTTTAGAGCTTGACCCGTGGAGTAGGAACCATTCGGTTCCGAACTATGTTAAATGCTTGTGTTTGCTTGTTTGTCTATTTCGTTATTGCTTTATTTCTATTTCTGTTGTGCGCTAACGAAGTTTGTAGACGAACGCGAATGGATTCCATCACATACTAGCACGACGCTATTCACCCCCCTCTAGCGGTCAACATCTCTTATACAAATGGTATCAGAGCCCGGGGCTCTTCTACAGACTAACCGTCAGAAGCTAAGACAAAGACACTAGAGGGTGAAGATGGAGTTGGAAGAACAACTAGGTTGGGACATTAACACACCGGTGCCCTACACCCTATATGGACGAGAAGACTTCAATTCTTGGAAGAGAAGAATTGAAGATTTTTTGATGATGAGGGATTTAGAGGAGTGGTCCATCCTAATAGAAGGATTCCAATACCCAAGAGGACCAAAAGGTGGCTTCCTCAAAAAGAAAAGATGGAGTGAGGAGCAACTCCAACAATTTGAGAAAAACAAGAAGGTAGTAAAATTTATTTTTGATTTATTTCCTAATGACTTCTTGTGTAGCCTAGGTGATTGCATGGATGCCAAGGAGCTTTGGAGGGAATTGGCCAAGCTCCATGAAGACCCATCACCGGTTCAAGAAGAGGGACCATCACCGGCCTCAAGTGAGGATTTGGAAGTTGAGAAGGAATCAACTTCCGGATCGGTGAAAGAAGAGGAAACCTCCACCTCTAGGATTGAGGGGGAGGAGATTAGAGCATCTTCAATACCGGAGCAACAAGAAGAACCATCTACATCCATTAGAGAGGAAGAGCAAGCTCAAGAGATCCTCACCACCAACCTAGGTGACTCAAGCAATGTAATTTTAAATAAAAATTATATAATTTGTTTTGAGTGTAGGGAAAGTGGGCATTACAAGAGTAAGTGCCCGAAAAGAGTTAAGAAGACTCATCCGGTACCAAAAGTCAACACAAAATCAAAGGATGTCGGTGCCTCAATTAGGAAGGGCAAGTAGCTTGTAGTATATTTCAAGTGCCATCAAAAGGGGCACTATAGAAGTCAATGCCCTAGGAAGAAGGAAATCAAGGATAAGGAAGGATCATCACATGTAGGGGGAGCTAAGGCTAACCCTAAGGTATATTTTAATAATGCACCTTCAATTTATGTTAAAAAACATGCTAGGACTTTTAATTCTCTTGCTATCTCTCATGAAAAGCATGTTAGAAATAACAAATATTTTTGTTTAGGAGTAAAAAGTGTCCACTTAGGAAATAAGGAGAAATTTGGGACTAATGTTCTTAGAAAAACCTTACCTAGGGAATCTATCAAGAAAATAGAATACCACCTAGGCTTAAACCCTAAATGGACTAGACATATACCTAGGAAAAACAATGCCCAAAGACCAAATCAAAATTCAAAAATTGGGAAATTAGAGTTAGAAAATCAAGCCTTGAGGTCAAGGCTTGAAAAATTGGAAAAGACCCTTGCAAAAATGACAAATCAAGTGCAAAGGTCAAATGGTCAACATTTAGGGTCTAGAAGTCAAAACCTAGGGTCCAATAGTCAAAGTCAAAGACCTAAGAGACAAAAGTCAACCAAGGGCAAGAAAGGTTTGAGTCACAAACCTAAGCTTAAGGTAGCTTATCATAGTGTTCCATTTGATTATGGAATACAACCTAGGTCTAGGAAGACCAAGGTCAATATAGAAGTCATCCCTAAGGTTGACCAAGGTATGTGCCTAGTGGCTAGGGTTTCGAAGAAACCTAGGGTGGCCACTAAGAAGGTTACAAGGGGAGTCACCCCTAGGGTTAACCATGGCAAGACCCAAATGACCAAGGCTAACAAGCCTAGAAGGGTCATTAGGAAGGTATCTAGGGAGGTTATCCCTAAGGAATACCTAGTAAACCCTAGGAGCTCAAATAGATTTTGGGTTCCTAAGAGCGTGATCGATTCACGCTAGATGGGTTTAGGGTGTGCCAACTTTAAATGGAACGGTAGTTAACCTAACCATGGTAAAGGTGGTATTTTAGGTTATTTTCAAGGTTATGGATACCATGGAAATAGTTTTGATCTTTGATCCTAAAAGATTTTAGGATGTGCCAATACATTGTTGGGATTATGAAAAATCAATTAATTTGGCACAATTTAGGTTTAGAGGTCATAGTGTGCCATTTTGGGTTTTTGGCACACTTGGGAGAAAAGTAGTAATATGGCAAAATACAATTAATAATATCAAATGAAAATTAATATTAAAATTTATGTATTATTATACCTTTACATTTTATATGTCATGCTTTGTTTTCCATATAACATGTCATGACATCATGTCTATTTTTTTCATTTATATGTCATGATTATGTTTAGGATTAAGGTTTAATGTCATGTGTTTTTAGATTACATCATATGCCATTACATCACGATCATTGGCCATGCTTAATTATTGCTATCATTTATGCCATGATCATTCATGCATTTAATTTGATTAAAATTGATTTAAGGATAATGACATGACTTGGAGTCCCATTTATAAGGGAATCAAGTAGTGTTGCCTTAGAAAATGTTTGAAACCCTAAATTAGGATGAACAAAACCCACATCTCACATCACATTGACTTGTGTGTGTTTTTATACACCCTAGATATATGTGAGATGCTAGGATATGAGTTAGGTTCAAGGTGCATAGTTTTTGCATCTAGATGAACTAAAACTCATCTTATTTTATTTGTGGATCATTGTGAAAGCTTGTGTACAAGTCCTGTACATTAAGCCCAAGGAATATGATCCAATATAGGTATTCAAAAATATTTTAAAATTATTTTAGAAAACCTTGGTGAAGTCTATCTTTTGATAGCAATCACCATTGATGAAGTTGATACAAAGTAGGGCCAAAATATTGAAAATTTCAATGGTTTTGAACTTTGTGTCAATTTCACTATTTTATGAGTAAAATATTTTTCTATAATTTTTTACCCATTGTATTAGTCATAAGTATTATACATATGAATTTTCATGATTTTTCGATATACGTATAATTATTTATGAATTTTCAAATTCATTTCTAAGTACTGAAATTTGAAAATTTTAGTTATCAGTCGACTACTCTTGGTGGCAGTCGACTGATGTGCAAGGCAGTCGGCTGATCTCTGATAGAGTCGACAGTCATGCTGATTTTGGGATAAATAAGGATGTTTAGCCCATTTTCAGCCATGGTAAAGTTCCCTAACTACTCCTAACCCTAGGATATGCTTTGGGAAGCATTATTAAGGGTGAAAATCCATTGGATATGGATTAGGAGAGGTGTTAGGATGATGTATCAAACTTAAGGTGTGGAGAGTTTAATGTTGAACTTTAGACCTTATTTTTGATGGTTTAGAGTTCCTATTGGCTTAGGGACTTCCCAAGGACATTGTTGGTGCAATGGCCAAGAGGGAGCAAGCCTTTAGGGGGGAGGTATCCATCAAGGGATGATGAATGTTTTTTTTTCCTCATGAGAGGGAAAATGGGATTTTGAGATACCCAATTTGGAAATTGGGAGAGTGTATAGGATTGCCTCTCTTGAGTGATATGGGACTTATCACTAGGAAGATGGTAGGCATCCTAGGTATTTTTGGACCAAGGGGGAGATTGTAAGATCTCATTGGGACATGAGACATTGACCTCCTTGGAGAGAGAGAACCTTTTTGATGTTAGTCAAAAAGGGGGAGAACTTATTGGGAGAATGACATCAATTAGTAAAATTGATAGAGATGATTGGTTTGAGTTAGATGGTCTAACTCAATGGTTTGTTTGGTTTTTGTCACACATCAAAAAGGAGGAGATTGTTGGTGCAATCGGACCAGGTCACGATTGACCAGGACTCGAGCTTGACTCGAGAGATGTTTTGATGTTTGATAAAAACATATGACAATGTGATTGTCATGGAAAGTCCTACATGGGTTGGCAAGGAAAGTCCAAGCATGGGACTTGGCATGGAAAGTCCAACTTGGGTTGGCAAGGAAAGTCCAAGCATGAGTCTTGGCATGGAAAGTCCAACTTGGGTTGGCAAGGAAAGTCCAAGCATGAGTCTTGGCATGGAAAGTCCAACATGGGTTGGGAAGGGAAAGTCCAAGCTTGAGTCTTGGCATTTGAGAAGACCAAGGGTTTGATATTGGCGGCATAAAGTCCAAGTGGGAGTCTTGGCAGCATAAGTTCAATGGTTGGCGGCGTAAAGTTCAAGCGGAGTCTTGGCGGCGTAAGTCCAATGTGCCTTGGCGGTGTAGACATCGTTAGCATGACATAGCCGATGGAAGCACCTGAAGGCTAGCGCAACGGATGAACAAGTCATGGATGACTTGGAGGGATCCGAGAGGCATGAGGTTGATGGAGGTGGCTAGAAGGCTTAGGTCTAGGCTAAGGGTGGTCTAGCAAGTATGGGGGCACCATACATGGGTTAAAACCTCATGTTTGAGGTGTACCAGTCGACTGGTGTCATATGACAGTCGGCTGGTGTGAGTCAACTAGGGTTTGACTGCGGGAAGTTCCTTAGCAGTCGACTGCCAGAGGAGGGTAGTCGACTGATTGGCCGAGCAGTCGACTGATCATGTGATCAGTCGACTGGTGTTCGGTTTGTTCGGCACAGAATGGAGTCTCACTCGACTGTTGGGGCAAGCAGTCGAGTGAAGGCTCGATTAGTCGACTAATGGACGTGATCAGTCGACTGATGTCCTAACTGTTGGATTTTTCCAGCATGGATTACACCATTGTCTCATAGCAACAGAGTCATCAGTCGACTGATGGTCCCGAGCAGTTGACTGATCGACGATTTCCAGCCCAGGCAGAAGCTTTAAATGGAGCTCGAGGAGGAGGAAATCAATAGCGTTTCTCAAGGGCTTTTGGGGCAATTTGCTGCTGCAAATCAGGGTCTCCAAGTGCAATTCAAGCAACCAAAGATCAAGTATTCAAAAGAGCAATTGTAAAGTAGTTTTCTTTACTTGCATTGTATTTCATTATTGTAATTGCTTGTATCTGTTTGTTATTGTTGTAAGAATATTTATACGAGGTTTCTCCTCCTCCGACTTATGTCAAGAAGGAGTATTTGTGATTAGTGATTGTGTGTGCATCACTGGAGCTCTTTAGAGCTCGACCCATGGAGTAGGAACTATTTAGTTCCGAACCACGTTAAATACTTGTGTTTGCTTGTTTGTCTATTTTGTTATTGCTTTATTTCTATTTCCGCTGTGTGCTAACGAAGTTTGTAGACGAACGCGAACTAATTCCATCATGTACTAGCACGACGCTATTCACCCCCCTCTAGAGGTCAACATTTCTTCTACATTTTTTGCCCACTCTGATGAAGGACTCTATATAGTTGGTATGACAATGTGAGAGTTGTCAGAAGCATCACAATTGGTAGCAACAACAAGCTGAATGTATGAAAGTAGTAATAGCGGCTTGTCCTTTTGAACAATGGGGGATGGATATAGTAAGGTCTTTCCCGGTCGGGACGGGTCAAAAGAAATTCTTGTTGGTAGCGATAGATTATTTCTCTAAGTGGGTAAAAGCTGAACCTTTAGCCTGTATCACCGAGCAGATGGTATCAAAAATTTTATGGAGGAATATTGTATGTCGCTTTGGTATCCCTAGAAGACTGATATCTGATAATGGGCAGCAATTTCAAGGTAAAAAGTTAGCGAAATGGTGCTAAGATTTCAAGATTGAACAGGTATTCACATCTATGGCTTATCCCCAGAGTAACGGGCAAGTTGAAGTAACTAATAGAGAATTGGTTCATGGGTTAAAAACCAAATTGGACCATGTAGGAGGTAGTTGGGTGGAGGAGTTTCTTAGCGTTTTATGGTCTTTTCGAAGTACTTCCAAGAGAGCCACATCGGCCACTCCCTTTAGTATGGTGTATGGTTCAGAGGTTGTGTTACCTGTAGAAGTTGGAATAGAGTCTGCATGGGTGGTGAGTTATTTCCCAAGCGACAATAGCGCGGTTCGAGGTATAGAATTGGACTTTATTCAAGAAAAGAGGGATGTGGTCGTGTATAACGTTGAAAGATACAAGGCACAGGTAATTAAATCCTATAATAAAAAGGTAGTGCCTCATTCTTTTCAGGTAGGTGATTTGGTGTTAAAAAAAGGTGCTACCTGAAGGATCTAAAGGCATGTTGGGACCCAAGTGGGAAGGACTTTTTCAAGTAGAAAGTCGAACGGGAATGGGGGCTTACTATTTGAAGGATGCCCAAGGAAGATTGTTATCAAGGCCTTGGAATGTATATCATTTGTGACCCTATTTTAGTGGATAGGATGCTTTGAAACTTATGTTTTTTTTTTCTCAGAATGAAAGGGTGTGTTGTCATTTAGTTGTTGTATGAATATATTGGCAAGTTTTATCAATAACTTTAGGAAAAGAATGACTATTTATATTTAAAGGGATTTTGCATTTTTCGTAAAACAAGAGCATCATTGAAACTTTTGAAAGGATATGCTTATATTAGAAATTCTTGCTATTGCGCAGTACATAACACTTAGCATATAAAAAGGAAAACACATGGTTCTTCATAAAAAGGAAAATGACTGGAGCATATTTTTGTATAAAAAACTAAGGGGAGGAAGAGCCCATAGAGGCATCTCCCCTGATTACTATGATAACATCTTCTTTAAGAGCTGGTACGGGATTTGGATGAGCTCGTTGTGGTAGTGTTGGAGGAAGCCATAAGCGGTTGCCAAAGGAGGGGAACGGGGAGTGAAAGGGTCCTGTAAAAACTTGAGGACGATATGCAGAAGTTGCTATGGAACGAGTCTATGATTCAATGGAAGAATTAGTGTTAGAGCTTATAACAGTGGGAGGGGAAGGAGAAGCCATGGATGGAGGAGAGGGTGAAGATAAAAAAAAAGGAAAAGATGAAGGAGGAGGATTGGGAGTTCAATTTTTATAGGAAAAATGGGGGAAGATGATGGGATAAGTGAGGGTTCCCAGGAGTTATAAATGATACCGAGGAGGTTGAGAATTTAAGGGGTTATTAATTTGAATAGTAGCATCTTGGAAACATAAATCTTGTGGTTAGCGGAAAGAGAAGGGTTGTTTGCAAAATTGTGCTTTCGATAAAATGGTAGCCTACTTCCGAGGCGGTAAGGACTATTCAAAGGAAGGGTTATTTTGATAATAAAAGTTTGTTGAATGATAATTTATTTCTCAAGCTATTATGGGTTAGGTTGAGTTTCATTTTGGTTAGGGTGTTACTTTAGTAAAGGAATAGGGCATAAAGCAAGAACATAAAGCGTGATTAGCTAAAATTTGAGCGCCTTGTGTTTTTACTTGAAGAATGATTGAGGAAGATTTATCGACAAGCTTGTTAGTAATATATGAGAGGTGTCTCAAGGCAATCGCCTTATGGTTGTACCATTTATTTGATAAATGAATATTCACTATTTGAGTATACATGTTTTCATATATTTGATTGGATCTTTTACTCATTTACTGAATGTCCGCAATATGATTCACAACATGAGAGAATTTGTGATTGGATCACAACTAGTGAGTATCTCTACATGTGTAATTATGATGTATTGGAATTATCCCTAGCTGATGAATTGATGTATTCGGACGCCATCGATTCTGTAGAGACTAGCACGAGGTATATTCTTTGGTTTATCCAAGCAGCTGTTACTCACTGGCTGGTGACATTGGGATGTCCGGAGTTGATCGTGGATGCTAGTTATGGTAACTAGTTCATTGGACTGACCAGCTGTAAGACTTCATATGATTCTCTGCATTGAAGGATATATCAATGAAGTTCTTACAGCAGCTTAAGTGTGATGTTCCTTCGACTTGCGGTATTCAAGTCATCTTGGTCATGAAGACTTATGCTTTGACATCTTAAGCAAGCATCTCCAAGGAGATGTGGACCCGGGATGATTGAGTATAAGTTGAAGTTACCGAAGGTGTTTGAATAGCCTACAGAGGAGTCACCACTCCTTGCGAGGAGATGTAAACCCTATGGCCTCTCGTCGGATTGTTACTAAAGTCTTTGGCCAAAGCATTACATGTTTAGAGTATGGTAGTCTTTTTTTTTTGATGAAAGGTAAATATATATCATCACGAAAAGCACAGTCATACAATAGCCTAGGATTCATGCTCATGTCATGTCTGACGAAATGTCAGATCTGAGATGCATCCAAGGTGCGGCGTACATGTGCTCTCATGAGTACCAACTCTCTCACTAGATACAACTGGCATTTCTCTCATGTCCTTCTGATTCCAACGCCTCATGGGTATCCTCTATGTCTCTATGTTCTCCACTCTCCTGTGTACCATCCTGCTATGATCAACTCTTCCTGCGTACCATCATGTGTCCTCTTATCTCTTGGGGTCGTCTATCTGCATGCTCCTCCCATACTTATCACTTTTAGCAAGTGATCAGCTAATAATGGATTTGGCATGTCTTTACCGTAGCCATTTTCTACAGACTAGATAGGCCATTCAGGTGGACCTATTCACCTCTCTTAGGCTTTTTGACAAAGCCTCAGCCATGAACGGATTTGCAATGTCTTTACCGTAGCCGTTTGCTATGAACTAGATAGGCTATTCTGGGTGAGCCTATTCACCATCCCTAATCAATACATAACTCTGGTGCATCACTATTTTTTTTCTGCACCTTGTGCAGGGTACCGGGGACTACCCTGGCCGCGGTGAACTAGCCAGGATAGGGGGGTCCACCCTGGAGCTACGGAACCGCCCTGGTTAAAGGTGAATAAGGGAGCGAGAGTTCCCTCCTGGACACGGGAAACTGGTCTGGTCCAAGAAACTGCTCTGGCGAGGTGTGCTAGCCAGGGCAAAGGAAACCACCTTGGAGCCGAAGAAAATTGCCCTGACCAAAGGGAACCACTCTGGAAAGGGCCAAGTGCTCCCTCTTGGATAGGGAAAACTGCCCTGGTCAAGTGTAAATCAGCTAAGGGAAAAACCACTCTAAATTTTTTTTTTGAATAGTCCCCTTCCCAAGTATAGTGCCCCGCAAAGGGATGTGAAACGGTTCCCTTCCTACAAAAATTGCTCTGTGACACGGACCAGTGTGGATTGGTTGGGAGCAGGGGAACTGGTCTGGAAACAAGGGAACTACCCTGGACAGTGGGCGAATCGGTCGAGAAGTAGGGGGAACCATTCGGGGAAGGAACCACCCTGGATCAGAGTAGTATTGGCCCTGAGTGCGAACCGGTCGGGAAGCTGGGGAACCACCCTGGAAAGGTAGGAACCACTCGGGAGTTTGGGGATAGGGAGGAACTACCCTGGATCCAAGGAAAACTGCCTTGCCCGAGGGGGGGGGGACTTAGTCTGGAAAAGGGGTAAGGTTTCCCTCCTGGACCAAGGGAGATGCCCTACTGCCCTGGAACAAGGGAACTGCTCTAGAAAGGAAAAAAACTAGCTTGGAAAGATAGGGAACTAGCCTAGAGAGGGGAGACTGAGGAGGAGAGAGGACCAAGGACAAAAAATAAAGAAACTGTTTAAGGAAAAGTGCCCTGGCCGGGGGGTGGGAACTGAGGGTGGGGGGGGACCATCCCGAAACGAAGAAAACTACCCTGGCCAGGGGTGGGTTAGTTTGGAGAGGGGGTAGGGGTTCCACCCTAGCCAAGAGAGATGAAACAAGGGGACTGCCCTGAAAAAGCAACTGGCCTAGAAAAGAGAAAACTGGCCTGGAAAGGGATAACTGTCCGAAAGAGGGGAAAGGCCATGGGAAGAAACTACCCTGGATAGACAAAACTTGTTAGGAAAAGAAGTATGAGAAACTGGAACAAGACCAAGGAAAAGTGGGGGGGCACTGCCCTGACTTTACGTGATTCCTGCTGAGAACTAGAAATTATGACCCTCCACTGCCCTGTATACATGGATTTGTATTTTGTGGAAGATCATATCTCCTTCAAACCTTGCCCCTTCAAACTGAAAGGTTTTGCCCGGAAGCTCTGATACCAATTGAAGGGATTTCCCTTGTCGAGTCCGTGAGAGGAAACTTCGCTTCCCCTTCACCTCGGTTGCTTAACCATGGTGATCCCTTCGATGTCCCCGGATTAAAAATTTAATCCTAGACAAAAGGGATTCCCAAAGCAACCAAGTCATCGTCGTGCTATTCGTTTAGAGAGGTCACTTGAACAAACTAGTTGTTCAAGCGACCATTCTCTATTCTACGAGTAGCCGCGGAATAGACGATGTCCGGATCGCCGGTTTTTGTGTTTATACTCGGGATCCAAGTATTATTTAGCCTATTTACAGAAATATAACATGCTTATATTTTGAAAAACAAACACAAGCAATGAATAAAAGAGATAGAAGAATAGTTATACCTCTTGGTCTTCTAATGTATGACCCTCCTCCTTTTGGACGTCGTGTGGGCGACGATCCACCAAAAGTCGAAGCTCCTAGATCGCAAAACTTCCTTCCTTGCTTTTCCCAAGCAAGAGGAAGAAGAGAACCAATGTTTTTCTCCTTCAAAAACTCAACCAACAAGAACTATAGAAGTTCTTGCCTTGACCAACTAGAAGGAGAAGAAGATGATGGAAAACTACCAAGACACCAAGGAAACCCTATATCTTGTTTCCACCACCTAAGGAGAAGAGAGGAGTGTTTTGGGGCAGCCAAGGGCTGGGAAGGGCTGGAATAGCTGCTGGACATTGGCCACAAGGCAAGGAAGAAGAAGGAAAACTTGCCTTATTTGGTGCCACCCTTGCTTCCAAACCCTAACCCTAATTCCAATCCTATCTCAACTAGGATTGACCTATTCTTGCCGCCCAAGCCTTGCTCCCTCTCTATGATCATGTTATCCACGACCACTTCCCATGCCCTCCTTTTATAGAGTTAGGGATAAGTCATGAATTAATCTCCTCCATTGGTTCTAGGGATTTAATCTCAACTGTCGGATCTAGAGATTTAATCTCAACCGTCGGATCTTAGAGATTTAATCTCTACCAATGGATCTTAGTGTTTTGTTTCTATCCATTGGATCTAAGCATCTTGAGGTGTTAATGGGCTACATTAGGGACCATGAGGAGGAGTTGGGTCTTGGCCACCCATGGATCAAGCCCACATAAAGTCCGATCCACTAATGATGATCCAATCCACTAAAGGTCCATCATTGATCTACCTCACCAACCCCCATATGATAATATGGGCTCCATATATTATTTGTACATTTTCTCCCCGTGTTTAAGATCTCGAATGTCCGTCGATTAATTAATTTACTAACCATTAATTAATCAACATCTAACTCCTTGAGTAGTATCACTCAACCTTTTCATCATGCAGGACCTAGTCCACCTGCAGGGTTTACATGATGAACCTTATGAGCTCCTCGAGGGGACATCATCATCTTAATATATAGGACACAGTTTCCTCCTATATTCAACGGCACAACATATAAATAATATCTTCTCCCAACTTACCGAGTCTATCGATTTAATCTATAAATCTCGCCCATTGGTAAATCAAAGAGATGAGTTCCAAGTATATGTGCCCGTTTTTATATCGGGATTAAGAGCATGTACTAAATAATATCTGAGGTCGATTCGATTATGTAGTCGACAATAAATCGAATCACCTCTGTCGGTCTGCTCAATACACACAAAGTGCACTAGTGTGATTCTATGGTCAAGACAAACCAATACCAAATCACACTACAACCATTCCGATGGTTTGTCCAAAGTCATCTCGGTTGTGAGCCTTTACTTATACTTTACAAGGAGCCAGATAACAAGATCTCGTGTGACACCACACACCATGTTATCTACAATGTAACGTATTAGACAATATTGCATAACCATAAAAATATGCAAACAATGATCATGTGATTCTTATTTCAAAATAAAGATGTTCATACAAAAGATAGACTTTGTATACATCCCTACAATCTCCCACTTATACTAAAAGACTATCTTTGTCCTCATCTTGCCATACATCATTCCCCTTCCCTCCACATGCCTATCAAAGCTCTCGCTAGAAGGCCTTAGTGAAAGGGTCTGCAGGTCATCCTCGATGCAATCTAAGGCGACAACTTCTACCTCCTTTACGATTTCTCGTATCAGGTGGTACTTGCGCTCTATGTGTTTACTAGCCTTATGGGCTCGTGGTTCCTTCGAGTTTGCAACTGCACCACTATTATCACAATAAATTGTGATAGTTCTGGGCAAACCGGGAATCACATCCAAGTCCATCAGGAAGTTCCTGAGCCATACAGCTTCTTTGGCCGCCTCATAGGCTGCCACATACACAACTTCCATGGTGGAGTCCACCACGCATTCTTGGACACTCCTCCATACAATGGCTCCACCTCCCAAAGTAAACACAAAACTGAGGTAGACTTATTGTTATCCCTATCGATTGGAAATCGCAATCCATGTAACCCACGAGGAGTAATTGAGTACGCCGGTAAACTAGCATATAATCCTAGTCCTTCTCAGGCACTACAATATATGCTTTACCGCAGTCCAATGTCCCTGTCCTGGATTACTCGATGTCTGTGACCATGCCCACGTGAAAGCGGATATCTGGTCTCGTCTGAGCATCGCATACATGAGGCTTCCTCTTTGCCGAAGCATAAGGAACCGCCTTCATCTCCTCTATCTCCTCGGATGATCTAGGACACATCTCCTTAGATAAAGGAACTCCATGCACGAAGGTAGAAAACCCTTCTTGGAGTTACGCATGCTAAAAGCGATCCAAATCGTGTCTATGTATGAAGCTTGGGATAAGCACAACATCCTTTTCTGCGATCCCTTATAACCTTGATCCCAAGGATGTGTCCCACCTCTCCCAAGTCCTTCATATCAAATTTGGACAACCATACCCTTACGTCGATAACACCTTGATATTGTTGCCAATCAACAAAATGTCATCTCGTATAGTACAAGAAATACCACTATGTTTCCGTCACATCTCTTGTATACACAAGACTCATCCGGACTTTGAATAAATCCATAAGACTGGATCACTTCCTCAAAGAGGATGTCCCAAGACTTCAAAGCTTGCTTGATCCATAAATGGACCGATTAAGCTTACATACAATGCTCTTTGCCCTTAGCAATGAATCCCTCTGGTTGCTTCATATAGATGTTTTCCTCAAGACTTCCATTAAGGAAAGCTGTCTTGACATCCATCTGCCACAACTCATAATCCATATGAGCTGCAGTGCATAAGAGCTCCCAGACCTGACTTGAATCCATAGATTCAATCTCAGTATTCATTGCACTTTGCCAAGATGTTGTATTTATATCTTGGATTGCCTCATCGTATGTCTAGGGATCAGGTTCATGTTTGCTAGGGACCAAATCAGAAGATTCGTCCAAAAACATGAATCTAAGAGGCTGTCTAACAACCCTCCCACTACGACGAGGTATCATCTGTGTATCCTTTGTGACACGCGGTGGTATATCCTCTTGTACCGGTGGTACTAAAGAAGTGACTTCCCTTTTAACTCCTCCAGAACAATTTTACTCTTGGGCTTGTGGCTTATCACATAATCTTCCTCTAGAAATCTGGCGTTCGTGTTAATGATCACTCTCTGATCTCTAGGACTATAAAACAAGTCAGTATAACTCATCATCGATCTAACCATCTCAATAAGACTCCTATTCCTTCGCTCTGCTACACCGTTCCGCTGGTGTGTGCCAGGTGCAGTCAATTGGGATTGAATCCCAGCCTCTGATAAGTAGTTTCTAAACTCTCTCAAGAGGTACTTGCCTCTACGATCAGATCGTAGTGTCATCCATATCTTGAATAATCATCTATGAAAGAGACAAAATATTCAAAACTACCTCTTGCCTGGATAGACATAGGACCATACGAATCAGAATGAACCAATTCCAACACATCTTTGGATCTATACCCCTTGGCCTTGAAAGGCCTCTTGGTCATCTTACCCTCCAAGCAAGATTCGTAGGTTGGGAGATCCTCCACCACTAATGAACCCAAAGGTCCATCAGCTATCAACCTTTGAATTATGCTTAGGTTAATGTGACCAAGCCTAAGAAGCCAAAGATATGTTCGTCTATCTTCAAGGTTCTTTTCTCCTTTGAATTAGAAGATGAGTTATTAACTTCAATTTGCATCGTGGGAGGTTTTGTATACAAATTTCCTTTCAATGTACTCAACAGATATTCTCCCTATTCCTTTTATAACAACTCACATTAAAAGAAATAGAATATCCATCCATAATAATTTAGAATCAAACTAAATTCTTTCTAAATAAAGATACATAAAGGAATTTTCCATAACCTAAGTTTTATTTTTCTCAAGAGATAAATAAAACTTCTCCCACTCGCAATAGCCGCCACCTTCATGGCATTGCCCAAAATGGTAATCTCCTTTAGCTAGTCGTTGGGTTTCGAACCCAAGTAGTGTTGCAGACATGATTAGTGGCTCTCATATCTACACACCAGTGCCTGTGAGATAACACCGCTAATCATGTTTCAACGACTAGTCCAAAGGATATACCTTTGTTCTGCTTTTGACCGATAATTCTTCTTCCAATGTCCATCCCGCTTAAAGTACTTGTCTTTCGGCTTCTTCACTCCTCCCTGAGATCCTCCCACCAGCTTTGCTCTACCTTGTTTCTTCTTCTTCTTGCCTTTCGGCTTAGAAGTAGAAACCTTCTGAACAACCATGACCTGAGGACACTCTTCGAAGAATGCATATTTGTACTCCTTAGCAGATAAGACAATATCTAGATTTTTTCCAATCAACATTATTTGGGTACAGTAAATTTATTTCCTTTAGTATCATAGTAAGTGGACTGAAAGTCATTTTTGAAAATCCTAAGAATCACAATGATCAAAATATTAGATTTCAAATATTATTGATTCCTCAAACAATAAAATTTCGAAATCAACCAACACCTCTAAACACCGGGAATATCGCATGCCACGATCGTGTGGACGTATACGAATTCTACATTTGTAAGAGGAGGTTTTACCCATTAGTTTTACTATCTTGTCAACCTAACTTTTTGACAAGTAAAATTAATAGTTGGTTTCTCTTCGGCCCTACAAATAAAAGCAGTGACTCCGATGGGGAGGATACTTATATTTGCATCTAAGTGTTCACCATTACACGATACTAAGGGAATTATCTCGGATTATGTGCCTTACCGATGTGGAAGTACACACGCTCCTAAATAATTTCCTATAACCATTATTTGACCTAGTGATCCGCAAACAAACTCATCCGATGGGGAGGAAGGCACTCAGAGCCGACGCGCAAGTTTGTTGCATCACACGTCAAATTGTAATGGTGGCCGCGGGAATTAATTAAAATGTCCCTCTCCCACTTAGTAAATTGACAGTGAGGAATTTTCAAGCACACACAACATGCATATTATTACAGTAGATTTCAATAAAAATTATTGATTCCTCAAACAATAAAATTTCGAAATCAACCAACACCTCAAAACACCGAGAATATCGCATGCCACGATAGTGTGGACGTATACGAATTCTACATTTGTAAGAGGAGGTTTTACCCATTAATTTTATTATCTTGTCAACCTTACTTTTTGACAAATAAAATTAATAGTTGGTTCCTCTTTGGCCCTACAAATAAAAGCAGTGACTCCGATGGGGAGGATACTTTTTATTTGTATCTAAGTGTGCACCATTACACGATACTAAGGGAATTATCTTGGATTATGTGCCTTACCGATATGGAAGAACACACGCTCCTAAATAATTTCCTATAACCATTATTTGACCTAGTGATCCGCAAACAAACCCATCCGATGGGGAGGAAGGCACTCAGAGCCGACGCGCAAGTTTGTTTGCATCACTTGTCAAATTGTAATGGAGGCCGTGGGAATTTATAAAAATATCCCTCTCCCACTTAGTAATTTGAAATTGAGGAATTTTCCTAGCCTACGACATGCATATCAAACAAAAAGCAATAAATATGAAAAATAAATTATTTTCCAACTATTATGGCTTTTGTCTTCAATATGACTCACGCTATCTCGCCCGCCTCCTCCTACGCCATGTACGAGCCATCCGGAGATCCGAGCCGAGACTAAATCCTATTTTAATTTACATCCATCGATCCTATACTCCACGAGGGAGTGTACATGAAATCTAGATCGAAAGTAAAATAAAATAAAGAGCGGCTAAACAATGCCGTATTTAATTTACAAAAACTAAATACTAGCCTCGTCAACCCCGAGGATTCAACAAAATAAACATTTACACACATACAATCACATACACACATATGGCCATAATAGTCGGATCTTATGCGCCGCAACCAAAGAGTTAAACTACACGATATCCTACTATTATCCAAAGACATATAATATATGAAAAAGTGCATAAAATTAACAATCCTAAACACACAAAACCGCGATACCAATTGAAAGGTTTTGCCCGGAAGCTCTGATACCAATTGAAGGGATTTCCCTTGTCGAGTCCGTGAGAGGAAACTTCGCTTCCCCTTCACCTCGGTTGCTTAACCATGGTGATCCCTTCGATGTCCCCGGATTAAAAATTTAATCCTAGACAAAAGGGATTCCCAAAGCAACCAAGTCATCGTCGTGCTATTCGTTTAGAGAGGTCACTTGAACAAACTAGTTGTTCGGCGACCATTCTCTATTCTACGAGTAGCAGCGGAATAGACGATGTCGGATCGCGGTTTTGTGTTTATACTGGGATCCAAGTATTATTTAGCCTATTTACAGAAATATAACATGCTTATATTTTGAAAAACAAACACAAGCAATGAATAAAAGAGATAGAAGAATAGTTATACCTCTTGGTCTTCTAATGTATGACCCTCCTCCTTTTGGACGTCGTGTGGGCGACGATCCACCAAAAGTCGAAGCTCCTATATCGCAAAACTTCCTTCCTTGCTTTTCCCAAGCAAGAGGAAGAAGAGAAACAATGTTTTTCTCCTTCAAAAACTCAACCAACAAAGAACTATAGAAGTTCTTGCCGCCGGCCAACTAGAAGGAGAAGAAGATGATGGAAAACTACCAAGACACCAAGGGAAACCCTATATCTTGTTTCCACCACCTAAGGAGAAGAGAGGAGTGTTTTGGGCGCCAAGGGCTGGGAAGGGCTGGAATAGCTGCTGGACGTTGGCCACAAGGCAAGGAAGAAGAAGGAAAACTTGCCTTATTTGGTGCCACCCTTGCTTCCAAACCCTAACCCTAATTCCAATCCTATCTCAACTAGGATTGCCCTATTCTTGCCGCCCAAGACTTGCTCCCTCCCTATAATCATGTTATCCACGACCACTTCCCATGCCCTCCTTTTATAGAGTTAGGGATAAGTCATGAATTAATCTCCTCCATTGGTTCTAGGGATTTAATCTCAACCGTCGGATCTAGAGATTTAATCTCAACCGTCGGATCTTAGAGATTTAATCTCTACCAATGGATCTTAGTGTTTTGTTTCTATCCATTGGATCTAAGCATCTTGAGGTGTTAATGGGCTACATTAGGGACCATGAGGAGGAGTTGGGTCTTGGCCACCCATGGATCAAGCCCACATAAAGTCCGATCCACTAATGATGATCCAATCCACTAAAGGTCCATCATTGATCTACCTCACCAACCCCCATATGACAATATGGGCTCCATATATTATTTGTACATTTTCTCCCCGTGTTTAAGATCTCGAATGTCCATCGATTAATTAATTATTAACCATTAATTAATCAACATCTTACTCCTTGAGTAGTACCACTCAACCTTTTCATCATGCCGGACCAAGTCCACCTGTAGGGTTTACATGATGAACCTTATGAGCTCCTCAAGGGGACATCATCATCCTAATATATAGGACACGGTTTCCTCCTATAATCAACGGCACACCATATAAATAATATCATCTCCCAACTTACTGAGTCTATCGATTTAATCTATAAATCTCGCCCATTGGTAAATCAAAGAGATGAGTACTAAGTATATGTGCCCGTTATTATATCGGGATTATGAGCATGTACTAAATAATATCTGAGGTCCAATTCGATTATGTAGTCAGCAATAAATCGAATCACCTCTGTGTCGGTCCTGCTCAATACACACAAAGTGCACTAGTGTGATTCTATGGTCAAGACAAACCAATACCAAATCACACTACAACCATTCCGATGGTTTGTCCAAAGTCATCTCGGTTGTGAGCCTTTACTTATACTTTACAAGGAGCCGATAACAAGATCTCCCGTGTGACACCACACACCATGTTATCTACAATGTAACGTATTAGACAATATTGCATAACCATAAAAATATGCAAACAATGATCATGTGATTCTTATTTCAAAATAAAGATGTTCATACAAAAGATAGACTTTTCAATATACATCCCTACAATCTCCCACTTATACTAAAAGACTATGCTATCCTCATACTGCCATACATCTGATTCCCCTTCCCTCCACATGCCTATCAAAGCTCTCGCTAGAAGGGCCTTAGTGAAAGGGTCTACCAGGTCATCCTCTGATGCAATCTAAGCGACAACAACTTCTACCTCCTCTACGATTTCTCGTATCAGGTGGTACTTGCACTCTATGTGTTTACTAGCCTTATGGGCTCGTGGTTCCTTCGAGTTTGCAACTGCACCATTATTATCACAATAAATTGTGATAGTTCTGGGCAAACCAGGAATCACATCCAAGTCCATCAGGAAGTTCCTGAGCCACTCAGCTTCCTTGGCTGCCTCATAGGCTGCCACATACTCAGCTTCCATGGTGGAGTCCACCATGCATTTCTGCTGGACACTCCTCCATACAATGGTTTCACCTCCCAAAGTAAACACAAAACCTGAGGTAGACTTATTGTTATCCCTATCTGATTGGAAGTCGCAATCCATGCAACCCACAGGGAGTAATTAGTCTGCCCGGTAAACTAGCATATAATCCCTAGTTCTTCTCAGGCACTACAATATATGCTTTACCGCAGTCCAATGTCCCTGTCCTAGATTACTCTGATATCTGCTGACCATGCCCACAGCAAAGCAGATATCGGGTCTCGTACATAGCATCGCATACATGAGGCTTCCTACTGCCGAAGCATAAGGAACCGCCTTCATCTCCTCTATCTCCTTAGATGAACTAGGCCACATCTCCTTAGATAAAGGAACTCCATGCCCGAAAGGTAAAAAACCCTTCTTGGAGTTCTGCATGCTAAAACAATCCAAATTTGTGTCTATGTATGAAGCTTGGAATAAGCACAACATCCTTTTCCTGCGATCCCTTATAACCTTGATCCCAAGGATGTGTTCCGCTTCTCCTAAGTCTTTCATATCAAACTGTTTGGACAACCATACCCTTACGTCCGATAACACCTTGATATTGTTGCCAATCAACAAAATGTTATCTACGTATAGTACAAGAAATACCACTATGTTTCCGTCACATCTCTTGTATACACAAGACTCATCCGGACTTTGAATAAATCCATAAGACTGGATCACTTCCTCAAAGCGGATGTCCCAAGACTTCAAAGCTTGCTTCAGTCCATTAACGGACTGATTAAGCTTATATACAATACGCTCTTTGCCCTTAGCAATGAATTCCTCTGGTTGCTTCATATAGATGTTTTCCTCAAGACTTCCATTAAGGAAAGCTGTCTTGACATCCATCTGCCACAACTCATAATCCATATGAGCTGCAGTGCATAAGAGCTCCCCGACCTGACTTGAATCCATAGATTCAATCTCAGTATTCATTGCACTTTGCCAAGATGTTGTATTTATATCTTGGATTGCCTCGTCGTATGTCTAGGGATCAGGTTCATGTTTGCTAGGGACCAAATCCGAAGATTCGTCTAAAAACATGAATCTAAGAGGCTGTCTAACAACCCTCCCACTACGACGAGGTATCATCTGTGTATCCTTTGTGACACGCGGTGCAGTGACATGTGGTATATCCTCTTGTACCGGTGGTACTAAAGAAGTGACTTCCCTTTTAACTCCTCCAGAACAATTTTACTCTTGGGCTTGTGGCTTATCACATAATCTTCCTCTAGAAATCTGGCGTTCGTGTTAATGATCACTCTCTGATCTCTAGGACTATAAAACAAGTCAGAATAACTCATCATCGATCTAATCATCTCCGTAAGAGTCCTATTCCTTCGCTCTGCTACACCGTTCTGCTGGGGTGTGCCAGGTGCAGACAATTGGGATTGAATCCCAGCCTCTGATAAGTAATTCCTAAACTCTCCCAAGAGGTATTCACCACTACGATCAGATCGTAGTGTCATCTTGAATAATTGTCTATGAAAAAGACAAAATATTCAAAACTACCTCTTATAGACATAGGACCATCGTAGAATGAACCAATTCCAACACATCTTTGGATCTATACCCCTTGGCCTTGAAAGGCCTCTTGGTCATCTTACCCTCCAAGCAAGATTCGCAGGTTGGGAGATCCTCCACTACTAATGAACCCAAAGGTCCATCAGCTATCAACCTTTGAATTCTGCTTAGGTTAATGTGACCAAGCCTAAGAAGCCAAAGATATGTTTGGTTCATCTTCGAAGGTTCTTTTCTCCTTTTGGAATTAGAAGATGAGTTATTAACTTCAATTTGCATCGTGGGAGGTTTTGTATACAAATTTCCTTTCAATGTACCTGAACAGATATTCTCCCTATTCCTTTTTATAACAACTCTGTCATTAAAAGAAATAGAATATCCATTCATAATAATTTAGATACTGAAACTAAATTCTTTCTAAATAAAGATACATAAAGGGAATTTTCCATAACCTAAGTTTTATTTTTCTCAAGAGATAAATAAAACTTCTCCCACTACAATAGCCGCCACCTTCATGGCATTGCCCAAAATGGTAATCTCCCCTTTAGCTAGTCGTTGGGTTTCCTGAAACCCCTGCAAAGTGTTGCAGACATGATTAGTGGCTCTCATATCTACACACCAGGTGCCGGTAGATAACACCGCTAATCATGTTTCAACGACTAGTCCAAAGGATATACCTTTGTTCTGTTTTGGACTGGGACAGTCCTTCTTCCAATGTCCATCCTGCTTAAAGTACTTGCCTTTCGGCTTCTTCACTCCTCCCTGAGATCCTCCCACCACCTTTGCTCCACCTTGTTTCTTCTTCTTCTTGCCTTTCGGCTTAGAAGTAGAAACCTTTTTGAGCAACCATGGCTTGAGGACACTCTTCGATGAGTGCATACTTATACTCCTTAGCAGATAAGACAATATCTAGATTCTTTTCCAATCAACATTATTTGGGTACAGTAAGTTTATTTCTTTTTGTATCATAGTAAGTGGACTGAAAGTCATTTTTGAAAATCCTAAGAATCACATAGATCATTACTGTAGATTTCAAAAAATTATTGATTCCTCAAACAATAAAATTTCAAAATCAACCAACACCTCTAAACACCGGGAATATCGCATGCCACGATCGTGTGGACGTATACGAATTCTACATTTGTAAGAGGAGGTTTTACCCATTAGTTTTACTATCTTGTCAACCTAACTTTTTGACAAGTAAAATTAATAGTTGGTTTCTCTTCGGCCCTACAAATAAAAGCAGTGACTCCGATGGGGAGGATACTTATATTTGCATCTAAGTGTTCACCATTACACGATACTAAGGGAATTATCTCGGATTATGTGCCTTACCGATGTGGAAGTACACACGCTCCTAAATAATTTCCTATAACCATTATTTGACCTAGTGATCCGCAAACAAACTCATCCGATGGGGAGGAAGGCACTCAGAGCCGACGCGCAAGTTTGTTGCATCACACGTCAAATTGTAATGGAGACCGCGGGAATTAATTAAAATGTCCCTCTCCCACTGAGTAAAGTGACAGTGACGAATTTTCAAGCACACACAAAAGCCATATTATTACTGTAGATTTCAATAAAAATTATTGATTCCTCAAACAATAAAATTTCGAAATCAACCAACACCTCAAAACACCGAGAATATCGCATGCCACGATAGTGTGGACGTATACGAATTCTACATTTGTAAGAGGAGGTTTTACCCATTAATTTTATTATCTTGTCAACCTTACTTTTTGACAAATAAAATTAATAGTTGGTTCCTCTTTGGCCCTACAAATAAAAGCGTGTGACTGATGGGGAGGATACTTTTTATTTGTATCTAAGTGTGCACCATTACACGATACTAAGGGAATTATCTTGGATTATGTGCCTTACCGATATGGAAGTACACACGCTTCGTTCAGTTACATTATTGCTAATCCAAATGGAAGTGAATAGCACTAATAATCCTCCCCCATTTTGTTCATGTAAAGTAACATATCCAGAAAAGTGTAGCATGGTTATTAGAGGGCATGAGCATGGTTGGCCAAAAACCTAAAGGGAGGATTCTAAGGAATTTAAAAATTGAGAATTTTCTAGCCTCGACATGCATATCAAACAAAAGCAATAAATATGAAAAATAAATTATTTTCCAACTATTATGGCTTTTGTCTTCAATATGACTCCGTCGCATCGCCATCTCGTCCGCTCCTCCTCGCCATGTACGAGCCATCCGGAGATCCGAGCGAGACTAAATCCTATTTTAATTTACATCCATCGATCCTATACTCCACGAGGAGTGTACATGAAATCTAGATCGAAAGTAAAATAAAATAAAGAGCGGCTAAACAATGCCGTATTTAATTTACAAAAACTAAATACTAGCCTCGTCAAACCCCGAGGATTCAACAAAATAAATATTTACACACATACAATCACATACACACATATGACCATAATAATCGGATCTTATGCCTGCAACTAAAGAGTTAAACTACGCATATCCTACTATTATCCAACACATATAATATATGAAAAAGTGCATAAAAATTAACCGAATCCTAAACACACAAAACCGAAAACCTTGGCTCTGATACCAATTGAAGGGTTTTGCGGAAGCTCGATACCAATTGAAGGATTTCCCTTGTAG
The DNA here is from genome assembly GCA_025175895.1 of Wurfbainia villosa. Lineage (NCBI taxonomy): Eukaryota > Viridiplantae > Streptophyta > Magnoliopsida > Zingiberales > Zingiberaceae > Wurfbainia > Wurfbainia villosa. Next base: position 67,324,294 of record CM046003.1, on the reverse strand, counting down.
TCCGAGAGGAAACTTCGCTTCCCCTTCACCTCGGTTGCTTGACCATGGTGATCCCTTCGATGTCCCTGGATTAAAAAATTTAATCCTAGACAAAAGGGATTCCTAAAGCAACCAAGTCATCGTCGTGCTATTCGTTTAGAGAGGTCACTTGAACAAACTAGTTGTTCAGCGACCATTCTCTATTCTCTGAGTAGCAGCGGAATAAACGATGTCGGATCGGGTTTTTGTGTTTATACTCGGGATCAAGTATTATTTAGCCTATTTACAGAAATATAACATGCTTATATTTTGAAAAACAAACACAAGCAATGAATAAAGAGATAGAAGAATAGTTATACCTCTTGGTCTTCTAATGTATGACCCTCCTCCTTTTGGACGTCGTGTGGGCACGATCCACCAAAAAGTCGAAGCTCTAGATCACAAAACTTCCTTCCTTGCTTTTCCCAAGCAAGAGGAAGAAGAGAAACAATGTTTTTCTCCTTCAAAAACTCAACCAACAAAGAACTATAGAAGTTCTTGCCGCCGGCCAACTAGAAGGAGAAGAAGATGATGGAAAACTACCAAGACACCAAGGGAAACCCTATATCTTGTTTCCACCACCTAAGGAGAAGAGAGGGGAGTGTTTTGGGCGCCGGCCAAGGGCTGGGAAGGGCTGGAATAGCTGCTGGACGTTGGCCACAAGGCAAGGAAGAAGAAGGAAAACTTGCCTTATTTGGTGCCACCCTTGCTTCCAAACCCTAACCCTAATTCCAATCCTATCTCAACTAGGATTGCCCTATTCTTGCCGCCCAAGACTTGCTCCCTCCCTATAATCATGTTATCCACGACCACTTCCCATGCCCTCCTTTTATAGAGTTAGGGATAAGTCATGAATTAATCTTCTCCATTGGTTCTAGGGATTTAATCTCAACCGTCGGATCTAGAGATTTAATCTCAACCGTCGGATCTTAGAGATTTAATCTCTACCAATGGATCTTAGTGTTTTGTTTCTATCCATTGGATCTAAGCATCTTGAGGTGTTAATGGGCTACATTAGGGACCATGAGGAGGAGTTGGGTCTTGGCCACCCATGGATCAAGCCCACATAAAGTCCGATCCACTAATGATGATCCAATCCACTAAAGGTCCATCATTGATCTACCTCACCAACCCCCATATGACAATATGGGCTCCATATATTATTTGTACATTTTCTCCCCGTGTTTAAGATCTCGAATGTCCATCGATTAATTAATTTACTAACCATTAATTAATCAACATCTTACTCCTTGAGTTGTACCACTCAACCTTTTCATCATGCCGGACCAAGTCCACCTGCAGGGTTTACATGATGAACCTTATGAGCTCCTCAAGGGGACATCATCATCCTAATATATAGGACACGGTTTCCTCCTATAATCAACGGCACACCATATAAATAATATCATCTCCCAACTTACCGAGTCTATCGATTTAATCTATAAATCTCGCCCATTGGTAAATCAAAGAGATGAGTACTAAGTATATGTGCCCGTTATTATATCGGGATTAAGAGCATGTACTAAATAATATCTGAGGTCCGATTCGATTATGTAGTCAGCAATAAATCGAATCACCTCTGTGTCGGTCCTGCTCAATACACACAAAGTGCACTAGTGTGATTCTATGGTCAAGACAAACCAATACCAAATCACACTACAACCATTCCGATGGTTTGTCCAAAGTCATCTCGGTTGTGAGCCTTTACTTATACTTTACAAGGAGCCGATAACAAGATCTCCCGTGTGACACCACACACCATGTTATCTACAATGTAACATATTAGACAATATTGCATAACCATAAAAATATGCAAACAATGATCATGTGATTCTTATTTCAAAATAAAGATGTTCATACAAAAGATAGACTTTTCAATATACATCCCTACACAAACCTACTGGAGTTTCTCGCCCTCCAAAAAAGTGAACTAGTGCTAACATGGCAAGGTGGCAGGTACGGTTCAAACCAGAGGCTCTCTTGTTCTATGTTCTGAATATCCTCAACATGTGATGGTAAGTGACCATCTCTGCCCTCATCCGTAGCCTTCCTCTAACTTTCCCCCAAATCTGCCTAATTGGCCAACATCGGAAGAAGACGAGATCCATTGTCTCCTCGTTTACAGAATACACATCGCCTATCCTCTAGATACTCCTGCCTGGCTTGTACTGGAAGCTTTCCTTGAGCTAACATCCATAGCATAAAACCATGATTTGGCTGTATATCTTTCTGCCACAATGTCACTGCCCATGACTTTCTGACCCCTGCATCTCTAAAGTGATCATATGCCCTCTTAACTCCACCCTTGCTCTGCCCGAACCTTGTAGCTAGGAGTTGTCCTGCTCTCTCTGAGGTGCCTGTAGTGGATAGAATGTCATCCTTGATGAGGATCAGCTTCTTTATGAGTGGGTACATGTGCGTTAACTAGAATCCAGAGGACGAGGAAGTATTACTTGGGCTAGGTGTGACATAGTCAACCTAGTGGGGACTGACACAATAGACCATATCCTGAACCAAGTGGGTATAAGATGAGTGAAAGGAATGGGACACGATTCAATGTAGCTGCTGAAGGGTTTCAGAAATGGTTCTGGGATCAACCGTTGAGTTTTTCAATTAATTGGGGATTATAATGTACTACTAGATGTCACTCATGATCATTCTATAATTAATGGTTAATTATAGATGACCAACATAAATCGGGAACCTATTTGGTCATACGCACAATGAGCGTAATCCGAAGGATTTAAAACGAGCTTGAGAATGAGATTCTCAGATCGAGAGAAACAAGGTTTGGTTGGACCAAACAAGGAGCGAACATGAAATCATTTCAGTCGCAATAGAAGCATGGATGGGCCGAGTCTTATGAAGACATGATGGATGAACCAAATTGATTTGGTTCTAATCCAATGATGGAAAATAAACCAAAGTCGTTTGGTTTGTTTTAAACGAATGAACCAAAGTTGGTTCGGTTCATTTTAACTTAAAATAGACCAACTCGGTTCGGTTTATTTTAACTTAAGTTAATGGAGCGGGTTAATGGGTTTTGGTTAGGAACCAATAACTCTATGGAGAAGGTTTCTTGATGGTTAAGAATCACGCACTCTATAAAAGCGCGCTAGAGGTTTAGAGAGCCCTAAGTTTTATTTTTGGAAACTTCTCTTCCTCTCTTCTCCCTCTCTTCTCCTTGTCACTGCCCAAGGAAGCCACACCCAAGCTTGTGCCTCCGTCCAACCTTGTGCCGATGGCGTCTAGCTGCTACCTGCCACCCTTCGGCGATCCTCCGGCGACCCTCCTTGGCTCCGATTACCAAGGACGAGCCGACCCTCTTCCTTTGGCCGGCGCCAAGTCCTACACCAAGCTGTCCAATTTTTGGACAGCTTGTTTCCTTCTTGTCGGAGCGTCATTTGGACGGCATTTGGAGCTCTGACTGTGACTTCCTTGCCATGGATTGGTTCTCTGATAATCCTCATAAGTGGAGGACCAAGGATTCGTCAATCGGTTGACGAATACCTCTTCGGAGAAGTGAGTTTTGGGGATTCATTTTTGCATCCAAATTTTGATTCAGATTGTGATATTCTCTCGATCACATCATCTTCGACACAATGCTAGTGACTCCTACGAAGACGAGGGTCATATCTTGGCGAAGCTATCCCGACGGTACTCAGCGTGGATACGGATAGAGGCAACTCTAGTGTGAGTTGCTCCGGTTTATGTCATTCCCACTGCACGTGATTTGTCAGGTATAACTAGCGTAATTTCCTTTTATTGAAAAATTTGAAACTGCAATTATGTCTACACATATTGTATCTTGCATGCGTGTCATGTGTGTATTGTAATAAATTAGATTTATTGCTTTTAATTCTTTCATTGTGTACATGTTTACGAAACATATTCGAACACATACTCGTCGCGGTGCCAGGGAAACCCAACAAAGGTTATAGGATGTGAATCAATAGTGACCTTGAGGCAATCATGTAAAGCATTGCAAAATGTATGATGTGTTCGCAGGAAAAACGAGGTAATAAAGACAAGTTAAACTTTTTTATGATGGGTACAAGTTACATTTTCCTATAAGGAGGAAATGGAAAAGAAAGTAGTTCAGGGGGAGTGCGATCAATGGTGTTCCTCATGTCTAAATAATTAGTAGAATGGCCTGGAGGAGGGTAACCAACTGCTTTAAATTGGTTGATGCAGTCTTGAAAGCCCCAATGAAGGAAGGAGAAACCTCTGTCCAAGAACATATCATTGATGGTAGCAGAAGTCCAAAAGTTTTCATGGAAAGTGTTGGTTCCTTCTGAGACTAGTTGGGACTTCAAGATATCTAGGGTATTTTGCATGTTAGGTGGTCTAGAATTGGAGAGTTGATAGTTCAGCACGGTCATCTTGTGCTTTTATAAGAGAAGCTTGTAATTCTCTTTCGAGTCATTGGCCGGTTTGTTGAAGTATTGATTCTCTGGCTTGATACCCCTGTAGTTCCTTTTTAAGAGTGTTAGTATACTAAATCCATTGGTTGTTCAGATGATGGATGCTGATGATGCCCTAAAAAAAAAGGGGGTATTAGTATCAGGAAAGGAGGAAAATGGGAAAGTAATATGCTAACCTCCTTAATACTGTATAGTAAGGAGTCTGGGGGATCAGGTACTGAGGGTAAGGAGAGAGGTGTTGGTGGAGTCTTGCAGATAGGATAGGGTTGAAGAGTAAGTGTTAGTGGAGGAGGATGAGGGGGAGTAGGATGGTTAGGGGATGATAAAGGGATAGCATCAGTAACCTGTAGTAGGAGTGACTCTGGAAAAAGGATGTTAAGTTGAAATATAGAGACCTAGTAAGCAAAGAAAAGAGGAGATATCTTACCGAGTGTGCTAGTTGACTACAAGGGATAGTTGTTTCTGACGAGTGATATTGCGGATTTGGTTAATAATTGGCTTAGGTCAAATTGTTCTTCTGAAAGTTATAAGTTCATCATTTGGTATTCTTTATGATCTTGATAGAAGCCTAAGGAAGGTCGAGGAGGAATGGTAGTCAGCCATGTGGAGGGGAAAGGAAAAGGAGAGGGGGAATGCACGAAGAAATAATGTTCTTTCCAACCTTTATGGGAAGAAGGGACGCATGTGAGAAATTGAAAGTCTGATCGGGCTTGAAAGTAAAATATTCCTATTTTAGATTATTTTATTTGGAAAAAGCAATGGAAAAGGAAGGATGAGGGGGTAATGGATAAAAAGGAAGTGATAAGGTAAATACCTAGCATAAATCGGAAAGAATTGGGGCTAAATTGATTTAAGGGAATGGAAAAATACTCAGATATTTCAAGAAAAAAAGGGTGAATAGGAAAAAATAGACCAGCTTCTATTTGTTCCAAAAATAGAAGGGGTTTCTGTATTTATAGATAAGCAAAGGAGCTAGATGGGAGGGAAATAACAACTTTTCCCACTTGATGTGGTGAAGTGGTGATTCTAGGATTAAGGGCATAGGTTTGTTAGGGTGAAAATGATGGGTAAGAGAAGAATGCAGTTTTTAATAAGGGTAAGATGGGGGTATAATAATTCCGTTGTAGGATAATTGGGCGGGACGATTTTTTAAATAACGAATGATGCTTTGTGGTAAGGAATTTCTGGGTGAAAGTGTTTTGATTGGTGTTGTTGTTTAGATAAATAAAGAGTGTAATGAAAATGTTCCTTTTTATATAGAGGCTAGCAATATAATTAATACGGAGTGTATTTTTTACAAAAGGGATTAAGGGATCTGTGTAGGGAAATGCAAAATAGTGCAGATATGAGCATATTTCAAAGGAATAGACATTCATTATCAAGGATGTTCAGAGTACATAGAGTTGATTCAGAAACTAAAATGTAATTCTTTAAAATATTATAGAGAAAGGGAGTTATTGCTCTGAGTTGGAATCAGAGTCAGTCAGTAAGGCTTCTGGAGGAATATTGTTGTATGTCTCTCCTAGGTCGAGCTCATGCTAAGGTGCAATAGGTATAAAGTACTTCTTCTCATTGGCCTAGTGTAGGGCACCCTCGAATCTTCTTTGAAAGTATTTGCTTAGTTGCTTGGAGAATTTTTTTAGGAGTCTGGTCTGCTCTATTTCCCATCTTTCACCTTCTGTCTCTTTTAATTCAGATAGCTCTTGATGTAGCTGGTTGGCTCTGATGATTTGGTCGTGGGCAGTAGTGGCTAGCTGTTGGATCGTAAAAAGAGCACTAGAGGGGGGGGGGGGTGAATAGCGCACGAGAATTCTTTTCATCGATACGATTAAAACACAAGCAAAGAGTAAAAGCATAGTGGAATTGTAAATGACACGGGTTGGTTTTACTTGGTTCATAGCCTACCAGCTGCTAATCCAAGGCCCTAGCGGTCTGAGATCGCGTACAGAGGGCAATTCACTAAAACTTCTCCTCTTCGTTGGAGGTAGGAGACAGCCATTACAAAACTTCGAGAAATCTTAAGGTAGATAGACAAACCCCCTCTCCTCTTAAAGGAAAATACAATGATGAAAGCCTCGATTAAGAAATGAAGTACAAGTATTAAAGTGACAATTATAAGTACTGATACTGACGACTAAGAAGATGAAGGTTTAGCTCGTTTCATCGATGTTTCGACAGCGCTTCATCATCGTAGAGTAGCGGTGTTGCGGAGGCATTTGGAGAGCCTAGATGATAACCTAAAGGGGTAAAACACCCATTCTTTTATAGCGTTCCAACCCCCTAGACGTTGAGATCAAGTTCTATCCAAAAAGGTCACCTCACCCTAAGATGAGGGGATGAAGTTTGACTCTCATCGAAGTTGGAATTTGAATGACAGTCGACTGATCAACCCTATCAGACGACTGATGCCACCAACAGTCGACTATTGCTAGGGTTTTCAGCTGCAACAACAAATTAGCTCAAAAATGAAAGCAATATAAGTGAATTTGACGGTCACTTACCATCCTATCTCGACCTAGACCTTCAACAGGAAGTCTTGGTCGGATCGTCACCTAATGATGTCCCCGTATAGAGGACCCGACCTTGAATTCACTCACACAGATGAGCTTACCTCAAGCTTACCTTAGGTCCTTGTGACTTGAAGCTTTGCTTCAGGTCTCCACCTGAGTTCTTCGGTTCCCTCCGAAGTTCTCTTGGTGTCACCCAACCATCACGGTTTCTCCATCCGAGATTCTCCGGGTGTCGCCGACCTTTAGCTCAGCTTAACATTCCTGCACACTTGGTTCATCTCATGAAATAATGATATAACCTTAACTTTTGCATCTTTGTCATAATCAAAACTTAGGTTCGATTATCTGGTGCCTACTGTATCAACAATCTCCCTCTTTTTGATCTATGACAAACCGACACAAAGTTAAGGGTAACACTTAAAGCATTAAGTAAATGAAATGAATATGAAGCATAAATATATTGAATATGCATAACTTAATAAGTTAGTGTGAGTAACTTAGTGAGTTAGCTTCAGTAGGAGTAAAAGTAAAACTCTTATTCAAGTCCTCCCCCTTGACCTTAAATGAGTACTTGAAAAAAAGTTCTTAGTTCTTCCCCTAAGTGGTTGCTACTTAATAAGTTAAGTATAGGCCTAAAAGTTTAAATTATGTTTTAAGTTAAGATAACCAAAGTTAACTTTTGATCTCTTAACTTTTTCCTTTTCCTCCCCCTTTTTCCATTAAAAAGGTTAACGATAAAAAAAGGTTAAGTTAAGTAATTCAAGCTTACTTAACTTGGGCCAATGTTTTTAAGTTAGATGCAAGTTAAGTTATCAAAAATTAAAATTAATTTTTAATCCCTTAACTTTGGCATTTTCTACCCCTTTTGCCACAAATCGAAAAAAGCAGGGGGGGGGGGTTTGAAAACACATTTTCTAAAACAAAAATTATAAGTCCAAGCATGTTCCAAATAAATTTTAAAAATAATAATTTAAACATAAGCTCATCTATTTGTATGTTCCACTCTATTTGGCTTGGATTGATATAAAATGATCAATAAGTCCTGATTAGAGTTGATTAATTTAGATAATTATACTTCATGGTTCATGTCAATTCACTAGATCTACATCTAGAACCAGGAGTAAGGTTTTAACATCTCATGTCCATCTACGTGGCTAAGTACACAAACACATTAGTCCTATGTGTTGTGAGATGTTTTGGCTCCTTAAATCTATAGGTGCATGCTTTCTAGGGTAAGCCCTAGGCTAGTTCCATTTGCATGAAAAATAAAAAATAGAGTATAAAGAAAAGTATAAGTTTTTAAGTTCTACTCTATTATGCACATAGCTAATTTACGTCTAAGCAGACTAAACTCTATTTCGGGTAAAGTTTTGGTAAACAAGTCTGCTAGGTTTGATTTGAACTCCACGTATTCGAGTTGTATGGTCCCGTTAGCTACATGTTCTCGAATAAAGTGGTGTTTGACCTCTATATGTTTGGTTCTAAAATGATAGATTGGGTTCTTGCTTAAATTAATCGAACTAATGTTATCGATGTAAATTTTAGTGTTGTTAAAGTTTAAGTTAAAGTCTTGGAGAGTGTGCTTCATCCAAAGAAGCTGACCTACACACTCACCCATCACGATGTATTCGGCTTCGGTGGTAGATAAGGCAACACAATGTTGCTTTCTATTGCACCAACTCACTAGACTCGAGCCGAGGAGTTGACAACAACCACTCGTGCTCTTTCTATCGAGTTTACTACCAACATAATCCGAGTAGGAGTAGCCGATTAGTTTGAACTCGGTAGATCTAGGGTACCAAATTCCTATGTTTAGTGTACCCTTTAGGTATCTAAGGATACATTTAACTAACGTTAGGTGCGACTCCTTAGAAAAAGTTTGGAACCTTGTGCACATACTTACTAGGAATAATATATCGGGTCGACTTGCATTTAAGTACAGGAGACTACCTATTGCACTCCTATAGTATTTGTTGGTGCAGTAGGCACCTAAGTCGAACCTAAGTTTTGATTATAGCAAACGATACAAAGTTAAGCATATATTGTTATCTCATGAGCTAAATCAAGTGTGCAGAAAAGTCTCAACGCTGGAGCTGAAGGCTAGCGACACCCAGAGGAAGCCGCGGTGGTCGGGCGACACTCAAGAGACTTCGGAGGGAGCTGAAGGAATTGAGTGGAAGGCCGGAAGCAAAAGCAACACGTAAGTATTGAGGTAAGCTCGTGTGTGCGAGCGTAAGTAAGGTCGTATCCTCTTTACGGGGATGATCTTAAGCGTAGATCCGACCAAAGACTTCTTATAGATGGTCTAGGTCGAGATCGGATGGTCGACGACCATCGAAATTATGTTTTTCTTGAGCTAACCTTGCCTTGCAGCTAGCATCGATCATTGCCGCTTGGAGGACTCATTGCCGTCAAACGATCATTGCTAGAAGGTCGACGATCGATCTTGCCATCGATCGATGATGATGGCCATCGATCATTCTTGGTCAAAGGATCAGCCTCGAGTAGTCAAGAGTTATCACCATTTTTCAAGGGGTTTTGTGCCCATTTGTGATTGGCTAAAGACCCATTCGATGAGGGGCTCAAAGGCTATAAAAGGAGGGCCAAACCTAGGGTTTTTCATCAATTCAAAAGCTTCCAAGTGCTTCCGATACGCTCCGACTCTCCGACATCCCTACGACGAAGCGCTGCCGAGACGACGACTAGAGCTTCAACCTCCAATCTTTGAAGTCGTCGGTATAATCTTTAAATTTGTATAAGTTGTTTTTATTTCAAGCTTTAAATCATATCAAGGAGAGGGGGAGTGTCCCTCTACCTTGAGTCTTTCTCGAGTTTTTGTATTCATTTAACTCCTATCTCCATCGAGAGGGAGTTCGTTTAGTATTTGCCCTCCGTGCGTGGTCAAGGACCATTAGGGCCTTGGAGTAGTAGCCGAAGGCTACGAACCAAGTAAAACCTATTTGTCTCTATTTACTTTACATTTCCGCTGCAATTAATTTTCTCTCGAGTTTTAACAAAAGAAACGAGAAAAAGTTTTTATCGCTATTCACCCCCCCTCTAGCGAACCGCATCGATCCAACAATTGGTATCAGAGCCAGGGGTTGCTAAGATTTGGTGAAACCACCAATCTAGCCATTTTTCACAGATTTATTTTTCTTTTATTTCTGTTTATTTCAGATTTATTTCACTTTGTTAAATTTACTCCCGCACTACTAATCCAAGACGCGAGTCTTGGTACTTTTTGTGTGTTTTTGTCGTTGCTAGTTTTTTTTCCTTCGTCTCCTTGTGTTCTTTGTTCTAATGGCCCATCTCGAAGGGTTTAGCACCGTCCGACCTCCATTTTACAACGGAGAAGACTTCGTTATTGGAAGTCGGATGGAATGCTCTTAAAACCCAAATCGAGATGTGGATCATAATCAAGCGGGTTTCACACTTCCGACTAATGAAGTGGGTGACTCCTTGATTATGACCAATGAACCATTGCGACAAAAAACAAGTCGAAGCCGACGCTAAAACAGCAAATCCTTCAATCGGCCTATCGAGGAGGAGCTAAATCGCGTCGGCCCCTTCATAAGCGCAAAGATCTTTGGACAAAACTAGTGGAGCTACACGAAGGGACCGATGAAGCCAAGGTATGTAAGCGCGACCTTTTGTTCAATAAATTGTATAATCTAAAAATGCAGGAACACGAGTTCGCGACACAACATCACGCCCGAGTCCAGGACATAGTCAACAATCTACACGCAATCGGGCAAAAGGTCGAAAACCGCGACCTTATAAGGTATGTCCTAAACTCTTTTCCGAGGACTACCTTATGGGCATCCATGGTCGATGCCTATAAGGTCTCCAAGGACCTTTCTAAAATTAGGTTAGATGAACTCTTTTCGGATTTTGAACTTCATGAGGCGGTCTAACTTCCGGGCCGAGAGGGGTATAGCCTTGTTTGCAGGTTCAAAGAAGAAGAAAATCGCAAGCAAGCCACCACCAATCGAGGAGGAAGACGAGTCCGAAGAAGAAGTTGACCCGGAGTTGATTGCCGAACTAATGAACCTAGCTCGAAGGATAGCCAAGGAACGAAAACGAACCACGACTCGACCCAACCAAGGTAAGCCTAAAAGTTCTAATATTAGGTGTTATGGGTGCAACAGGTTTGGACATATCAAGTCCAAGTGCCCCAAGCTCAACCACCAAGCACCTAAGCACAAGAAGGCCCTCAACGCGACATGGGAAGAAGCATCATCCGAAGAAGACAAAGACCACGTCTTCATGGCGAAATCAATTGAGACCGAACTTGAGTCAGAACCTGAGGATGACTCGGACTACGAAGCTACCTTCAAGTCAAGCCACGGATACACATCCGGTTCAAAAGATACCCTTAAAGTAAGTCGAACTTTATTTAATACTTTACAAAATACGGTTAGGTTTTTGTCTAGGAAATTAGTTAAATCTGAGTCCAAGGTCGAGACCCTGGTTGAGGAGGTCAATCTCCTCAAACACAAGGTCTCCCTAACCTCTTCGACTAGTCGAGTTCAAGAGAAGGACTCAACTCGAGTTGAAAAGCTCGAAGTTGAGAACTCTCTCTTGAAAAGTCAAGTCGAAGATCTTAGGAACACGTTGGAAAGGTTCACTTCGGGATCCAAAGGACTTGACCTCCTACTTGGATCTCAAAGGGCCGTGTACAACAAGGCTGGACTAGGGTTTAACTCAAACACGACTAATAGGTCGTATATGTCGATTGTAAGTCGACATAGGAAACATGTCCAAGCATGGGTCCCTAAGAACCTTTTGATTTCAACTCTAGGAGCCAACCCGTACTGGATTCCCAAGGACCAAATCCACTATGTGGATAGACCGAATCGATTCAACGGTCTAGGGGGAGCCAGTACAAAACATGTTTGTGCTTTAACTTAGAAATTGCATGTTTTAAACTTAAAATGTTTGTGCTTTAACTTAGAAATTGCATGCTTTAAACTTAGAATGTTTGTACTTTAAAACTTGTGAATTCACTTAGAACATGAACATAATCAACTTCGAAAAGATTGAGCCTCGGGGAGCCTCTTTTCAAAAACACAACCAACTAAAATTCTTCGAAAAGATTGAGCCTCGGGGAGCCTCTTTTCAAGAACATAACCAACCAAAATTCTTCGAAAGGATTGAGCCTCGGGGAGCCTCTTTTCAAAAATAACCAGTTAGACTAGGAAATAATCTTAGGTGAGTCAAGTCGTCATTTTCTTGAACTTGGCTTTGTCTAAGAAAGTGGTCGATGATCTGATAAAAGAAGGCCCCTGTGCCTCGCCACGACCTGGAAGCCATGATCTTGAAAAGGTAAACTTGACAAGCCTAGGGTTAAATTCAAATCTAACATAAAATTACTTGAACCTAAATCCACTTAATCAATTGGAAATCATCTCACAAAAAACACATAAGTATAACATGCTTGATCATATAGACACAGGTGAGATGACCTAGGTTTAACAACTTACAACCAATTTTAAAAAAAATCTAACATCCAATCCAACCACCTTGTGTGTAGGATCAATGGATGTTGGATAGTGGTTGCTCCCGACACATGACCGGGGATCAACTCAAGTTTTCAAAGCTTCGATTCAAACGACAAGGATCGGTAGCCTTCGGAAATAACGGCAAGCTCAAAATCATCGGATCAGGTGATATTGAGCTCAATTCAAATTTTGTTATTCAAAATGTTTTACTAGTAGAAAATTTTCAATATAATTTACTTAGTGTAAGCCAATTGTGTGATAATAACTATAAGGTCATATTTCTAGAAAATGAATGCATAATTAATACCAACGAAACCGCTAAAACAATTCTTAAAGGAACTAGAAATAACAACATTTATACGATCAAGTTAACTAACTCCTCAACAAAGTGTCTTATGACATGGCAAGAGGAATCATGGTTGTGGCACCGACGACTCGGTCACTCACACCCAAGACTCATCCACAAGATGAGTCAGAGTGATTTAGTCAGAGGTTTGCCTAACCTCAACAACTTGGATAATAAAATATGTAATGCTTGTCAACAAGGTAAACAATATAGGGCACAACATCAACCAACTAATCAAGAACGAACCTCAAGTGTACTTGAGCTCCTGCATATGGATCTATTCGATTCACATGGAGCCAAGTCACTCAATAGAAGTCAATATTGCTTAGTCATAATTGACGACTACTCCAGGTTTACCTGGGTTAGGTTCATCAAACATAAAAATGATACCCTAGATCAATTAATCAATCTATTCAAATTAATCGAGAATCAAAAAGACCTTAAGGTTAAAAGACTTAGAAGCGATCATGGTGGTGAATTCGAAAATCAAAGGTTCACCGACTTCTGTAACCTAAACGGATACCACCATGAATTCTCTTGCCCTAGGACCCCTCAGCAAAATGGCCTAGTGGAGCGGAAAAACCGAACTCTACAAGAAGCCGCTAGGACCATGTTGAACGAATACGACCTACCCGATAGGTTTTGGGCAGAAGCCGTGAGTACGGCATGCTATGTCCAAAATAGGATCCTTATGTTAAAAAGGCACCTTAAGACCTCATACGAGATTTATCACGATAAAGTACCCAACATCAAGTACTTTAGGGTATTTGGGTGTAAGGTACATATCCTAAACACTAAGGATTACCTAGGGAAATTTACATCCAAAACCACAACCGGAATCTTTCTAGGATACTCGACTACAAGTAGAGCTTATAGAGTATATAACCACGACACCCTTAGAGTCGAGGAAACCATTAATGTAGTGTTCGATGAAGGACACGAACCTACAAAACCTCCGGCAATCCCAATTAGCGAGCCGGCTCATACTAGACCTAACTCTGATCCGGAGATCAGGTCTAGTGTTAATCCTAACCTAAGTCAACCAAGTCACTCTATTGATCAAGTGATAGATGACTCCAACCAAACTAGTGTTCAACCAAGTCACCCCATTGATCAAGCATTAGGTGACACAAACCCAACCCAATCTAGGAGTCAAACTAACCACCCTATCGATCAAGTGATAGGAGATCCTAATCTAGGAGTTCGAACTAGAGCATCCTATAGGAACCTTAGTCAAATTTCCTTAATTTCAAAGATAGAACCCAAATCAATTGAACAAGATCTTCTTGATCCCGATTGGATTATTGCAATGCAAGAAGAGCTAGCTCAATTTACTAGGAATGAAGTGTGGGAATTAGTACCACCACCTAAAGACAAAACGATAATTGGAACAAGGTGGGTGTTTCGAAATAAGCTTGATGATAAAGGTGAAGTAGTTAGAAACAAGGCTAGGTTAGTCGCCAAAGGGTTTAGTCAAGTCGAAGGCTTAGATTACGATGAAACCTATGCCCCAGTAGCTAGACTCGAATCCATTCGAATGTTGCTAGCTTATGCCGCACATCGAGGATTTAAGCTATTTCAAATGGATGTTAAGTCGGCATTCCTAAATGGATACATTAAAGAAGAAGTTTATGTCAGCCAACCCCCCGGATTCGAAAATCTAGATAAACCCGACCATGTTCTAAAAATTAAGAAAGCTCTCTATGGACTTAAACAAGCTCCTCGAGCTTGGTACGAGAGACTTTCAATCCATCTTAAGTCAAAAGGGTTTAACCAAGGCTTAGTTGACCCAACTCTCTTTGTAAAAACCTTAGGTAAAGAAATATTCATAGCTCAAATTTACGTAGACGATATAATTTTTGGAACCTCTAACTCAGCCTTACTAAACGAGTTCGTTTCTCTCATGGAAAGTGAGTTCGAAATGAACTTGGTAGGCGAGTTAAGTTTCTTTTTAGGTCTACAAATTAAACAAACTAAGGATGGTATATACCTATATCAACAAAAATACACTAAGGAGTTAATTAAAAGATTTGGAATGCAAGACGCTAAGGTAATAAACACCCCAATGGCGATAAATGTTAACATAGGAGAAGACCTAGAAAGTAAGTCCATTGACTTAAAATACTATAGGAGCATAATAGGGAGTCTCCTATACTTAACTGCGAGTCGACCCGACATCCTATTCGCGATGAAGTATGTTGCGCCGGAGTTTC
This sequence comes from Wurfbainia villosa, assembly GCA_025175895.1. Taxonomy (NCBI): domain Eukaryota; kingdom Viridiplantae; phylum Streptophyta; class Magnoliopsida; order Zingiberales; family Zingiberaceae; genus Wurfbainia; species Wurfbainia villosa. Next base: position 67,309,282 of record CM046003.1, on the reverse strand, counting down.
AAACATGTGCTAAGGAGTCACACCTAACCCTAGTTAAGCGTATCCTTAGATATCTTAAGGGCACACTTAACGTTGGTATTTGGTACCCTAGATCTACGGAGTTCGAACTAATCGGCTACTCCGATTCGGATTATGCCGATAGTAAGCTCGATAGAAAGAGCACGAGTGGTTGTTGTCAACTTCTCGGCTCGAGTCTAGTGAGTTGGTGCAGTAGGAAACAACACTGTGTTGCTTTATCTACCACCGAAGCCGAATACATCGCGATGGGTGAGTGTGTCACGCAGCTTCTTTGGATGAAGCACACTCTCCGCGACTTTAAGTTAGACTTTACGAATACTAAACTTCACGTAGATAACATTAGTTCAATTAATCTTACTTAGAATCCGATATGTCACTCTAGGACCAAACATATAGAGGTCAAACACCATTTCATTCGAGAACATGTGGCCAATGGAGCCATACACCTCGAATACGTCGAATCGAAGTCTAACTGGTAGATCTATTTACTAAACCCCTACCCGAAGCCGAATTTAGTCTATTAAGACAAAAATTGGGCATGTGCGTAATAGAATAGGTACATGCAAATTATATGTTCTTACTACTATTTCTTTAATTTCATTTTTATGGAACTAGCATAGGACATACCTTAGATATCATGCACCTATAGATTTAAGGAGCCAGTACATCTCACAACACATAGGACTAATGTGTTTGTGTACTTAGCCACGTAGATGGGCGTGAGATGTTAGGACCTTACTCCTGGTTCCAGATGTAGAGCTAGTGCATCGCTATGAACCACGGAGTATAATCATACATACTAACCGACTCTGACCAGGACTGGTTGATCTTACATATCAATCAAGCCAAATATGAGTCGAACATTTTATAGATGAGCTTATTTTCAGTATATTATTTTTTTATATAAAAAATGGCGAACATGCTTGGACTTTAAATTTAACACTTATTTTGTTTTCCACACACCCCTTACTCTTTTCGATATACGGCAAAAGGGGCAGAAAAAGGCCAAAGGCCAAAGTTAAGGGGTCAAATTTTTTTGATAACTTAACTCTTACTTCATATTTTAACCAAAAGTTAAAACTTAGTTAACTTTTACCAAAAGGCCAAAGAATTCTTAAACTTATTTGTGCCGTCTAAGTTTTACTTAAACTTATTTTTTAAAAAAAAAACTTTATGTTTTACTTAAGGGGGAGAAAGGGCTTAACTAAAACGTTTTACTAAGGCCAACTTTAAGTAATGTTAATTACTTAAAGCAACCCTCAAGGGGGAGGATTAAGGTCTTTCTTCAAGACTCACCCTCGGTCAAGGGGGAGGTTTCCTCAAGGGGGAGTACTTGAAGAAAATCCTTACTACTCTAACTTAATCTCCATATTTTTTGTTTCTCATGCACATTATTACTCTTCATGCTTGCTATTTACTTAACTTTGTATGTGGGTTTGCCATAAATCAAAAAGGGGGAGATTGTTGGTGCAGTAGGCACCTAAGTCGAACCTAAGTTTTGATTATAGCAAACGATACAAAGTTAAGCATATATTGTTATCTCATGAGCTAAATCAAGTGTGCAGAAAAGTCTCACAATGGAGCTGAAGGCTAGCGACACCCGGAGGAAGCCGCGGTGGTCGGGCGACACTCAAGAGACTTCGGAGGGAGCCGAAGGAATTGAGTGGAAGGTCGAAAGCAAAAGCAACACGTAAGTATTGAGGTAAGCTCGTGTGTGCGAGCGTAAGTAAGGTCGTATCCTCTTTACGGGGATGATCTTAAGCGTAGATCTGACCAAAGACTTCTTATAGATGGTCTAGGTCGAGATCGGATGGTCAACGACCATCGAAATTATGTTTTTCTTGAGCTAACCTTGCCTTGCAGCTAGCATCAGTCGACTGCCAGCTTAGAGGACTCGACTGCCATCAAACAATCGATCACGAAGGTTTAGCAATCGATCGATGATCGCCATCACCGACTAATGATGGCCATCAGATCATTCGTCAAAGGATCAGCCTCGAGTAGTCAAGAGTTATCACCATTTTTCAAGGGGTTTTGTGCCCATTTGTGATTGGCTAAAGACCCATTCGATGAGGGGCTCAAAGGCTATAAAAGGAGGGCCAAACCTAGGGTTTTTCATCAATTCAAAAGCTTCCAAGTGCTTCCGATACGCTCTAACTCTCCGACATCCCTACGACGAAGCGCTGCCGAGATGACGACTAGAGCTTCAACCTCCAATCTTTGAAGTCGTCGGTATAATCTTTAAATTTGTATAAGTTGTTTTTATTTCAAGCTTTAAATCATATCAAGGAGAGGGGGAGTGTCCCTCTACCTTGAGTCTTTCTCGAGTTTTTGTATTCATTTAACTCCTATCTCCATAGAGAGGGAGTTCGTTTAGTATTTGCCCTCCGTGCGTGGTCAAGGACCATTAGGGCCTTGGAGTAGTAGCCGAAGGCTACGAACCAAGTAAAACCTATTTGTCTCTATTTACTTTACATTTCCGCTGCAATTAATTTTCTCTCGAGTTTTAACAAAAGAAACGAGAAAAAGTTTTTATCGCTATTCACTCCCCCCCCTCTAGCGAACCGCATCGATCCAACAGTATTTAAGGTCTATTGGTTTGCCTTCTAAGTCTTCTCCTATATTAACATTTGTGGCCATCGGTGTATTTATTACTTTAGCATTTTGCATTCCGAATCGATTAATTAATTCCTTAGCGTATTTATGTTGGTGTAAGTAAATTCCCTCCTTAGTTTGTTTAATTTATAATCCTAGGAAAAAAGTTAATTCTCCTACTAAGTTCATTTCAAATTCACTTTCCATTAGTGAAATGAACTCGTTTAGTAGAATTGAGTTGGTTGTTCCAAAAATTATATCGTCTACGTATATTTGGGCAACAAAAATTTCTTTACCTATGGATTTTACAAAGAGGGTTGGGTCGACTAGGCCTGACTAAACCCTTTTGACTTGAGATAAATAGAAAGCCTTTCATACCAAGCTCTAGGAGTTTGTTTTAGTTCATATAAGGCTTTCTTAAGTTTAAAAACATGGTCAGGTTTGTCTAAGCTTTCGAATCCTGGGGGTTGGCTAACGTAGACTTCTTCCTTAATAAGACCATTTAAAAACGATGACTTCACATCCATTTGAAATAGTTTAAATTCTCAATGTGCAACGTAGGCTAATAATATTCTGATTGATTCTAGTCTATCTATGGGGGCATAGGTTTCGTCATGATCTAACCCCTCTACTTGACTAAATCTTTTTGCAACTAATCTCACTTTATTTCTAACTACTTCACCTTTGTCATCGAGTTTGTTCTGGAATACCCACCTTGTTACAATAATCGATTTATCTTTAGGTGGTTGTACTAATTCCCAAACTTCATTCCTAGTGAATTGAGCAAGCTCTTCTTGCATAGCAATAATCCAATCGGGATCAAGAAGAGCTTGTTCAATTGATTTGGGTTCGATTTTCGAGATTAAAGAGATTTGACTAAGGTTTCTATATGATGCTCTAGTTTGAACCCCTAGGTTGGGATCACCTATCACTTGATCAATAGGATGATTCGATTGTAACCTAGAGTAACTCGGGTTAGGATTTGCACTAGACTCGATTTCATGGTCAGATTCGAGTCTATTATGAATTAGTTCATCAATTGGTTCTACTTCAGGTTTTGTGGTTTTATCTCCTATCATCGAATACTACATTAATGGTTTCTTCGATTTTTAGGGTTTCATTATTGTAGACTCTATAGGCTCTACTTGTGGTTGAGTATCCTAGGAATATTTCGGTATTTGTTTTAGAGGTAAATTTGCCTAGGTAGTCTTTAGTATTTAGGATATCTACCCTACATCCAAATACCCTAAAGTATTTAATGTTAGGTACTTTATCACGGTAGATTTCGTATGAGGTCTTAAGGTGCCTCTTGACTAGTAGGATTCTATTTTGGACATAACAAGTCGTACTAACGGCTTCTGCCCAAAACCTATCAGATAGGTTGTACTCATTTAACATGGTTCTAGCGGCTTCTTATAAGGTTCTATTCATTCGCTCGACTAGACCATTTTGTTGTGAGGTTCTAGGACAGGAGAACTCATGGTGGTATCCATTTAGGTTACAGAAGGTAGTGAACCTATGGTTTTTGAATTCATCACCATGAACGCTTCTAAATCTTTTAATCTTAATGTTCTTTTCGTTTTCTATTAATTTACATAAGTTGGTAAGTTGGTATAAGGTATCACTTTTGTGTTTAAGGAACCTAACTCAGGTAAACCTAGAGTAGTCATCAATTATGACTAAGCAAATTTGACTCCCATTTAGTGACTCGGCTCCATGAGAATCGAATAGATCCAAGTGTAGGAGCTCAAGCACACTTTTGGTTCGATCCTGGTTAGTTAGTTGATGTTGTACCCTAGTTTATTTACCTTGTTGACAAGCATTACAGATTTTATTATCCAAGTTGTTAAGGTTGGCCAAACCTCTGACTAAACCACTCTGACTCACTTTGTATATGAGTCTTGGGTGCGAGTGGCCGAGTTATCGGTGCCATAACAAGGATTCCTCTTGTTGTGTCATAAGACACTTGATAAAGGAGTTGGGTAAGTTAATTGTATAGATATTGCTATTCCTAGTTCCTTTAAGTATTGTTTTAGAGGTTTCATTAGTTTTAATTAAGCATTCATTTTCTAAGAATATAATCTTATAGTCGTTATCACACAATTGGCTTACACTAAGTAGATTATATTCAAAATTTTCAACTAATAGAACATTTCAAATTGTAAAGTTAGAGCTCAGCTCAATATCACCTGATCCGATGATTTTGAGCTTGTCGTTGTTTTCGAAAACTACCGATCCTTGACTTTTGAATCATAGCCTCAAAAATTTCAGTCGGTCTTCGGTCATGTGTCGGGAGCACCCACTATCCAACATCCATTGATCCAACACATATAGTAGTTGGATCGGATATTGAATTTTTAAGAGTTGGTTGAAGTTTATTAGTCCTAGAATCATCTCACCCTTTCTACATGAGAAAACATGTTATCCTTATGTGTTTTGTGAGATGACTTCAATTTTACTTGATTAAATTTAATGAATTAAAACTAATCAACCTTGGGTTAGATTCGGATTTAACCCTAAGCTCGTCAAGTAACTTTTTCGAGAAGTTGGCTTCCAGGTCGTGGCGAGGCATAGAGGCCTTCTTTGATAAGAATAACGACCACTTCCTTAGATAAAGACAAATTCAAGAAATCGATTACTTGAGTCACTTAAGATTACTTCCTGGTCTAACTAGTTAAGGATACAGTGAGGTAGCTTCAGCTAGTTCAACTTAGCCGAGTGCACCAAGCTAGTTACGCCTTATCTAGTTTGAACGCACAAGACTTCGTTTCCCTAACGTACTATCATCTCGCCATGTCCTAGTATTATGTTGTCAAGATTGACTAGTTATTGACCCTTTCTAACTGTTCTAAAAATTAAAACAAAAACTAAGCATGCAAGTCTAATTTCATGTAATAGAGCAAACAAATTTAGTACTAGCCCCCCCTGGACCATTGAATCAATTCGGTCTATCCACGTAGTGGATTTGGTCTTTGGGAACCCAGTACTTATTAGATCCTAGTTGTGAAATTAAGGCGGTCTTAGGGACCCATGCTTGGACTTGTTTTCTATTACGATTTACAATTGACATATATGACTTGTTAGTCGTATTTGATCTAAACCCTAGTCCGACCTTGTTGTACACAGCCCTTTGCGATCCAAGTAGTAGGTCAAGTCCCTTGGATCCCAAAGTAAACCTTTCCAATATTTGCCTAAGATCTTCGACTTGTCCTTTCAAGAGTGAGTTCTCAACTTTGAGTTTGTCAACTCGAGTTGAGTCCTCCTCTTAAACTTGACTAGCCGAAGAGGTTAAGAAGACCTCATGTTTAAGGAGTTTAACCTCCTCAACTAAGGTCACGACCTTGGACTCAGATTTAGCTAACTTTCTAGTTAAAAACTTAATTGCATTATATAACGTATCAATTAAAGACCAACTTACCTTGAGTGAACCTTTTGAACTGGATACGAATCTGTGGCTTATCTTGAATAGAGACTCATCGTCGGATCCAGAGTCGGACTCTTCCTCGGGTTCGAACTCCTCCTTGGGTTCGGTCGGTTTGGCCATGAAGACGAGGTTGTTGAGCTCGTCTTCCTCCTCCGACGATTCCTCCCATATAGCATTGAATGCTTTCTTGGATTTTTTTCACCTTATTCTTGAGCTTTGGACATTTCGACTTGATGTGGCCCAACCTATTACACTCATAGCATCTATAGTTGGAATTTGATTTAGACTTACCTTCCTTGGATTGATTGATGTGTTATTTTTGTCTTTTGATCATCTTCCGAACTAGATTTACTAATTTTATCTCCATCTCATCGTCTATCTCTGACTCGTCCTCATCTTCTTCCTTCGGAGGTGGCTTGCTTTTGGGCTTCATCTTCGGACCTGCAAATAAGGCAATACTTTTCTCGGCGGGGGCCGAATTAGATTGCTCATGTAATTTAAATTCAGAAAACATTTCATTTAATCTAATTTTAGAAAGGTCCTCAGAAACCTTGTATGCATAAACCATGGATCCCACAAGGTAGTCCTAGGGAATGCATTAAGCGCGTACCTTATTAAGTTTCGATTTTCGACCTTCTGTCCGATCGAATGTAGACAGTTGACGATATCTTGGATTCGTGCATGTAATTAGGTGGTGGTATCGTGAACCTTCATTTTTAGATTGTATAATTTATTTAAAAATTGATCCCTCTTACATACCTTAGCGTCGTCGGTTCCTTTGTGTAGCTCGACGAGCTTGTTCCACAAGTCCTTCGCACTGATGAAGGGGCCGATGCGGTTGAGCTCTTCTTTGGACAAGCTGCACTATAGGATTTCCTTAGCCTTGGCATCGACTTTCACTTGGCATTTCATGGCATTTGTCCATTGATCGCAATCCAATGATTCACCATCTTCATTAGTAGGAAGTGTGAACCCGATTTAGATTACGATCCACATCTCTACTTGGGTTTTAAATAGCACTCCATCCGACCCTTCCTGCAATGGAAGTCGTCTCCGTTGTAAAATGGGGGTCGGGCGGTGCTAAACCCTTCGAGAAAGGAAATTTAGAAAGAAAACGGAACCTCGCTAAAACAAAAAACGACAAAAGGTACCAAGACTCTCGTCTTGGATTTGTAGTGCGGGAGATAGGAATTTAGTGTAATGAATGTTGGGTTTCCAGCACCGCGGCGAGTGTGTGTTCGAATATGTTTCATAAACATGTGCACAGCGGAAGAATTAAAAAGCAATAAATCTAATTTATTACAACACACACAGCACACGCATGCATAGTACAACATGTGTATACATAATCGTAGTTTCAAATTTTGCAATAAAAGAAAATTACTCTAGTTATACCTGACGTATCACGTGCAGCGGGAAAGGCATCAACCGGAGTAACTCTCACTAGAATTGCCTCTATCCGTATCCACACCGATTATCATCGGGATGGCTTCACAAAGCCACGAGCCTCGTCTTCGTAGGAGTCACTAGCCTCGTGTCGAAGACGATGTGATAGAGAGAAGATCACAATCCGAATCAAAATTCAGATTCGAAAATGAGTCCCCAAAACTCGCTTCTCCGAAGAGGTATTCATCAAGCGATTGATGAATACTTCATCCTCCACCTATGAGGATTACAGGAGATCGAATCCTCAGAAAGGTAGCCACTGTCGGAGCTCCAAACGTCGTCCAAATGACGCTCCAACATGAAAGGAAAGAATCTGTCCAGAAAACTTGACAGCTTGGTGGAGGAGTTGTGCCGGCCCAAAGGAGGAAGGCCGGCTGCACCTTGGTCACCGGAGCCAAGGGATGTCACCGGAGGATCGCTGGAGGATGATCGGCAACAGCTTGGACACTGGCAGCAAGGTGGACGGTGGCACAAAGGCTGGCAGCGTGGACTTCTTGGGCGGCGGCAAGGAGAAGAGAGGGAGAGGGTGGCTAGGTTTTCCAACACACAAGTTATCCACGAAAAACCCTTAAGCCATGTTTTTATAGAGAACACATTCTCCTAACGGTTATTGGTTCATAATCAAAACCCGTTAACCCGCTCCAATAACTTAAGTTAAAATAAGCCAAACCGCATTGGTCTATTTTAAATTAAAATGAACCGAACTAACTTTGGTTCATTCGTTTAAAACAAAACAAACCCCTTTGGTTTATTCTCCACCATTAGATTAGAACCAAACCAATTTGGTTCATCCATCATGTCTTCATAAGACTCAGCCCATCCATGCTTCCATTACGACTGAAACAATTTCATGCTCACTCCTTGTTTGGTCCAACAAATCCTAGTTTCTCTCGATCTGAGAATCTAATTCTCAAGCTCGTTTTAAATCCTTCGGATTACGCTCGTTGTGCATGTGACCAAATAGGTTTCCGATTTATGTTGGTCGTCTATAATTAACCATTAATTATAGAACGATCATGACTGGCACCTAGTAGTACATCATGATCCCCAATTAATCAAAAAATCAACAGTTGATTCAAGAACCATTTCTGAAACCTTCAGCAGCTACAATGAATCGTGTCTCGTTCCCTTTACTCATCTTATACCCACTATTGGGATGTATACTGAAAAGTCTATGTTTTGTATGAACATCTTTATTTTTGAAATAAGAATCACATGATCATTGTTTGCATATTTAAGGTTATGCATATTGTCTAATACATTACATTGTAGATAACATGGTGTGTAGTGTCACACGGGAGATCATGTTATCAGATACTTGTAGAGTATAAGTAAAGGCTCACAACCGAGATTGTTTTGGATAACCATTGGTATGATTATAGTGTGATTTGGTATTGGTTTGTCTTGACCATAGAATTACACTAGTACACTTTGTGTGTATTGAGCAAGACCGACTTAGAGGTGATTCGATTTATTGCTGACTACATAATTAAATTGGACCTCGGATATTATGGTGTACATGCTCTTAATCCCGATATAAGAACGGGCACATCTACTTAGTATTTATTTCTTTGATTTACCAATGGGCGAGATTTATAGATTAAATTGATAGGCTCGGTAACGTCCACGAAAATGTCACTGGATACGTCCAACGTATAAATACCATTGCTCAAAGTTCTTGTCCCATAAAGTACGTCATTCAAAGTTTTATAACAACAATTATTACTAAACGTCAAATGGTAACCATTTCTATTTAAGCAGGAATAGAAACAATGTTCTTTATTAGAGAAGGAACATAATAGCAATTGCCTAGTTCTAAGACTAGTCCACTAGGGAGCTTCAGCAAATAAGTTCCGATGGCGACTACAACAACCTTGTCTCCATTGCCAACTCGCAAATTTGACTCCCCTCTGACGAGTCTTCTTCTATTCCTTAGCCCCTGTATGTCATTACATATATGTGAGGCACACCCAGTATCCAATACCCAAGTGTCTAAGGAAATAAAATGACAATAAATAATGAAGATACCTGAAGAGGATGGGGCATCGGATGCCTTCTTCTTCACGAACTCAAGATAAATCTTACAGTTCCTTCGCCAGTGGCCTTCCTTGCCACAATAATGGCAAGTACCCTTTTGTGCTGGTTCTGCCTTCTTAGCCTTTTTGTTCTTTCTCTGTTCCTTTGACTTCCTCTTAGAACCTTTCTTTGAGGAATCAACTAACAGAACTGCCTTCTCCTCATGCTTCACAGAAGGCTCCATAGTCTTCAGCATATTGAGGAGCTCAGGAATAGTGGATTCTAGTTTGTTCATCCGGTAATTCATCATAAATTGTGAGAAACTCTTAGGAAAAAAATACAAAATTAAGTCAATACTAAATTCATGATCCTTCACAAACCCGAGTGTAGCTAGCCGCTCGATGTACCCATTCATCTTTAGCATAAACTGCACTACAGACGAACCTTCTTGCATCTTAGAGGTGAAGAGAAGCCTGGAGACTTCGAACCTTTCAGATCTTGCTTGCTCATCAAACAACCCATGAAGATGGAAGACTATGGTATTAGCATCCATATGCTCATGCTGCTTTTGCAGCTCGGGTACCATCGCGGCTAGCATGATGCAACTCGCCAGTTCAGAATCTGCCACATGTTTCTGATAGGCCAACAATTGGTCTGGAGTTGCATCGTCCCTAGGATGGTTGGGAAGAGGCTCTTCAAGGACATACGCGAGCTTTTCTATATTGAGAACAATTCTCAAGTTTCTAAGCCAGTCTAGAAAGTTAGGCCCAGTCAATTTGTTTGAATCCAAAATAGTGCACAAATTCAAAGACGTCATGATCAATCGATTAACCTAGAAATATAAAACGTGCATATATGAGAAAGATGATTTAAAATGCATCAATATGCATTCATAAATCCCATTCATTTTTCGAATTTCAAAAACCCCAAAAATCATTTTGGGAGATTATAGGTCCATCTCCGAATAGGCTGATATCTAACATAGATATGAACAACCTTGAAGAGAGTCCAATAAGTCATTCATAACTATGATGGTAGGTATCAAATATACCGATTGCATATCACATATATACAACTATCACAATGTGCTATCAACTAATTGAATGTTCACACATACATCGGGTTGTTAACACATTAACAAGTATGCATCATATGCATAGAACCCAACTTCACCTCCCTTCACATCGACCATGGAGAGAGTCCAACAAGTCGATGCTCCAGGTCAAAGCCAACCATTAATCAAGAAATAGTTTTAATATGGTTAGAGCGCATTCAACCAATTATCCCGGCTTGGAGAGAGTCCAACAACCAAAGCTAATGATTGACCTCTGACTCTTACAATATTAGTATTAAACTATTCCATGGTTTGAACATGTTAAGGTTCGAGCCGAGCTTAGAGAGAGTCTAACAACCCAAACAAGAAATAGAACTCTGGTTCTAACCATATTAATGGAAGATGTAAGCTTTAATATTGAGTAAGGGTTTTTATGTCTCATCCTCTTTGCATGCAAATAACTATTATCTACATGGCATGACATACATGACATACATCTACATGTCACGACATGCATAATATAATGATATGCATCTAATGCAATTACATGACATACAATTATGACATGTACAAAAATTTTCTTATATGTCATAACTATTTATGGAAATAAAATATGTTTGAGATTTGATTCTCCAAATCAAATCATGATTAATTAGGAAATAAATTTCCAAATCTAATCACATATTTTATTTATGGAAAGTGTTAATTAAGGAAAGCCAAATTTAATTTAGGAAACAAATTTCCTAAATTGTCAAAAATATTTATGTAATTAAAATATATTTTATATTTGATTCCCCAAATCAAATCATGATTAATTAAATTAGGAAACAAATTTTTAAATCTAATGATATATTTTATTTATGGAAAGTTTCAATTTCTATAAATACTTCTAAACTTTCTAAAAGTTGAAGATTTTCATAAATACTTCTAGAATTTCCAAAATTAGAAAATTTCCAAAAATACTTATAAACTTTCCAAAAGTAGAAAATTTTCATAAATACAATTACGACTATCACAAAATAATTTTACGATTATGTCGAAACACAACCTGGGCTCTGATACCACTGTTGGGTTTCCGTCACCGCGGCGAGTGTGTGTTCGAACATTTTTTGTAAACATGTGCACAGCGGAAGAATTAAAAACAATAAATCTAATTTATTACAACACACACATCACACGCATGAATAGTACAACATGTGTAGACATAATCGTAGTTTCAAATTTTGCAATAAAAGAAAATTACTCTAGTTATACCTGACTATCATGTGCAGCAGGAAAGACATCAACCGGAGTGACTCTCACTAGAATCGCCTCTATTCGTATCCATGCTGAGTATCGTCGGGATGGCTTCATAAAGCCAAGAGCCTCATCTTCGTAGGAGTCACTAGCCTCGTGTTGAAGATGAAGTGATCGAGAGAAGATCACAATCCGCATCAAAATTCGGATTCAAAAATGAGTCCCCAAAACTCGCTTCTCCGGAGAGGTATTCGTCAACCGATTGACGAATCCTTCATCCTCCACCTATGAGGATTACTGGAGATCGAATCCCCGGCAAGGTATCCATTTTCAGAGCTCCAAACGTCATCCAAATGACGCTCCGACATGAAAGGAAAGAAGTTGTCCAGAAAACTAAACAGCTGGTGGAGGAGTTGCACCGGCCCAAAGGAGGAAGACCGGCTGCACCTTGGTCTCCGGAGCCAAGGGATGTCGCCGGAGGGTTGCCGGAGGATGACTGGCAGCAGCTTTGATGCCGACAGCAAGGTGGACGACGGCACAAAGGCTAGCGGCGTGGACTACTTGGGCGTCGGCAAGGAGAAGAGAGGGAGAGGGTGGCTAGGTTTTCCAACACACAAGTTATCCACAAAAAACCCTTAAGACATGTTTTTATAGAGAACACATTCTCCTAACGGTTATTGGTTCATAACCAGAACCCATTAACCCGCTCCAATAACTTAAGTTAAAATAAGCCAAACCGCGTTGGTATATTTTAAGTTAAAACGAACTGAACCAACTTTGGTTCATTCGTTTAAAACAAACCAAACCCCTTTGGTTTATTCTCCACCATTGCATTAGAACCAAACCACTTTGGTTTTTCCATCATGTCTTCATAAGACTCAGCCCATCCATGCTTCCATTGCGACTGAAACAATTTCATGCTCACTCCTTGTTTGGCCCAACCAAACCTAGTTTCTCTCGATCTTAGAATCTCATTCTCAAGCTCATTTTAAATCCTTCAGATTACGCTCGTTGTGCGTGTGACCAAATAGGTTCCCAATTTATGTTGGTTGTCTATAATAAACTATTAATTATAGAACGATCATTAGTGTCACCTAGTAGTACATCATGATCCCCAATTAATCAAAAAATCAACAGTTGATTCAAGAACCATTTCTGAAACCCTTCAGCAGCTACAATGAATCGTGCCCCATTTCCTTCACTCATCTTATACCCACTATTGGGATGTATACTAAAAAGTCTATCTTTTGTATGAACATCTTTATTTTTGAAATAAGAATCACATGATCATTGTTTGCATATTTATGGTTATGCATATTGTCTAATACATTACATTGTAGATAACATGGTGTGGAGTGTCACACGAGAGATCATGTTATCAGTTCCTTGTAGAGTATAAGTAAAGGCTCACAACCGAGATTGTTTTGGACAAACCATTGGTATGGTTGTAGTGTGATTTGGTATTGGTTTGTCTTGACCATAGAATTACACTAGTACACTTTGTGTGTATTGAGCAGGACCGACTTAGAGGTGATTCGATTTATTGCTGACTACATAATTGAATCAGACCTCGAATATTATGGTGTACATGCTCTTAATCTCGATATAATAACGTGCCACATGTACTTAGTATTTATTTCTTTGATTTACCAATGGGCGAGATTTATAGATTAAATCGATAGGCTCGGAAAGTTGGGAAATAATATTATTTACAAGTGTGTCGTTGATTATAGGAGAAAACCGTGTCCTATATATTAGGATGATGATGTCCTCTTGAGGAGCTCATAAGGTTCATCATGTAAACCCTGCAGGTGGACTTGGTCTGGCATAATGATAAGGTTGAGTGGTACTACTCATTGAGTTAGATGTTGATTGATTAATTGTCAGTAAATTAATTAATTGACGGATATTCGAGATCTTAAACATGGGGAGATATTTGTAAGTGAGGGTCGCTCCGGTTGATGTCTTTCCTGCTACACGTGATACATCAGGTATACGTAGAATAAATTTCCTTTTATTGTAAAATTTGAAAATACGGTTATGTCTACACATGTTGTACTATGCATGTGTGTGGTGTGTGTATTGTAATAAATTAGATTTATTATTTTTATTTCTTCCACTGTGCACATATTTACGAAACATGTTCAAACACACATTCGTCGCGGTGCCGGAAACCCAACAGTGGTATCAGAGCCCAGGTTGTGTTTCGACATAATCGTAAAATTGTTTTGCGATAGTCGTAATTGTATTTATGGAAATTTTCTACTTTTGGAAAGTTAGAAGTATTTATGGAAATTTTTAATTTTGGAAATTCTAGAAATATTTATGAAAATCTTCTACTTTTGGAAAGTTAGAAGTATTTATGGAAATTAATATTTTCCATAAATAAAATATTTGATTATATTTGGAAATATGTTTCCTAATTTAATCATGATTTGATTTGGGAAATCAAATCTTAAAAATATTTTTTTCGATAAATAGTTTTGATGATTTAGGAAATTTGTTTCCTAAATTGACTTTCCTTAATCAACACTTTCCACAAATAAAATATGTGATTATATTTGGAAATTTTTTCCTAATTTAATCATGATTTGATTTGGAGAATCAAATCTCAAATATATTTTGTTTCCATAAATAGTTATGACATATAAGGAAATTATGTCATGCCATGTAGATAATAGTTATTTGCATGCAAAGAGGATGAGACATAAAAACCCTTACTCAATATTAAAGCCTACACCTTCCATTAATATGGTTAGAACTAGAGTTTCATTTCTTATTTGGGTTGTTGGACTCTCTCCAAGCCCGACTCGAACCCGAACATGTTCAAACCATGGAATAGTTTAATACTAATATGGTAAGAGTCAGAGGTCAATCATTAGCTTTGGTTGTTGGACTCTCTCCAAGCTGGGCTAATTGGTTGAATGCGCTCTAACCATATTAAAACTATTTCTTGATTAATGGGTTGGCTTTAACCTGGAGCATCGTCTTGTTGGACTCTCTCCAAGGTCGATGTGAAGTGAGGTGAAGTTGGGTGCTATGCATATGATGCATACTTGTTAATGATTTAACAACCCGATGTATGTGTGAACATTCAATTAGTTGATAGCACATTGTGATAGTTGCATATATGTGATATGCAATCGGTATATTTGATACCTATCATCGTAGACTCTCTCTAAGGTTGTTCATATCTATATTGGATATCAGCCCATTCGGAGATGGACCTATGATCTCCCGAAGTGATTTTGGGGTTTTTGAAATTCAAAAAATGAATGGGATTTATAAATATATGTTGATGCATTTTAAAATCATTTTCTCATATATGCTCGTTTTGTATTTCTAGGTTAATCGATTGATCATGACGTCTTTGAATTTGCGCACTATTTTGGATTCAAACAAATTGACTGGGCCTAACTTCCTGGACTGGCTTAGAAACTTGAGAATTATTCTTAAGGTGGAAAAGCTAGCGTATGTCATTAAAGAGCCTCTTCCCGTCCGTCCTAGTGAAAATGCAACTCTAGACCAATTGTTGGCCTATCAGAAACATGTGACTAATTCTGAAATAGCGAGTTGCATCATGCTAGCCACGATGGTACCTGATCTGCGGAAGCAGCATGAGCATATGAATGCTCATACCATAGTCTTTCATCTTTATGAGTTGGTTGATGAGCAAGTGAGATTCGAAAGGTTTGAAGTCTCCAAGCTCCTCTTCACCTCTGAGATACAAGAAGGTTCATCTGTGGTACTGCTCAACATGTTGAAGACTGTGGAGTCTTCTGTGAAGCATGAGCAGGGGACGGTGCTGTAATTTGATTCCTCGAAGAAAGGTTCTAAGAGGGAGTCAAAGGAACAATAGAAGGGGAAGAAGATAAAGGCTAAAAAGGCAGAACCAACTCAAAAGGGCACTTGCCATCATTATGGCAAGGAGGGCCATTGGCGAAGAAACTGAAAGATTTATCTTGAGTCTGTAAAGAAAAATAAGGCATCAGATGCCCCATCTTCTTCAGATATCTTTGTTATTGATTGTCATTCTATTTTCTCAGACACTTGGGTATTTGATACTGGTGTGGCTCACATATATGTAATGACATACATGGGCTAAGGAATAGAAGAAGTCTCGTCAAGGGAGAGTCAAATTTACGTGTTGGGAATGGAGAAAAGGTTGCTGCACTCGCCATCGGAACGTATTTATTGAAACTCCCTATAGGACTTGTCTTAGAACTGGACAATTGCTTTTATGTTGCTTCATTGATAAAGAACATCATTTCTATTTCTTGTTTAAATAGAAATGAGTACCATTTGACTTTTAGTAACAATTGTTGTTACATAACTTTGAATGGAGTTCTTTATGGGACTGGAACTTTAAGCAATGGTATTTATACGTTAGACGTATCCAGTGACATTTTCAATATCGAAGCAAGCAACAAGCGTGCTCGAAAGGATAATCAATTAGACTCCTATATGTGGCATTGTCGTCTTGGCCATGCAAGCAAGAAATGCATGTTCGAATTACACCGATGTGGATTTCTGGAATCGTTTGAATTGGATTCATACGATACATGCGAATCATGCTTAAAAGGAAAAATGACTAAGTTACCTTTTACAGGAAAAGGTGAACGAGTGGGAGAGTTTCTAGGTCTAATACATACTGATGTATGTGGACCTATGTCAACTCAAGCTTTGGGAGGTTATAGCTACTTCATTACCTTCACTAATGATCACTCATGGTTTGGGTATGTGTTCTTGATGAAACACAAGTCTGAAGCATTTGAAAGGTTCAAAGAATTCAGAAATGAAGTAGAGAAACAACATGACAAGAGTATTAAAATACTTCGATCGGATCGAGATGGTGAATACTTAAGTCAAGAGTTTCTAGATTATCTAAGAGACAATGGTATATTGTCTCAATGGACTCCGCCATATACACCACAGCATAATGGTGTATCTGAGAGGCATAACCAGACCTTGTTGGACATGGTCAGGTCAATGATGAATCATGCAAATCTTCCCAAGTCCTTTTGGAGCTATGCACTTCAAACAGCTATTTACTTGTTAAACAGAATGTCAACCAAGGTAGTCTCTACTACTCCATATGAGATATGGAATATTAAGAAACCTCATGTATCTTACTTGAAGATATGGGGTTGTCTTGCTTATGTGAAGTAGACTGTATCAAACAAATTGGATGCTAAGTCTGATAAATGTCTATTTATTGGATATCCTAAGGAAACAAGGGGTTACCAATTCTATCATCCTATGGAACAAAAGGTGTTTGTTTTAAGGCATGTTGTGTTTCTAAAGAAAGAGTTTCTCTTGCAAGAAAACAATGGGAGTGTCGTTGAGCTTGAGGAGGCTCGAGAGACTCAAATAGACATTGGTGAGATACCTGGTGAAGTATCACAGCAATCACTCATAGTGATAAGCCATCGGCTGGACCTATTGAGACATCACATCTTCGTAGATCTGGTAGAACATGCAATATTTCTGAGAGATAATAGATTTCTCGTAAGTGAATAGAACGACGTGTTACTCATTGATGATGAGCAGCCTACCGGTTATGAAGAAGTTTTGACAAGTTCAGAAAGGGATAAGTGGCTTGAAGCCATGAAGTCGGAAATAGACTCCATGTATGAAAACCAAGTTTGGAACTTGGTTGACCCACCTAAAGGCATAAAGCCTATAGGGTGTAAGTGGGTTTTCAAGAAGAAAACCGACATGGATGGTAATGTGATTACATTTAAGGTTAGATTGGTGGCAAAAGGATATCGTCAAAAGCAAGGTGTTGATTATGATGAAACCTATTCGCCTGTTGCTATGCTTAAATCCATTCGGATGCTCCTGGCCATAGCGGCTCATTATGATTATGAGATATGACAGATGGATGTGAAAATAGCTTTCCTTAATAGAAACCTGCTCGAGGATGTGTATATGATACAACCTGATGGTTTCACATCGATTGATAAAACCAAATTATTCAAATTGCGACGATCCATATATGGATTGAAGCAAGCATCCAGGAGCTGGAATATCCATTTTGATGAGACAATCAAAAAGTTTGATTTCTCACAAAGTCCAGACGAACCTTGTGTGTACAAGAAGGTTAGTGGGAGTGTAGTCGTGTTCCTAGTATTGTATGTCGATGACATATTACTTATAGGAAACGATGTTTCTATCTTACAGTCGGTTAAAATTTAGTTGTCCAAGACTTTCTCCATGAAAGACCTGGGAGAAGAAACCTACATCCTCCGGATCAAGATCTATAGAGATAGATCGAAACGATTGTTTGGTCTTTCGCATTCTACATATATAGACTGAGTGCTAAAGAGGTTTAGCATGTCAGAATCCAAGAAAGGTTTCCTACCCATCAGGCATGGGATACACCTTTCGAAGTCTATGTGTCCACGCACAGAAGACGAGAGGATTTGCATGAGTAAGATTCCCTATGCATCCATAATAGGATCTATCATGTATGCTATGTTATGTACGAGGCCCGATTTATAGTATGATATGAGTGTCACGAGTAGATACTAGTCTGATCCAGGAATGGATCATTGGGCGGCTGTTAAGATGATCCTTAAGTACTTGAGTAGAACTAAGGATGTGTTCCTAATATATGGAGAAGGGGACATGTTGATATGCGAGTATACGAATGTCATCTTCTAGACAGACAAGGATTATTCCAGGTCTCAATCTGGATACATGTTCACCTTGAATGGGGGTGCAGTGAGTTGGAAAAGTTCCAAACAAGACACTGTAGCGGATTCTACTACTGAGGCAGAATACATTGCAGCTTCGGAAGCAGCAAAGGAAGCGGTTTGTATCAAGAAGTTTATTTATGAACTTGGTGTGGTTCCAGCCATTGTTGAAGCAATACCGATCTACTACGACAACAATGGAGCAATTGCATAGGCGAAAGAGCCAAGGTCTCATCAATGACCCAAACATGTGCTTCGCCGCTATCATCTCATCAGAGAGATCATTAGTAGGAAGGAAATACAAATCGAGAAAATCCCCACTGAAAGGAACTTAGCGGATCCTTTAACTAAGGCATTACCTCAAAGTAAGTTTGAGGGTCATGTTAGAGCTTATGGTATTGGATACCGTAGCGATTGGCATTAGGCCAAGTGAGAGTTTGTTAATAATATATGAGAGATGTCCTAAGGCAATCGCCTTATGTTTGAACCATTTATATGATATAGATTCACTATTTGAGTATACATGTTTTCATGTATTTGATTAGATCTTAAACTCATTTACTGAATGTCCACGATACGATTCACAGCATGAGAGAATTTGTGATTGGATCACAACTAATGAGTATCTCTACATGTGTAATTGTGATGTATCGAAATTATCCCTAGTCGATGAATTGATGGATTTGGACAACATCAATTCTGTCGAGACTAGCACGAAATATACTCCTTGGTGTATCCAAGCAGCTGATTCTCACTGGCTAGAGACATTGTGATGTCCAGACTTAATCGTGGATGCTAGTTATGGTAACTAGTTCATTGGAGTGACCAGCTATAAGACTTCATATGGTTCTCTGCATATATGGATATGTCAATGAAGTTCTTACTGCAGCTTAAGTGCGATGTTCCTTTGACTTGCGGTATTCAAGTCATCTTGGTCATGAAGACTTATGCTTTGACATCTTAAGCAAGCATCTATGAGGAGATGTAGACCCGGGATGATTGGGCATAAGACTTATGAAGACATGATGGATGAACCAAATCGGTTTGGTTCTAATCCAATGGTGGAGAATAAACCAAAGGGGTTTGGTTTGCTTTAAACGAATGAACCAAAGTTGGTTCGGTTCGTTTTAACTTAAAATAGACGAAATCAGTTTGGTTTATTTTAACTTAAATTAATGGAGTGGGTTAATGGGTTTTGGTTATGAACCAATAACCATTAGGAGAATTTGTTCTCTATAAAATAGGGCTCAAGGGTTTAATGAGAGCCCTAACCCTAAAGTTGCCGCCCCTCTCCCTCTTCTCCTTGGTGTAGCCGGCGCCAACTCCTTGCCGCCGCCCACCACTGCCCAAGCCCCTCTTGCCGGCGTCCAGCAGCTGCTAACCTCCCCTCTTGCCGGCGTCTAGCTGCTGCTGGAGGAGCTCCGGTGATCTTCCTTGTCTCCGGCGACAAGGTGAGTATCTAACTTCCTTATTTGGCTGGCGCTAATCCTCCACCAAAGCTGTCAAGTTTTCTAGACAGCTTGTTTACTTCGTGTCGGAGCATCATTTGGACGACATTTAGAGTTCCGACAGTGGCTTCCTTGCTGGGGATTCGATCTCCGATAATCCTCATAGGTGGAGGACGAAGGATTCGTCAAACGGTTGACGAATACCTCTTCGGAGAAGCGAGTTTTGGGGACTCGATTTTGAATCTGAATTTTGATTCGGATTGTGATCTTCTCTCGATCACATCATCTTCGACACGAGGCTAGTGACTCATACGAAGATGAGACTTGTGACTTTGTGAAGTCATCCCGAAGATACTCAGCGTGGATACGGATAGAGGCGATTCTAGCGAGGGTCGCTCCGGTTGATGCCTATCCTGCTACACGTGATACGTCAGGTATACGTAGAATAAATTTCCTTTTATTGCAAAATTTGAAACTATGGTTATGTCTACACATGTTGTACTATGCATGGTTGTGGTGTGTGTGTTGTAATAAATTAGATTTATTATTTTTATTTCTTTCGTTGTGCACATATTTATGAAACATGTTCGAACAAACACTCGTCGCGGTGCCGGAAACCCAACATCATTCTGCGTCTAGCTGCAAAATGTCCTTTTGCTCCGAAAGTGCGCCTTTTTCCCTCGAAATATTATCCTGCACACAAAAGTACAAAGAGCAGGCCTCCAAACTAGAAAATAGGAAATGCATGCAAAATAGAGTGATATATGCATGAAACTAACATAAAATGTAATGAGATGTGAGCGAAAACTACTCCTAAAACCCTATATGTTTCGCTCACATCACTTCCCCCAGACTTAAATCTTTGCTTGTCCTCAAGCAAACCTTAGTACCATGAAATTTAAAAGACATTGTTCCATACTTAGCATGACAACTAAATTTATCAAGTGGTATTTACACTCAAAGCAGAATAAATATGTTCTAGAAATTCACTAAGTTAGCTCCTCGTGCTCGTGCTAAGCAAACCATTCTTAGGGGATGCCCATTCCATGGTGAGTTAAGTCGTCACCCCATAGCTTTCCTAAGGTTTCCAGCTCTTAGGCATTTACCTGCCCAAAGCAAGGGTCGTTTCCTAGATCTAGCATAAAGTCTCAAAGGTGTGCTCGGTATTGAGAGAAATTGGTAGGTGTTTCCCCAGTAACCTAACTCGGTCTCAAAGGGGCACCTAGCCATTTCCACCCACAACAACTATTTTTTATCCCTCATAATCTTCTATCTCTCTGTTCTCTCTTTTTTTTCTTTTTTTTTCTTGTTTTCTTTTTCATCCTTTTCTCTTTCTCTCTTCTCTTTTTTTTTCTTCTCACTGGGATTTTGATTTTTCCAAATGAGCTTACACAATCCGAGCATCTCCAGTAACTAAAATGCTAAACCTAGAGCCACCTATGGATTCCAAAGTACTAGACTACTGAGATGAATCATAACTAAGTATGTACTAGATTATCCCCTTCAGAATGTTCAACATGTATAAGTGTAAAGAAATAAAGCTAACCAGTATAAGTCTAGAACATTCATTAAAGCAAATAAAATAAAATACCATGAGATAAATGAAGTTAAGCTACCTATGGGAAAAACTCATGTAAGCAACTTTTTTATAAATACTACTAAGACAGCTTTATAGATAACAAAAACTAAGTACTGAAAGAAGTTCAACAACCCATGCATGAATAAATGAATGAAAATACCAGAAAAGAAACTACTGCTAGGAAACAAAATAAAATAAACTTTGGGGTCTCCCCCCCAGACTTAAATGAAAATATACCTCTAGTATGGTGGACGAAGTGGAAAATCTGGGAGCCTGGGCATCTCTGGATCCTGGGAGAACCTACTGTTGAGCCACTGATGCCAGATATACATGTGATCGATCTGGAAGTTGGTGGATGTAGCAGTTGGTCGGTGCTCCTCCTCCCTAGCCCACTGCGCCTGCTAGGTGTGCATGTGTTGTCGCATCTCTCTGCGGTAGGTGGCCTCATCCTGGCGACGAGAAGCCTCCTCCTAGAAGTATATGCAGGCCTCATCGTAGAACTCCTCAGCCCACTAAAAATGCTCTCGGAATCCCTGGAACTCCACCTGCTAGTAGGCGCTCTACTCCTCCCATCCCTGCCTCTGCATCTGCTTCTTAGTGTAAATGTCGTCGAGGCGCGATCGAAACTCCAAGAAATCATAAGCCGACATACCTGCATCCTGCTCAAAAGTAGAAAAAGATGGTGGTGCAGGTGCAGGCTCATGTTGGCGTGGACTAGGTGGGCTCCTATGCATGTGTGGACTAGAGGGAGAGTGAGATAAAGGTGGAGAGATGGGTGCCGATGTGGATGGTCCCTCATGTGGAGGGGACTCCATTATCAGGTCCAAACGCCAGTTGGTGTGTATAGCGATGGTGGTACGATCCGGGTTGGGGAGCCTAAGGGTCGTCAGATTTTTCCTTACAAAGCATAAGGAGTCTCCTTCTCTCACAATCATTTTCATGGTCATGCACACTCCTAGGTTGATCCTAGGGCTCCCCTCTATATTCTCTAATGCAGTGTAATCGTACCCCATCCTATGGCAAATGTGGGTAAGTAGGCCTCCCACATTGATCTCTCCTCGTGATGCTTTGCCCTTCTTCACTAAGTGTCTGATGAAGTGGAACCCTACATCGATGCTACTCCTTTCTTGTAGCATGTCCCAGAGGCAAAGAAACTCGCTAGCCCTAACTACACCGTCACTCTCCCCACGACCAAATATAGTACTGGCCATGATGCGGTGGAGGTATCGGAAAATGGGATTTTGGAGGCGCGACGCTTTGGCCCTAGATGGGTCATAAGCGTGCTCCCCCATCAACTCAGTCCAAACTATCCGAGAGTTAAACACAATAGGGAGTCTTCTCTCTCTCCCACTCGGCAAGCCAAAGCATGAGTTCCATTAGTGAAGGGTCCACTCATCCTCAATGTTAAAAAGCCTAAAAGTTATACTACCCTCTTCGCTCTCTCTACCTATTAAAATTTCCGCCTCTAAGGAACTTAAAAACTCTAGAACTATCCTAAGGTAGGTTGGGTGCCTTATTCCCATCATCTCTTCCCACCCTATTTTTGCAAATAGGGCTTGAATATCACCCCAACAACCCTAATGACTCTAGCAAATCTTCATCTAAGTACCTAGTAGCAGTGAGTTTACGAGTAGAAAGTATATTATATCTATCTCTATATTCATTGTTGCGAAAAAGAAGAGTGAGTAGGTCGTTACCCTCCTCCGGAGCTTGAGGGGTGTCGACTCTCCTTGTTCGTCACTCCAAGGCATCGGATCGAGGTGCTACATGCTTGGTCCTCCTCATCCTTGCTTCTTTTGGCTTTCTTAGAGGTTAAAAGTGCTTCTAGATGGCGGGGAAGACGAAACCACACTGCTAGGGCAAGAGCTTTCGAAGCACACGGCGCAATGGGGTGAAAACACACAGCTCGCCCCTTTTAACCTCGCATGACACGACCATGTAAAAACACATGGCCAGGCCATGTGCACCTCGGGTCAGTCAGGCACGACCGTGGGAAAACACACGACCAGGCCGTGTGTCCCCATTTCTCTCCCCGTTTTGCATTAGGATTCAAATTTTCTCATAGATTTCGCCATGTAGGTTAATATGGATTTTGTTTTTGCCTAGCGAAGTTCTTTTCTAGTCCTAACTCTAAATGAGATGGAAATCAAAACTAAAATTAAATGAATGCATGCAATACGATCAAAGGGAAATCTAAAACTAAACTTGGGTTGCCTCCCAAGAAGCGCTTTGTTTAAGGTCTTTTAGCTCGACCTTATTCCTACGTTTCATTTAAGGTGTTTGAATCTTGCTCGTGGGGGAGCAAGATATTTGCTCACCTTACACCTCCTCCCTTGTGGTCCCTTATCACCATATCTCTTAAATCTTGCTAGTGGAGGGGAAAGGTATTTATTAGCTGCCTTCCTTGGTTCAAGATTGAACATGCTTAGCCTCAAGTAATCATTAGGAGTTTAATCATAATATTCTATTTTGTCCAAATGTTGTAAATAACATAACTCACCACGAACATCCTCAACAAAAGATTGGTTAGCAGATTATATTATGTCGAATGAAATTTTATCATTACAAATCGCTAAATGGGCTTTGTTATTGGTAGCTAAAACTTCGGTGAGGGTTATGGTAGGCTCTTCTAGATCCTTGAGGTTAGGAGGTGTTTGGATTGAAGCAATGCTCTCCTCGATTAAAGTATCAATTATATAATCCTCAAGTTCTTCCTTCAGTGTTGATTGAATTGATCGTCCTTCTTCACTTCCTATGTCATCTACGCCCTTCTCATTCATTCACTCAAAGTGAGTCTCCACCCTATTAGGTGTGATCCAGTCATTAAAGTCACCTTCTAGTCATTTGGTTTCTATTCTAGCTAGATCCCATTCCATCATCTCTGTAAATTGTTGGCTATGCTCCTCGCATTCCCTAGTAAAATTATCTAGCGGGACTTCTAAGTGGGGACTTAGTTCTGGATAAAATTTGCATGGTGACTCATAGCTCTCGTTCTCATTTTGGAAACAATATGGAGTCTCTGTTTGTGAATGCCGCCGTCGGAATTTAACGTTCGCCGCTTGTTCTCTTCGAATGAAATCTTCCATCATCTGCTCAAATTGGGATTTAGGCAGACAATATTGAGGGTTTAAGTACCCAGGGTCATAACTATATGAATAGAAATCATCTTGTGGCCACTGGTTGTAGTTGTAGGTGACATCTTCTTATTCAAATTGTGAAGGTTCGAATATATCTGGACAATCATTAATGGTATGCCATCTTTCACTATAATGTTCACAATAAATATTACCAAAACTTGCAACATTAAATTGACCATAATCATGAGTAAAAGCATGCATCGTTTTATGCATGAAATTATAAATAAGGAAAGAGCAACTGAATAAACAAAAATAAAATAAAATAAAACAAGAAAAGTAAATCTATCCTAAGTCTGATCCAATTTTCCACTATTCGGTTCGATATCGAATCGACCAGTCCCCGACAACGGCGCCAAAAACTTGATGCGCACGAATGCGACCTCAAATTTCGCGATGGAGACCGTCGATGACTCAAAGCGCGTGCACACGCTCAACGTCCACAAGTGCACAGATGTCATCAAGTAATAAAGATTATCGATCTCACAGGGACTAGGATTCGAATACCGATATATTCGGTGGATGTTATTGTTCGGAGATCAGATTTAAAGATTTGTGATTGTGAGGGTCATCGGTGGACTAAACTCTAGTACAGTGTCACATGAAAGAAGAGAGGGTTTGCTACGAGGATTTTTATGGGATTCTAAGACTTCGGTTTCATTTGTGTATCACAGAACATGCTATCAATTGAATGAATCCAGACTTTCTAACTAGGGATTTGTGGAAAGGACATCATACACTCCCCTGATGAGCCTTCACATCTATCGGAAGCTACCTCTGCCATGCCAGGTCATCCCCTGGCCTCAGGACGGGATAGTCAGTACAAGGATGCCGAATCGATCCCTGCGATGAGTTAGAAATGAGATACATTACCGACTTTATCACATCCTTCTATCCACAGTTGCAGGCTATGAGGCCAACCATTAGGCTCCTCCTAATATCCCCTAAATTTGTGATACAAGGACTGTCACCCCTTGTATCGTCTACACACAGAAGATAGAAAACCAAAACATAAAGCTATAGATCTAAACTATCATTCAACTGCAAATACGATTTCAAGAAACATATTTGAAATAGCAATGTTCTACTCAACACAAACTACTCCCTAATCCTAGAATCGGAGAATCTACTCCATGAATACGAGAAGGGAATCACAATGCATTATGGAATTCATGAATACAATAATAGGCGTGTAAGGAATATGAATTACAATGCTATGCAACCCTTCTATCTGGCGTTGAGGTGCAGAACTTGATCTGTGATCGTCTCCCTTCTTCCCCGTTGCGAGTTCCCAGTGCTTTTTAGGGCACCGGTGTGCCGTCCCGGCCTTCGTGCCTCCTCCTTAGGGTTTGGACGGAGTCATCCTTATATAGACATCACCTCAGACCGTTGTAAAATCCAAAAAAACCCTAGTCACGTAAGTCTGGTGGGCCACCACACGGCCTTGTGGAAACACATGGCCAAGCCATGTGCGGCCCTGGGGTGGCTGATCTCGCCCATTGGACACGACCGTGTGTAGCCACACGCCCTGGTTGTGTCCCATTCTGCGTCTAGCTGCAAAATATCCTTCTTTTGCTCCGAAAGTGCACCTTTTTCCCTCAAAATGCTATCCTGCAGAAAAAAGTACAAAGAGCAGACCTCCGAACTAGAAAATAGGAAATGCATGCAAATTAGAGTGACATATGCATGAAACTAACATAAAATGTAATGAGATGTGAGCGAAAACTACTCCTAAAACCTTATATGTTTCACTCACATCAGCACTCCATCCGATCCTTCCAATAACGGAAGTCATCTCCATTGTAAAATGGAGGTCGGACGGTGCAAAACCCTCGAGATGTGCCATCGACAAAAAAAAACAAGTGAAGAGAAAGAATCTAGCAACGACAAAAACAACGAAATGTACCAAGACTTGCATCTTGGATTAGTAGTGCGGGAGAAAATTTAAACGAATGAAAAAACTGATAAAATTCAAAACAAATCTGTAAATAGGATAGATTGGTGGTTTCACCAAATCTTAGCACCCCCGGCTCTGATACTAATTGTTTGATCGATTTGAGTGCTATAGTGGTGGTGAATAGCGCACGTTAAAACTTTTCGTTCATTCGATATAAAATACAAACAATAAAGAAATGCACAGCAAAAACTAAAAAACACTATTTTGTTTTACTTGGTTCATAGCCTTCGGCTACTAATCTAAGGCCCTAACGGTCCTAGACCGTGTAAGGAGGGCAATCCACTAAAATGCTCCTTCTCGTTAGAGGTAGGAGTGAATGATTACAAGAAAACAATAAAACTCAAGGTAGAGGGACACTCCCCCTCTCCTTGTTACGATTAAAGCTTTGAAAACAAAAAAGGAATGCACAATTAAGACTCTAAATTAAAATGTTTATACCGACGACAAAAAAGATCTTGAGCTTAGGTTGAGTCATCGTCGTCGATCTGGCGACACTTCTTCGTTCCAGTGTATTTAGCACAACTAGAGCCCTTCTGTCCTTAAATGATTCTTGCCTCCTACAAGCAGCATTTTTGATGTTTTAATATACAATGCCATGTTCTATATGATATGATAGATGAGGTTTCATGAGGTGATGCCACCTAGCCCTTGAGAAATGGAGATAAGCTTTGACTCTCCTCGAGGATGATCCTTGACCAGCAGTCGACTGATCAACCCTATCAGTCGACTGCTGGAGGCATCAATCGACTGATACAAGCCATTAGTCAACTGATGGCAGGGTTTCCAGCTGCAATAAAGAGTTAGCTCGAAAATGCAGTTAATATAAGTAAGTTTGATGGCCATTTTCCATCCGATCTCGACTTAGACCTTCCATGGAAAGGTCTTGGTCGGATCGACACCTAAGGACATCCCCGTACGGAGGACACGACCTTACTTACACTCACTCACACGAGCTTACCTCAACCTTTACCTTTGAGGCTTCGCTTTCGGTCTTCACCTGAGTTCCTCCCGGTGTCACCCGACCACGATGGTTCCCTCCGGGTGTCGCTGACCTTCGGCTTAGCTTAGCAATTATGCACACTTGATTCAGCTCATGAGATAACAAAATGAGCTTAACTTTGTATCATTTGCTATAATCAAAAATTAAGGTTCGACTTAGGTGCCTACTGCACCAACATTAATGTGTTAACAACCTAATGTATATGTGAACATTCAATTAGTTGAAAGCATAAAGTGATAGTTATATATTTGATATATAATGGGTGTTGTTGACACCTAACATTATGACTATGAACGACTTATTGGACTCTCTCCAAGCTTGCTCTTAGTCATAATGGATATCAACCCACTAGGAGATAACCTACCATCTCTCGAATTCAAAGTGAGGGCTCTTGAATTTGACAAAATAATGGTAGTTTCTTGTTAATGTAAATTGTTTGCATTACTATAAATTCATCTCTTTTATACACCTTTTTGTATGTCTAGGTACTAATTAGAACAGTATGTCGACCTCCATTAACTTATGTTCTATTTTGGACAATAACAAATTGATAGGGCCAAACTTCTTGGACTGGCTTCGCAACCTAATAATTGTTCTCAAGGCTAGCTTATGTCCTTGAAGAGGTTCTTCCCCAAGCTCCTATAGACAATGAATCTGATGACCAAATGTTGACTTAATAGAACCATATTGCTGACTCTGAGATGGGGAGTTGCATTATGCTAGCATCAATGTCTCTTGAGTTGCAAAAGCAACATGAGCATATGGATGCTAATACAATTGTTTTTCATCTTCGAGAGTTGTTCGATGAGCAGGTGATATTCGAAAGGTTCGAGGTCACCTAGCTCCTCTTTCGCTCAATGATGCAGGAGGGGTCATCTGTAGTGCAGTATGCACTGAAGATTAATCACTATATTGAGCGATTAGGATCATTAGAGTTTTTAAATGGACCATGAATTAAGTATTGACTTAATTCTTCACGGTGTAACTGCAAGTTATTCATAATTTATGATGAACTATCAGATGAATAAGATTGAGTTCACGATTCCTGAGCTGATCAATATGCTCAAAATAGTGGAGCCATCTGTTGCTAAAGAATAGAAGGCGGTGATGTCAATTGACTCCTCAATGAAAGGTTTTAAGAGAAAGTCAAAATCTAAAGTCAAAGGGAAGAAAAAGGCAAAGAAGGAAGAATCAACTCCCAAGGGCACCTGCCATCATTGTGGCAAGGATGGGCTTTGGTAGAGAAAATGTAAGCAGTATCTGTTGGTGCAATGGCATCAGATAATCGAACCTAGGTTTTGATTATGGCAAAGATCCAAAGTTAAGGTCTTATAGTTATCTCATATGCTTGGTTAAGTGTGTAGAAATGATTAAGCTAAGTCGAAGGTCAGTGACACCTAGAGAATTTTGAGTCAAAAAACCATGTTGGTCGAGCGACACCGGGACAACTTCGTGGGAGTCAAAGAACTCAGGTGGAGACCGAAAGCTTAGCGATGGGTCATAAAGGACCAGAGGTAAGCACGAGTGCGAAGAGAGTTGGTAAGGTCGTGTCCTCCGTACAGGGATGACCATAGGCAGCGATCCGACTAAGACTTCTAGTGGATGGTCTTGGTCGAGATCGGACGGTAAGGAGCCATCATATTTACTATCTTTCATTTATCTTGTGCTAACTTCTTTGTGCAGTTGAATAACCAAGCTGGCAGTCGACTGCCGCTGGGATCAGTCGACTGCTATTCAAACTGCCCACTTCGATGAAGGTTAAGATAAGAACCCCTTTTCTTGGGGTGTGGTGTCTATTTGGATCAGATCTTCCACTCAACGTTTAGGGGGTTGGACAACTATAAAAGAAGAGGGGTTTCACCCCTTTAGGTCATAAAAATTGCTCTCAAAGTGCTCCCGCAATGCCGAAGTTCTACACCACCATAACGCCACCGTAACGCCGACGCGAAGCCAAAGATCTCCACTCTACTTTGTCGGTAGATTCATTTAGTTCTTTTATTTTGTACTTAATTTTGTATTTGGAGCTTTTATCGTACGAGGTGAGGTAGGCTTGTTGCCTCATCCTCGAGTTTTGGTTTTTGTGTAATCATTTTCTCCTACCTCCAACGAGGAGGAGACTCTATAGTGGATTGCCTCTTCGTACGTAGTTTAGGATCACAGGTCCTTAGAGTAGAAATTGTTTGGTTGTGAACCAAGTAAAAACAAAGTGTGCATTTTATTTTATCTTTTATTATTCCTCTGTGTTTAATACTCGTGTTTTATCGACAAACGAAAATAAAATTTTACACTCTCTATTCACCCCCCCTGCCCTATAGCACGCTTTCAATTCAACAATTGGTATTAGAGCGGGGGCGCTACAATTTGGTGCAACCACCAATCTAGCAATGTTTTTGGATTTCTCTTCGTATTTAGTTTTATTCTCTTTTTGTGTTGTTTTTCATTTCATTAAATTCTCTTTTCTCCCGCACTACTAATCCATGATGAAAGTCTTGGCAATTTGTTCGTTCTTTGTGTCGTCTTTGTTTTTGCAAGGTTTTTTCCTTGATGGCCCATCTAGAAGGGTTTAGAACTGTCCGACCTCAGTTTTACAATGGAGATGACTTCTGTTACTAGAAGGGTCGGATGAAGTGCTACTTAAACACCCAAGTAGAGATGTGGATTGTGATACAAACCAGATTCTCGCTACCTACCAACGAAGACGGCGAGTTCCTAGATTGCGACAAGTGGACCAATGCCATGAAGCATCAAGTGGTGACCGATGCAAAGGCAACCCAAATACTACAATGCAGTCTTTCCAAGGAGAAGCTCAACCGGGTTGGACCATTCATAAGCGCGAAGGACTTATGGAACAAGCTCATTGAGCTACATGAAGGAACGACCGACACAAAGGTATGTAAGTGTGATTTATTATTAAATAAATTGTTTAATTTGAAAATGCAAGAACATGAGACCGCCAATCAATTACACGCAAGGATCTAGCAGATCATGAGTGGACTCCACTCGATTGGACAAAAGGTGGAAAATCAAGACATAATAAGGTACGCATTTAACGCATTTCCTAGGACCACCTTGTGGGCATCCATGGTTGATGCCCACGAGGTATCTAGAGATCTATCTAAGATTAGTTTAGATGAACTTTTTTTAGAATTTGAACTACATGAAAAATCTAACCTGGCCCTGGCCGAGAAAGGAATTTCTTTGGTTGCATGCCGAAAGAAGAAGGCGAAGAGCAAACCACCTCCCGAAGAAGAAGAGGAGTACGAATTGGAGGTGAATGACGAGATGGAGACCTAACTAGTGAATCTAGTTCGGAAGATGATCAAGAGCCAAAAATTACCGATCAAGCAACCCAAACAAAATTCCATCTACTGGTGCTACGAATGCAACAAGATGGGCCACATCAAATCAGATTGCCCAAGACTAAAGAACAAACCATCTCAATTCAAGAAGAAGGCACTCAACGCAACATGGGAGGAGGAGGAGTCGAAGGAAGATGAGCTCAATAATCTCACATTCATGGCCAAGCCGATCGAGCCCGAAGACGAGTCCAAACCCGAAGCAAGCGACGAGTCCGAGACTAAGTTCGACTCTGGATCCGAAGATGAACTTCAATTCAAGACAAGCCACAGATCCGTATCCGGTTCAAGAGACCCAATCAAGGTAAGTCGGTCTTTAATTGATACGCTTTACAATGCAATTAAATATTTAACTAAAAATTTAGCTAAATCCGAGTCCAAGGTCGAGACCTTAGTTGAGGAGGTTAAACTCCTTAAACATTAGGTCTCCCTAACCTCTTCAACTAGTCAAGTTCAAGAGGAGAACTCAACTCAAGTTGAAAAACTCGAAGAAGAGAACTCTCTCTTGAAAGGACAAGTCCAAGATCTCAGGCAAACGTTGGAAAGGTTTTCTTTGGGATCCAAGGAGCTCGACCTACTACTTGGATCACAAAGGGTCGTGTACAACAAGGTCAGACTAGGATTTAGATCAACCATGACCAATAAATCGTATATGTCAATCGTAAATAAAATAGACAAATGGTCCAAGCATGGGTCCTTAAGACCGCTTTAATTTTAAAATTAGGATCCAATAAGTACTGGGTTCCCAATGACCAAATCCACTACATGGAAAGACCGAATCGATTCAATGGTCCAGGGGGAGTTAGTACTAAACTTGTTTGTTTTATTTGTTGAATTAGACTTGCATGCTTAGTTAATTTTTAAAACGGCTAGATAGGGTCAATAACCAATCAATCTTGATAACATAGTATTAGGACACGACGAGATGATAGTATGTTAGGGAAACGAAGTCTTGTGTATCTAAGTTAGATAAGGCATATCTAGCTTGGTGCACTCAACTAAGTTGAACTAGCTGAAGCTACCTCATCGTATCCTTAACTAGTTAGACCAGGAAGTAATCTTAAGTGACTCAAGTAATCAATATCTTGAATTTGGCTTTGTCTAAGGAAGTGGTCGTTGTTCCAATCAAAGAAGCCTCTGTGCCTCGCCATGACCTGGAAACTAATTTCTCAAAAAGTTTACTTGATGAGCTAAGGGTTAAATACAAATCTAACCCAAGGTTGATTATTTTCAAAACACTAAATTTAATCAAGTAAAATTGAAGTCATCTCAAAAACATATAAGGTTAACATGTTTGATCATGTAAAAAGGGTGAGATGACTACTAGGTTAAAATTTTCAACCAACTCTTAGAATTCCAATGTCCGATCTAACTACTATATGTGTAGGATCAATGGATGATAGACAGTGGGTGCTCCTGACACATGATCGGAGACCAACTAAAATTTTCGAAGCTTAGATTCATAAGTCAAGGATTTGTAGCCTTCGAAAACAACGGGAAGCTCAAAATCATCGATTCTGGTGATATCGAGCTAAACTCGAACTTTATAATTCGTAATGTATTTTTAGTTGAGAATTTTGATTTTAATTTACTTAGCGTAAGCCAATTGTGTGATAACAACTATAAGGTTACCTTCTTACAAAATGAATGTTTAATTAAAACTAATGATACCTCAAAAACAATACTTAAAGGAACTAGGAATAGCAATATTTACACAATCAACCTACCCAACTCCTCAACCAAGTGTCTTATGACACAGCAAGAGGAATCCTAGTTGTGGCACCAACGACTCGATCACTCTCACCCAAGACTCGTAGATAAAATGAGTCAAAGTAGTTTAGTCAGAGGTCTACCAAACCATAACAGCTTGGAAAATAAAATTTGTAATGCATGTCAACAAGGTAGACAAACAAGACCTCACATCAACTAACCAACCAAGAAAGAACCAAAAGTGTACTTGAGCTCCTACATTTAGATCTATTTGATTCTCATGGAGACAAGTCACTAAATGGAAGTCAATATTGTCTAGTCATAGTCGATGACCTCTCTAGGTTCACTTGGATTAGGTTTCTAAAACATAAAAGTGAAACCTTAGAGAAACGCACCAACTTATTTAAATTAATAGAAAATGAAAAGAATCTTAAGGTAAAAGACTTAGAAGTGATCATGGTGGTGAATTCGAAAATCATAGGTTTACTGATTTTTATAATCAAAATGGATACCACCATGAGTTTTCCTTCCTTAGGACTCCTCAACAAAATGGTCTAGTCGAACGTAAAAATCGAACATTACAAGAAGCCGCTAGAACCAAGTTGAGTGAGTATAACTTACCTAATAGGTTTTGGGCAGAAGCGATCAATACGGCCTATTATGTTAAAAATAGGATGCTCCTAGTTAGAAGACACCTTAAAACCTTTTACGAAATTTATTACGAAAAATTACCAAACATTAAGTATTTTAGGGTCTTTGGTTGTATGATGCACATATTAAACACTAAGGATTACCTAGAGAAATTCACCCCTAAAACAACTACCGGAACATTCCTATGATACTCAACCACTAGTAAAGCTTATAAAGTGTATAATAATGAAACCCTAAAATTTGAAGAAACAATTAATGTAGTATTTGATGAAGGAAATGAAACTACAAAACCCGGATTAGAAGTGATTAGTGAACCTAACTCTAGATCTGAACCTAACTCTAGACCTGAACCTAACTCTAGACTCGAACCTAACTCACAAAACGAATCTAGTGCAAATCCTAACTCAAATCAATCTAGGATACAATCAAACCACCTGATCAATCAAGTAATAGGTGATCCCAATTTAGGAGTTCGAACTAGAGCATCCTATACGAACCTAAGCCAAATTTCACTCATCTCGAAAATCAACCTAAAACAATTGAACAAGCTCTTCTTGATCCCAATTGGATTATAGCTATGCAAGAAGAGTTAGCTCAATTTACTAGGAGTCAAGTTTGGGAATTAGTACCCCCCACCTAAAAAAGAATGATAATTGGAACAAGGTGGGTATTTCGGAACAAACTCGATGATAAAGGAGAAGTAGTTAGGAATAAGGCTAGGTTAGTCGCTAAAGGATTTAGCCAAATTGAAGGATTAGACTATGGCGAAACCTATGCACCCATAGCTAGACTTGAATCGATTAGAATATTATTAGACTACGCTGCACATCGAGGATTCAAGCTATTTTAAATGGATGTCAAGTCAACATTTTTAAATGGATTCATTAAGGAAGAAGTTTATGTTAGTCAACCACCCAGATTTGAAAATCTAGACAAACCCGACCACATCTTTAGACTTAGAAAAGCCTTATATGGACTAAAACAAGCTCCTAGAGTTTGGCATGAAAGTATTTCGATTTACCTTAAGTCTAAGGGGTTTAGTCAAGGCTTAGTCGACCCAACCTTATTTGTAAAATCTGAAGGAAAAGAGATTTTCATTGCCCAAATATACGTAGATGACATAATCTTTGGAACAACTAATAAAATATTACTAAATAAGTTTCTTGAAGGTCGAAGCTTCGCTTCCCACTTCAACTTGGTCGCTAGTGCATGGCGATCCCATCTACGTCCCCGGATTAAAAAATTAATCCTTGATGAAGAGGGATTACCGAAGCAACTGATCCATCGTCGTGCTATTCGAATAGAGTGGTCACTTGAACAAACTTGTTATTCAAGTAACCTACCTCTTTTCTTCGATTAGCCGCGGAATAGACGATGTACGGATCGCCGGTTTTTGTGTTTGTCTTCGGGGTCCAAGTAAATTAGCCACATGCAATTACATACATCATATAAAGAAACCAAAACAAGAATTATACCTCTTGTTTATCTCTTGGTCTTCTATTGTATGTCCTATCCTCCTTTTGGACGTTGTGTGGGCGACTATCTTCCAAAAGTCGAAGCCTCCTAGATCACGTTCTTCCCTTCCTTGCTCACTCCGAACAAAGAGAAGAATAAAACAAAACTTCTTCTCCTATTTAGAACCGACCACCAAGCTCCAAGCTTGATTCTTGCCGCCGGCCAAGGAGAGGAAGAGGAAGTATGGGCGCCGGCCAAAAGCTCCAAGGGAAGAAACCCTAACTCTTGCCACCGGCGAAGGAAGAGGGGAAGAGGGTGGCACCGCTGGCCAAAGGAGAGGGAGAGAGGGTGGCGCCGACAATGAAGAAAAGGAGAAGGAAGATCTCACCTTGCTTATGCCGCCGGCCCTAGGAGATAAACCCTAGCACACCCTAGCCGCCCAAGCCTAAAGCCAACTCCAAACCCTAACCCTAATCTCCTTGAGTTATCCTTGCCGCCCAACCCTTAAACCTTATTTATAGAGTTAGGCTTAAGCCTCCTTTTAATCTCCACCGTTGGATCTAGAGATTTAAGCTCAACCATCGGATCTAGAGATTTGATCTCAACCGTCGGATCTAGGGATTTAATCTCCACCGTCGGATCTAGAGATTTCATTTTTCACCATCGGATCTAGGCTTCATGAGGGTTTTAATAGGCTACAATATGGACCATGAGGAGGAATTGGATCTTGGCCACCCAATGGATCTAGCCCACATAAAGTCTGATCCATTAATGATAATCTATTCCACTAGAGGATTATCATTGATCTACCTCACCTACCCCCATAAATAAATATGGGCTCCATATATTAATTGTACAAATATCTCTCCATGTTTAAGATCTCTAATGTCCGTCAATTAATTAATTTACTGACAATTAATTAATCAACATCTAACTCCATGAGTAGTACTACTCAACCTTATCATCATGTCGGACCAAGTCCACCTGCAGGGTTTACATGATGAACCTTATGAGCTCCTCAAGGGGACATCATCATCCTAATATATAGGACATGATTTCCTCCTATAATCAACCGCACACCATGTAAATAATATCATTTCCCAACTTACCAAGCCTATCGATTTAATCTATAAATCTCACCCATTGGTAAATCAAAGAAATAAATACTAAGTACATGTGCCCGTTATTATATCGGGATTAAGAGCATGTACACTATAATATCCGATGTCCAATTCAATTATATAGTCAGCAATAAATCGAATCGCCTTTAAGTCGGTCCTGCTCAATACACACAAAGTGTACTATTGTAATTCTATGGTCAAGACAAACCAATACAAAATCACACTACAACCATACCATTAGTTTGTCTAAAACCATCTCGATTGTGATCCTTTACTTATACTCTACAAGGAACTGATAACATGATCTCCTGTGTGACACTACACATCATGTTATCTACAATGTAATGTATTAGGCAATATGCATAACCATAAATATGCAAACAATGATCATGTGATTCTTGTTTCAAAAATAAAGATGTTCATACAAAAGATAGACTTTTCAGTATACATCCCAACAATCTCTCACTTATACTAAAAGACTATGCTGTCCTCATACTGCCATACATTTGATTTCCATTCCCTCCACATGCCTATCAAAAGTTCTCGCTGGAAGGGCCTTAGTGAAAGGATCTGCCAAGTTATCATTTGATGCAATCTTGGTCACAGCAACTTCTCCTCACTTTACGATTTCTCGTATTAGATGGTACTTGCGCTCTGTGTTTACTTGCATTATGGGCTCGTGGTTCCTTTGAGTTTGCTACTGCACCACTGTTATCACAATAAATTGTGATAGTTCTGGGCAAATCAAGAATCATATCCAAGTCCATCAAGAAGTTCCTTGGCCATACAGCTTCTTTGGCCGCCTCAGAGACTTCCACATACTCAGCTTCCATGGTAGAGTCTGCCACGCATTTCTTCTTGACACTCCTCCATACAATGGCTCCACCTCCCAAAGTAAACACAAAACCTAAGGTATACTTACTATTATCCCTATCTGATTGGAAGTCGAAATATATGTAACCTACAGGGAGTAATTGATCTGGCTGGTATATAAGCATATAATCCCTAGTCCTTCTCAGGTACTTCAATATATGCTTTACCGCAGTCCATTGTCCCTATCCTGGATTACTCTGATATCTGCTAACCATGCCAATGGAAAAGCAGATATCCGGTCTCATACATAGCATAACATACATGAGGCTTCCTACTGCCGAAGCATAAGGAACCGCCTTCATCTCTTCTATCTCCTTTGATGTTCTAGGACACATCTCTTTAGAAAACCTTTCTTGGAGTTCTGCATGCTAAAACGAGCCAAAATAATGTCTATGTATGAAGCTTATGACAAGCACAACTTCCTTTTCCTGCGATCACTTATAACCTTGATCCCAAGGATGTGTCCCACTTCTCCCAAGTCCTTCATATCAAACTGTTTGGACAACCATCCCCTTATGTTCGATAACACCTTGACATTGTTGCCAATTAATAAAATGTCATCTACATATAGTACAAGAAATACCATTATGTTTCCGTCACATCTCTTGTGTACACAAGACTCATCCGGACTTTGAATAAATCCATAACATTGGATTACCTCATCAAAGTGGATGTTCCAAGATCTCGAAGCTTGCTTCAATCCATAAATGGACCGATTAAGCGTGCACACAAGATGCTCTTTGCCCTTTGTAATGAATCCCTCTGGTTGCTTCATATAGATGTTTTCCTCAAGACTTCCATTAAGGAAAGCTATCTTGACATCCATCTTCCACACCTCATAATCCATATGAGCAGCAATACATAAGAGAATATGGATAGACTTAAGCATGGCTACTGGCGAAAATGTCTTCTCATAATCGATACTCTCTTTCTGAGTATACCCTTTCACAACAAGACTTGATTTGAAGGTCTCAACCTTCCTGTCTATTCCTCTCTTTCTTTTGTAGATCAACTTGCATCCAATGGTCTTTACACTATTGGGTGGTTCTACTATCTCCCAGACCTGATTTGAATCCATAGATTCTATCTCAAAATTCATTGCACTTTGCCAAGATACCACATCTTTATCTTGGATTGCCTCGTCATATGTCCAGGGATCAGGTTCATGTTTGCTAGGGACCAAATCAGAAGATTCTCCCAAGAACATAAATCTATCAGGCTGTCTAAAAACCCTCCTACTACAATGAGGTATTACTTATGTATCCTTTGTGACACGCGGTGCAGTCACTTGTGGTATATCCTCTTGTACCGGTGGTACTGAAGTAGTGACTTCCCCTCTCAATTCCTCCAGAACAATCTTACTCATGGGCTTGTGGTTCATCACATAGTCTTCCTCTAGAAATCTGGCGTTCGTGCTAACAATCACCCTCTGATCTCTAGGACTATAAAATAAATCACCTTTTGTTCCTCTAGGATAGCCAACAAACATGAGCACTTCTATACGAGATTCCAACTTACCAGCATCTGCCTTCAGCACATGTGTTGGACTCCCCCAAATCCGAATATGTCTTAAACTAGGCTTTCGCCCATTCCATAATTCTGTGGGAGTAGAAGGTACTGATTTAGATGGTACCAAGTTTAGAATATACACTGTCGTATCCAGAGCATACCCCCAGAACGAATCTGGCAACTCAGAATAACTCATCATCGATCTAACCATCTCCATAAGAGTCTTATTCCTTCGCTCCGCTACATCATTCTTCTAGGGTGTGCCAGGTGCAGACAATTGGGATTGAATCCCAGCCTCTGATAAGTAATTCTTAAACTCTCCCAAGAGGTACTCACCATCACGATCAGATCATAGTGTCTTAATACTTTTACCTTGACGTTTCTCCATATCAGCCTTGAATTCTTTGAACCTGTCAAAACATTTAGACTTATGGCGGATCAAGTAAATGTATCCATATCTTGAATAATCGTCTATAAAAGAGACGAAATATTCAAAACCACCTCTTGCCCGGATAGACATAGGACCACACAAATCATAATGAACCAATTCCAACACATCTTTGGCCCTATACCCTTTGGCCTTAAAAGGCCTCTTGGTCATTTTACCTTCCAAGCAAGATTCGCAGGTTGGAAAATCTTCCACCACTAATGAACCCAAAGGTCCATCAGCTATCAACCTTTGAATTCTACTTAGGTTAATATGACCGAGCCTTAGATGTCAAAGATATGTTAGGTTCATTTTCGAAGGTTCTTTTCTCTTATTAGATTTAGAAGATGAGTTATTTACTTCTATTTGCATCGTGGGAGCTTTTGGTTCAAGTGTATATAAATTGCCTACCAACGCACCAGAACAGATAATCTCCCTATTTCTTTTTATAATAACTCAGTTATTAACAGAAATAGAATATCCATTCATAAACAATTTAGAAATCGAAATCAAATTCTTTCTAAATAAAGGTACATAAAGGAAATTTTTCAAAACCAAAATTTTATTCCTCTCAAAAGACAAATAAACATCTCCCACTGTAACAGCCGCCACCTTCGTAGCATCGCCCAAGTAAACGGTAATCTCTCCCTCAGCCAGTCATCTGGTTTCCTGGAACCCCTGCAAAGTATTGCAGACATGATCAGTGGCTCTCGTATCTACACACCAGGTGTCGGTAGATAACACCGCTAAACATGTTTCAACGACTAGACCAAAAGATATACCTTTATTCTACTTCTGGTTGGGGCAGTCCTTCTTCTAATGTTTAGTCTGCTTGCAAGTGAAGCACTTGCCTTTCGGCTTCTTCACTCCTCCCTGAGATCCTCCCACCACCTTTGCCCCACCTTGTTTCTTCTTCTTCTTGCCTTTCAGCTTAGAAGTAGAAACCTTTTGGGCAACCATGGCCTGAGCCTGACCACTCTGACGAAAAAGCCCCTCTGTCGCCTGGAGTTTTGTCAGAAGCTCCACCAACGAATACAACCTTTTATTTATGTTGTAGTTTAGGCAAAACTACTCAAAACTCCTAAGTAGAGATTGGAGAATGATATCGACCTGGCTTTCCCCATCGATCTCTGCTCCAAGGACTTCCAGCTCATTCAAATGAGTCATCATCTTGAGAACATGATCCCTCACGGGTGTTCCCTCGATCATGGTGGTCGTCATCAAGTTCCTCATGGCTTCCTACCTAGCAGCCCGATTATGGTGTCTGAAAAGCTCCTTGAGATTGAGCATCATGTCATAAGCAGTGGGCATAGCTTGATGCTGATGTTGCAATACATTTGACATATAAGCCAAAATGTAACACCATGCCATCTCATCAGCCTTTATCCACTTCTTATAACTCTCCTTCTCCTTTTCCCCAGAATCATCCACAGACTTAGGAAGACACTCTTCGAAGAGTACATATTTGTACTCCTCAGCAGTCAAGACAATATCAAGATTCCTCCTCCAATCAACATAATTGGGTCCAGTAAGTTTATTCTCTTTTAGTATTGCAGCAAGCGAGTTGAAATTCATTTTTGAAAAACCTAAGAATCACATAGATCAAAACATTAGATTTTAAAAAATTATTGATTCCTCAAACAATAAAATTTTAAAATCAACCAACACCTCAAAACACTGAGAATATCATATGCTATAATCGTGTGGACGTATACGAATTCTACATTTGTAAGAGGAGGTTTTACCCATTAATTTTACTATCTTGTCAACCAAACTTTTTGATAAATAAAATTAATAGTTACTTCCTCTTCGGCCCTACAAATGAAAGCAGTGACTCCGATGGGGAAGATACTCCTATTTGCATCTAAGTGTTCACAATTACTTGGTACCAAGGCAATTATCTCGGGTTATGTGCCTTCCGATGGGGAAGTACACACGCTCCTAAATAATTTCCTATAACCATATTCGACCCTGTGATTCGCAAAACAAACTCATCCAATGGGGAGGAAGGCACTCAGAGCCGATGCGCAAGTTTGTTTGCATCACATGTCAAATCATAATGAAGGTCGTGGGAATTTTTAAAAAATATCCCTCTCCCACTTAGTAATTTAAAATTGAGGAATTTTCCTAGCACATGACATGCATATCAAACAAGAAGCAATAAATATGAAAAAAATATTTTCCAACTATTATGACTTTTGTTCTGCAATATGCCTCCCGTCGTATCGCCATCTTGTTCGCTCCTCCCTACGCCATGTACAAGCCATCTGGAGATCCAAGCCGAGAATAA
The DNA here is from genome assembly GCA_025175895.1 of Wurfbainia villosa. Taxonomy (NCBI): domain Eukaryota; kingdom Viridiplantae; phylum Streptophyta; class Magnoliopsida; order Zingiberales; family Zingiberaceae; genus Wurfbainia; species Wurfbainia villosa. The sequence continues at coordinate 67,268,285 of CM046003.1, read as the reverse complement.
TTATTTTAATTTACATCTATCGATCCTATACTCCACGAAGGAGTGTACATGAAATCTAGATCGAAAGTAAACTAAAATAAAAGAGTGGCTAAACAATGTCGTACTCAATTATAAAAATTAAATACTAGCCTCGTCAACCTTGAGGATTCAAATAATATTACACACATGCAATCACATACACACACATATGGCCATAATAGTTGGATCTTATGCCTGCAACAAAAAAGTTAGCCTACGCACATCCTACTATCATGCGGCACATACAATATATGATAAGTGCATAAAATTAACTGAATCCTAAACACACAAAATCGAAAACCTGCCTCTGATACCACTTGAAAGTCGAAGATTTGCTTCACACTTCAACTTGGTCGCTAGTGCATGGTGATCCCATCTACGTCCCCAGATTAAAAAGTATTCCTTGACGAAGAGGGATTATCCAAGCAACCGATCCATCATCGTGCTATTCGAATAGAATGTTCACTTGAACAAACTTGTTGTTCAAGTAACCTACCTCTTTTCTTCGATTAGCCGCAGAATAGACGATGTACGGATCGTCGGTTTTTGTGTTTGTCTTCGGGGTCCAAGTAAATTAGCCACATGAAATTACATACATAATATAAAGAAACAAAAGGAAACCAAAACAAGAATTATACCTCTTGTTTACCTCTTGGTCTTCTATTGTAAGTCCTATCCTCCTTTTGGACGTCGTGTGAGTGATGGTCTTCAAAAAGTCGAAGCCTCCTAGATCACATTCTTCCCTTCCTTGCTCGCTCCGAACAAAGGGAAGAATAAAACAAAACTTCTTCTCCTATCTAGAACCGACCACCAAGCTCCAAGCTTGATTCTTGCCGCCGGCCAAGGAGAGGAAGAGGAAGTATGGGCGCCGGCGAAAAGCTCCAAGGGAAGAAACCCTAACTCTTGCCACCGGCCAAGGAAGAGGGGAAGAGGGTGGCGCCGCCGGCCAAAGGAGAGGGAGAGAGGGTGGCGCCGGCAATGAAGAAAAGGAGAAGGAAGATCTCACCTTGCTTATGCCGCCGACCCTATGAGAGAAACCCTAGCCGCCCAAGCCTAAAGCCAACTCCAAACCCTAATCCTAATCTCCTTGATTTATCCTTGCCGCCCAACTCTTAAGCCTCCTTTTAATCTCCACCGTCGGATCTATAGATTTAATCTCAACCGTCGGATCTAGAGATTTAATATCAACCGTCGGATCTAGGGATTTAATCTCCACCGTCGAATCTAGAGATTTCATTTTCCACCATCGGATCTAGGCTTCATGAGGGTTTTAATAGGCTACAATAGAAACCATGAGGAGGAGTTGGATCTTGGCCACCCAATGGATCTAGCCCACATAAAGTCCGATCCATTAATGATAATTCATTCCACTAGAGGATTATTATTGATCTACCTCACCAACCCCCATAAATAAATATGGGCTCCATATATTAATTGTACCAATATCTCCCCGTGTTTAAGATCTCGAATGTCCGTCAATTAATTAATTTACTGACAATTAATTAATCAACATCTAACTCCATGAGTAGTACCACTCAACCTTATCATCATGTCAGACCAAGTCCACCTGCCGGGTTTACATGATGAACCTTATGAGCTCCTCAAGGGGACATCATCATCCTAATATATAGGACACGGTTTCCTCCTATAATCAACAGTACACCATATAAATAATATCATTTTCCAACTTACCGAGCCTATCGATTTAATCTATAAATCTTGCCCATTGATAAATCAATGAAATAAATACTAAGTACATGTGCCCATTATTATATCGAGATTAAGAGCTTGTACACCATAATATCTGAGGTCTGATTCAATTATGTAGTCAGCAATAAATCGAATCACTTATAAGTCGGTCCTGCTCAATATACACAAAGTGTACTAGTGTAATTCTATGGTCAAGATAAACTAATACCAAATCACACTACAACCATACCAATGGTTTGTCCAAAACCATCTCGATTGTGAGCCTTTACTTATACTCTACAAGGAACTGATCACATGATCTCCCGTGTGGCACTACATATCATGTTATCTACAATGTAATGTATTAGGTAATATGCATAACCATAAATATGCAAACAATGATCATGTGATTCTTATTTCAAAAATAAAGATATTCATACAAAAGATAGACTTTTCAGTATACATCCCAACATTTATTTCACTAATGGAAAGTGAATTCGAAATGAACTTTGTAGGCGAATTGACTTTTTTCTTAGGCTTACAAATTAAACAAACTAGAGAAGGTATCTACCTACACCAACAAAAATATGCTAAGGAATTAATTAATAGATTTGGAATGCAAAACGCTAAGGAAATTAACACACCAATGGCAACTAATGTGTGTTGAGTTTAAGTTAATCATGCTAGGGGGAGAATTAGCATGTGTTAAGGGGGAGTTGCATGTATTAAGGGGGAGTGTTTGATACTCATATTTATTTTACATGCTTTTCTTCTTTATGTATTTGGTTAATGTTTTACCTAACTTAAATGAATTGCCACACATAAAAAAAGGGGATATTGTTACGGCAATCAACCCAAGTATTCTTTGGTTTTGATGTGTGTGACAAAGGTTTAAGTTAGGATGTTTATGTGATTTGATGTGTGTGTTTAAGTTGTACAGGACTTAGTAAATCACACACATTTTCCCTTGATGAAAGCATTGGTGGGTTCACCATCTCATGGCTCAGGTCCTTGAGTCGGTGAAGGATAGCATTGTGGAAGTCGTGCGCTTGGTGCATTCGAGGGACCGTCGGACGAGGAGCATCAGAGTGAAGCCAAAGGAAGCAGACTTCAGAGCGAGACGTGAAGGATGACATTACTGAAGTCATGCACTTGGTGCATCTGAGGGATGTGGCCGGATGAAGAGAGCTTCGATGAGGGACTCCAAGGGAGATGAGAGATTGAGCGATTGTAATGGTAGCTCATAGGTGAACTTGGCCGAATGGCTAAGTCAAGTGTTGGATGCTCAAACTTAGGTTTGATGTTTTACCCAACAAGTCGGACGCTCAAACTTATATTTGAGGTTTTACCTGACGTTTGGTTAAGTCGGACGCTCAAACATGAGTTTGAGGTTTCTACCCGATGAATAGACCGTCGGATGCTCAAACAAGTGTTTTGTTTGAGGTTTTACCCGACACCAGTCGACTACTATAGATAGCAGTCGACTTCTCTGAGTCGATGGCACTCAACTGGTGCTCGACTGGTGTTCGACTGATGGACTTCTGGCCTAGCAGTCAACTGCTACAGTTTAACAATCGACTACTGCACCATCACTCGACTGCCAAGGGATGACAATCGATTGATGAAGGATGTCACTGAAGGTTTTGCCCGAAAGCTCTTATTCCACATGAAGGTGGAGAAACTTCGCTTCCCACTTCAACTCAGTCGCTTGTTCATGGCGATCCCATCAACGTCCCCGGATTAAAAAAATTTAATCCTAGACAAAAGGGATCACTCAAGCAACCGTTTCATGATCGTGTTATTCGATTAGAGTAGTCACTTGAACAAACTTGTTGTTCAAGCAACCAAACTCTATTCTACGAATAGCCGCGGAAAATAGACAATGTACAGATCTCCGGCTTTTCTGTTTATGTTCGGGGTCCAAGTTATATTAGCCACATACATAAAGTAAACAACCACATACAACATGCATATAATTGAAAAACAATTATAGACATAATACAAAAGAACACTAATCAAAATAAATAAGATTATACCTCTTGTTATACCTCATGATATTCTATTGTATGTCCTTCCTCCTTTTGGACGTCGTGTGGGCGACGATCTTCCAAAAGTCGAAGCCTCCTAGATCACCAATCTTCCTTTCCTTGTTCACTCCGAACAAAGAAAGATCATAAAACAAAACTCTTCTTCCTATCTAGAACCAGCCACCAAGTCAATAGACTCGATGTTGCCGCCGGCCAAGGAAGAGAACATGGAGTATGGGAACCGGCCAAAAGAGAATCAATGAGAGCATGGGCGCCGACCAACACTTGGAGAAGAAAAAGGAAACCAATTTTCACCTTGTAGCCGCCCATTACCCTAACCCTAGCTCTCCTAGTTGCCGACCAAGGAAGAGGGGAAGAAGGATAGGTTGAGCACCGGCCAAAGTAGAGGGGAAAAGGATAGGTTGCCGACAACACCTTAGGAAGAAGAAGAAAAGAGCTTCTCCTCTTGTTGCTGCCCAATCCAACACCCAAACCCTAGCCGCCCAAACACAATCCTATCTCTAATGGGATTGCTTGTCGCCCAAGGGAAGCAGACCCTAATCCCCATCCATCAAGTTGCCGCCCACCCCTATCCTCTCCTTTTATAGAGTTAGGGATAAGCCTTGTTTTAATCTCCACCATTGGTTCTAGGGATTTAATCTCAACCATCAGATCTAGAGATTTAAACTCAACTGTCGGATCTAGAGATTTAATCTCTACCTTTGGATCTAGAGTTTTGTTTTCATCCATTGGATCTAGGATTCATGAGGTATTAATAGGCTACAATAGGGACCATGAGGCAGAGTTGGATCTTGGCCACCCAATGGATCAAGCCCACATAAAATCTGATCCATTAATGATAATCCAATCCACTAAAGGATTATCATTGATCTACCTCACCAACCCCCATAAGTTAATATGGGCTCCATATATTATATGTACATTTTCTCCCCGTGTTTAAGATCTCAAATGTTCGTTGATTAATTAATTTACTGACCATTAATTAATCAACATCTAACTCCATGAGTAGTACCACTCAACCTTTTCATCATGCCGGACACAAGTCCACCTGTAGGGTTTACATGATGAACCTTATGAGCTCTTCAAGGGGACATCATCATCCTAATATATATAGGACACAGTTTCCTTTTATAATCAATGGCACACCATATAAATAATATCATTTCCCAACTTACCGAGCCTATCGATTTAATCTATAAATCTCGGCCATTGGTAAATCAAAGATATGAATACTAAATATATGTGTCCGTTATTATATCGGGATTAAGAGCATGTACAATATAATATCTGAGGTCCGATTCGATTATGTAGTCAGCAATAAATCGAATCACCTCTAAGTCGGTCCTGCTCAATACACACGAAGTGCACTATTGTGATTCTATGGTCAAGACAAACCAATACCAAATCACACTACAACCATACCAATGGTTTGTCCAAATCCATCTCGGTTTTGAGCCTTTACTTATACTTTACAAGAAGCCGATAACATGATCTCCCATGTGACACCACACACCATGTTATCTACAATGTAATGTATTAGACAATATGCATAACCATAAATATGCAAACAATGATCATGTGATTCTTATTTCAAAAATAAAGATGTTCATACAAAAGATAGACTTTTCAGTATACATCCCAACAATCTCCCACTTATACTAAAAGACTATGTTGTCTTCACACTGCCATACATCTGATTCCCCTTCTCTCCACATGCCTATCAAAGCTCTCGCTAGAAGGGCCTTAGTGAAAGGGTCTACCAGGTCATCCTCTGATGCAATTTAGGCGACAGCAACTTCTACCTCCTTTACGATTTCACATATCAGGTGGTACTTGTGCTCTATGTGTTTATTTGCCTTATGGGCTCGTGGTTCCTTCAAGTTTGCAACTGCACCACTATTATCACAATAAATTATGATAGTTCTGGGCAAACCAGGAATCACATCCAAGTCCATTAGAAAATTCCTGAGCTACACAGCTTCTTTTGGCCGCCTCAGAGGCCGCCACATACTCATCTTTCATGGTAGAGTCTGCCACACATTTCTGCTTGACACTCCTCCATACAATGGCTCCACCTCCCAATGTAAACACAAAACCTGAGGTAGACTTACTGTTATCCCTATCTGATTGAAAGTTGGAATCCGTGTAACCCACAGGGAGTAATTGGTCTGCCTGGTAAACTAACATATAATCCCTAGTCCTTCTCAGGTACTTCAATATATACTTTACCGTAGTCCAATGTCTCTGTCCTGGATTACTCTGATATTTGCTAACCATGCCCACGACAAAGCAAATATCTAGTCTCGTACATAGCATCACATACATGAGGCTTCCTACTGCCGAAGCATAAGGAACCGCCTTCATCTCCTCTATCTCCTCAAATGTTCTAGGACACATCTCCTTAGATAAAGGAACTCCATGCCTAAAAGGTAGAAAACCTTTCTTGGAGTTTTGCATGCTAAAACGATCCATAATAGTGTCTATGTATGAAGCTTGAGATAAGCACAACAGCATTTTCCTGCGATCCCTTATAACCTTGATCCCAAGGATGTGTCCCACTTCTTCCAAGTCCTTCATATCAAACTGTTTGGACAACCATACCCTTATGTCCGATAACACCTTGACATTATTGCCAATTAACAAAATGTCATCTACGTATAGTACAAGAAATACCACTACGTTTCCGTCACATCTCTTGTATACACAAGACTCATCCAGACTTTGAATAAATCCATAAGACTGGATTACCTCATCAAAGAGGATGTTCCAAGACCTCGAAGCTTGCTTCAATCCATAAATGGACCAATTAAGCTTATATACAAGATGCTCTTTGCCCTTCTCAATGAATCCCTCTAGTTGCTTCATATAGATGTTTTCCTCAAGACTTCCATTAAGGAAAGTTGTCTTGACATCCATCTGCCACACCTCATAATCCATATGAGTTGCAATGCAAAAGAAAATACGGATAGACTTAAGCATGGCCACCGGCGAAAAGGTCTCCTCATAATCGATACCCTCTTTCTTAGTATACCCCTTCGCAACAAGCCTCGCTTTGAAGGTCTTAACCTTCCCGTCTATTCCTCTCTTTCTTTTTTATATCCACTTAAAACCAATGGTTTTTACACCATCGGGTGGTTCTACTATCTCCCAGACCTGATTTGAATCCATAGATTCAATCTCAGTATTCATTGCACTTTGCCAAGATACCGTATCTTTATCTTGGATTGCCTCGTCATATGTCCAGGGGTCAGGTTCATGTTCGCCAGGGACCAAATCAGAAGATTCTCCCAAGAACATGAATCTATCAGGCTGTCTAACAACCCTCCCACTACGATGAGGTATCACCTGTGTATCTTCTGTGACATGCGATGCAGTGACTTGTGGTATATCCTCTTATACCGGTGGTACTGAAGAAGTGACTTCCCCTTTTAATTCCTCCAGAACAATCTTACTCATGGGCTTGTGGTTCATCACATAGTCTTCCTCTAGAAATCTGACATTCGTGCTAACGATCACCCTCTGATCTCTAGGACTATAAAACAAACCACCTTTCGTTCCCCTAGGATAGCCAACGAACATGCGTACTTCTGTACGAGGTTCTAACTTACCAGCATTCGCCTTCAGCATATGTGTTGGACTCCCCAATATCCGAATATGTCTTAGACTAGGCTTTCACCCAGTCTACAATTCTGTGGGAGTAGAAGGCACTAATTTAGATGGAACCAAGTTCAGAATGTACACCGCCGTATCTAGAGCATATCCCCAGAACGAATCTGGCAACTCAGAATAACTCATCATCGATCTAACCATCTCCATAAGAATCCTATTCCTTCGCTCTTCTACACCATTCTGCTGGGGTGTGCCAGGTGCAAACAATTGGGATTGAATCTCAGCCTCTGATAAGTAATTCCTAAACTCTCCCAAGAGGTACTCACCACCACGATCAGATCGTAGTGTCTTGATACTTTTACCTTGATGTTTCTCCACATCAGCCTTGAATTCTTTGAACTTGTCAAAGCATTCAGACTTGCGGCGCATCAAGTAAATGTATCCATATCTCGAATAATCGTCTATAAAAGAGACGAAATACTGAAAACCACCTCTATCCTGGATAGACATATGACCACACAAATTAGAATGAACTAATTCTAACACATCTTTGGCTCTATACCCCTTGGCCTTAAAAGGCCTCTTGGTCATTTTACCCTCCAAGCAAGATTCGTAGGTTGGGAAATCTTCCACCACTAATGAACCCAGAGGTCCATTAGCTATCAACCTTTGAATTCTGCTTAGGTTAATATGACCAAGCCTAAGATGCCAAAGATATGTTTGGTTCATCTTCGAAGGTTCTTTTCTCTTATTGGAATTAGAAGATGAGTTATTAACTTCTATTTGCATCGTGGGAGCTTTTGGTTCTAGTGTATATAAATTTCCTGTTAATGCACCTGAACAGATAATCTCCCTATTCCTTTTTATAACAACTCTGTCATTAAAATAAATAGAATATTCATTCATAAATAATTTAGAAACCGAAATTAAATTCTTTCTAAATAACGGTACATAAAGGCAATTCTTAAGAACCAAAACTTTATTTTTCTCAAAAGATAAATAAACGTCTCCCACTGCAACACCCGCCACCTTCGTGGCATTGCCTAAGTACACGGTAATCTCCTCACCCCGTTCTGTTTCGAACCTCGCAAAATATTGCATATGATCATGGCTCCGTATCTACACACACCGTGCAGTAGATAACACCGCTAACCATGTTTCAACGACTAGACCAAAGGATATACCTTTGTTATACATATGATTGGGACAATCCTTCTTCCAATGTCCAGTCTTCTTACAAGTGAAGCACTTGCCTTTCGGCTTCTTCACTCCTCCCTGAGATCCTCCCACCATCTTTGTTCCACCTTGTTTCTTCTTCTTCTTGTCTTTCGGTTTAGAAGTAGAAACCTTTTGGGCAACCATGGCCTGAGCCTGAGCAAGCCTTTCTGTCGACTGGAGAATGATATCGACCTGGGTTTCCCCATCGATCTCATCTCCAAGGACTTCTAACTCATTCGCAGGCTTAGGAGGACACTCTTCGAAGAATACATACTTGTACTCCTCAGTAGTTAAGACAATATCCAGATTCCTTTTTCCAATCAACATAATTATGTACAGTAAGTTTATTTTCCTTTAGTATCACAACAAGTGGACTGAAAGTCATTTTTGAAAATCCTAAGAATCACATAGATCATTACTTTAGATTTCAAAAAATTATTGATTCCTCAAACAATAAAATTCTAAAATCAACCAACACCTCAAAACACCAAGAATATCGTATGCCACGATCGTGTGGACGTATACGAATTCTATATTTGTAAGAGGAGGTTTTACCTATTAATTTTACTATCTTGTCAACCTAACTTTTTGACAAATAAAATTAATAGTTGGTTTCTCTACGGCCCTACAAATAAAAGCAGTGACTCCGATGGGGAGGATACTTATATTTGTATCTAAGTGTTCACCATTACTCGGTACCAAGGTAATTATCTCAGGTTATGTGCCTTCCGATGGGGAAGTACACACGCTCCTTAATAATTTCCTATAACCATATTCGACCTTGTGATATGCAAACAAACTCATCCGATGGGGAGGAAGGCACTCAGAACCAACACACAAGTTTGATTGCATCACTTGTCAAATCGTAATGGAGGCCGTGGGAATTTATAAAATTTCCCTCTCCCACTTAGTAATTTGAAATGAGGAATTTTCTAGCCTACAACATGCATATCAAACAATAAGCAATAAATATGAAAAATAATTATTTTCCAACTATTATAGCTTTTGTCTTCAATATGTCTCCCATTGTATCACTATCTCATCCGCTCCTCCTATGCCATGTACGAGCCATCCGGAGATCCGAGCCAAGAAAAAAATATTATAATTTACATCCATCGATCCTATGCTCCATGACGGAGTGTACATGAAATCTAGATCGAAAGTAAACTAAAATAGAAAGAGTGGCTAAACAATGTCGTATCTAATTTACAAAAAATTAAATACTAGCCTCGTCAACCCCGAGGATTCAACAAAATATACATTTACACACTTACAATCACATACACACATTTGGCCATAATAGTTGGATCCTATGCCTGCAACCAAAGAGTTAACCTACGCATATCCTACTATTAATCAGCACATATAATATATGAGAAGTGCATAAAAGTAACCGAATCCTAAACACACAAAATCGAAAATCGTGGCTCTGATACCACTTGAAGGGTTTTGTCTGGAACCGAAGCTCTTATTCCACATGAAGGTGGAGAAACTTCGCTTCCCACTTCAACTTGGTCGCTTGTTCATGGCGATCCCATCAACATCCCCGGATTAAAAAAATTTAATCCTAGACAAAAGGGATCACTCAAGCAGTCGTTTCATCATCGTACTATTCGATTAGAGTAGTCACTTGAACAAACTTGTTGTTCAAGCAACCAACCTCTATTCTACGAATAGCCATGGAATAGACGATGTACGGATCGTCAGCTTTTGTGTTTATGTTCGGGGTCCAAGTTATATTAGCCACATACATAAAGTAAACAACCACATACAACATGTATATAATTGAAAAATAATTATAGACATAATACAAAAGAACACTAATCAAAATAAATAAGATTATACCTCTTGTTATACCTCATGATATTCTATTGTATGTCCTTCCTCCTTTTGGACGTCGTGTGGGCGACGATCTTCCAAAAGTCGAAGCCTCCTAGATCACCAATCTTCCTTTCCTTGTTCACTCCGAACAAAGGAAGATCATAAAACAAAACTCTTCTTCCTATCTAGAACCGGCCACCAAGTCAATAGACTATGTTGCCTCCGGCCAAGGAAGAGAACATGGAGTAAGGGAACCGGCCAAAAGAGAATCAATGAGAGCACAGGCACCGGCCAACACTTGTAGAAGATAAAGGAAACCAATCTTCACCTTGTAGCTGCCCATTACCCTAACCCTAGCTCTCCTAGTTGTCGGCCAAGAAAGAGGGGAAGAAGGATAGGTTGAGCAGCGGCCAAAGTAGAGGGAAGAAGGATAGGTTGCTGGCAACACCTTAGGAAGAAGAAGAAAAGAGCTTCTCCTCTTGTTGCCGCCCAATCCAACACCCAAATCCTAGCCGCCCAAACACAATCCTATCTCTAATGGGATTGCTTGCCACCCAAGGGAAGCAAACCCTAATCTGTTAGTAATATATGAGAGGTTTCCTAAGGCAATCGCCTTATGGTCATACCATTTATTTGATAAATGAAGATTCACTATTTGAGTGTACATGTTTTCATGTATTTGATTGGATCTTAAACTCATTTACTGAATGTCCGCGATATGATTCACAGCATGAGAGAATTTGTGATTGGATCACAACTAGTGAGTATCTCTACATGTGTAATTGTGATGTATCGGAATTATCCCTAGTCGATGAATTGATGGATATGGACACCATTGATTCTGTAGAGACTAGAACAAGGTGTACTCCTTGGTGTATCCAAGCAGCTGATTCTCACTAGCTGGTGACATTGTGATGTCCGGAGTTAATCGTAGATGCTAGTTATGGTAACTAGTTCATTGGAGTGATCAGCCGTAGGACTTCATATGGTTCTCTGCATATATAGATATGTCAATGAAGTTCTTACTGTAGCTTAAGTGCGATGTTCCTTTGACTTGCGGTATTCATGTCATCTTGATCATGGAGACTTATGCCTTGACATCTTAAGCAATCATCTCTAAGGAGATGTGGACCCGGGATGATTGGGTATAAGTCGAAGTGATCGAAGGTGTTTGAATAGCCTATAAAGGATTAACCACTCCTTGCGAGGAGATGTATACCCATGGCCTCTCGTCGGATTGTTACTAAAGTCTTTGGCCAAAGCATTACATGTTTAGAGTAAGGTACTCTTCGATACATGTGCAGTAACTAGAATCCGTAGGATGAGGAAATGATACTTGGGCTAGGTGTGACGTAGTCAGCCTAGTGGACACTGACACTATAGACCATGTCCTGAACCAAGTGGGTATAAGATGAGTGAAGGGAATGGGGCATGATTCATTCTAGCTGCTGAAGGGTTTCAGAAATAGTTCTGGATCAACCATTGATCTTTTCGGTTAATTGGGGATCATGATGTACTACTAGGTGCCACTCATGATCATTCTATAATTAATGGTTAATTTTAGACGGCCAACATAAACCGAGAACCTATTTGGTCACACGCACAACGAGCGTAATCCGAAGGATTTAAAACGAGCTTGAGAATGGGATTCTCAGACCGAGAGAAACTAGGTTTGGTTGGACCAAACAAGAAGCGAGCATGAAATCGTTTCAGTCGCAATGGAAGCGTGGATGGGCCATGTCTTATGAAGACATAATGGATGAACCAAAATGGTTTGGTTCTAATCCAATGGAGGAGAATAAACCAAAGGGTTTGGTTTATTTTAAACGAATGAACCAAAAGTTGGTTCGGTTCGTTTTAACTTAAAATAAACCATCATGGTTTGGTTTATTTTAACTTATATTAATGGAGCGGGTTAACGGGCCTTATGGTTATGATCCAATAACCATTAAGAGAATTAGTTCTCTATAAAAGAGGGCTTAAGGGTTTGTTAAGCCCTAATCCAAAACCCTAACCTAAGAGTTGCCGCCCACCTCTCCTTGGTGATTTTGGCACCAACCCTCCTCCTTGCCGCCGCCCACCTTGAAGCTCCTTGGACGGCGTCCAGAAGGTGCTGACCTTCACTCTTGCCAGCGTCGAGCTATTGCCGGAGGAGCTCCGGTGATCTCCATTGGGTTTGGCATCAAGGTGAGCTTCATCCTACCTTTTTGGCCAGCCCTAATTCCTCCACCAAAGCTGTCCAGTTTTCTAGACTGCTTGTTTCCTTCTCGTCGGAGTGTCGTTTGGACAACGTTTGGAGCTCCGACAGCGCCTTACTTACCGGAGATTCGATCTCCGATAATCCTCATAGGTGGAGGATGAAGGATTCGTCAAACGGTCGACGAATACCTCTCCGGAGAAGCGAGTTTTGAGGACTCGTCTTTGGATCAGAATTTGGATTCAGATAGTGATCTTCTCTCGATCACATCGTCTTCAACACGAGGCTAGTAACCCATACGAAGACGAGGCTCGTGACTTAGCGAAGTCATCCCGAAGATACTCGGCGTGGATACGGATAGAGACGATTCTAGCGAGGATCGTTCCGGTTGATGTCGTTCCCGCTACACGTGATACGAAAGGTATACGTAGTTAAATTTCCTTTTATTGCAATTTTAATTTACGGTTATGTCTACACTTGTTGTAATAGCATGCGTGTGTTGTGTGTGTTGTAATAAATATAGATTTATTATTTTTATTGCTTCCGCTGTGCTCATGTTTACGAAACATGATCGAACACACACTGTGCAGGAAACCTTGATGTATCAGAGCCAGGTTGTGTTTCGACATAATCGTAAAATTATTTTTTGATAGTCATAATGGTATTTCTGGAAATTTTTTACTTTTGGAATGTTAGAAGTATTTATGGAAATTTTTTAATTTTGGAAAGTCTAGAAGTATTTATGGAAATCTTCTACTTTTGGAAAGTTGGAAGCATTTATGGAAATTGATCTTTTCCATAAATAAAATATTTGATTAGATTTGGAAATTTTTTTCCTAATTTAATCATGATTTGATTTGGGAAATCAAATCTTAAAATATTTTATTTCCATAAGTAGTTTTGATGATTTAGGAAATTGGTTTCCTAAATTGACTTTCCTTAATCAACTCTTTCCACAAATAAAATATGTGATTAGATTTGGAAATTTATTTCCTAATTTAATCATGATTTGATTTGGAGAATTAAATCTTAAACATATTTTATTTCCATAAATAGTTATGACATATAAGGAAATTTTGCACATGACATAATTGTATGTCATGTAATTGCATTAGATGCATATCATTATGTCATGCGTGTCATGACATGTAGATATATGACATGTATGTCATACCATGTAGATAATAGCTATTTGCATGCAAAGAGAATGAGACATAAAAACCCTTACTCAATATTAAAGCCTACACCTTCCATTAATATGGTTAGAACCAGAGTTCCATTTCTTGTTTGGGTTGTTGGACTCTCTCCAAGCCCAGCTCGAACCCGAACATGTTCAAACCATGGAATAGTTTAATACTAATATGGTAAGAGTCAGAGGTCAATCGTTAGCTTTGGTTGTTGGACTCTCTCCAAGCCGGGCTAATTGGTTGAATGCGCTCTAACCATATTAAAACTATTTCTCGATTAATGGGTTGGCTTTAACCTGGAGCATCGGCTTGTTGGACTCTCTCCAAGGTCGATGTAAAGGGAGGTGAAGTTGGGTGCTATTCATATGATGCATACTTGTTAATGTGTTAACAACCCGATGTATGTGTGAACATTCAATAAGTCGATAGCACATTGTGATAGTTGTATATACGTGATATGCAATCGGTATAGTTGATACCTACCGTCGTAGTTATGAATGGCTTGTTGGACTCTCTCCAAGGTTGTTCATATCTATGATGGATATCAGCCCATTCGGAGATGGACCTACGATCTCCCAAAGTGATTTTGGGGTTTTGAAATTCAAAAAGTGAATAGGATTTATAAATGTATATTGATGCATTTTAAAATCATTTTCTCATATATGCTCGTTTTGTATTTCTAGGTCAATCGATTGATCATGACGTCTTTGAATTTGCGCACTATTTTGGATTCAAACAAACTGACTGGGCCTAACTTCCTGGACTGGCTTAGAAACCTGAAAATTGATCTCAAGGCGGAAAAGCTAGCATATGTCCTTGAAGAGCCTCTTCCCAACCGTCCTAAGGATGATGCAACTCCAGACAAAATGTTGGTCTATCAGAAGCATGTGGCAGATTCTGAGCTGGCGAGTTGCATCATGCTAGCGGCGATGGTACCTGAGCTGCAAAAGCAGCATGAGCATATGGATGCTAATACTATGGTCTTCCATCTTCATGAGTTGTTTGATGAGCAAGCGAGATCCGAAAGGTTCGAAGTCTCCAGGCTCCTCTTCACCACGAAGATGCAAGAAGGTTCATCTGTAGTGCAGTTTGTGCTAAAGATGAATGGGTACATCGAGCGGCTAGCTACCCTCGGGTTTGTGATGGATCACGAATTAAATATTGACTTAATTCTGCATTGTTTGCCCAAGAGTTTCTCACAATTCGTGATGAACTATCGGATGAACAAATTGGAATCCACTATTCTTGAGCTCCTCAATATGTTGATGACTATGGAGCCTTCTGTGAAGCATGAAGAGGACGCGGTTCTGTTAGTTGATTCCTCAAAGAAAGGTTCTAAGAGGAAGGCAAAAGAACAGAAGAAAGGGAAGAACAAAAAGGCAAAGAAGGTAGAACCAGCACAAAAGGGCACTTGTCATCATTGTGGCAAGGAAGGCCACTGGCAAAGAAACTGTAAGATTTATCTTAAGTCCATGAAGAAGAAGAAGGCATCCGATGCCCCATCCTCTTCAGGTATCTTCGTTATTGATTGACATTCTATTTCCTTAGACACTTGGGTATTGGATACTGGGTGTGTCTCACATATATGTAATGACATACAGGGGCTAAGGAATAGAAGAAGACTCGTCAGAGGGGAGTCAAATTTGTGAGTTGGCAATGGAGCAAAGGTTGCTGCGGTCGCCATCGGAACTTATTTCCTGAAGCTTCCTAGTGGACTAGTTTTGAAACTGGACAATTGCTATTATGTTCCTTCTCTAATAAAGAACATTGTTTCTATTTCCTGTTTAAATAGAAATGATTTCCATTTGACGTTTAGTAACAATTGTTGTTATATAACTTTGAATGGCGTACTTTATGGAACTGGAACTTTGAGTAATGGCATTTATACGTTGGACATATCCAGTGACATTTTCAATATCGAAGCGAGCAACACGCGTGCTCGAAAGGGTAATCAATTAGACTCCTATATGTGCCATTGTCGTCTTGGCCATGTAAGCAAGAAATGCATGTCCGAATTACACAGATGTGGAATTCTGGAATCATTTGAATTGGATTCATACGATACATGCGAATAATGCTTAAAAGGCAAGATGACTAAGTTACCTTTTACTGGAAAAGGTGAATGAGTGGGAGAGTTACTAGGTCTAATACATACTGATGTATGTGGACCTATGTCAACTCAAGCTTTAGGAGGCTATAGCTACATCATTACCTTCACCGATGATCACTCACGGTTTGGGTATGTGTTCTTGATGAAACACAAGTCTGAAGCCTTTGAAAGGTTCAATGAATTCAGAAATGAAGTAGAGAAACAACATGACAAGAGTATTAAAATACTTCGATCAGATCGAGGTGGTAAATACTTAAGTCAACAGCTTCTTGATTATCTAAGAGACAATGACATATTGTCTCAATGGACTCCGCCATATACACCACAACATAATGGTGTATCTGAGAGGCATAACCGGACCTTGTTGGACATGGTCAGGTCAATGATGAATCATGCGAATCTTCCCAAGTCCTTTTGGGGCTATGCACTTCAGACAGCTGTTTACTTGTTAAACAGAATGCCAACCAAGGTAGTCTATACTACTCCATATGAGATATGGAATAGTAAGAAACCTCATGTATCTTACTTGAAGATATGGGGTTGTCCTGCTTATGTGAAGCGGACTGCATCAGACAAATTGGATGCTAAGTCTGATAAATGTCTATTTATTGGATACCCTAAGAAAACAAGGGGTTACCAATTCTATCATCCTGTGGAACAAAAGGTGTTTGTTTCAAGGCATGCTGTGTTTCTAGAGAAAGAGTTTCTCTTGCAAGAAAATAGTGGGAGTGTCATCGAGCTTGAGGAGGCTCGAGAGACTCAAATAGATATTGATGAGATTCTTGGTGAAGCACAATAGTCGACAACTCATAGTGATGAGCAATCGGCTAGACCTATTGTAACACCACATCTTCGTAGATCTGGTAGAACACACAACATTCCTGAGAGATATGGATTTCTCATAAGTGAATCGAACGACGTGTTACTCATTGATGATGAGGAGCCTATCAGTTATGAAGAAGTGCTGACAAGTTCAGAAAGGGATAAGTGGCTTGAAGCCATGAAGTCGGAAATGGATTCCATGTATGAAAACCAAGTTTGGAACTTGGTTGACCCACCTAAAGGCATAAAGCCTATAGGGTGCAAGTGGGTTTTCAAGAAGAAAACTGACATGGATGGTAATGTGATTACCTATAAGGC
This sequence comes from Wurfbainia villosa, assembly GCA_025175895.1. Taxonomy (NCBI): domain Eukaryota; kingdom Viridiplantae; phylum Streptophyta; class Magnoliopsida; order Zingiberales; family Zingiberaceae; genus Wurfbainia; species Wurfbainia villosa. The sequence continues at coordinate 67,251,248 of CM046003.1, read as the reverse complement.
TAGATTGGTGGCGAAAGGATATCGTCAAAAACAAGGTGTTGATTATGACGAAACCTATTCGCCTGTAGCTATGCTTAAATCCATTCGGATGCTCCTGGCCATAGCGGCTGATTATGATTATGAGATATGGCAGATGGATGTGAAAACAGCTTTCCTTAATGGAAACCTGCTCGAGGACGTGTATATGATATAGCCTGAGGGTTTCACATTGGTTGATAAAACCAAGGTATGAAAATTGCCACGGTCCATTTATGGATTGAAGCAAGCATCCAGGAGCTGGAATATCCATTTTGATGAGACAATCAAAAAGTTTGATTTCTCACAAAATCCAGACGAACCTTGTGTGTACAAGAAGGTTAGTGGGAGTGCAGTCGTGTTCCTAGTATTATATGTCGATGACATATTACTCAAAGGAAACGATGTTTCAATCTTACAGTCAATTAAGGTTTGGTTATCCAAGACATTCTCCATGAAAGACCTGGGAGAAGCAACCTACATCCTCGGGATTAAAATCTATAGAGATAGATCGAAACGGTTGCTTGGTCTTTCGTAGTCTACATATATAGACCGAGTGCTAAAGAGGTTTAGCATGTCGGAATCCAAGAAAGGTTTCCCACCCATCAGGCATGGGGTACACCTTTCAAAGTCTATGTGTCTGCGAACAGAAGACGAGAGGATTTGTATGAGTAAGATTCCCTTTGCATCCGCAAAAGGATCTATCATGTATGTTATGTTATGTACAAGGCCCGATGTATCGTATGCTCTGAGTGTCACGAGCAGATACAAGTCTGATCCAGGAATGGATCATTGGGTGGCTGTTAAGACGATCCTTAAGTACTTAAGAAGAACTAAGGATGTGTTCCTAATATATGGAGAAGGGGACATGGTGATACGCGGGTATACGGATGCCAGCTTCCAGACAGACAAGGATGATTCCAGGTCTCAGTCTGGATACGTGTTCACCCTGAATGGGGGCGCAGTGAGTTGGAAAAGTTCCAAACAAGACACTGTAGCGGATTCTACCACTAAGGCAGAATACATTGCAGCTTCGGAAGTAGCAAAGGAAGCGGTTTGGATCAAGAAGTTCATCTCTGAACTTGATGTAGTCTCATTAATGATCCAAACATGTACTTCGCCGCTATCATCTTATCAGAGAGATCATTAGTAGGAAAGAAATAAAAATCGAGAAAATCCCCACAAAAAGGAACTTAGCGGATCCTTTGACTAAGGCATTACCTCAAAGTATGTTTGAGGGTAATGTTAGAGCTTATTGTATTGGATACCGTAGCGATTGGCATTAGGCCAAGTGGGAGTTTGTTAGTAATATATGAGAGGTGTCCTAAGGCAATCGCCTTATGGTCATACCATTTATTTGATAAATGAAGATTCACTATTTGAGTGTACATGTTTTCATGTATTTGATTGGATCTTAAACTCATTTACTGAATGTCTGTGATACGATTCACAGCATGAGAGAATTTGTGATTGGATCACAACTAGTGAGTATCTCTACATGTGTAATTGTGATGTATCGGAATTATCCTTAGTCGATGAATTGATGGATATGGACACCAATGATTCTGTAGAGACTAGCACGAGGTGTACTCCATGGTGTATCCAAGCAGCTGATTCTCACTAGCTGGTGACAATGTGATGTCCGGAGTTAATCATGGATGCTAGTTATGGTAACTAGTTCATTGGAGTGACCAGTCGTAGGACTTCATATGGTTCTCTGCATATATAGATATGTCAATGAAGTTCTTACTGTAGCTTAAGTGCGATGTTCCTTTGACTTGCGGTATTCAAGTCATCTTGATCATGGAGACTTATGCTTTGACATCTTAAGCAAACATCTCTAAGGAGATGTGGCCCCGGGATGATTGGGTATAAGTCGAAGTGATCGAAGGTGTTTGAATAGCCTATAAAGGATTCACCACTCCTTGCGAGGAGATGTATACCCATGGCCTCTCGTCGGATTGTTACTAAAGTCTTTGGCCAAAGCATTACATGATTAGAGTAATGTACTCTTCGATACATGTGCAGTAACTAGAATCCGTAGGACGAGGAAATGATACTTGGGCTAGGTGTGACATAGTCAGCCTAGTGGGGACTGACACAATAGACCATGTCCTGAACCAAGTGGGTATAAGATGAGTGAAGGGAATGGGGCACGATTCATTCGAGCTGCTGAAGGGTTTCAGAAATAGTTCTGGATCAACCGTTGATTTTTTCGGTTAATTGGGGATCATGATGTACTACTAGGTGCCACTCATGATCGTTCTATAATTAATGGTTAATTTTAGACGGCCAACATAAACCGAGAACCTATTTGGTCACACGCATAACGAGCGTAATCCGAAGGATTTAAAACGAGCTTGAGAATGGGATTCTCAGACCGAGAGAAACTAGGTTTGGTTGGACCAAACAAGAAGCGAGCATGAAATCGTTTCAGTCACAATGGAAGCGTGGATGGGCTGTGTCTTATGAAGACATAATGGATGAACCAAAATGGTTTGGTTCTAATCCAATGGAGGAGAATAAACCAAAGGGTTTGGTTTATTTTAAATGAATGAACCAAAAGTTGGTTCGGTTCGTTTTAACTTAAAATAAACCATCATGGTTTAGTTTATTTTAACTTATATTAATGGAGCGGGTTAACGGGCCTTATGGTTATGATCCAATAACCATTAAGAGAATTAGTTCTCTATAAAAGAGGGCTTAAGGGTTTGTTAAGCCCTAATCCAAAACCCTAACCTAAGAGTTGCCGCCCACCTCTCCTTGGTGATTTCGGCGCCAACCCTCCTCCTTGCCGCCGCCCACCTTGAAGCTCCTTGGACGGCATCCAGAAGGTGCTGACCTTCACTCTTGCCGGCATCGAGCTATTGCCGGAGGAGCTCCGGTGATCTCCATTGGGTTTGGCATCAAGGTGAGCTTCATCCTACCTTTTTGCCGTAATTCCTCCACCAAAGCTGTCCAGTTTTTTGGATAGCTTGTTTCCTTCTCGTCGGAGCATTGTTTGGACGACGTTTGGAGCTCCGACAGTGCCTTACTTACCGTGGATTCGATCTCCGGTAATCCTCATAGGTGGAGGACGAAGGATTCGTCAAACGGTTGATGAATACCTCTCCGGAGAAGCAAGTTTTGAGGACTCGTCTTTGGATCCGAATTTGGATTCGGATAGTGATCTTCTCTCGATCACATTGTCTTCAACACGAGGCTAGTAACCCGTACGAAGACGAGGCTCGTGACTTAGCGAAGTCATCCCGAAGATACTCGGCGTGGATACGGATAGAGACGATTCTAGAGAGGATCGTTCCGGTTGATGTTGTTCCCGCTACACGTGATACGAAAGGTATACGTAGTTAAATTTCCTTTTATTGCAAAATTTAAATTTACGGTTATGTCTACACATGTTGTGCTATGCATGCGTGTGATGTGTGTGTTGTAATAAATGTAGATTTATTATTTTTATTTCTTCTGTTGTGCACATGTTTACGAAACATGTTCGAACACACACTCGCCGCGGTGCCGGAAACCCAACATAATCCCCATCCATCAAGTTATCGCCCACCCCTATCCTCTCCTTTTATAGAGTTAGGGATAAGCCTTGTTTTAATCTCCACCATTGGTTCTAGGAATTTAATCTCAACCGTCGGATCTAGAGATATAATCTCAACCATCGGATCTAGAGATTTAATCTCTACCTTTGGATCTAGAGTTTTGTTTTCATCTATTGGATCTAGGCTTCATGAGGTATTATTAGGCTACAATAGGGACCATGAGGAGGAGTTGGATCTTGGCCACCCAATAGATCAAGCCAACATAAAGTCTGATCCATTAATGATAATCCAATCCACTAAAGGATTATCATTAATCTACCTCACCAACCCCCATAAGTTAATATGGGCTCCATATATTATATGTACATTTTCTCCCCGTGTTTAAGATCTCAAATGTCCGTCGATTAATTAATTTACTGACCATTAATTAATCAACATCTAACTCCCTGAGTAGTACCACTCAACCTTTTCATCATGTCGGACTAAGTCCACCTGCAGGGTTTACATGATGAACCTTATGAGCTCCTCAAGGGGACATCATCATCCTAATATATATAGGACACGGTTTCCTCCTATAATCAACGACACACCATATAAATAATACCATTTCCCAACTTACCGAATCTATCGATTTAATCTATAAATCTCTCCCATTGGTAAATCAAAGAAATGAATACTAAGTATATGTGCCCGTTATTATATCAGGATTAAGAGCATGTACAATATAATATCTGAGGTCCGATTCGATTATGTAGTCAGCAATAAATCGAATCACCTCTAAGTCGGTCCTGCTCAATACACACAAAGTACACTAGTGTGATTCTATGGTCAAGACAAACCAATACCAAATCACACTACAACTAAACCAATGGTTTGTCCAAAGTCATCTCGGTTGTGAGCCTTTACTTATACTTTACAAGGAGCCGATAACATGATCTCCCGTGTGACACCACACACCATGTTATCTACAATGTAATGTATTAGACAATATGCATAGCCATAAAATGCAAACAATGATCATGTGATTCTTATTTCAAAAATAAAGATGTTCATACAAAAGATAGACTTTTCAGTATACATCCCAACAGTCGCGGGCACAGAAGGTTTGAGAGTCGACTGATTGCCTAGGTCACTCGACTAATTGCTTGATCAGTCGACTGATGGCCATGATTAGTCGACTGATCAAAATCTCGTTGGTTGTGATGACCATGATCTGGTGTGATCATAAGCCATTGGAACGACGACAGTCGACTAATGGCATGCAGCAGTCGGTTGCTGCATGCCCAACGGGAAGAATGGCCTCTTCTCTATAAAAAGAGGTCATGGGCGCCTTGGAGCACCTAATGCTTCTACTCCTATTCATTCTCTAAGAGCTCCCACATCTTTCTAGTGTTTTTACTCCTTTATTCTCTATTTTCATTCATATTATTTGTGAAAAGAGGAGTTAGTGTAAGAAGGGTTACCTCCAACTTGTTTAAGCTAAAGGAGAGACTAGTGCTTTGGTTGAGGGAGTGATTTGCCATACGAATCGTCCATGGATTAGCGGCAAGGGTGGTGAACCACGTTACATACTTGCGTTTGCGTTTGCTCTCTCTTTACTTTGTGTTTTGTCTTAATTGTCTTAATTAGCATATTCCACTGTGCTAACAATCTTGTAGACGATTAAGAAGCGAATGATTTCCATCAACGTACATGGGCTATTCAACCCCCTTCTAGCCGGACCATGATCCTCCAACAATGTGAATATAGGAGAAGGCTTAGAAGGAAAACCAATTGATTTAAAATACTATAGGAGCGCAATAGGTTGCCTCCTTTACATAACTGTGAGTTGACCCGATATACTCTTCGCAGTGAGTATGTGTGCGAGATTTCAATCTTGGGCTAAGGAGTCGCACCTAACGCTAGTCAAATGCATCTTCCGATACCTTAAAGGGACACTAAACGTAGGAATTTTTCACCCTCGGTCTAATGAGTTTGAGTTAATCGGCTACTCCGATTGGGATTATGTCGTAGTAAACTCGATAGGAAGAGCACGATTGGTTGTTGACAACTCCTCGACTCAAGTTTAGTTAGCTGGTGTAGTAGAAAGCAACATTGTGTTTCCTTATCTACCACCGAAGCTGAGTACGTTGCGATTGGTGAGTGTGTAGCTCAACTCTTGTGGATGAAGCACACTCTCCAAGATTTTCAATTAAACTTTAATCACACTAAACTTTTCATCGACTATATTAGTTCCATTAACCTAACTAAGAACCCAATTTGTCACTCTAGGACTAAACACATAGAGGTTAAATATCATTTCACTCAAGAACATGTAGCAAATGGAACAATACAACTCGAATATGTTGAGTCTAAATCGAACCTAGCAGATATCTTCACCAAACCCTTACCCAAGGCAGAGTTTAGTCTGCTTAGAGGGAAATTAGGAATGTGTGTAATAGAGTAGGATACTTTTCTTACATACTCTATTTTTTTTCTTCATGCTAAATGGAACTAGCTTAGGGTTTACCTTAGCAAGCATGCACCTATAGATTTAAGGAACCAACACATCTCGTGACACATAGGATCAATGTGTTATTGTACTTAGCCACGTAGATGGGCATGAGATATTAAGACCTTACTCCTTGTTCTAGATATAGATCTAGTGCATCGATATGAACCATGGAGTATAATTATTTAAAATAACCAACTCTATACAGGACTTATTGATCATTTTATATCAATTAAGTCATAAAGAGTTGAACATACTACTAGTTAAGATTATTTTGAAATTATGTATTTTCAAAATCTATATGGGACATGCTTGGACTTACAAATTATACTCGCTTATTTTATAAATAAAAAATTTGTACAAACCCCCATATTTTTCAATTTATGGCAAAAGGGGGAGAGCTAAGCCAAAGTTATGGGATCAAAAATTATTTTTTGATAACTTAACTTAAAACGTTCAGGCCAAAGTTAAGTAATCTTGATTACTTAACTTGCTTAAACTTTTTAGTGGCAAACGTTAAGGGGGAGAGCTAAGCTTTCTTTTTCAAGGACTCACCTATGGTCAAGGGGGAGGTTACCTCAAGGGGGAGGACTTGAAAAAGAAATCTTGCTCTTACTTATGCTAACTTACTAAGTTACTTATACTAACTTACTAAGTTATGCACTCTTTCATATTCATGCTACTTTTACGTTCATGCTTCTTTTATACTCATGCTAATTGTGTTTCACATTTACTGCTCATCTTATTTTGTTAGTAATATATGAGAGATGTCCTAAGGCAATCATCTTATGTTTGAACCATTTATATGATAAATGAAGATTCACTATTTGAGTATACATGTTTTCATGTATTTGATTAGATCTTAAACTCATTTACTGAATGTCCACGATACGATTCACAGCATGAGAGAATTTGTGATTGGATCACAACTAGTGAGTATCTCTACATGTGTAATTATGATGTATCAGAATTATTCCTAGTCGATGAATTAATGGATTTGGACACCATTGATTCTGTCAAGACTAGCACGAGGTATACTCCTTGGTGTATCCAAGCAGCTGATTCTCACTGGCTGGAGATATTGTGATGTCCGGAGTTAATCGTGGATGCTAGTTATGGTAACTAGTTCATTGGAGTGACCAGCCGTAAGACTTCATATGGTTCTCTGCATATATAGATATCTCAATGAAGTTCTTACTGCAGCTTAAGTGCGATGTTCCTTTGACTTGCGGTATTCAAGTCATCTTGATCATAAAGACTTATGCTTTGACATCTTAAGCAAGCATCTCTGAGGAGATGTGGACCCGAGATGATTGGGTATAAGTCAAAGTGATTAAAGGTGTTTGAATAGCCTATAAATGATTCACCACTCCTTACGAGGAGATATATACCCATGGCCTCTCGTCGGATTGTTACTAAAGTCTTTGGCCAAAGCATTACACGTTTAGAGTAAGGTACTCTTTGATAAATGTGCAGTAACTAGAATTCGTGGGATGAGGAAATGTTACTTGGGCTAGGTGTGATGTAGTCAACCTTGTGGGGACTGACACTATAAATCATGTCCTGAACCAAGTGGGTATAAGATGAGTGAAGGGAATGGGGTATGATTCATTCGAGCTACTGAAGGGTTTCAGAAATAGGTCTGGATCAACCGTTGATCTTTTCGGTTAATTGGGGATCATGATGTACTACTAGGTGACACTCATGATCGTTCTATAATTAATGGTTAATTATAGACGGCCAACTGATGTCTTATTTTCCGCAAGTGCACGGTTATCGTCAAGTAATAAAAATATCGATCCCACAGGGATTGGGACAATTACCGAATGATCGTGATACCAAGTTATCTAGTCAATCAATTTGTGGTTTACGCAAAGAAACTGAGCAGTCAAGAACAACGAATGAGAAGAACGAGCTAAAAGTCAATAGTTGAGGAGAATCTCAGGATATGGGTTTCACCACGTCGACGATTTATAAGGTGATTTAATTCTTTTCTACCCCTATTAGAGTTGTTTTGATGGAACCTATCCTAAGGTAAATCAACGACCCCTTTCGAGGTCTACGCTAATTGTACCTATCAAACTCAATTTACCTGTCACGGTATTCGAACATAGGGGATCATAATCAGCTAAGGGGACCTGTCACGAGACCCCCGCAAACCTCCCTAGTCTTACCTCCGTTACTTGGTAAAAAACTGGATTTGATAGATCCATTAAGTCCATAAGAGTTCCTTTAGAGTCTAATTTCCTTTTCACGGTAGGTTTGCACACGGGACCATAATCAGCTAAGGGGACCTGTCACGAGACCCCCGCAAGCCCTCATAGATACACTACCGCTACTTGACAGGAGTTTATCTCTATTTGGTTCTAGGTTTCGGGAACTTGGGTTCACTGTTAGGTACTTCCCCTTAGCTCCTTAGGTTTATCAATAAGAATCCAAAAACCAGATCAAAACAAACAATAATTCAAGTAGTATAGATTACATCATCCATCATAAATCGTCAAAGGGCTACTCCCCCATCCTAAGATTACAGGATACTACTCCATAGTCGAACAAGTATTGCTAGAAAAAGAAATTACGATACTTAGTGCCATCTGTGTTCCTCTGTCGTTGACTCCTTCCTTCTCCTCCTTCTTCTGTCGTCCTTTTTGACCACCTGCCATTCTCCTCTAGGGTTAGAATATCTCCTCTTTTATAGCCTTGGCCTCCTCTTTAATTAAGGCAAAAGATTTTCCTTTAATTCCTAGTATACAATCTGATCTTAATCTTTTCAAATCATTCCTAGTTGCCAAGCTTGAAAGATCCCTATATAGTGCATGTGAAAAGTTGGACTAATGTCATTGGACACCAATCCGGATTTGACATCCCTTCTATCGTAGAGCATTCTTATTTCCGGCATAGAGGCACTTACCTGCCTTAATGCATGGATCATCCTTACCTATCATTAAAAGGTCTCAAAGGAGCACTTTCTAAGAAGAGAGAAGGAAAGGAATTTATAGAGAGCATTTCCCCAGTAACTAGTTAGTCTCAAAGGGGCACCTTTTAGGTGTTTCCCCAGTAACTACTTGGTCTCAAAGGGGTGCTTGAAAACAATTCCAGTTTTTTTTTTTGATCTTTATACTTCTAGGGAAAGTGTTTCTCCAGTGACCAAATTGCACCAGCAAGTCTCCAATGGAAAATCGAGTACTCATCCGATATGGGGGGTTTAAATCCTTTTGGATACCTCAGACCTATAGACCGTGTTAGAAGTGAAATAGGGCTCTTATCAAATAGGCAAAAAGGAATATCATGATTCGACCAATGTTCAGTTGTATTACGCTAGATGATATAAAAATGCAATGTTATGATATATGAAAAGATGCAAACAAAATAGCAATAACCAAACTAAAAATCTAAGTAGAGACATCATAAATAGTAAAGGATGTGCATCGAAACTCACAAAATAGTTCAAGGCGGTCAATGGTCATCATCCTCACTACTAGCATCCTCCGACCTGTTTAAGTGCGACATAGGCATGCTCGGGCCTCCCCATGCATGCCGCAGTTGAGAAATGTGCGACATGGGCGTGCTCAGCAGCACGCTCGACCTGTGTTGTCTTCGGGTAACCTCAATACGCCTGTGTCGTTCAGCATAGGCGGGTCGTGTCAATTTGGCACGCAGTGGCATGTTTAACATGTCGTGTCCTGTAAACCTGAAAATATAAAACTCAAAATAAAATAAAATAAAATGACTAAAAAAAATGAAAATAGCTTGGGTTGCCTCCCAAGAAGCGCTTGTTTAAGGTCATTAGCTTGACCCCTCAGTTACTCCCTATTTTTGGGGATATGGCTCGAGGAGTGTGCTCTGCCCCTCTTCCTCCTCAACCAGCTCTGTGGTGTTAGGTTGGGGTCGGAAATCTCCAGCTCTTTATCCTCAAAATCCCCTTCGAGCTTATTAAGATAAGTTTGTTCTGGTGCTCCTTCTAGTGCTATTGATTGGAAACTGTCAATCCTACAACAAACATCAAAAACAGAAGGTTGTTTAACAACTTTTGAAAGGTCGAATTCAATTTTGTCGTTTCCAAATGCAAGTGAGAGTTTGTGGTTCTTGACATCTATCATTTCCCCTGCAGTAGCAAAGAAAGGTCTCCCCAAAATGAGTGGAATGCATGGGTCTTCATCCATGTCAAGCACTACAAAATCGGCAGGAATAATAAAATTTCCCACCGCGTACATCTTCTAAGATTCCCAAAGGATATCTAATGGAGCGATCTAGCTGCAAGGCCATAGTAGTTAGTTTCATTTCTCCCAAATCCAATTTCTTGCATATGGAAAGAGGTATCGATTGACATCGCGCCAAATCGCAAAAAGCCTTATCAAAATTTGAGTCATTAATTATGCAAGGGATAGAAAAGCTACCCAATCATTTAGTTTGGGAGGTACCATGTTCTTAATTAAAGCATCTTTGCACTCCTCAGTAAGAGCCACTGTTACATGCTCCTCGACTTTTCTTTTATTGGTTAAGATATCCTTCAAGAACTTGGAGTATGTAGGCATTTGTTGAAGAGCTTCTATAAAAGGTATATTGATATATAGCTTCCTAATTACCTCAAGGAACTTACCAAATTGTTCATCCAATTTTTCCTTAATCAGCCTCTGAGGGAACGGGATAGGGGGCTTATACGTTCTTGGTTCCTTATTCGGCATGCCTGTGTCGTTCGGCACAGCCGTCGTTGATGCTGGAGTGACCCGACACGGGTGTGTCGGCTGACACGCGCTCATGGGCATTCTCTTCCCCAGGCATGTTGAACAACACGCCCTGGGTCAGGGTGTGTCGGCTTCCTTTTCTATTCAACCCAGGCGTGCTGCTGTCTTCTTCCAACTCTGACACGCTCGTGTCCTTTAGCACAGGGGCCTCTTGTTGAGCTCTGTCTCCTTCTAAAATCCTTCCACTTCTCAAACTTATGGAATTACAATGCTCAGCTGGGTTTACTTCTGAATTTCAGAAATCGCCTGCGGCCTGATGATCTTGGTGGCAATTTGGGAAATTTGATTTTCCAGCATTCTTGTGTGATTAGTCAAATTATCAACCTTGCCTTCCAATTGCTTGATTGCCTCAGTATTATTTTGATGTTGCCAATTTGATTCTACAATATGCTGTCGAAATTCATCGTTTATCTTCCCCTGACACGTAATAAAATTATCCATCATCTTTTCTAAGCTCGACTTGGGTCCTGGCTGAAATCCCGAAGGTGCTCCAAAACCGTTTCGTCGGAAGAATTTTGGTTGGCTCTATACGAAAAGTTGGGATGATTCCTCCAACCGGGATTGTACGTGTTCGAGTAAGGGTTGCCACCATTAGGCTTCTGATTAAAATTATTTAGCGCATCTACTTGCTCAATCCCAGCTTCCAATGATGGTACGTGTAGGATTTGGCAGTTCATTGCTACATGTCCTGTTACACCACAGATCTCGCAAGTGACATTAGATGAGTTTACAGCTGATACAATAAAATGTTCGAGCTTTTGAGTTAACGCATCGACTTTTGCACTGAGTAGATTAAGGGTACTTACCTCAAACTTACCTGGCATTTTAGTTTGATATCCTCGTTCTGTAGCCCATTGGTGAGAATTCATTGCCACATTCTCGATGATCTCAAATGCTTCATCCAACGTTTTGTTCATAAGAGCTCCTCCTGCAGCAGAATCAAGAAAAACTTTAGTAGCATACGAGATTCCATTGTAGAAAGTATGAACAATGAGCCACTTCTCCAGCCCATGATGAGGGCATTGCTGTAGTAATCCCTTAAATCTGTCCCAGGCTTCAAATAGTGTTTCTCTATCCTTTTGCACAAAATTGGTGATTTGATGACAAAGACTTGCAGTTTTGCTGGGTGGAAAATACTTGTCTAAAAATCTTTGCTCCAGCTGATCCCAGGTAGTTATGCAATCTGCTAGAAGAGAGTGTAGCCAGGCTCTAGCTTTGTCCCACAATGAGAAAGGAAACAAGCGCAATCTAATAGCATCAGCTGAGGCTCCATTCAGTTTTAAAGTTTCGCAAAATTCCAAAAATACTTCCAAGTGCAGATTTGGATCTTCAGTGGGTGCTCCTCCGAATTGATGTTTTGGACCATGGATAGTAGAGCCGGTTTTAATTCAAAATTGTTCGCTTCAATAGGGGGTCTTCTAATACTCGATCTCAATCCCCTTGTACTAGGTGCTGCATAATCCCTTAAAGGTTTATTCTCATTCTCACCGGAGAATTCAGTTGTCTTCTGGCGTTCTTTGAAATCGTCTTCTAGCAAGGAAAGTTCTCTCTATCTCATGATCAATATCGAGAATTTCCCTATTAAGTCTGTGCATGCAACAACAAGAGAGGCTCCCAAAACAATAATTTAGAATGGACACAAAGAATAGGAACAAAAACAGAAATCTAGATTAACTAAATCACGCTCAATTCAATATTGAGTGCCAATCCCCGGGAACGGCGCCAAAAACATGATGTCTTATTTTCCGCAAGTGCACGGTTGTCGTCAAGTAATAAAAATATCGATCCCACAGGGATTGGGACAATTACCGAATGATCGTGATACCAAGTTATCTAGTCAATCAATTTGTGGTTTACGCAAAGAAACCTGGCGATCAAGAACAGCGAATGAGAAGAAGAGCAGGCTAAAGTCAATAGTTGAGGAGAATCTCAGGATATGAGTTTCACCACGTCGACGATTTATAAGGTGATTTAATTCTTTCCTACCCCTATTAGAGTTGTTTTGATGGAACCTATCCTAAGGTAAATCAACGGCCCCTTTCAAGGTCTACGCTAACTGTACCTATCAAACTCAATTTACCTGTCACGGTATTCGAACATAGGGGATCATAATCAGCTAAGGGGACCTGTCACGAGACCCCCGTAAACCTCCCTAGTCTTACCTCCGTAACTTGGTAAAAAACTGGATTTTATATATCCATTAAGTCCATAAGAGTTCCTTTAGAGTCTAATTTCCTTTTCACGGTAGGTTTGCACACGGGACCATAATCAGCTAAGGGGACCTGTCACGAGACCCCCGCAAGCCCTCATAGATACACTACCGCTACTTGACAGGAGTTTATCCCTATTTGGTTCTGGGTTTCGGGAACTTGGGTTCACTGTTAGGTACTTCCCCTTAGCTCCTTAGGTTTATCAATAAGAATCCAAAAACCAGATCAAAACAAACAATAATTCAAGTTGTATATATTACATCATCCATCATAAATCGTCAAAGGGCTACTCCCCCATCCTAAGATTACAGGACACTACTCCATAGTCGAACAAGTATTGCTAGAGAAAGAAATTACGATACTTAGTGCCATCTGTGTTCCTCTGTCGTCGACTCCTTCCTTCTCCTCCTTCTTCTGTCGTCCTTTTTGACCACCCGCCGTTCTCCTCTAGGGTTAGAATATCTCCTCTTTTATAGCCTTGGCCTCCTCTTTAATTAAGGCAAAATATTTTCCTTTAATTGAGACGAAGATCACGGATCTCGCAGAAAAGGAAATCCTGAATCAGGACAACATGCCCGTGCCAAATGAGGGCATAGGCGTGTCGCGCAATTCCCATCGACCGTGTTGCGCTTGAACTGGGGCGTGTCGAAGGCTGAACCAGGGCGTGTTGAAGGCTGGAACTCCTGACACGGACGTGTCACTGATGACACGCCTGTGTTTTTTTGATACACCTACTTCTTTGCCCTGTTAACAAGAAAAACACCCAAAAGCAGTCTCTTTGTCCAAAATATGCTAAACTTAACTAGATCATGATAAAATACATGCCTAGGACATGAAATGAGATAAAATGCATGCATATGGAGTAGTGAAAATATAGCATGATTTACACACATCACCAACATAAACCGAGAACCTATTTGGTCACACGCACAATGAGCGTAATCTGAAGGATTTAAAACAGGCTTGAGAATGAGATTCTCAGACCGAGAGAAACTAGGTTTGGTTGGACCAAACAAGGAGCGAGCATGAAATCATTTCAGTCGCAATGGAAGCATGGATGGGTCGTGTCTTATGAAGACATGATGGATGAACCAAATTGGTTTGGTTTTAATCCAATGGAGGAGAATAAACCAAAGGGGTTTGGTTTGTTTTAAAAGAATGAACCAAAAGTTGGTTCGGTTCATTTTAAATTAAAATAGACCAACATGGTTTGGTTTATTTTAACTTAAATTAATGGAGCAGGTTAACGGGCTTTTGGTTATGATTCGATAACAATTAGGAGAATTTTTTTTCTCTATAAAATAGGGCTTAAGGATTTTGTTAAGCCCTAATCCAAGCAATCCCTAGTTGCCGCCCACCCCTCCTCTCCTCTAGTGGTCGGTGCCCAACCCTAGCCGCCGCCAAGCTTTGTGCCACCGTCCAACCTAGTTGCTGGCATCCAAGCTTCATCCGGTGATCCTCCGACAACCCTCCGGTGATCTTCTTTGGGTCCGGCGACAAGGTGAGCATCTAGCTTCCTTATTTGGCCGGCCCTATTCCTCCACCAAAGCTGTCCAGTTTTCTGGACAGCTTGTTTATTTCGTGTTGGAGCGTCATTTGGACGACATTTGGAGCTCCGATAGAGGCTTCCTTGTCGGGGATTCGATCTCCGGTAATCCTTATAGGTGGAGGATGAAGGATTCATCAAATGGTTGGCGAATACCTCTCCGGAGAAGCGAGTTTTTGAGGACTCGTTTTGGATCCGAATATTTATTCGGATCGTGATCTTCTCTCGATCACATCGTCTTCAACACGAGCCTAGTAACTCGTACAAAGACGAGGCTCGTGACTTTGTGAAGTCATCCCGAAGATACTCAGCGTAGATATGGATAGAGGCGATTCTAGCGAGGATCGCTCCGGTTGATGCCTTTCCCGCTACACGTGATACGTCAGGTATACGTAGTATAAATTTTCTTTTATTGCAACATTTGAATTTATGGTTATGTATACACATATTGTACTATGTATGCGTGTGGTGTGTTTGTTGTAATAAATTAGATTTATTATTTTTATTTCTTCTGCTGTGCATATGTTTATGAAATATGTTCGAACTCATACTCGCCACGGTGCAGGAAACCCAACAGTGGTATCAGAGCCCAAGTTGTGTTTCGACTTAATCATAAAATTGTTTTGTGATAGTCCTAATGGTATTTATGGAAATTTTCTACTTTTGAAAAGTTAGAAGTATTTATGGAAATTTTTAATTTTGGAAAGTCTAGAAGTATTTATGGAAATCTTCTACTTTTGGAAAGTTAGAAGTATTTATGGAAATTAATATTTTTCATAAATAAAATATTTGATTAGATTTGGAAATTTGTTTCCTAATTTAATCATGATTTGATTTGGGAAATCAAATCTTAAAATATTTTATTTCCATAAGTAGTTTTGATGATTTAGGAAATTTGTTTCCTAAATTGACTTTCTTTAATCAACACTTTCCACAAATAAAATATGTGATTAGATTTGGAAATTTATTTCCAAATTTAATCATGATTTGATTTGGAGAATCAAATCTCAAACATATTTTATTTCCATAAATAGTTATGACATATAAGGAAATTTTGTACATGTCATAATTTTATGCCATGTAATTGCATTAGATGCATATCATAATGTCATGCGTGTCGTGACATGTAGATGTATGTCATGTATGCCATGTCATGTAGATAATAGTTATTTGCATGCAAAGATGATGAGACATAAAAAAAAAATCCTTACTTAATATTAAAGCCTACACCTTCCATTAATATGGTTAGAACCAGAGTTCCATTTCTTGTTTGGGTTGTTGGACTTTCTCCAAGCCCAACTCGAACCCGAACATGTTCAAACCATGGAATAGTTTAATACTAATAAGGTAAGAGTCAGAGGTCAATCATTAGCTTTGGTTGTTGGACTCTCTCCAAGCCGGGCTAATTGGTTGAATGCGCTCTAACCATATTAAAACTATGTCTCGATTAATGGGTTGGCTTTAACCTGGAGCATCGGCTTGTTGGACTCTCTCCAAGGTTGATGTGAAGGGAGGTGAAGTTGGGTGCTATGCATATGATGCATACTTGTTAATGTGTTAACAACCCGATGTATGTGTGAACATTCAATAAGTTGATAGCACATTATGATAGTTGCATATATGTGATATGCAATCGGTATATTTGATACCTACCATCGTAGTTATGAATGGCTTGTTGGACTCTCTCCAAGGTTGTTCATATCTATGTTGAATATCAGCCCATTCGGAGATGGACCTATGATCTCCCGAAGTAATTTTGGGGTTTTTGAAATTAAAAAAATGAATGGAATTTATAAATATATATTGATGCATTTTAAATCATCTTTCTCATATATGCTCGAGTTGTATTTCTAGGATAATTGATTGATCATGATGTCTTTGAATTTGCACTCTATCTTGGATTCAAATAAATTGACTGTGCCGAACTTCTTGGACTGGCTTAGAAACTTGTGAATTGTTCTCAAGGTGAAAATCTTGCGTATGTCCTCGAAGCGCCTCTTCCCGCCCATCCTAGTGACGATGCAACTTCGGACCAATTGTTGGTCTATCAGAAACATGTGACTGATTTTGAACTGGCAAGTTGCATCATGCTAGCCGCGATGGTACCTGAGCTGTGGAAGCAGCATGACCATATGGATGCTCATACCATAGTCTTTCATCTTTATGAGTTGTTTGATGAGATAGTGAGATTCGAAAGGTTCGAAGTCTCCAAGCTCCTTTTCACCTATAAGATGCAAGAAGGTTCATCTGTGGTACTGCTCAACATGCTGAAGACTATGGAGCCTTCTGAGAAGCATGAGCAGGGGACGGTGTTGTTAGTTGATTCCTCGAAGAAAGGTTCTAAGAGGAAGTCAAAGGAATAGCAGAAGGGGAAGAAAAGGGCTAAAAAGGCAGAACCATCTCAAAAGGGCACTTGCCATCATTATGCCAAGGAGGGTCATTGGCGAAGAAATTGCAAGATTTATCTTGAGTTCGTGAAGAAGAATAAGGCATCGGATCCCCATCTTCTTCAGATATCTTCGTTATTGATTGTCATTCTATTTCCTCAAACACTTGGGTATTGGATACTGGGTGTGGCTCACATATATGTAATGACATACATGGGCTAAGGAATAGAAGAAGACTCGTCAAGGGAGAGTCAAATTTACGTGTTGGGAATGGAGCAAAGGTTGTTGCACTCGCCATCGGAATGTATTTATTGAAACTCCCTATAGAACTTGTCTTAGAACTGGACAATTGCTTTTATGTTCCTTCGTTGATAAAGAACATCATTTATATTTCTTGTTTAAATAGAAATGGTTACCATTTGACGTTTAGTAACAATTGTTGTTATATAACTTTGAATGACATACTTTATGGAACTGGAACTTTGAGCAATGATATTTATATGTTGGACGTATCCAGTGACATTTTCAATATCGAAGCGAGCAACAAGCGTGCTCGAAAGGATAATCAATTAGACTCCTATATGTGGCATTGTCGTCTTGGCCATGCAAGCAAGAAACGCATGTCCGAATTACACCGATGTGGAATTCTGGAATCGTTTGAATTGGATTCATACGATACATGCGAATCATGCTTGAAAGGCAAGATGACTAAGTTACCTTTTACAGGAAAAGGTGAACGAGTGGGAGAGTTGCTAGGTCTAATACATACTGATGTATGTGGACCTATGTCAACTCAAGCTTTAGGAGGCTATAGCTACTTCATTACCTTCACCGATGATCACTCACGGTTTGGGTATGTGTTCTTGATGAAACACAAGTCTGAAGCCTTTGAAAGGTTCAAAGAATTTAGAAATGAAGTAGAGAAACAACATGACAAGTGTATTAAAATACTTCGATCGGATCGAGATGGTGAATACTTAAGTCAAGAGTTTCTTGATTATCTAAGAGATAATGGTATATTGTCTCAATGGACTCCGCCATATACACCACAGCATAATGGTGTATCTGAGAGGCGTAACCGGACCTTGTTAGACATGGTCAGGTCAATGATGAATCATGCGAATCTTCCCAAGTCCTTTTGGGGATATGCACTTCAGACAGCTATTTACTTGTTAAACAGAATGCCAACCAAGGTAGTCTCCACTACTCCATATGAGATATGGAATAGTAAGAAACCTCATGTATCTTACTTGAAGATATGGGGTTGTCCTGCTTATGTGAAGCGGACTGTATTAGACAAATTGGATGCTAAGTCTGATAAATGTCTATTTATTGGATACCCTAAGGAAACAAGGGGTTACCAATTCTATCATTCTGTGGAACAAAAGGTGTTTGTTTCAAGGCATGCTGTGTTTCTAGAGAAAGAGTTTCTCTTGCAAGAAAACAGTGGGAGTGTCATCGAGATTGAGGAGGCTCGAGAGACTCAAATAGACATTGATGAGATACCTGGTGAAGCACAACAGTCGATAACTCATAGTGATGAGCAATCGGCTGGACCTATTGAAACACCACATCTTCGTAGATCTGGTAGAACACGCAATATTCCTGAGAGATATGGATTTCTCGTAAGTGAATCAAATGACGTGTTACTCATTGATGATGAGGAGCCTACTAG
Source organism: Wurfbainia villosa (assembly GCA_025175895.1). Taxonomy (NCBI): domain Eukaryota; kingdom Viridiplantae; phylum Streptophyta; class Magnoliopsida; order Zingiberales; family Zingiberaceae; genus Wurfbainia; species Wurfbainia villosa. Next base: position 67,232,634 of record CM046003.1, on the reverse strand, counting down.
TTATGAAGAAGTTCTGACAAGTTCAGAAAGGGATAAGCGGCTTGAAGCCATGAAGTCGGAAATGGATTCCATGTATGAAAACCATGTTTGGAACTTGGTTGACCCACCTGAAGGCATAAAGCCTATAGGGTGCAAGTGGGTTTTCAAGAAGAAAACCGACATGGATGGTAATGTGATTACCTATAAGGCTAGATTAGTGGCGAAAGAATATCGTCAAAAGCAAGGTGTTGATTATGACGAAACCTATTCGCTTGTAGCTATGCTTAAATCCATTCGGATGCTCCTGGCCATAGTGGCTCATTATCATTATGAGATATGGTAAATGGATGTTAAAATAGTTTTTTTTAATGGAAACCTGCTCGAGGACGTGTATATGATACAGCCTGAGGGTTTCACATTGGTTGATAAAACCAAGGTGTGCAAATTGCGATGGTCCATATATGGATTGAAGCAAGCATCCAGGAGCTGGAATATCCGTTTTGATGAGACAATCAAAAAGTTTGATTTCTCACAAAATCCAGACGAACCTTGTGTGTACAAGAAGGTTAGTGGGAGTGCAGTTGTGTTCCTAGTATTGTATGTCGATGACATATTACTTATAGGAAACGATATTTCAGTCTTACAGTCAGTTAAGATTTGGTTGTCCAAGACATTCTCCATAAAAGACCTGGGAGAAGCAACCTACATCCTCGAGATTAAAATCTATAGAGATAGATCGAAACGGATGCTTGGTCTTTTTGCAGTCTATATATATAGACCGAGTGCTAAAGAGGTTTAGCATGTCGGAATCCAAGAAAGGTTTCCTATCCATCAGGCATGGGATACACCTTTCGAAGTCTATGTGTCCACACACAGAAGACGAGAGGATTTGCATGAGTAAGATTCCCTATGCATCTGTAATAGAATCTATCGTGTAAATTATGTTATGTACGAGGCCCAATGTATCGTATGCTCTGAGTGTCACGAGCATATACTAGTCTGATCCAGGAATGGATCATTGGGTGACTGTTAAGACGATCCTTAAGTACTTAAGAAGAACTAAGGATGTGTTCCTAATATATGGAGAAGGTACATGGTGATACATGGGTATACGGATGCCAGTTCCAGACAGACAAGGATGATTCCATGTCTTAGTCTGGGTATGTATTCACCTGGAATGGAGGCGCAATAAGTTGGAAAGGTTCCAAGCTTGACACTATAGCGGATTCTTCCACTAAGGCAGAATACATTGCAGCTTTGGAAGCAGCAAAGGAAGAGGTTTGGATCAAGAAGATCATCTCTTAACTTGATGTGGTCTCATCAATGATCCAAACATGAGCTTCGCCGCTATCATCTGATCAGAGAGATTATTAGTAGGAAGGAAATACAAATCGAGAAAATCCCCACAGAAAGGAACTTAGCGGATCATTTGACTAAGGCATTATCTCAAAGTAAGTTTGAGGGTCATGTTAGAGCTTATGGTATTGGATACCGTAGCGATTGGCATTAGGCCATGTGGGAGTTTGTTAGTAATATATGAGAGATGTCCTAAGGCAATCGCCTTATGTTTGAACCATTTATATGATAAATGAATATTCACTATTTGAGTATACATGTTTTCATATATTTGATTAGATCTTAAACTCATTTACTGAATGTCCACGATACGATACACAGCATGAGAGAATTTGTGATTTGATCACAACTAGTGAGTATCTCTACATGTGTAATTGTGATGTATTGGAATTATCCCTAGTCGATGAATTGATGGATTTGGACACCATTGATTCCGTCGAGACTAGCACGAGGTATACTCCTTGGTGTATCCAAGCAGCTGATTCTCACTGGATGGAGACATTGTGATGTCCGAAGTTAATCGTGGATGCTAGTTATGGTAACTAGTTCATTGGAGTGACCAGCTATAAGACTTCATATGGTTCTCTGCATATATAGATATCTCAATGAAGTTCTTACTGCAGCTTAAGTGCGATGTTCCTTTGACTTGCGGTATTCAATTCATCTTGGTCATGAAGACTTATGCTTTGACATCTTAAGCAAGCATCTCTGAGGAGATGTGGACCCGGGATGATTGAGTATAAGTCGAAGTGATCGAAGGTGTTTGAATAGCCTATAAAGGATTCAACACTCCTTGCGAGGAGATGTATACCCATGGCCTCTCGTTGGATTGTTACTAAAGTCTTTGGCTAAAGCATTACATGTTTAGAGTAAGGTACTCTTCGATACATGTGCAGTAACTAGAATCCGTAGGACGAGGAAATGATACTTGGGCTAGGTGTGACGTAGTCAACCTAGTGCGGACTGACACTATAGACCATGTCCTGAACCAAGTGGGTATAAGATGAGTTAAGGGAATGGGGCACGATTCATTCAAGCTGCTGAAGGGTTTCAGAAATAGTTCTGGATCAACCGTTGATCTTTTCGGTTAATTGGGGATCATGATGTACTACTAGGTGTCACTCATGATCGTTCTATAATTAATGGTTAATTATAGACGGCCAATATAAACCGAGAACCTATTTGGTCACACGCACAATGAGCGTAATCCGAAGGATTTAAAACGGGCTTGAGAATGAGATTCTCAGACCGAGAGAAACTAGGTTTGGTTGGACCAAACAAGGAGCGAGCATGAGATCGTTTCAGTCGCAATGGAAGCGTGGATGGGTCGTGTCTTATGAAGACATGATGGATGAACCAAATTGGTTTGGTTTTAATCCAATGGAGGAGAATAAACTAAAGGGGTTTGGTTTGTTTTAAACGAATGAACCAAAAGTTAGTTCGGTTCGTTTTAACTTAAAATAGACCATCATGGTTTGGTTTATTTTAACTTAAATTAATCGAGCGGGTTAACGGGCTTTTGGTTATGATCCGATAACCATTAGGAGAATTTGTTCTCTATAAAATAGGGCTTAAGAAATCCTAATAGTTGCCGCCCTCCTCTCCTCTAGTGGTCGGTGCCCAACCCTAGCCGCCGCCCAGCTTTGTGCCGCCGTCCAAGCTAGTTGTCGGCATCCAAGCATCAGTCGGTGATCCTCCGGCGACCCTCCGGTGATCTTCTTTGGGTCCGACGACATGGTGAGCATCAAGCTTCCTTATTTGTCCGGCCCTATTCCTCTACCAAAGATGTCTAATTTTTTGGACAACTTGTTTATTTCGTGTCGGAGCGTCGTTTGGACGACTTTTGGAGCTCCGACAGCGGCTTCCTTGCCGGGGATTCAATCTCCGGTAATCCTCATAGGTGGATGACGAAGGATTCGTCAAACGGTTGGTGAATACCTCTCCGGAGAAGCGAGTTTTTGAAGACTCATTTTGGATCCAAATTTTGATTCGGATCGTGATCTTCTCTCGATCACATCGTCTTCAACATGAGGCTAGTAACTCGTACAAAGACGAGGCTCATGACTTTGTGAAGTCATCTCGAAGATACTCGGCGTGGATACGGATAGAGGCGATTCTAGCGAGGATCGCTCCGGTTGATGCCTTTCCCGCTACACGTGATACATTAGGTATACGTAGTATAAATTTCTTTTTATTGCAAAATTTGAATTTACGGTTATGTCTACACATGTTGTACTATGCATGCGTGTGGTGTGTGTGTTATAATAAATTAGATTTATTATTTTTATTTCTTTTGCTGTGCACATGTTTACGAAATATGTTCGAACACACACTCACCGTGGTGCAGGAAACCCAACATATTTTACACTTAATTTTTCCTTAACTTTGTGTCGGTTTGCCATAGATAAAAAAGGGCAGATTGTCAGTGCAGTGGCACCAGATAATCGAACCTAGGTTTTGATTATTGTAAAGACCCAATGTTAAGGTCTTATCGTTATCTCATATGCTCAGTTAAGTGTGAAGAAATGATTAAGCTAAGACAAAGGTCAGCGACACTCGGAGAATCTCGAGTTGAGAAAACGTGGTGGTCGGGCGACACCGGAAGAACTTCCTGGGAGTCGAAGAACTCAGGTGGACACTGGATGCTAAGCGACGGGCCAGAAAAGACTGGAGGTAAGTACGAGTGCAAAGAGAGTTGGTAAGGTCGTGTCCTCCGTACGAGAACGACCATAGGCGGCGATTTGACTAAGACTTCTAGTGGAAGGTCTAGGTCGAGATCGGATAGTAAGGAACCTTCATATTTACTATCTTTCATTTGTCTTATGCTAACTCCTTTATGCAGTTGAATAACCAAGTTGGTAGTCGACTGTCGCTGGCATCAGTTGATTGATGAAGGCCATCAGTCGACTACTATTCAAACTGCCACCTCGATGAAGGTCAAGATAAGAACCCCTTTTCTTGGGGTGAGGTGTCCATTTGGATCAAATCTTCCACTCAACGTTTAGGGGGTTGAAAGGCTATAAAAGAAGAGGGGTTTCACCCCTTTAGGTCATCAAAATTGCACTCAAAGTGCTCCCGCAATGTCAAAGTTCTACACCACTATAACGTTGCCTTAATGCTGACGTGAAGCCAAAGATCTCCACTCTATTTCGTCGGTAGATTCATTTAGTTCTTTTATTTTGTACTTAATATTTTATTCGGAGCTCCTTGAGTTTTAGTTTTTGTGTAATCATTGTCTCCTACCTCCAACGAGGATGAAACTCTATAGTGGATTGCCCCTTCATATGCGGTCTAGGATCGCAGGGCCTTGGAGTAGCAACCGTTTAGTTGTGAACCAAGTAAAAAAAGTGTGCATTTTATTTTATCTTTTATTATTCCACTGTGTTTATTACTAGTGTTTTATCGACGAATGAAAAGAAAATTGTATGCTCGCTATTCACCCCCCACCCCCTTTAGCGCGCTTTCGATCCAAAAGTATCTGGAGTCACCGAAGCAGAAAAAGGCATTTGATGCCCAATCTACTTCAGGTATATATGTTATTGAATGTCATACTGTTTCTATTAACACTTGGGTATTGGATATCAGGTGTGGCTCACATATATATAATGACATACAGGGGCTCAGGAACAGAAGAAGACTGGTTAAGGGAGAAGCAGATCTAAGGGTTGGTAATGAAGCAAAAGTTGTTGTTGTAGCTAAAGGAACTTATATGTTGCGACTTCATATGGGACTAGTTATAGAGTTGGATGATTATTTTTATATTCCTACATTAATAAAGAACATTGTTTCTATTTCATATTTGAATAAGAAAGGTTATCATTTGACGTTTAGTAATAATTGTTGTTACATTACGTTAAATGGTGTTCTTTATACTACTAGAATGTTAAATAATGGAATATACACAGTAGATACATTCAACAAGATATTCAATATCAAATCAAATAGCAAACGCACTAAGTTAGATAATCAGTTAACCTCGCAATTATAGCATTATCGTCTTGGCCATATAAGCAATAAACGCATAACCAAACTGCATAAGCTTAGCATTTTGGAGCCTTATGAATCAAATTCATTAAACAAATGTGTATCATCCTTAAAAGGAAAGATGACTAAGTTATATTTTAGGTGAAATGGTGAATGAGCAGTTGAGGTATTGGGCCTTATACATACCGATGTATGTGGACCAATGTTAACTCATTCCATAGGAGGTTATAGCTACTTCATTACCTTTATCGATGATTATTCACGATATGGGTATTTGTATCTGTTAAGATACAAATCTAAAGTCTTTGAAAGGTTTAAAGATTTCAGAAAAGAAGTAGAGAAACAACTTGGGAATGGTATTAAAGTACTTCGATCGAATTGAGGTGGTGAATACTTGAGCCAAGAGTTTCAAGATTATCTAAGGGACAATGGCATCTTGTCCCAAAGGACTTAACCTTACACGCCACAACATAATGGTGTTGCTAAAAGGCAAAATCGAACCTTGTTGGACATGGTTAGGTTAATAATGCAACATGCAAGTCTTCCAAAAACCTTTTGGAGTTATGCACTCGAGACCGCTATTTACTTGTTAAATAGAGTCCCGACTAAGACAATCTCTACTACTTCATATGAGATGTGGAATAGCAGAAAACCTCATTTATCTTATTTGAAGATATGGGATTGTCCTGCTTATGTGAAGAGCACAGTATCAGACAAGTTGGAGGCTAAGTTTGATAAGTGTCTATTTATTGATTATCCTAAGGAAACGAGGGGTTACCAATTATATCATCCCTTGGAACAAAAGGTATTTGTTTCAAGGCATGCTATATTCCTAGGGAAGGAGTTTCTCTTACAGGAAAACAGTGGGAGTGAGATTGAACTAGGTGAAGTTCAAGAGACTCCGGTAGACACAAAAGAGATGCCTAGTCAAGAACCATAGCTGATTACTCATTCGGATGAGGTAATAGCTGAATCTGATGATACACGACCTCCTCATAGATCTAGTATGACACATAGGATTCTTGAGAGATATGGATTTCTCACAAGTGAATCTAGTGACATGTTGCTCATAGAGGATGAGGAACCCACTCGTTATGAAGAGGCATTGAATAGTTCAAATAGAGATAGGTGGCTAACAACCATGAAATCAAAAATGGATTCCATGTATGAAATCCAAGTTTGGAACTTGGTGGACCCACTAGAAGGCATAATGTCTATAGGGTGCAAATGGGTTTTCAAGAAAAAAATCAACATGGATGGTAATGTTATTACCTATAAAGCTAGATTAGTGGCAAAAGGCTATTGTCAAAGATAAGGTGTTAACTATGATGAAACCTTTTCACCGTAGCTATGCTTAAATCCATTCGGATGCTCTTGGCCATAGCGACTCATTTTGATTATGAGATATGGAAGATGGATGTGAAAATATCTTTCCTTAACAGAAACCTATCTAAGGATGTATATATAATTTAACCTGAGGGTTTCACATTCATTGACAAGAACAAAGAATGCAAGCTTCAATGATCCATTTATGGATTGAAGCAAGCATCCAGTGTTGGATCGAGCGGATCACTAGAGGGTGGGGTGAATAGCGATAAAACTTTTTCTTCGAATTCGTTCGGTAGACAATTAAATGCAGCAGAAAGATAAATGACAAATAAATAAGACAAATGGATTTTTTACTTGGTTCGTAGCCTTCGGCTACTACTCCAAGGCCCTAACGGTCCTAGACCGTGTATAGAGGGCAATTCACTAAAACACTCCTCCTCGTTGGAGGTAGGAGTTTGATGATTACAAAAACCTTCGAAAGCAAAAGATAGAGAGACAACCCCTCTCTTCTATTAAGGTAAAATGCAACGATAGAAAACCTCGATTAACAAAAAGGATTGAAATATTAAAGAGACGACAAAGTAAGGTTATACCAACAACTAGGGAATAGAAATCAAGCTAGGGTTATTGGTGTTTTGACAGCACTTCGTCATTGTAGAGTCGTCGGAGAGTCACAACATTGCAGAGGCTTTTGGGCACTTAGAATTGATGAGAAAACCCTAGGAGAAGCCCTCCTTTTATAGCCCTTAAGCCCCTTTTCGAGAGGAACTTCAGCCAATAAGATTTGAGCACAACCCCCCTTGAAATGAGGTGATAAGCCTTGACTCCTCGAAGTTGATCCTTGACCATCAGTCGACTGATGGCCATCATCAGTCGACTGATGGCGGCAGCATCAGTCGAATGCTGATCACAGATAGTTGACTGATGGACAGCAGTCGAGTCCTCCAAGCTGGCAATCAACTGATGCTAGCTGAAATCAAAAGTTAGATAAACAAAAACATTATTTCGACGACCTTCGACTATCCGATCTTGACCTAGACCACCGATGGGATGTCTTGGGTCGTATCTACGCTTAAGACCATCCACGTAAGGAGGATACGACCTCACTTACGCTCGCACACACAAGCTTACCTCGATACTTACTGTGTCACTTTCTCTTCTGGCCTTCCACTCGATTCCTTTGGCTTCCTTCGAAATCACTCGAGTGTCGCTCGACCACCGCGGCTTCCTCCGGGTGTTGCTAGCTTTCAGCTCCAGTGTTGGCACTTTTCTGCACACTCGATTTAGCTCGTGAGATAATAATATGAGCTTAACTTTGTGTCGTTTGCTATAATCAAAACTCAGGTTCGACTTAGGTTCCAACTGCACCAACAATCTCCCCCTTTTTGATCTATGGTAAACCCACATACAAAGTTAAGAAGATAGTATGCATGAATAATTATAATGTGCATGAAAAACAAACAAAAAATAAAGGTTAAGTAGGAGTAGTAAGTAAGGATTTTCTTCAAGTACTCCCCCTTGGGGAACCTCCCCCTTGACCGAGCGTGAGTCTTGAAAGAAGACCTTAATCCTCCCCCTTGAGGGTTGCTATTTAGGAAGAGTTTAAGTAATTAACATTACTTAAAGTTGGCCTTAGTAAAATGTTTAAGTTAAGAGGACTTCTTAACTTGGCCCTTTCTCCCCCTTTCTTAAGTAAAACATTAACGTTTGGCCATAGTGTTAAAAATAAGTTTAAGTTAAGAATTCTCTTAACTTGGACTTTATTTCCTTTTTTTAACAAAAACAAGTTAAGTAAATTTTTAAAACTTAAAGTTAAGTAAACATTTACTTGACTTTTGGCCATGTGAATAAATATGAAGTGAGTTAAGTTATCAAAAATTTTGATCCCTTAACTTTGGTTGATCCCTTAACTTTGGCCTTTTTCTCCCCCTTTCGCCATATATCAAAAAGAGTGGGGGTGTGTGAAAAACAAATATAGGTATTAAATTTAAAGTCCAAGCATGTTCCATATTATTTTGAAACTAATATACTAAAAATAAACTAATATACTAAAATGTTCAACTCATATTTGACTTGATTGATATGAAAGATCAACCAGTCCTGGTCAGAGTCGGTTAATATGTATGATTATACTCCGTGGTTCATGGCGATGCACTAGCTCTACATCTGGAACCAGGAGTAAGGTCCTAAAATCTCACTCCCATCTACGTGGCTAAGTACACAAACACATTAGTCCTATGTGTTGTGAGATGTATTGGCTCCTTAAATCTATAGGTGCATGATATCTAAGGTATGTCCTATGCTAGTTCCATAAAAATGAAAAGTAAGAAATAGTAGTAAGAAAATATAATTTGCAAGTTCCTATTCTACCATGCACATGCCCAATTTTCATCTTAATAGACTAAATTCGGGTTCGAGTAGGGGTTTAGTAAATAGGTCTGTCAAGTTGGACTTCGATTCGACGTATTCGAGTTTTATGGCTCCGTTGGCCGCATGTTCTCGAATGAAATGATGTTTGACCTCTATATGTTTGGTCCTAGAATGACATATTGGATTCTTAGTTAGATTAATTGAGCTAATTTTATCTACGTGGAGTTTAGTGTTTGTAAAATCTAACTTAAAGTCTCGGAGAGTGTGCTTCATCCAAAGAAGCTGAGTAACACACTCACCCATCGCGATGTATTCGGCTTCGGTGGTAGATAAGGCAACACAGTGTTGCTTCCTACTGCACCAACTTACTAGACTCGAATCGAGAAGTTGACAACAATCACTCGTACTCTTTTTATCGAGCTTACTACCGGTATAGTCCGAATCAGAGTAGTCGATTAGTTTGAACTCGGTAGATCAAGGGTACCAAATACCGACATTAAGTGTACCCTTTAGATATCTGAGGATACGCTTGACTAGAGTTAGGTGAGACTCCTTGGCACAGGTTTGGAACCTTGCGCATATACTTACTGCAAATAGGATATCAGGTCGGCTCGCAGTTAAGTAAAAGAGACTCCCTGTTATGCTCCTATAGTATTTTAAATCAATTGAATTTCCAATTACATCTTCTTCTATATTCACATTAGTTGCCATTGGGGTATTAATAATTTTAGCATCTTGCATTCCAAAGCGTTTAATTAATTCCCTAGTATATTTGCGTTGATGTAGATATATTCCATCTTTAGTTTGTTTAATTTGTAGACCTAAGAAGAAACTTAACTCACCTACTAAATTCATTTCAAATTCACTTTCCATAAGTGAAATGAATTCATTCAGTAGGATCGAGTTGGTGGTTCCAAAAATAATATCATCTACATAGATTTGTGCTATAAATATGTCTTTACCTACGGTTTTTATGAAAAGAGTTGGGTCAACTACACCTTGGTTAAATCCTTTGAACTTAAGATAAACCAAAAGCCTCTCGTACCAAGCTCGAGGAGCTTGTTTAAGTCCATAGAGAGCTTTCTTTAACCTAAGAACATGGTCAGGTTTATCTAGACTTTCGAAACCGGGGGGTTGACTAACATAAACCTCTTCTTTAATGTATCCATTCAAGAATGCTGACTTTACATCTATTTGAAATAACTTAAATCCTCAATGTGCAGCATATGCTAATAACATTTGAATGGACTCTAACCTAGCTACTAGAGCATAGGTCTCGTCGTAATCTAAACCTTCGACTTGACTAAACCCTTTAGCGATTAGTCTAGCTTTATTTCTAACTACTTCACCTTTATCATCAAGTTTATTTCTAAACACCCACCTTGTTCCAACGATTGTTTTATCTTTAGGTGGTGGTACTAATTCTCATACTTCATTCCTAGTGAATTGAGCCAGCTCTTCTTGCATTGCAATAATCCAATCGGGATCAAGAAGAGCTTGGTCAATAGTTTTGGGTTCAATTTTGGAAATCAAGCATATTTGACTAAGGTTTCTGTATGAGGCTCTAGTTCGAACTCCTAGTCTTGGATCACCTATCACTTGGTCGATAGGATGATTCGTTTGAGTCCTAGTTTGGTTTGGTTTTGGGTCATCTACACTTGATCAATAGGATGACTCGTTTAAGTCCTAGTTTGGTTTAAGTCATCTACCACTTGGTCAATAGAATGACTTGGTTGACTTAGGTTAGGATTAATACTAGACTTGATCTCCGGATCGAAGTTGAGTCTGGTATGAATCGGCTCGCTAATTGAGTGTTGCCAGGGGTTTTGTAGGTTCGTGTCCTTCATCAAATACTACATTGATAGTCTCCTCGACTCTAAGGGTGTCATGGTTATATACTCTATAAGCTCTACTTGTAATCGAGTATCCTAGGAAGATTTCGATCGAGGTTTTGGATGTAAATTTCCCTAGGTAATCCTTAGTGTTTAGGATATGTACCTTACACCCAAATATCCTAAAGTACTTGATGTTAGGTATTTTATCGTGATAAATCTCGTATGAGGTCTTAAGGTGCCTCTTTACCATAAGGATCCTATTTTGGACATAGCATGTCATACTTACGGCTTCTGCCCAAAACCTATCGGGTAGATTATACTCGTTTAACATTGTCCTAGCGGCTTCTTGTAGGGTTTTATTTTTACGTTCTACTAGGCCATTCTGTTGTGGGGTTCTAGGGTAAGAGAACTCATGGTGGTATCCATTTAGGTTATAGAATTCTGTAAACATGTTGTTCTCGAATTCACCGTCATGATCAGTCCTAATTCTTTTGATTTTAAGGTTTTGTTGATTTTTTATTAGTTTAAATAGGTTGATTAATTGATCTAGGGTATCACTTTTGTGTTTGATGAACCTAACCCAAGTAAATCTAGAATAGTCATCAATTATGACTAAGCAGAATTTACTCCCATTAAGTGACTTAGCTCCGTGTGAATCAAACAGATCCATGTGTAGGAGCTCAAGAACACTTTTGGTTTGTTCTTGATTAGTTAGTTGATGTTGTGTCCTAGATTGTTTACCTTGTTTACAAGCATTAGATATTTTATTATCCAAGTTATTGAGGTTAGGCAAACCTCTGACTAAGTCACTCTGACTCATCTTGTGGAGTGAGTCTTGGGTGTGAGTGAACAAGTCGTCGGTGCCACAACCATGATTCCTCTTGTCGTGTCATAAGACACTTGGTTGAGGAGTTAGTTAAATTAATAGTATAAATATTGTTATTTCTGGTTCCCTTAAGGATTGTTTTAGAAGTTTCATTTGTATTAATTACGCATTCATTTTCTAGAAATATCACCTTATAGTTATTATCATACAATTGGCTTACACTAAGTAAATTATATTGAAAATTTTCTACCAATAAGACATTTTGAATAATAAAGTTAGAGTTGAGCTCAATATCACCTGATCCGATGATTTTGAACTTGTCGTTGTTTCCGAAGGCTACCGATCCTTGTCGTTTGAATCGAAGCTTCGAAAACTTAAGTTGATCCCCGGTTATGTGTTGGGAGCAACCACTGTCCAATATCCATTGATCCTACACGCAAGATAGTTGGATCGGATATTAGATTTATTAAAGATTGGTTGAAGATTACTAACCTAAATCATCTCACCCATGTCTACATGATCAAACATGTTAACCCTATATGTTCTTGTGAGATGACTTCCAATTTTACTTGATTTAAATTTAATGATTTGAACACTTGTCAACCTTGCGTTAGATTCAGATTTGACCTTAGGCTCATCAAGTCACCTTTTCAAGATCATGTCTTCCAGGTCATGGCGAGGCACAGAGACCTTCTTTGATCGGAACAACGACCACTTCCTTAGACAAAGCCATTTTCAAGAAAATAGAGACTTGACTCACCTAAGACCACTTCCTGGTCTAACTAGTCTAGGATATGGCGAGGTAGCTTCAGCTAGTTCCACTCGGTCAAGTGCACCGAACTAGATACGCCTTATCTAGCCCGAATACAAAAGATTCCGCTTTCCTAGCGTACTATCATCTCGCCGCATCCTGGTACTATGTTATCAAGTATTGACGAGTTATTGTCCTATCTAACCATTCTAAAAAGAAAAATCAAACTAAATAAGGAACCTAAGCATGCAATTTCTAAGTTAAAATACAAACAAGTTTTGTACTGGCTCCCCCTGGACCGTTGAATCGGTTCGGTCTCTCCACATAGTGGATTTGGTCCTTGGGAACCCAATACTAGTTCAATCCTAAGTTTGAAATCAAGGCTGTCTTAGGGACCCATGCTTGGACACATTTTTTATGTCGACTTACAATCGACATATATGACTTGTTGGTCGTATTTGAGCTAAACCCTAGCCCGGCCTTATTGTACATGGCCCTTTGTGATCCAAGTAGGAGGTCAAGTCCTTTGGATCCCAAAGTAAACCTTTCCAACGTGTTCCTAAGATCTTCGACTTGACTCTTCAAGAGTGAGTTCTCAACTTCGAGCTTTTCAACCCGAGTTGAGTCCTCCTCTCGAACTCGACTAGTTGAAGAGGTTAGAGAGACCTCGTGTTTGAGGAGTTTAACTTCCTCAACCAGGGTCTCGACCTTGGACTCGGACTTAGCTAATTTCCTAGTTAAGAACTTAATTGCACTATAAAGTGTACTAATAAGGGATCGACTTACCTTGAGTATATCTTTTGAACCGGATGTGTATCCGTGGCTTGTCTTGAATAGCGCTTCGCAGTCCGACTCGTCTTCGGTTTCAGATTCGTGTTCCGGTTCCGACTCCGTCTCCGATTCAATCGGTTTAGCCATGAGGACGCGATCATCGTCTTCTTCCTTGGATGCTTCTTCCCATGTAGCGTTGAGTGACTTTTTATGTTTTGGTACTTTGCTCTTGAGCTTTGGCCATTCGGACTTGATGTGTCCAAACATGTTGCATTCGTAACACCTAATATTAGATCTTTTAGGCTTACCTTCGTTGGGTCGAGTGACCGTTCGCTTTCAGCCCTTGACTATCCTCTGAACTAGATTGACTAGTTCAGCCTCCATTTCCGGGTCAACCTCCGAATCGATCTCATCTTCTTCTTCCTTCGGGGGTGGCTTGCTCGCAGTTTTCTTCCTCGAACCTGTAAAAAGTGCTATACCCTTCTCAGGTTCTGAGTTAGACTTCTCATGAAGTTCGAAATCGGAAAACAACTCATCTAATCTAAGTTTTGAAAGGTACTTGGAGACCTTGTAGGCATCGACCATGGATGCCCACAAGGTAGTCCTAGGAAATGAGTTAAGAACATACCTAATAAGATGGCGATTTTCGACCTTTTGCCCATCGCGTGTAGGTTATTGACTATCTTGAACGCGAGCGTGAAGTTGCATCGCCGTTTCGTGTTCCTACATTTTTAGATTATATAACTGTTAGTTATAGCCCTAAGAACCAATCATGTGATGGTTGAATAGGGAACATTTTGTATCATATTCTATAAAGGCAAAGGATTGATTATTATATTTAAGTCTTGCTTGTGCCAGCTAAATTAAATATAGTAATGCCCTAGAAAAGTAGGTTCTTATCTACAGCACATCAATTGACAGAATTGATTATGAGAGGCTGTAGAGAACACTTTCTAAATGTTCCTAGTCAAGTATTAATATGCAAGGGAAATATTAATACATAAAGACTAGCATGTAGGTCAATTGATGACTTGATCTCACAAGTCATGGATATATGATATCAAGTTGACACATGGGTATATATTAGAGAATATATACTGAACTGACCCGCCATGAGAAAGTTTCATGGATCGTTATATGAGTGTCATAAACTTTCTCATGTGACTATTGGTATGAATAGTCCTCAGACCTGAAGTCACTACGGTTCCCTACATAAGGAGTTATGTACTTTGGTATCGTCAAACGTCACCCGTAACAGGGTGGACCATAAAGGCGATTACTGGGTATATAACAAATTGTGCGGAGGGATGTGAGTGATGTAGATGGGATCTATCCCTCTCATATGACGAGAGAGATATCGGTGGGCCCCTTGATTGAGTAGAACTACTAAAACGCATGGCCATGCTCGAATGAGTCAATATGAGATATTGAGCTCATTTGTTTGAGTTAGTTTACTCAGGGATCAAGAAACACATAGATTGATCGAGGATGACATGGTCTATGCCTCATTGATCAATCTGATATCAAGGATAGAAGGATACGGTCATATATTATAGTAGTCACGGAAAGGTTAGTCGGATCTTGACTTATCTCGTAACTTGGGTAGCAATGATGTATTGCTAGATGCCGCTCATTGCTTGTGTATCTAAAAGAGTTTAGATCCACTGCCAACGTTATGAGAGCCTATAGGGTCACACACAAAGAGCATGATAATTAGAGGGATTAGAGTATTCTAGTTTGACTAGAATAATTTGGGAATAAGCTTAAGTACAAAATGGTTTTTGGACTTTAAGCTTAATGAGAATTTTAGCTAATTGATTTAATAAGATTAATTCAATATGTTACCTTATTGAATTAATAAGATTAATTCAATATGATAACATAAGCTTAATTGAATTAATAAGATTAATAAAAATGATAACATAAGCTTAATTGAATTAATAAGATTAATTCAACATGCATGAATGCCACATAAGCATGCCACATAAGCATGCCACCTAAGCATCCACCTAAGCTAGATAAGGTGGAAGGAAACAAAATGGTTTTGTCTCCTTAAGTGGTCGGCCAAACAAGTGTCTCAATGCAATGGATTGCATTGAATGTGTGGAGGTGAAAGGGTTTTTCCAACCCTATAAAAGACCCCATGGAGTGGCCGGCCAAAGAACTAAACAAGCAAATAAACAATGCAAAGATAAAAACAATGCTAACAAGAGAATATAACGTGGTTGACGGCTACGCCGCTAATCCACGATCCCGATTCATCTAAGGTGAATCACTCCTTTGCCAAATCCACGAGATCTTTTTTTTGCACCAAGCTAGGTAGAGGTAACCTCTTTACAATCCCTCTTCTTACAATAGAATGAGAATTAACACAAGTAGAAGAGTGGAAAAACCCTTAGATCACTTTGGAAGATGTTATAAGTTGAAGCATTAAGCCCCCAAAGCCCCACACCCTTCCTCTTTATAGAGGAAGAGGGTTTCTTCCCGTTGACACAAGACCAATCGACTGATGCCCCTGATCAGTCGACTGATCCTGTAGTCGTTGCCCAATAATGGCTACTTTCCACGTTAGATTTCATCCAACGGCAACATGATCAGTCCAACAGTCGAATAATGGACCATCAGTTGAGTGCTCGTGAGCTCGACTCCATTCTGTGCTCAACACTTCCTCCATCACCGATCGCCATGTGATGACTCATCGGGCCAAAACCCATCATCGAATACCAATCGAATCCCGTGCTCATCTGTAAGCGATGACTACCATTTCATGTCAGTCGACTGATGTCGAAAAATCTCATTTGACACTTAGCCAAATGGCCAAGTTTCACCTAAGAGCACTACCCCTTCCCGGGTTATATTCGCTCATTCTCATCCCTCGGAGTCCCTCGGAGTCCCTCGCCTTTGAAGTTATCATCGTCCGGCCACGTCCCTCGGATGCGCTAAGTGCACGGCTCTGCAGCGCCATCCTTCGCGTCTCGTCCTGAAGTCTACTTCCTCCGACTTCACTCCAAGCTCCTCGTTCGGCAGTCCCTCGGATGCTCCAAGTGCACGGCTTCCGCAAAGCCATCCTTCACTTACTCAAGGACCGAGTCATGAGAGGTGAAACTCGCCAAGGCTCCATGTGCGAATTACTAAGTCGTGCAAGACTCCAATGCACATATCAAATCCACACATCCTAACTTAAACCCTTTGCCACACACATCAAAACAATATCAAGGATTGATTGCACTAACAATCTCTCCCTTTTTGATGTGTGGCAATCCGTTTAAGTTAGGTAAAAACATTTGATAAAATATTAAGGAAAGAAAGCATGTGAATAACATGATTAGCAACTCTCCCCCTTAATACATGAAACTCCCCCTAAATATAATTCCCCCTTACTTAAACAAATATATTTCTCCCCCTTTGACACCATCAAAAATGTTAAACAAAGTTTATCTAAGCATGGTATCAAGTTTAGAGGGAAACAAAAGCTAAAACATGCCTTAAAATTGGATAAAAAAAGTTACTGGACATGTTATCAGACAACCAGTCGACTGGTTCAGACTACCAGTAGACTAGCACATGCATTTCGGGTTCTTCAGGTTTTCAGGATGAATTTCAGAAATGCATTAGAAAATCTATAAAATTTGAAAAATCATGAAATTTGGGGAATATATTTCTTGTAAGTAAATTTATCAATGAAAAATAGTTGTCCATTAAAAATCATTATATTTTCAAGTATTTGCCAAAAATCCAAAAGTTTCAAAAGTAACTAGGTTTTTGATCAAGTTAGTATCAATTTTAACACCTAGTTTTGCTTTAAATTGCTTCAAAACATGAACATGCAGATTTTAAAGTAAGAAATTATTTTGAAAACATATGAAATATCCAACCATGATCTTTGGACAATATGTCTATGAATTAAACATAAGTCTTCCCCATGATTGGTCTATTATTGTTATTTTGATACTTTAAATGACCATCTAAATGTCATAGGCATTAGTGGACATTTGTATCCCCCTAACATCTCACTCATGCTAAGTTTTCAATCAAGGTAGCCTATGGTGAGTGTGAGATGTATCCTAAAGGTATTTGTATATACTTAACCATCATTTTCATGCAATTCTATACAAGGTTAAGTATCATCCTAACATACCACATGATCATAAAGACTTATATGAATTAATTTCACATTATGATCATGAAACAAATGTATTTATCAATTGTGATCATGCATTAGGCATTACATCATGATAATAAGCCAAATATCACCTAAAGCATGATTTAACTATTTATAGGTGCATTATCATCACCTAATACTATTTCAAAAATATTGTCCCGCCATCCTAAGTCAACCAAAATATGATATAGATAAATTCCATATGGTTGACTATCTTAGGGTTTTCCTAACCCTTAAGGATGGATTTTGGAACCCAATACAAATTCTTTCCTATGGGGTTCACTAAAAATTCCTTAGGGATCCATTTTCTAGCTATTACCTTCTTTTTATCTTGACCCCTAGCAATTAGACATTTATAGGTCTTTTCATTTTTCTTTTCCTTATATCCTAGGCCTTTCTTGTTGAAGCTTGCCCTTTGGCTCCCTATGATCATGTTAAGGGTGTTGGAGCCTATGGTGAATTTTTCTAGGGCCTTGGTCAAATGATCTACCTTTTTCCTTAGAGCCCTATTTTCATCCATACATGCATCATTAACATTGAAAGGCATATATTCATGTGAGCATGCATCATCATGACTGGAAGAATTATTTTCATTTACATTTAAGCATGTTTTTTCTAATTTTTCTTCTAAGTCCTTAATTTGATCTAACATGCATTCGTTTTTCTTCTTTGCCCTAAATAAGTCCTTAGTGAGGCTAGAAATAATTGACATAATTTTCTTAAGGGAAAGATTTGTTACCTCACTTACCAAATCCTCTCCCGATGATGAGGATGTAGAGGAAGCTCCCCCTTCACTCGAGCTCTCCTCACTTGTGCTTGCTTTTCATTTTCGGAGGAAGAGGTGGAGAGATCGTCAAATGCCATCAAGGCTAGATTAGAGTAGACATGTTCTTCTTCTCTGGATGATGATGATGATGAAGAGGGATCATCCCATGTCCTTGCTTTGAGTGCTTTTGTCTTCCCTTTCTCCTTGGCTTTCTTCTCTTCTTCCTTCTTCTTACTCCCCTTCTTCTTCTTCTTTTCTTCCTTCTTTCTCTTCTCCTCTTTGCACTTGTTCAAGAGGGGACAATTATCCCTTATATGTCCCTCCCCTTGACAATTGTAGCAAATAACCTTCCCCCTTGGTCTTCTCCTCCTATCATTTGATTTATTAAATTTAAAATCTTTTAATGCATGTCTTACCCTCCTTACCATATAGGCTTCTTCCGTACTATCCATGGAGGAGGAGGAGGATGCTTCATCGAAGGAGGAGGTGGGAATCTCCATCTTTTTCTTCCCCTTGTTGGCTACCAAGGCCACTCCTCTTGAAGGTTGAATTCTAGGCTCTTCTACTATTCCTTCAAGCCTTGTTTCATGGAGCTCCATGGTTGAGAAAAATTCCTCCAAGGTGCTAACTTCTTGGTTCTTGGAGATGTAAAAGGAATCCACCATAGAGCTCCATCTTGATGACCGGGGAAAGGCATCTATAGCCTTCATGAGCATGTTCCTATTTGAAACTTCTCCCCTACACTAGATAAACCGGTTATTATCTCTTTAAATCTAGAGTGTAGTGAGGTTACCTTTTCTCCCTTTTCTAATTTGATGTTTGATAGTTGGGAGCGGAGGAGGTCTCTTCTTGCAAGCTTGGCCTCCGAGGTACCTTTATGAAGCTCTACTAGCTTCTCCCACATCTCCTTGGCACTAGAGCATTCCCCTATCCTATTCACTTCTTGTTGGGGGAGTACGTTGTAGAGATGATGTTTGGCTTTTGAGTTTGCCAAGTACTCTTCCCTTTGCCTCTTGCTCCACCTTGATTTTTCCAATGGCTCCCCTTCTTCATCCCTAGGCAATTCGAAAATGTTTTCCATAATTAAAAGAATTTCAAAATCGGTTTCGAAAAATACCTCCATTCTCTTTTTCCACCAAGAGAATTCGCCTTCAAATTTTGGTGGGTGAATGTTGGAGCCGGCCATTCTTGATTGTAGTGCTTGTGTTGGCGGTTAGTCCTCAACAAGCGCCTTGGCTCTGATACCACTTGTAGGGGATCGATCGATGTGTATTGGCCGGCTAGAGGGGGGTGAATAGCCCTCTTTCGTTCGATGGTGAAATTCGCTTGTCTACAACTATGATTAGTGCAACGGAAACAAAACTAAACAAGCAAATAAACAATGCAAAGATAAAAACAATGCTAACAAGAGAATATAACGTGGTTCACGGCTACGCCGCTAATCCACGATCCCGATTCGTCCAAGGTAAATCACTCCTTTGCCAAATCCACTAGATCTCTCCTTTGCACCAAGCTAGGTGGAGGTAACCTTTTTATAATCTCTCTTCTTACAATAGAATGAGAATTAACATAAGTAGAAGAGTGGAAAAACCCTTAGAGCACTTATGAAGATGTTATAAGTTGAAGCATTAAGCCCCCAAAGCCCCACACCCTTCCTCTTTATAGAGGAAGAGGGTTTCTTCCCGTTGACATAGGACCAGTCGACTGATGCCCCTGATCAATCGACTGATCCTGTAGCTGTTTCCCAATAACGGCTGCTTTCCACGTTGGATTTCATCCAACGACAACACCATCAGTCGATTGATCTTACCATTAGTCAACTGATGGACCATCAGTCGAGTGCTCGCGAGCTCAACTCCATTCTGTGCCCAACGCCATCCATCGATGTCATTCCATGGCAAATGATCGATGGTCTACCGATCATTGTCATTCCATGGCAATCGACTCATCGGTCAAAACCCATCGCCGGATACCCGAACCCGTTGACTCGGTAATCCCGATCGCGATTTCATATCAGTCGACTGATGTCGGAAAATCTCATCCGACACTTAGCCAAATGGCCAAGTTTCACCTAAGAGCACTACCCCTTCCCGGGTTACATTCGCTCACTCTCATCCCTCGGAGTCCCTCGCCTTTGAAGTTATCTTCGTCCGGCCACGTCCCTCGGATGCGCCAAGCGCACGGCTCTGCAGCGCCATCCTTCGTGTCTCGCCCTGAAGTCTACTTCCTCCGACTTCACTCCAAGCTCCTCATCCGGCGATCCCTCGGATGCTCCAAGCGCACGGCTTCCGCAAAGCCATCCTTCACCGACTCAAGGACCGAGTCATGAGAGGTGAAACTTGCCAAGGCTCCATGTGTGAATTACTAAGTCCTGCAATACTCCAACGCACATATCAAATCCACACATCCTAACTTAAACCCTTTCCCACACACATCAAAACCATATCAAGGATTGATTGCACTAACATAGCAGTCGACTGATGGTCTTTACAGTCAACTACCAATATATAGCAGTCGACTGCTGGGCTAAAAACCCATCAGTCGGATACCAGTCGAACCCCGTTCGACTCAGAGCAATCGACTGTCATTCCATGGCAGTCGACTGATGTCGAGAAATCTCATCCGACACTTAGCCAAATGGCCAAGTATAACCTAAGAGCACTACCCCTTCCCGGGTTACATTCGCTCACTCTCATCCCTCGGAGTCCCTCGCCTTTGAAGTTGTCTTCGTCCGGCCACGTCCCTCGGATGTCTTAGGGTGTTCGCTTTCGGAGGCTCATTGGCTCCCATGTCTCCGGATTAAAATTTTCACTAATGAAAGGATTAATCCGGATGGGGTGAGCTTCCTTATCAACACCATTTCGTCGTCGTGCTAACAACTTGAGTGGTCGCTTGAACAAACTAGTTGTTCAAGCAACACAACTCTTCTAGTTGGTTAGCCGCGGAAGAGACGACGGATGGATCGCCGATTTTTGTGTTTGTCTTCGGGGTCCATGATTATACAATATATATTCATTCATACACATGCACAATCAAAATATTAAAGAACATATTCAGATCTGTAAATAAAGTTAAAAACAACTTTATACCTCACGATCTTCTACCGTATGTCCTATCCTTCTCGTGGACGACGTGTGGACGAAGATCCTCCACGAGTAGAAGCCTTCTAGATCGAGTTCTCCTCTACCTTGTCCGCTGCAAACAAAGAGAAAAACGAACAAATACCTCTCCTATCTAGAACCGACCACCAAATTGGAGAATTTGGTGCAACCGCCGGCCAAGGAGCAATGGATGATGCGCCGGCCAACTTCAAGAAGAGTTGCCACCGGCCACTTGGAGAATAGGGAAGAGGAGATAACCGGCCACCTATGGAAGGAGAACCTCCGGCCAAGGAAGAAGGTAGAGGCTTAGATGATGGGCGCCGGCCAAGGGAAGAATGAAGGAAGTGGGCGCCGGCAACAACCTTGGATGAAGATGATTGCCGCCCACCCTAGCTCCAAACCCGAGCCGCCCAACTTCTTTCCAAACCCTAATTCCAATTCAAATCACTTTTTTTGCCGCCCAACCCTAAGCCATCTATATATAGAGTAGGGCCTAAAACTCCTTTAATCTCCACCGTCGGATCTAGGGATTTAATCTCTACCGTCGGATCTAGGGTTTTATCCCAACCGTCGGATCTAGAGTTTAATCCCAACCGTCGGATCTAGGATTTCATCCCAATCGTCGGATCTAAGGTTTCATCCCAACCGTCGGATCTAGGGTTTAATCCCAACCATTGGATCTAGGGATTTAATCCCAACCGTCGATTCTAGGATTTCATCCTAACCATCGGATCTAGGGATTTAATCCCAACCGTTGGTTCTAGGGTTTCATCCAACCATCGGATCTAGGGATTTAATCCCAACCGTTGGTTCTAGGTTTTGTTTTACATTCTTGGATCTAGACTTCACAAGGATTGTATTAGGCTACGATAGGGACCATAAGGAGGAGTTGGGTCTTGGCCACCCGATGGATCGGAACCACACAAACTTGATCCATCAATGATGTTCCATTCCACTAGAGGATCATCATTGAACTACCTCACCAACCCCCATAAATTAATATGGGCTCCATATATTATTTGTACATTAATCTCCCCGTGTTTAAGATATCGAATGTCCGTCAATTAATTGATTTACTGACCATCAATTAATTAACATCTAACTCCTCGAGTAGTACCACTCAACCTTATCATCATGTTGACTAAGTCAACCAGCTGGGTTTATATGATGAACCTTATGAGCTCCTCAAGGGGACATCATCAACCTAATATATAGGACACGGTTTCCTCCTATAATCAACGGCACACCATGTAAATAATATCATTTCCCAACTTACCGGGCATATTGATTTAATCCATCTAAATCTCACCCTCTGGTAAATCAAAGAAATAAATACTAAGTACATGTGCCTGTTATTATATCGGGATTAAGAGCATGTACAACATAATATCCGAGGTCCGATTCAATTATGTAGTCAGCAATTAATTGAATCACCTCTATGTCGGTCCTACTCAATACACCTAAGTGTACTAGTGTAACTCTATGTTCAAGATAAAACAATACCAAGATACACTACAACCATGCCAATGGTTTGTCCAAAACTATCTTGGTTGTGAGCCTCTACTTATATTTTACAAGGGACTGATAACATGATCTTCTGTGCCTCACCAAGCACCATGTTATCTACAATGTAGAATATTAGACAATATGCACACATATATATAATGTATATATAAAATGCAAACAATGATCATGTGATTCTTATTTCAAAATAAAATGTTCATACAGAAAAGAGCTAGGCTTTCAGTATACATTCTAACAATCTCCCACTTATACTAAAAGACTATGTCGTCATCACTCTGCCATACATCTTATCCCCATGTCCTCCACATGCCTATCAAACGCTTTCGCTGGAAGGGCCTTAGTGAATGGATCCGCCAGGTTATCCTCTGATGCAATCTTGGCGACAACAACTTCTCCTCGCTTTACGATCTCTCGTATAAAGTGGTACTTGCGCTCTATGTGTTTACTCGCCTTATGGGCTCGTGGTTCCTTCGAGTTTGCAACTGCACCACTATTATCACAATAAATTGTGATAGTTCTGGGCAAACCAGGAATCACATCCAAGTCCATCAAGAAGTTCCTGAGCCATACAGCTTCCTTGGTCGCCTCGTAGGTCGCCACATACTCGCCTTCCATGGTAGAGTCCGCCACGATTGCTTGACACTCTCCATACTATGGCTCCACCTCCAAAAGTAAACACAAACCCCGAGGTAGACTTACTCTTGTCCCTATCTCGATTGGAAATCAAGTGTAACCCACTGGACTAATTGATCCGCCTTAGAAACCAAAGATATAATTCCTAGTCCTTCTCAAGTACTTCAATATATGCTTTACCGCAGTCCAATGTCTCTGTCCAGGATTACTCTGATATCTGCTAACCATGCACACGGCAAAGCAGATATCCGATCTCGTACATAGCATAGCATACATAAGGCTTCCTACTGCCGAAGCATAAGGAACCGCCTTCATGTCCTCTATCTCCTTTGATGTTTTGGGACACATCTCTTTAGATAAAGGAACTCCATGCCTAAAAGGTAGAAAACCTTTCTTGGAGTTTTGCATGCTAAAACAAGCAAGGATAGTGTCAATGTATGAAGCTTGAGACAAGCACAACATCCTTTTCTTACGATCCCTTATAACTTTGATCCCAAGGATGTGTCACACTTTTCCCAAGTCCTTCATATCAAACTGTTTGGACAACCATACCCTTACATCTGATAACACTTTGATATTGTTGCCAACTAACAAAATGTCATCTACGTATAGTACAAGAAACACCACTACGTTTCCGTCACATCTCTTGTATACACAAGGCTCATCCGGACTTTGAATAAATCCATATGATTGGATTACCTCATCAAAGCGGATGTTCCAAGATCTAGAAGCTTGCTTCAATCCATAAATGGACCGATTAAGCTTACATACAAGATGCTCTTTGCCTTTAGCAATGAATCCCTCTGGTTGGCGCATATAGATGTTCTCCTCAAGACTTCCGTTAAGGAAAGCTGTCTTGACATCCATCTGCCAAATCTCATAATCCATATGAGCAGCTATAGATAAGAGAATCCGGATAGACTTAAGCATAGCTACCGGCGAAAAGGTCTCCTCATAATCGATACCCTCTTTCTGAGTATACCCTTTCGCAACAAGCCTAGCTTTGAAGGTTTCAACCTTCCCGTCTACTCCTCTCTTTCTCTTGTAGATCCACTTGCATCCAATGGTTTTTATACCATCGGGTGGCTCTACTAGCTCCCAGACCTGATTAGAATCTATAGATTCTATCTCTGAATTCATCGCTCTTTGCCAAGATACTGCATCTCTATCTTGGATTGCCTCGTCATATGTCCAGGGATCAGGTTCATGTTCACCAGGGACTAAGTCCAAAGACTCTCCCAAAAACATGAATCTGTCAGGTTGTCTAACAACCCTCCCACTACGACGAGGTGCCTCCTGTGTATGCTCTGTGACACGCGGTGCAGTGACTTGTGGTGTCTCCTCTTGTACCGGCGGTACTGAAGTCGGGACTTCCCCTGTCAACTCCTCAAGAACAATCCTACTCGTGGGCTTGTGGTTCATCACATAGTCCTCCTCTAGAAATCTGGCATTCGTACTCACGATCACCTTCTGATCTCTAGGACTATAGAATAAACCACCCTTCGTTCCCTTAGGGTAGCCAACAAACAAGCGCACTTCTGTACGAGATTCCAACTTACCAGCATCTCCCTTCAGCACATGTGCTGGACTACCCCAAATCCGAATATGTCTTAGACTAGGCTACCACCCACAACTCAGGAGTAGAGGGCATCGACTTAGATGGAACCAAGTTCGTAATGTGTCGCTTCCAGAGCAAACCCCGTAACTAATCAGTAACTCGTAATAACTCATCATCGATCTGACCATCTCCATAAGAGTCCTATTCCTTCGCTCCGCCACACCATTCTGCTGGGGTGTGCCAGGTGCGGACAATTGGGATTGAATCCCAGCCTCTGATAAGTAACTCCTAAACTCTCCCAAGAGGTACTCGCCACCACGATCATATCGTAATGTCTTGATACTTTTACCTTGACGGTTCTCCACATTAGCCTTGAATTCTTTAAACTTGTCAAAGCATTCAGACTTGCGGCGCATCAAGTAAATGTATCCATACCTTGAATAATCTTCTATAAAAGAGACGAAGTATTCAAAGTCACCTCTTGCCTGGATAGACATAGGACCGTACAAATCAGAATGAACCAATTCTAACACATCTTTGGCCCTATACCCCTTGGCCTTGAAAGGCCTCTTGGTCATTTTACCTTCGAAGCAAGATTCGCAGGTTGGGAGATCCTCCACCACTAATGAACTCAAAGGTCCATCAGCTATCAACCTTTGAATTCTACTTAGGTTAATATGACTAAGCCTTAGATGCCAAAGATATGTTTGGTTCATTTGCGAAGGTTGTTTTCTCTTATTAGATTTAGAAGATGAGCTATTTACTTCTATTTGCATCGTGGGAGTTTTTGGTTCAAGAGTGTATAAATTGCCAACCAATGTACCAGAACAGATAATCTCCCTATTCCTTTTTATAACCACCTTGTCATTAAAAGAAACAGAATATCTATCCAAAAACAATTTAGAAACTGAAATTAAATTCTTTCTAAAAGTAGGTACATAAAGACAATTTCTTAAAACCAAAAATTTATTCCTATCAAAAGATAAATAAACGTCTCCCACTGTAATAGCCGCCACCTTTGAAGCATTGCCCATGAAGACGATAATCTCTCCTTCAGCTAGTCGTCGGGTTTCCTGGAACCCCTGCAAAGTATTGCAGACATGATCAGTGGCTCCTGTATCTACACACCAGGCACTGGTAGATAACACCGCTAAACATGTTTCAACAACTAAACAAGAAGATATACCTTTGTTCTTTCACGAGACACCGCTTTCCAATGTCCATCTGCAAGTAAGTGAAGCACTTGCCTTTCGGCTTCTTCACTCCCGCCGAGGTCCTCATCGCCACTTTCTTCGCCTCCACCTTGCTTCTTCTTCTTCTTACCTTTCGGCTTTAGAGGAAGAAACCTTCGAGCGACCATGGTTTGAGAACTGACAAAAAGCCCTCTCGCCACCGGAGTTCTCACGTAAGCTCCGCCAACGAATACAACCTCTTGTTCATGTTGTAGTTGAGGCGGAACTGCTCAAAACTCCTAGGCAGAGACTGGAGAATGATATCGACCTGGGTTTCCCCATCGATCTCAGCTCCGAGGACTTCCATCTCATTAAGATGAGCCAACATCTTGAGAACATGATCCCTAACGGGTGTTCCCTCGACCATGGTGGTCGTCATCAAGTTTCTCATTGCCTCCTGCCTAGCTGCCCTACTCTGATGTCCGAAAAGTTCCTTGAGATTGAACATCATGTCATAAGCTGTGGCTATGGCTCGATGTCGATGTTAAAGACATTAGACATAGATGCCAAAATGTAACACCGCGCCATCTCATCTGCCTTAACCCATTTCTTATAACGTTCTATCTCCTTTTCATCAGAGTCATCTGAGGGCTTAGGAGGATAGACCTCGAATAGTACAAATTTGTACTCTTCCTGCAGTTAAGACAATATCCAGGTTTCTTTTCCAATCAATGTAGTTTGGACCAGTAAGTTTGTTTTCTTTTAAAATCACAGCAAGTGGGTTGAAAGCCATTTGAAAATCCTAAAAATCACAATGATCAAAATATTAGATTTCAAATATTATTGATTCCTCAAAACAATAAAATCCCGAAATCAACCAACACCTCAAAACACCGAGAATATCGCATGCCACGATAGTGTGGACCAATATGAATTCCACATTTGTAAGAGGAGGTTTTACCCATTAATTTTATTATCTTGTCAACCTTACTTTTTGACAAATAAAATTAATAGTTGGTTCCTCTTTAGCCCTACAAATAAAAGCAGTGACTCCGATGGGGAGGATACTTTTATTTGCATCTAAGTGTGCACCATTACACGATACTAAGGGAATTATTTTGGATTATGTGCCTTACCGATGGGGAAGTACACACGCTCCTAAATAATTTCCTATAACCATTATTTGACCTAGTGATCCGCAAACAAACCCATCCGATGGGGAGGAAGGCACTCAAAGCCAACGCGCAAGTTTGTTGCATCACACGTCAAATTGTAATGGAGGCCGCGGGAATTAATTAAAATATCCCTCTCCCACTTAGTAAATTGCAAATGAGGAATTTTAAATCACACACAACATGCATATAAAACAAATAAGCAATAAATATGGAAAAAACAGAATTTTTCCAACTATTATGGCATTGTCCTCCAATATGCATCCCGTCGTGTGGCCACCTCGTCCGCTCCATCTTTTCCCGTGCGCAAGTCACCAAAGAGTTCCGAGCCGAGATAAAACATTTTAATTTACATCCATCGATCCTATACTCCATGAAGGAGTGTACAAATAATCTAGATCGAAAGTAAACTAAAATGAGCGGCTAAACAATGCCATATTTAATTACAAAAATTAAATACTAATCTAGCCTCGTCAATCCCGAGGATTCAAATAATAAATTTTTTTACACACATCCATTCACATACACACACATGGCCATAATAGTCGGATCTTATGCCTGCAACCAAAAAGTTAAACTACGCATATCCTACTATTATCTGGCACATATAATATATGAAAAATGCATAAAAAATTAACCGAATCCAAAACACACAAAACCGG
Source organism: Wurfbainia villosa (assembly GCA_025175895.1). Taxonomy (NCBI): domain Eukaryota; kingdom Viridiplantae; phylum Streptophyta; class Magnoliopsida; order Zingiberales; family Zingiberaceae; genus Wurfbainia; species Wurfbainia villosa. The sequence continues at coordinate 67,204,683 of CM046003.1, read as the reverse complement.
AAACCGTGGCTCTGATACCAATTCTTAGGGTGTTCGCTTTCGGAGGCTCATTGGCTCCCATGTCCCCGGATTAAAATTTTCACTAATGAAAGGATTAATCCGGATGGGATGAGCTTCCTTAGCAACACCATTTCGTCGTCGTGCTAACAACTTGAGTGGTCGCTTGAACAAACTAGTTGTTCAAGCAACACAACTCTTCTAGTTGGTTAGCCGCGGAAGAGACGACGGATGGATCGCCGGTTTTTGTGTTTGTCTTCGGGGTCCATGATTATACAATATATATTCATTCATACACATGCACAATCAAAATATTAAAGAACATATTCAGATCTGTAAATAAAGTTAAAAACAACTTTATACCTCACGATCTTCTACCGTATGTCCTATCCTTCTCGTGGACGACGTGTGGACGAAGATCCTCCACGAGTAGAAGCCTTCTAGATCGAGTTCTCCTCTACCTTGTCCGCTGCGAACAAAGAGAAAAACGAACAAATACCTCTCCTATCTAGAACCGACCACCAAATTGGAGAATTTGGTGCAACCGCCGGCCAAGGAGCAATGGATGATGCGCCGGCCAACTTCAAGAAGAGTTGTCGCCGGCCACTTGGAGAATAGGGAAGAGGAGATAACCGGCCACCTATGGAAGGAGAACCGCCGGCCAAGGAAGAAGGTAGAGGCTTAGATGATGGGCGCCGGCCAAGGGAAGAATGAAGGAAGTGGGCGCCAGCAACAACCTTGGATGAAGATGATTGCCGCCCACCCTAGCTCCAAACCCGAGCCGCCCAACTTCTTTCCAAACCCTAATTCCAATTCAAATCACTTTTTCTGCCGCCCAACCCTAAGCCATCTATATATAGAGTAGGGCCTAAAACTCCTTTAATCTCCACCGTCGGATCTAGGGATTTAATCTCTACCGTTGGATCTAGGGTTTTATCCCAACCGTCGGATCTAGAGTTTAATCCCAACCGTCGAATCTAGGATTTCATCCCAATCGTCGGATCTAAGGTTTCATCCCAACCGTCGGATCTAGGGTTTAATCCCAACCGTCGGATCTAGGGATTTAATCCCAACCGTCGATTCTAGGATTTCATCCTAACCATCGGATCTAGGGATTTAATCCCAACCGTTGGTTTTAGGGTTTCATCCAACCATAGGATCTAGGGATTTAATCCCAACCGTTGGTTCTAGGTTTTGTTTTACATTCTTGGATCTAGACTTCACAAGGATTGTATTAGGCTACGATAGGGACCATAAGGAGGAGTTGGGTCTTGGCCACCCGATGGATCGGAACCACACAAACTTGATCCATCAATGATGTTTCATTCCACTAGAGGATCATCATTGAACTACCTCACCAACCCCCATAAATTAATATGGGCTCCATATATTATTTGTACATTAATATCCCCGTGTTTAAGATATCGAATGTCCGTCAATTAATTGATTTACTGACCATCAATTAATTAACATCTAACTCCTCGAGTAGTACCACTCAACCTTATCATCATGTTGACTAAGTCAACCAGCTGGGTTTACATGATGAACCTTATGAGCTCCTCAAGGGGACATCATCAACCTAATATATAGGACACGGTTTCCTCCTATAATCAACGGCACACCATGTAAATAATATTATTTCCCAACTTACCGGGCATATTGATTTAATCCATCTAAATCTCACCCACTGGTAAATCAAAGAAATAAATACTAAGTACATGTGCCCGTTATTATATCGGGATTAAGAGCATGTACAACATAATATCCGAGGTCCGATTCAATTATGTAGTCAGTACTAAATTGAATCACCTCTATGTCGGTCCTACTCAATACACCTAAGTGTACTAGTGTAACTCTATGTTCAAGATAAAACAATACCAAGATACACTACAACCATGCCAATGGTTTGTCCAAAACCATCTTGGTTGTGAGCCTCTACTTATATTTTACAAGGGACTGATAACATGATCTTCTGTGCCTCACCAAGCACCATGTTATCTACAATGTAGAATATTAGACAATATGCACACATATATATAATGAATATATAAAATGCAAACAATGATCATGTGATTCTTATTTCAAAATAAAATGTTCATACAGAAAAGAGCTAGGCTTTCAGTATACATTCTAACAGGATGCACCAAGCGCACGGATCTACAGCGCCATCCTTCGCGTCTCACCCTGAAGTCTACTTCCTCCGGCTTCACTCCAAGCTCCTCGTCTGACGGTCCCTCGGATGCTCCAAGCGCACGGTTTCCGCAAATCATCCTTCACCGACTCAAGGACCGAGTCATGAGATGTGAAACTCGCCAAGGCTCCATGTGCGAATTACTAAGTCCTGCAAGACTTCAACGCACATATCAAATCACAATAACAACCTAACTTAAACCCTTTGCCACACACATCAAAACCATATCAAGGGTTGATTGCCCTAACAATCTCCCCCTTTTTGATGTGTGGCAATCCGTTTAAGTTAGGTAAAAACATTTGATAAAATATTAAGGAAATAAAGTATGTAAATAACATGATTAGCAACTCTCCCCCTTAATACATGAAACTCCCCCTAAATATATTCCCCCTTACTTAAACATATATATTTCTCCCCCTTTGACACCATCAAAAAGATTAAACAGGGTTTATATGGCATGACATCAAGTCTAGAGAGAAGCAAAAATCAAAAACACTTAAAAACCTAATAAAATCAGGTTATTGTGCTCATGCACAGTACATCAGTCGACTACTATCAGTATGGCAATCGATTGGCATAAGGAAATCAGAATTTCTGATTTTCTAGACGAAATTCAGAAATGCACTATAAATTCTAAAAAATTTGAAAAATAGTGAAATTTGGGGAACATATTTCTTTTAGGGTTCTTTATCAATGAAAAATAGTTTTCCATGAAAAAATATTATATTTTCAAATATTTGCCAAAAATCCAAAAGTTTTAAAAACAACTAGTGTTTTGATCAAGTTTGTATCCATTTTAACACATAGTTTTGGTTTGAATTGTTTCAAAACATGAACACACAGATTTTAAAGTAAGAAATTGTTTTGAAAACATATGAAATATCCAACCATGATCTTTGGGCAATATGTCTATGAATTAAACATAAGCCTTCCCCATGATTGGTCTATTATTGCTATTTTGATACTTTACATGACCATCTAAATGCCATAGGCATTAGTGGACATTTGTATCATCCTGTCATCTCACCCATGCTAAGTTTTCAATCATGGTAGCCTATGGTGAGTGTGAGATGTATCCTAAAGGTATTTGTATATACTTAACCATTAATTTCATGCAATTCTATACAAGGTTAAGTATCATCCTAACAACCCACATGATCATAAAGACATATATGTATGAATTTCATATTATGATCATGAGACAAATGTATTCATCAATTTATAATCATGCATTAGGTATTACATCATGATAAAAAGTAAAATATCACCTAGAGCATGCTTTAAACCTTATTGCCCATGATTATGTGCCAAATATCAAGATCATAAATCATGATTGCAAACATATATAACAATTATATTAACCATCATGATTTAAGCATTATTATCAATTTATGGGCACATTGTCATCACTCAACATTATGCTAGAAATGTATAGGTCATGAGTATCACATTACATCAAATGTTGAGCATGATTTAAAACATTTATGGGTGCATTATCATCACCCAACACTATTTCAAAAATTTGTCCCACCATCCTAAGTCAACCAAAAATATGATATAGGTGAAATCCTTATGGTTGACTATCCTAGGGTTTTCCTAACCCTTTAGGATGGATTTAGGAACCCAAAATAAGTTCTTTCCTATGGGGTTCACTAAATACTCCTTAGGGATCCATTTTCTAGCTATTGTCTTCTTTTTATCTTGACCCCTTGCAATTAAACATTTATAGGTCTTTTCATTTCTATTTTCCTTATATCCTAGGCCTTTCTTATTGAAGCTAGCCCTTTGGCTCCCAATTATCATGTTCAATGTATTTGAGCCAATTGTAAACTTTTCTAGGGTCTTGGTCAAATGATCTACCTTTTCCCTTAGAGCCCTATTTTCCTCTATGCATGCATCATTAACATCAAATGGTATAAAGATCATGTGAGCATGCATCATCATGACTAGAAGAAATATTTTCATTATCATTTGAGCATGCTTTTTCTAGTTTTTCTTCCAAGTAATTAATTTGATCTAGCATGCATTTATTTTTCTTCTTTGCCCTAAACAAGTCCTTAGTGAGGGTAGAAATCATGGAAACTATTTTCCTAGGTGAGAGATTCGTTACCATAGTCTCCATGTCTTCTTCTTCGGATTCGGAGGATGGTGAAGAAGCTCCCCCTTCACTAGAGCTCTCCTCACTTGTGCTTGATTCTTCATTTTTGGTGGAGGAGGAGTCTAGATCGTCAAAGCCCATCAAAGCTAGGTTGGTGACAAAAGCATTCTCCTCTTCCGATGATGATGAAGATGATGAAGAGGGGTCATCCCATATCCTTGCTTTTAGTGCCTTGGCCTTCCCTTTTTCTTTGGCCTTCTTCTCTTCTTCCTTCTTCTTGCTCCCCTTCTTCTTCTTCTTTTCTTCTTTCTTTTTCTTCTCCTCTTTGCTCTTGTTCAAGAGGGGACAATTTGTTGGTGCAAGGGCACTAGATAATCGAACCTGTGTTTTGATTATAGCAAAGACACAAAGTTAAGTTTACATCGTTATCTCACGAGCTAAATCGAGTGTGCAGAAAAGTACTAAAGCTAGAGCTGAAGGCTAGCGACGCCCAGAGGAAGCCACAGTGGTCGGGCGACACTCGAGTGACTTCGGAGGGAGCCGAAGGAATCGAGCGGAAGGTCGGAAGCGAAAGCAACACAGTAAGTATCGAGGTAAGCTCGTGTGAGTGAGAGATGGTAAGGTCGTGTCCTCTGTACGGGGATGACCATAGGCGACGATCCGACTAAGACTTCCTGTGGAAGGTCTAGGTCGAGATCGGACGGTCAGAAATCGTCGCATTTATTATTTTTCGAGCTAACCTCTTACTGCAGGGAAGTGGCCAAGCTGGCAGTCGACTGATGCTCATCAGTTGACTGATGGGAGGCATCAGTCGACTTATGGTGACGAATCAGCCTTTGTGCTAGGTCAAAATGGATAATGTTTGACGCGGCCACTTCACGATAAAATTTGTACAACTTCGTGATCTGTTCCAAATTCTGAGGAGACATATTCAAGCATCAAACTCTATAAAAGGAGGGGAGGATTCCAACTCCAAAGATCATCAAGATTATTCTCAAGCGCTCCTACAATGCCAAAGCTCCAACATCGTCATAACGCCGACGCGACGACAAGTTCAAATCTCCTTTGTCGGCAGCAGTAGCAAGTAATTGTTTTTATTGTATTCTTTGTTTTTATTCATAACGGGGTGAGGTAGGCTTGTTGCCTCATCCTCGTAATTTCATTTTTGTGATTGTTGTCTCTGTTGGGAGATTGTTGGTGCAATCGTCCCAGGTTGACTCGAGTTTGACTCGAGCAATACCCCGATGGTATTTTGATGATAGACAAAACTCATGACATGGGATTGTCATGGGAAAGTCCAAAGCATTGCGAAGCCGTGCGCTTGGTGCTTGGCATGGGAAATCCAAAGCATTGCGGAGCCGTGCGCTCGGTGCTTGGTGAGAAATGCATTGCGAAGCCGTGCGCTTGGTGCATTTGGGAAGTCTTGAGGACTTGGTAAGTTCACTAGGCTCGGGGTCCTTGAGTCGGTGAAGGATGACATTGCGAAGCCGTGCGCTTGGTGCATCCGAGGGACCGCCGGACGGGGAGCGATTGGAGTGAGCCCAAAGGAAGCATACTTCTAGGGCATGAGACGCGAAGGATGGCGTTGCAAAGCCGTGCGCTTGGCGCATCCGAGGGACGTAGGCCGAGGGAAGAGAGCTTCGGTGGGGAACTCCGTGTGGACTTGGCCAAGTGGCTAAGACTGAGTGTCGGAGGCTCAAACGTGATGTTTGAGGGTTTACCCGACGGTCGGAGGCTCAAACAACTTGGTGTTTGAGGTTTTGCCCGACATCGACCGCATGGATGTCGGCCGATCGCTTTAGGTCGTATGGGTTTGACCGGTGTTCGATCGATTGTCTGGTTGATCACCGATCGCCGAGGAGGGCGATCGGTCGATGGAAGCATCGATCATTGCCAAGGGATGGCAATGATCGATGACACTGCACGGGCAGAATGGAGTCGAGTTCGCCAAAGACTCGATCGATGGTAGATCGATCGATGGGTGCCATCGATCGATGAGTGATCCGTTGAAACTTGCCAGCGTGGATCTTGCCGTTGTGAGACAACGGCTACGGATCACCGATCGATGGTCACGATGATCGATGGGCGCAACAACGAATGCGTATTATAAAAGGAGCACGAGTTGGAGGATTTCGCCAAGGCTTTTTGGGTGACTTTGAAGGGGAATTGCTGTTGCATTCCAGACCTTCAAGAGCAAGCAAAAGCAAGCAACAAGAAAGCGATCAAAAGCAATCGGTGTAAAAGTTCTCTTTTGTATTGTCTTTGTATTTCTTGTTGTATTTCATTACTTAGTGTAATAGCTTGTGAGAGGTTTCTCCACCTCCGACGTGTTGTCGAAAAGGAGTGTTATAGTTAGTGCCGTGAGCATAACTAGAGCTCGAGGAGCTCACCCGTGGAGTAGGAACCATTCGGTTCCGAACCACGTATATCGTTGTGTTTTGTTTGTGTGTATTTATGTTTCTTGTTAGTATTATTATTGTTATTCCGCTGCGCTAACAAGAATTGTAGACGAGAACGAACAAAATACGACGTACAACGAATTAGGGCTATTCACCCCCCTCTAGCCGGCCAACCGATCTCTCCCAACAAGTGGTATCAGAGCCGAGGTCGCTCTTCAAGGACTAACCGCCGCGAGAGCACTACAAATGGCCGGCTTCATCCATCCACCAAAATTCGATGGAGATTTTTCTTGGTGGAGGAAACGGATGGAGGTATATCTCGAAACCAATTTTGATTATATGATTATTGTAGAAAATGGTTTTGAGATGCCTAGGGATAAAAACAACAAGCAAATTGAGAAGTCAAGGTGGACCCAAGACCAAATTAAGGACTTCAAGACAAATCTTGAGGTAATAAAATTACTTAGTGATTTATTACCTAACACTATTTGGTCTAGATTGGGTAACTATAGGGATGCTAAGGAATTATGGGAGAAAATAATGAAATTCCAAGAAAATTCCCAATCGGCACAAGTAGAGGAGAATGCCGAAGAAGAAGCACCCACAACATTTGAAGATGTTGATGATTTGGTGGAGACCTCCACCTCTAGCATTGAGGGGGAGGAAAGGCAATCTTCCATCCCGGAGCAAGAACAAGAAGCATCCACTTTCGGGAGAAGTGAAGATCATGAAGAGGCCTCCACCACCTCCCTAGGTAACTCAAGTGTTATTATTTTAAATAAAAAACACATAATATGCTTTGAGTGTAGGGAGAAAGGGCATTACAAGAGCAAATGCCCTAAATTGGCTAAGGAAAAGGCATCAAGACCGAAAGTCAACCCAAAGTCAAAGGATGCCGGTGTTCCCAAAATCAAGAGCAAAGAGCACATTGTGTGCTTCAAATGCAATCAAAAGGGACACTACCGAAGCCAATGCCCTAGGGGGAGGAAGAAAGGGCAAGAAGGTGCAACTCATGTAGGGGGAGCTCCTAAAGCTAACCCTAAGGTAAATTTACTTAATGCACCTTTAATTCCTAAAGTTAAAAAGCATGCTAAAAATTATTTTAGTTCTCTTGCTATTATCAATGAAAAGCATGCTAAGAGAAATAATAAGGTATATTGTCTAGGTGCCAAACATGTTCATATAACTAAAGACAAACCTAGGACTCAAAACACTAGACCTATTTTACCTAAAGAGTCCATTAGGAGAGTTGAAAACCACTTGGGTATTAATCCCAAGAAATCTAGGCATATGCCTAAGAAGAAAAACAATTTCCCTAAATCTAATGAAAATTCTAAATTGAGGAAATTAGAGGTGGAGAACCAAGCCTTGAGGTCAAGGCTAGAAAAATTAGAAAAGACCCTAGTATTAATATCAAATTCGGTTCAAGGGTCTAATGTCCAAAAGTCAAAACCTAGGAGACAAGAACGGTCTAAGGGCAAGGAAGGTTTGGGTCACAAACCAAATCCCAAGGAGACTTATCATAATGTTCCATTTAATTATGGAACAATTTCTAGGTCTAGGAAAACCAAGGCTAATAGGGAAGTTACCCCTAAGACTAGCCATGGTGTGTGCTTAGTGGCTAAGGACCTAAGGAAAACCAAGAAAGCCACTAAGAAGGTCAATGGAGGAGTCACCTCTAGAGTTGACCCAAGTAAGACCCAAAAGGCTATGGCTTCAAAGCCAAAAAGGGTCATTAGGAAGGTATCTAGGGAGGTTATCCCTAGTGAGTACCTTGTTAACCCAAGGAGCTCCAATAGATATTGGGTTCCTAGGAGCGTGATTGACTCACGCTAGATGGGTTAGGGTGTGTCAACCCTAAGTGGATGGGTAGTTAACCTAACCATTGTGAGTTGACACATTTGGATGTGCCAATATGCTTTGAGAAGTTTAAAATGATTTAAATTGGCACAATTAGGTCTTATAGGTGTTGGTGTGCCATTTTGGGTTTTTGGCACACTAGGGAAATGAATGCCATTAAGGCAAAATTGGTTTAATAGAAATGGCAAATTGATTTTAACACTTAGGTATTTTATACCTTAGTATATTTTTCTTGCCATGTTTTATTTGCCTTGCCATGTCATGACATCATTTTCATTTTTATCTCTAAAAATGTCATGATCATATTGAGAATTACTTTTAAGATGTCATGTATGCCTAGATCTTATTCACATGCCATGACATCATGATTTTGGCATATGTTTTTATCTATATCATATTTATGCCATAATCATATCATGCATGAAGTAAAATGAAATTAAGGACTATGGCATGATTTGATGGGAATCAAATAATATTGCCTAGAAATATGCATGAGACCAATGAAAGACCAAAAACCCACATCTCACTAGATTAATTGACTTGTATGTGCTTTACACATCTAGATATTGGTGAGATGTTTAGGAAAATGAAATTAAAGGTTTCAAAAACATTTTGAAAACATTTTGAAAAACCTTGGTGAAGCCTATCTTTTGATAGCTATCACCATTGAATGGGATGATACAAAGATGGCTCTCTATTGAAGCTTTTCTTAAATTTTGAACTTTGTATCAATCTCTTAATTTGATGGGTAAAATAATTTTCTAATATTTTTCACCCATAGTGTTTAGGATAAGTATTATGCATACCAAATTTCAAGATTTATCAATGTATGTATATTTACTTACGAATTTCAGAAATTCATTTTTGAAATTCAGAAAACTGAAAATACAGTTATCGACCGCTCGCCAGTCATGATCGATGATGGTGAGTCCAATGATCGATCCGACAGAGTCGACCGCACAAGCTGATTTGGGTAAATCTTGATGATTAGGCCCATGTTCAGCTAGGTTTAGGTCCCCAACCACTCCTAACCCTAGGACATACTTGGGAGAGCATAAGAGAGGTGGAAATCCATTGGATATGGATTAGGAGTTGGGTTGAGGTGAGTATCAATTTTAAGGGGATGAGAGTTCATTGTTGAACTTTGCCTTAATTTTGAGTGGTTTATGTTCCTATTGGCTTAGGGACTCTCCAAGGACATTGTTGGTGCAATGGTCAAGGGGGAGCAAGCCTCTAGGGGGAGGTATCCATCATGGGAAGATGGATGTGTATTTCCTCATGGGAGGAAATTTGGGTTGCCTCTCTTTAAGTGATATGGGATCACTTGAAAGATGGTAGGAATGTGTTCCTCCAAGGGAGAGATATAAGATCTCATTGGGATATGAGACCTTCATACCCTTGGGGAGGACCTTTTTGATGTAATGTCAAAAAGGGGGAGATGTTACCAAGTTACCAATTAGGGTTCGTTGGAATTCTCATTGGGATATGAGAATTGCCAATATGGGAAAATTGGTAGACTTGAGATGGTAGTTTTGTCAATCATCAAAAAGGGGGAGATTGTTGGGAGATTATTGGTGCAATCATCCCAGGTTGACTCGAGTTTGACTCGAGCAATACCCCGATGGTATTTTGATGATAGACAAAACTCATGACATGGGATTGTCATGGGAAAGTCCAAAGCATTGCGAAGCCGTGCGCTTGGTGCTTGGCATGGGAAATCCAAAGCATTGCGGAGCCGTGCGCTCGGTGCTTGGTGAGAAATGCATTGCGAAGCCGTGCGCTTGGTGCATTTGGGAAGTCTTGAGGACTTGGTAAGTTCACTAGGCTCGGGGTCCTTGAGTCGGTGAAGGATGACATTGCGGCCGCGGCGCTTGGTGCATCCGAGGGACCGGACGGGAGCGATTGGAGTGAGCCCAAAGGAAGCATACTTCTAGGGCATGAGACGCCGAAGGATGGCGCTTGCAAAGCCGTGCGCTTGGCGCATCCGAGGGACGTAGGCCGAGGGAAGAGAGCTTCGGGTGGGAACTCCGTGTGGACTTGGCCAAGTGGCTAAGACTGAGTGTCGGAGGCTCAAACGTGATGTTTGAGGGTTTACCCGACGGTCGGAGGCTCAAACAACTTGGTGTTTGAGGTTTTGCCCGACATCAGTCGACTGGCATGGATGTCAGTCGACTGCTCTAGGTCGTATGGGTTTGACCAGTGTTCGACCGATCGTTGCCGATCACCGACCGCCGAGGGAGGGCAATGATCGATGGAAGACATCGATCGCCAAGGGATGGCAATGATCGATGACACTGTGCACGGGCACATAATGGAGTCGAGTTCGCCAAAGACGATCGATGATGAGATCACCGATCGATGGGTGCCATCACCGATCGATGAGTGATCCGCTTGAAACTTGCCAACGTGGATCTTGCCGTTGTGAGACAACGGCATGAGGATCACCGATCGATGGTCACGATCGATCGATGGGCGAAAAACATGATGCAGATTATAAAAGGAGCACGAGTTGGAGGATTTCGCCAAGGCTTTGGGTGACTTTGAAGGGAATCTGTTGCATTCCGGACCTTCCAGAGCAAGCAAAAGCAAGCAAGAAAGCGATCAAAAACAATCGGTGTAAAAGTTCCCTTTTGTATTGTCTTTGTATTTCTTGTTGTATTTCATTACTTAGTGTAATAGCTTGTGAGAGGTTTCTCCACCTCCGACGTGTTGTCGAAAAGGAGTGTTATAGTTAGTGCCGTGAGCATAACTAGAGCTCGAGGAGCTCACCCGTGGAGTAGGAACCATTCGGTTCCGAACCACGTATATCGTTGTGTTTTGTTTGTGTGTATTTATGTTTCTTGTTAGTATTATTATTGTTATTCCGCTGCGCTAACAAGAATTGTAGACGAGAACGAACAAAATACGACGTACAACGAATTAGGGCTATTCACCCCCCTCTAGCCGGCCAACCGATCTCTCCCAACAGTCTCCTACCTCCAACGAGGAGGAGACGTTATAGTGTTTTGCCCTCCATACGCATTCTAGGACCGATAGGGCCTTGGAGTAGCAGCCGCTGGGTTGTGAACCAAGTAAAATAAACGTGTCTCTTTATTTTCCACTGCGCTTACTCGTGTATCGAATGATCGAATGAAAAGATTTACGCTCGCTATTCACCCTCTAATGACGCTTCATTTACGTATTACTCCTTCGCCGTCTACTCGAGACGCCTTGTACATGACACAGCTGAGGGTTTGAATCGCGCATCACGGTCAAGCTGGTATGCATGGCGAGATCCATTTATGGACTACGTAAACAGCGTGAAGATCGTGACGTCTATTCGATGATCGAAAATTGATCCTTGCGGCAAATAATTTGGTTTCATCAAGAATGAAGATGAACATGACAAATAAACAAGACAAATAGATTTTTTACTTGCTTCGTAGCCTTCGACTACTACTCCAAGGCCCTAATGGTCCTAGACCATGTATGGAGGGCGATTCACTAAAACACTCCTCATTGAAGGTAGGAGTTTGACGATTACAAAAACCTTCGAAAGAAAAAGATAGAAAGACAAACCCTCTCTTCTATTAAGGTAAAATGCAACCATAGAAAACCTCGATTAACAAAAAGAATTGTAATATTAAAGAGACGACAAAGTAAGGTTATACCAAAAACTAGGTAATAGAAATTAAGCTAGGGTTTTTGGTGTTTCGACAGCACTTCATCATTGTAGAGTCGTTGGAGAGTAGCAGCATTGTGGAGGCTTTTGGGCACTTAGAATTGATGAGAAAACCCTAGGAGAGGCCCTCCTTTTATAGCCCTTGAGCCCCTTTTCGAGAGGAACTTCAGCCAATAAGATTTGAGCACCACCCCCTTGAAATGAGGTGATAAGCCCTAACTCCTCGAAGCTGATCCTTGACCATCACGATCGGTGATGGCCATCATCGATCGTGATGGCGACATCGATCGAATGTTGGATCGAGATAATCGATCGATGGATCGTGAATCGAGTCCTCTAAATCAAAAGTTAGCTAAACAAAAATATTATTTCGACGGCCTCCGGGTGTCCGATCTTGACCTAGACCACCGATGGGATGTCTTGGATCGGATCTACGCTTAAGACCATCCCCGTAAGGAGGATACGACCTCACTTATGCTCGCACACATGAGCTTACCTCGATACTTACTGTGTCGCTTTCGCTTCTGGCCTTCCACTCAATTCCTTCGGCTTCCTCCAAAATCACTCGAGTGTCACCCAACCACCGCGGCCTCCTCCAGGTGTCGCTAGCCTTCAGCTCTAGCATTGGCACTTTTCTGCACACTCAATTTAGCTCGTGAGATAACAATATGAGCTTAACTTTGTATCGTTTACTATAATCAAAACTCAGGTTTGACTTAGGTGCCTACTGCACCAACATCTAGGAGTTGGAATATCCATTTTGATGAGGCAATCAAACAATTTGATTTCTCACAAAATCCTGAGAACCCTATGTGTATAAGAAGGTTAGTGGGAGTGCAATTGTGTTCCTAGTATTGTATGTCGATGACATATTAATCATAGGAAACGATATTCCTTTTTTGAAAATAGTCAAGGTTTGGTTGTACAAAATGTTCTCCATGAAAGACATGGGAGAGGCAACCTATATTTTGGGGATTAAGATCAATAGAGATAGATCGAATTGGTTGCTTGGTCTTTTGTAGTCTACATACATAGACAAAGTGCTAAAACGATTTAGCTTGGAAAAATCTAAGAAAGTGTTGGGAATTGATCGTCGCTAGAGGGGGGTGAATAGTGTTTCATTGCGTCGATGGAAATCGTTTGTGTACTTGCTACAATTTGATTAGCATGCAGCAGAAATAATAGAAAAACATAAACAAATACACAAGCACACAATTACACAATCGATATAATATGGTTCGGAACCTTAAGGTTCCTACTCCACGGGTTGGGCTCGAATGAGGCCTAGCGATGCCAAACACCACTAAACAATAAACACTCCTTCTCGAAACAATCCGGAGGTGAAGGAAACCTCTTACAACAATAAGAAATGAATACAAGCTAATACAAGTAAAAAAAACTTTACACAATGTGAACTTGAGTGCTTGCTTTTGGTTGCTTGGGAATAGCCTTGAAGGTCTGAATTGCAGCAGCAAATCCCCTCTAAATTGCCTCAAGAAACCCTTGCCAAATCCCTCTCCACGAGCTGCTTTTATAACCTGTATTCAGGCTGGATTTTGCCTAGCAGTCGACTGATCACGACCATCAATCGACTAATCTGGTAGTCGTTGTCTCACAATGGCCCAAGCCACATTGGATAAGTTCCAATGGATAGACCATCAGTCGATTGATTATGCCCATCAGTCGACTGATCGAGCCATCACTTGACTTCCAAACCCTAACAGTCGACTCTGGAATCTTCTGTGTCCATGACATCGACCATCAGTCGACTACCAACCATATCAATAGACTAATCAGGGCATCGATCATTTGCCCAATCTTGGTGATCGGCTGCGACCGATCGAACACCGATCGGCTAACGATCGAAGTGTCAAAACACTTGACTAATCGATTGGTCCAAAGCCCCAGTCGATTGATAACCTCAACCATGAGGTTTAACCTCAAGTATGATGCCCTCATACTTGCTAGACCACCCTTAGCCTAGACTTAAGCCTTCTAGCCACCTCTGTCAACCTCACGCATATCGGATCCCTCCAAGTCATCCATGACTTGTTCATCCATACTCTAGCCTTCAGGTGCTTTCATCGGCTATTGTCATGCTGATGTGGTCTATCCCGCCAAGGCACATTGGGCTTACACTGCCAAGACTACCACTTGGACTTTACGCCATTAACCATTTGACTTATGCTGCCAAGACTCCCGCTTGGAACCCATGTTGTAATTTTCATTTGCCAAGACTCAAGCTTGGAGTTTCCCTTGCTAAGACCCATGCTTGGACTTTGCATGCCAAGTACCCATGACTTGGACTTTCCCATTGCCAAGTACCCATGACTTGGACTTCTCCATCATATGGTCAACCCCATGTCAACCATATAGTCAAGCAATGGTTAAACCATCGTCAAACATCAAAATACCACTCGAGTCAAACTCGAGTCCGGTCAATCATGCCCCGGGCCGATTGCACCAACAATCTCCCCAAAACATTGTCAAACATCAAAATACTACTCGAGTCCAACTCAAGTTTGGTCAATCGTGACCTGGGCCGATTGGACCAACAAAAAGGTGTTATGCCCATGAGGCATGGGATTAACCTTTCAAAGTCTATGTGCCCACACACTAAAGATGAGAGGATTCGAATGAGTCAAATCTTATATGCATCGTCTATAGGATCGATCATGTATGCTATGTTATATACGAGGCCTGATGTATCATACGCTTTGAGTGTTATGAGTAGATACCAATCGGATCCTAGTATGGACCATTGGGTGGTTGTCAAGAGAATCCTTAAGTACTTGAGAGGACTAATGATTTGTTCTTGGTATATAGAGGAGGTGATATGGTAGTCAACGAGTATACTGATGCCAGCTTTCAGACATATAAGGATGATTCTAAATCTCAGTCTGGATACATATTCATCTTGAATGGAGGTGTAGTGAGTTGGAAAAGTTCCAAACAAGACACCGTTATTGATTCTACTACGGAGGCAAAGTACATTGCAACTTCTGAAGCATTAAAGGAAGTGATTTGGATCAAGAAGTTCATTACTGAACTTGGAGTAGTTCTGAGCATTATTGAAGCATTACCAGTTTACTACGACAACAATGGCGCCATTGTACAGGTGAAGGAACCATAGTCTCATCAGCGATCCAAGCATGTACTACGTCGTTACCATCTGATCAAAGAGATCATGAGAAGAAGAAATGCACAAATAGAGAATGTTCCCACCAATAGGAATCTAGCAAATCCCTTGACAAAGCCTTTTCCCTAAGAAAAGTTCGAGAGGAAGATAGAGGCCTATGGTATTAGATACTAAGGTGAGTGGTTGTAGGTCAAGTGGGAGTTTGATGTAATTGAGAGGTTTCCTAAGGTAATCGCCTTAGAAGTTATTAATAAAATTCACTATTTGAGTATACATTATCTATATATTCGATTGGATCTTAAACTCATGTACTGAAGTGTTGGGTTTCCGGCACCGCAGCGAGTGTGTGTTCGAAAATGTTTCGTAAACATGTGCACAGCGGAAGAATTAAAAAGCAATAAATCTAATTTATTACAACACACACACCACACGCATGCATAGTACAACATGTGTAGACATGATCATAAATTCAAATTTTGCAATAAAGGAAATTATTCTAGGTATACCTGACGTATCACGTGTAGCGGGAAAGGCATCAACTGGAGCGACTCTCGCTTGAATCGCCTCTATCCATATCCACGCCGAGTATCATTGAGATGACTTCACAAAGCCATGAGCCTCATCTTCGTATGAGTCACTAGCCTCGTGTCGAAGATGATGTGATCGAGAGAACAACACAATCCGAATCAAAATTCGGATTCAAAAATGAGTCCCCAAAACTCACTTCTCTAGAGAGGTATTCGTCAACCGTTTAACGAATCCTTCGTCCTCCACCTATAAGAATTACCGGAGATCGAATCCCCGGGAAGGTTACCACTGTCAGAGCTCCAAACGTCGTCCAAATGACGCTCTGACAAGAAGGAAACAAGCTGTCCAAAAAATTGGACAGCTTTGGTGGAGAACTTGTGCAGGCCAAATAAGGAAAGCTAGGTGCTCACCTTGTCTCCAGAGCCAAGGAAGATCACCGGAGCTCCTCCAGCAGCAGCTAGATGCCGGCCGGTGGGGAGGACGGCAGCTGCTAGATGCCAACTAGTGGAGCTTGGGTGGTGGTGGGTGGCGGCAAGAAGTTGAGCGCCGGCAAGAAGTGGAGAAGAAGAGGAGAGGAAAAGATTTTCCAAAAATACCAAAAACCCTTGGGGCTCTCCAACCTCTAATAGCGCTTTTATAGAGCGCATGTTTCTTGACCATTAAGAAAGCATCTCCTAGCGGTTATTGGTTCATAACCAAAATTCGTTAACCAGCTAATAACTGTTATTTTGTTGTATTATTTTGGCCCTTAATATCACTGTTTTTATCCTCTCGAGTGATTTATTATTGATTATTATCATGTTTTATGAGTTGGACATATTTTTGGACCTTATTGTAAATTCTCCTAATTTTTGGACTTATATGTAAATTTTATCTTTGTTTGTAGGAGATCGAGATGAGCCACTAGACTAGACTCAAGTTGGATCAAATATAGCTTCATCTAGGGTCATAATGGACATTTCAAGATGATTTAATCTGAGCCCTTCATCCAGATCAGAAGGTAAATGAAATCAAGGGTTCAGATCTGTGCATTATGAACCGTCCGAGGAAAGTGATTGATTCTGAGCCATCCATCTGGATCTGGAGTGATCCGGCCCGTACATTAAGATCTACACGTCTTGGTCGTTCATCCGGACCGTTGAATCGTGATTATACCTTCAGACGGATCAGATCCGTCCATTTCAAATCAGACTGATTTCAGCCGTTGGATGGAGCAGCTTAATTAAGGAATTAATATATCCATCAAACCCTAGCTTTTTTGGATGGCTGGGATTAGATGAGGCTCAAATCGGATGGCTGGGAGAAAATCACTAAAACCTTACCTATCTTCCCAAAATCAGCAGAATCGGCAGAAGCGCAGAATCGCGACGAGCGCAGGCGTTCTCTTCCTCACGAGCAACGGCGGCAACCTCTTTTGTTTCCGCGCGAGCGGCGGCGGGATTGCACAGGAGTCGCCGGCGACGCACAGAAGGAGGTTCTTCAATATCGCGACGAGCAGCGCAACTCGAGCCGAGGCATTTTTCCCCCCTGTTCACGTGCGGCAGAGTCTTCTTCCCCACGAGCGGCGGCGACAGTCCGGCAGCTTCTTCCGGCAACCTCCCTTCCGAGATCCGGCAGCAATCCCAACCGATCCTCGATGGCAGTTCCAGATGCGCTGATTGCGGCAACTGATCCAAACCGGGGTGAGGCAAGATTTCGGTGATTCACCTTCACCGGCGTTCCACTCCATTCCGGCGACTGGGATAGGCCTTTCAACATCGCCGAAGTCACCCACAAGTTGTGCCGGATTAGGGCAGTTCCATCTCCAACCGGTGAAGATTCCATTCACTGTCCGGTGAATTCAGATCGCCGGAACAGTGTTCGCGTTCCTCCGTATGTCTGTCCTCACTGCTGCGTCGATCGGGGTAGCTCCGCATTCACCGCCGGAATGGTTGTTCGGGTTATTGTGGTCATCGTGGTGTTACCGATTGCTTATATTTGAATTCAGTCCATTTAATTGGATATTTTACTTTATCATGTTTGTTTTGTTATGGTTAACTTGTTAGGTTATGTTTATCATGTTTAGTTTTGTTTATTATGTTTGATCATGTTTAGTTTAGTTTTCATTTACATTCGACCAACGTGTCGTATAGTGACAGTGTGGTGCCTGATTGAATTGCTTTCGTTATTAGTTTAGATTTTATTTACATTTGACCAGTGCACCGTATAGTGACAGTGCGGTGCTTGGTTGAATTGCTTTCGTTTATTGCAGTTTTCAGTGACTGTTTGATCACTGTACCGTATAGTGACAGTGCGATGCTTGGTTGAATTATTCACCTTTATTTCATGATCATTGTACCGTATAGTGACAATGTGGTGCATGATTACTTACTTTTGCGCATTAGGATAGTTACTTGTTAATTGTTATTTGGTAGTTAGATTTACTTCCTGCAGATTTAATTTCTTTGTCTGTTTACCAGAATTGTTTGACCATTGCATCGTATAGTGACAGTGCGGTGCAAGGTTGAATCGTTCTTGCATTAGGTTAGCTTTGAATAATTGTTTTGATAATTGTAAAAACCCCCAGTGTTTACTTCTATTTAAAAACAAATGTCCAGCCATTAGGTTCGTTGGGAGATGATCCGAGTCAATCCTATACTGCATTAGTGTAGTTAGGGGGTTCGGTAAATAATTTGGGAACGGTATTGCGACAATTAAAAATCATTTCGATCAAAATTTTGGCGTCGTTGCCGGGGAACTTTAATGGGTTCGTTTGTCTTTAAACTGTAGTTTGTTTGTTTGTTTTCTTTTTATTTTGTTATTATTGCCTTTCTTATTATCTATATTTGTTTCTCATTGTATTTGTTTGTGTGGATGACTAGGTCTTCAGGTGATAATCTTCTTGAGTTTTATGCAGCAGTTTTTCTCTTCCCTCAGAGGCCCAGCCTAGGAAGGGGGTTGTTGAAGAAAAGGCTAGGGAATTCCAGGAGCTAACAGATTCCCAAGTATGCCAAGTTTTTCTTTTTTAAGATCTGTGTGTTCCCGAGAAGTTGTACTCTTTCTATGGAGGTAGGAGATACTGTAGTTCGGTTCAGTATTTTGGACGCTTTGAAGCACCCGATGGATGATCATTCTATTCTTAGCGTGGATATAGCTGATGAGCTGAACTGCATGAACTTTATTTCTTAGTCTGTTTTTCATTTGGATATCTTTGCACCTTCTATATTTTATTGTGATTTTATTGATTCTGTTGATTCTGATGTTGATAATGATTTGTTGTTAGGACCTACCTGTGGGCCCTCTTTATTGTAGATAGGGATATGGAATGTGTAGGGACTTGCACGCTTCAGGTGACGCGTCCAAGGATCACTTCCATCAGATGTTTGTAAGAAATGTCATTTCATGGTCAAGTATGGGATATCTTAGGTTATATTATCTCTGTGTATGGTATTGAAGTAGATCCTGCTAGAATTCATCTTATATCTTCTTTATCTTACCCCGCTTCTGTGCGGGAAGTTCGTGCTTTTCTAGGTCATGCAGGTTTCGACGTTTTATCAGAGACTTCAGCAGGATTGCCCCCTACCCTTGACCAACTTGTTGTAGAAGGAGATGGTATTTCAGCTTGACCAGGATTGTGAGGGAGATCGAACCCACCCCCATAGCAGATTCTTTTCCAGATGAGCAGTTTTTCACCTGTAGGGTAAGACACTATGGTATGCAGATCTTTCCATTTATTTAGTTGCCGTGTTGTACCTTCACATTTTACTCATGCACAAGTCCAAAAATTGAAAAGTGATGCTAAGTATTATGTATGGGATGATCTTTATCATTGAAAATTTTGTAGAGATCAGATTATTAGGTGATGTGGACTTGATTATGAGTTTCATTTCATACGTACTTACTTTTTGTTATTTTCTGGCTTGTGGGGGGGGGGGGTACTTTGGACCCCAAAGGACTGCTAGAAAAGTTGTATAGTCTAGTTTGTATTGGCCCACCTTATCTCATGATGCCTCTGAATTCTACAAGTCTTGTTAGCGATGTCAATGAACAGGGAAAATAGGACGTAGAAATGAAATGCCTCAAAAACTTTTGTTATTCTGTGAGATTTTCGATATTTGGGGTATTGATTTTATGGGTCCGTGTCCTGTATCTTTTGGATTTCCATATATTCTGTTGGCATATGATTATGTTTCCAAATGGGTGGAGGCCATCCCCACCAGGACTGATGATTCTCTAGTTGTTGTGGATTTTGTTAGGTCTCATATATTTTGCAGATTTGGAGTTCCCAGGGCGATCATTAGCGATCAAGGGTCTCACTTTTGCAACAGACTCATGAAGTGTCGAGCAAAGAGATCAAGTCTATTCTAGAGAATACGGTGGGGTCAGACATGATGATGCTTCTTCTCTGACATGAAAGGGGAGTGTGTTCTTTTATTTACTGCATTTATTTTCTTCCTTTCATGTTCGGAATAATTTGTGTGGTTGATTGCGTGTTTGCCTGTTTACCTAGGTTTGTTTAGTGTTGTTGTTGAGTCAAATAATATTCTCTATGCATGCCTTAGTATCATTTCAGAGGTGGTAAAAATTAGTTAAGTTTGATCATCAAATTATGGATTTTTGTGTATGATAGGAGACTTCACTTGCATGCAGTCACTTGTTATGATGGTGAACTTTTTATTGACAGTCTAAGCTTGATGTTTATTCACCTAGTGAGGTTACAAGCCATTCTTATCATCTACCCACTTTTGTGTGATAAAACATGTGATTCTTGTTACTCTAGAACTTGCTTTGAGTCTTTTCAAAACTGCAGTAACATTTACTTGCATGAATATGATGAAGGATTTCATTCTTGACTCTTTTTTTGACTTGGTTTGCTTGTGTAATCCACGTGATACTTACTTATTCCATGTCTTACTTGTCATATCTCTTCATTTTCTATCCATTGTCTTTGTATCTTTGTGGATTATCTTTTTTCATATCTATTGTTTTCCATGTTGGAGGAATAGTTTGATGCGTTGTATTGTCCGAGACGGACAAAATTTTTAAGTGTGGGGGAGAAGCTATATTATTTTTGTTGGAAACATGATATGGAAGGCATAATTTTCAGAGGTCATTGGTCTTGAGATGTATTTGTCTGTGATTAGTACTTGAAAAAAAAAAATGGCGCCATTGATGTTTTTTTTGTACAAAAAAAAGAGAGAGAGAGAGAGAAAAAGAGAAAAAAAAATGTGCAATTGTAATGCAGGCAAATGGAATTGCAATGTGTTGGATAAAGTCATTTGATCCTGAATCCAATTCTAAAGTTTCCAATTGTCCTAGCCTCTTCCCATATTACTGGTTATTGAGCATTTCACAGAGCAACTCATCAGGTTTATTTCTCTAATTCTTCTCTTGTTCCCTATTCATTTGTACCTTTGTCTTGTACTTCTCTTTGCATACTTTATCTACAATCTACTTTTGATCTTATTCTGATTCATGTATGAGATGTATTGATAGCAGTAGAGAAGTAGATGATAAGCAAGCATATGGTAGTACAAAATTGCATGTTGTTTTGAGGGCGCCCCACTCCTACGTTATTATGTGAGCATTAGTGCATTTATCCATTTTGGGAGGTTTTGTATCAGGCTTAGTCTATTTGATTTGACTGTAAATCATCATACATATTGATTGTTGTAGGAGTCAGATCTTTTGACTACCTAGGATCCGGATCGATTTGGTGATCCTAAGTAACTTATTTTTCCTGTCTTTGAATTATTGATCTAGGTATTGTTTGGGGAATGAGTGATGGAGTTAGTGTGTCATTGTTTTTGTTATTGCACGGGACGCGCAAAAATAAGTATGGGGGAATTGATAACTGTCATTTTGTTGTATTATTTTGGTCCTTAATATCACTGTTTTTATCCTCTCGAATGATTTATTATTGATTATTATCATGTTTTATGAGTTGGATATATTTTTGGACCTTATTGTAAATTCTCCTAATTTTTGGACTTATATATAAATTTTATCTTTGTTTGTAGGAGATCGAGATGAGCCACTGGACTAGACTCAAGTTGGATCAAATATGGCTTCATCTAGGGTCATAATAGACATTTCAAGATGATTTAATCTGAGCCCTTCATCAAGATCAGAAGGTAAATGAAATCAAGGGTTCAGATCTGAGCATTATGAACCGTCCGAGGAAAGTGATTGATTCTGAGCCATCCATCTAGATCTGGAGCGATCCGTCCCATACATTAAGATCTACACGTCTTGGTCGTTCATCCGGACCGTTGGATACTGATTATACCTTCAGACGGATCAGATTCGTCCATTTCAAATCAGACTGATTTTAGCTGTTGGATGGAGCAGCTTAATTAAGAAATTAATATATCCATCAAACCCTAGCTTGTTTGGACGGTTGGGATCAGATGAGGCTCAAATCGGACGGCTGGGAGAAAATCACTAAAACCTTACCTATCTTCCCAAAATCAGCAGAATCGGCAGAAGCGCAGAATCGCGACGAGCGCAGGCGTTCTCTTCCTCGCAAGCGACGGCGGCAACCTCTTCTGTTTCCACGCGAGCAGCGGTGGGATTGCACAGGAGTCGCCGGCGACGCACAGAAGATGGTTCTTCAATATCACGACGAGCAGCGCAACTCGATCCGAGGCGTTTTTTCTCCCTGTTCACGTGCGACAGAGTCTTCTTCCCCACGAGCGGCGGCGACAGTCCGGCAGCTTCTTCCGGCGACCTCCCTTCCGAGATCCGGCGGCAATCCCAACTGATCCTCGACGGCAGATCCAAATGCGCTGATTGCGGTAGCTGATCCGAAGCGGGGTGAGGCAGGATTCCGGTGATTCACCTTCACCGGCGTTCCACTCCATTCCGGCGACTGGGATAGTCCTTTCCACATCGCCGGAGTCACCCACCAGCTATGCCGGATTATGGCAGTTCCATCTCCAACCGGTGAAGATTCCATTCACTGTCCGGTGAATTCAAATCGCCGAAACAATGTTCACGTTCCTCCGTATGTCCGTCCTCCGTGCTGCGCCAATCGGGGCAGCTTCGCATTCACCGCCGGAATGGTTGTTCTGGTTATTGTGGTCATCGTGGGGTTACTGATTGCTTATATTTGAATTCAGTCCATTTAATTTGATATTTTACTTTATCATGTTTGTTTTGTTATGGTTAACTTGTTAGGTTATGTTTATCATGTTTAGTTTTGTTTATTATGTTTGATCATGTTTAGTTTAGTTTTCATTTACATTCGACCAACGTGCCGTATAGTGACAGTGCGGTGCCTGATTGAATTGCTTTCGTTATTAGTTTAGATTTTATTTACATTTGGCCAGTGCACCATATAGTGACAGTGCGGTGCTTGGTTGAATTGCTTTCGTTTATTGCAGTTTTCAGTGACTGTTTGATCACTGTACCGTATAGTGACAGTACGGTGCTTGGTTGAATTGTTCACCTTTATTTCGTGATCATTGTACCGTATAGTGACAGTGCAGTGCATGATTACTTACTTTTGCGCATTAGGATAGTTACTTGTTAATTGTTATTTGGTAGTTAGATTTACTTCCTGCAGATTTAATTTCCTTGTCTATTTACTAGAATTGTTTGACCATTGCATCGTATAGTGACAGTGCGGTGCAAGGTTGAATCATTCTTGCAATAGGTTAGCTTTGAATAATTGTTTTGATAATTGTAAAAACCCCCAGTATTTACTTCTGTTTAAAAACAAACGTCCAGCCATTAGGTTCGTTGGGAGACAATCCGAGTCAATCCTATACTGCATTAGTGTAGTTAGGGGGTTCGGTAAATAATTTGGGAACGGTATTGCAACAATTAAAAAATCGTCCTATCACCCGCTCCAATAACTTAAGTTAAAATAACCGCATTGGTCTATTTTAAGTTAAAACGAACCGAACCAACTTTGGTTCATTCGTTTAAAACAAACCAAAAGCCTTTGGTTTATTTTTCCACCATTGGATTAGAACCAAACCAATTTGGTTCATTCATCATGTCTTCAAAAGACACGACCCATCCACGCTTCCAATGCGATTGAAACGATTTCATGTTCACTCCTCGTTTGGTCCAACCAAACTTAGTTTCTCTCGATGTGAGAATCTCATTCTCAAGCTCGTTTTAAATCCTTTGGATTACTCTCGTTGTGTGTGTGACCAAATAGGTTCTCGGTTTATATTGGTCATCTATAATTAACCATTAATTATAGAACGATCATGAGTGGCACCTAGTAGTACATCATGATCCCCAATTAATCGAAAAGATCAATAGTTGATCCAGAACTATTTCTGAAACCCTTCAGCAACTACAATGAATCGTGCCCTGTTCCCTCCACGCATCTTATACCCACTTGGTTCAAAACATGGTCTATAGTATCAGTCCCCACTAGGTTGACTACGTCACACCTAGCCCAAGTATCATTTCCTCATCCAACAGATTCTATTTACTACACATGTATCCAAGAGTACCTTACTCTAAACATGTAATGCTTTGGCCAAAGACTTTAGTAACAATCCGACGAGAGGCCCTGGGAATACATCACCTAACAAGGAGTGGTGAATCCTTTATAGACTATTCAAACACCTTCGATCACTTCGACATATACCCAATCATCCTGGGTCCACATCTCCTCAGAGATGCTTGCTTAAGATGTCAAATCATAAGTTTTCATGACCAAGATGACTTGAATACCACAAGTCAAAAGAACATCGCACTTAAGCTTCAGTAAGATCTTCATTGACATATCTATATATGCAGAGAACCATATGAAGTCTTACAACTAGTCACTCCAATGAACTAGTTACCATAACTAGCATCCACGATTAACTCCGGACATCAGAATGTCTTCAGCCAGTGAGAATCAGCTGCTTGGATACACCAAGGAGTATACCTCGTACTAGTCTTGATAGAATTGATGGTGTCCAAATCCATCAATTCATTGACTAGGGATAATTCTGATACATCACAATGATGCATGTAGAGATACTTGTTGGGTTTTTCCGAGCCGCAAAAATGGCTTTTTGCGTTGCGGAAACCTCGGAAGCCCCGGCCACGGATCCGTGCGAAGATGTATTAAAACTAAAACATGTATGTGCTTATATAAAACCCTAGATCTACCTTAGATCTATATGATAAGGACGTTACCCTCGATGCGACGCCCTTCGCAAATCCCGCTCGTCCAAAAGGTTCGCCGAAACTCAAGAGCGTCAAGTGCATACTCCTCTATTGGTATCCACACAAGCAAAAGGTGGAGAAAAGCAATCTTGAGTGTGCTAGCACTCCTTAGATGCTCGGCAAGATGAGGAAGGAGAGAGGGAGAGCTTGAGGGAAGTTGATCCAAGGAAGAAGATGAAGTTGTGTGTAACTCACCCAAATGAATTCAACCAACAAAACTCCCAAAGTGGCCGGCCACTTCAAGGCTTGGGAGGTTACATGCATGCATGTAACTCCCATGGCTCTTGGTCTCCCTCATGAGGTGGCACGATATGATAAGTCAATGATGATGTGGAGCATCATCATTGGCCGGCCATGCCAAGTCATCATCATGACATGACATTTGGTCAAGTCAAACTTGACCGTTCATCTTCCCTCTCAAGTCAAGTCAAACTTGACCTATAATCTCCCATGGTTGACTCAAATCTAACAACAGGTGATGTTTGACGAAGCCAAAGTATGCAACTCCTTATGTAGGGAACCATGGTGACTTCAGCTCTAAGGACTAATAGTCATACTAATAGCCACATGAGAAAGTATATGACACTCATATAACAATCCATGATACTTTCTCATGGCGGGTCATTCAAAATACATTCTCCAATGTATACCCATGTGTCAACTTGATATCTCATATCCTTGACTTGTGAGATCAAGTCATCATGTTGACCTACATGCTAGTCTCTATGCATTAACATTGTCCCTGAATGTTAATACTTGGCTAGGAATGATTAAGAGTAGTGTTCTCTATATCATCTCATTATCGATTCAACCAATCGATTGATATAGATAAGAACCTACTACTCAAGAACATTATTATATTTAGTTATTTAGCACCAATACAAGTAAATATAATAATCATGCCTTTATAAATAGGAATATGATACAATAAAGTCCATACAACAATCATCACATGATTGGCTCTAGGGCTTTCACTAACAATCTCCCACTAGCACTAGTGTCAATCACCGTAGTATCTAATACCCAATGACCTAGTGTGACTATCATGCTTTTTCTGTGTCAAAGCCTTAGTCAAGGGATCTGCGATGTTAGCCTTTGTGGGTACTCTGCAAATCTTCACATCTCCTCTGTCAACAATCTCTCGAATGAGATGGAAACACTGATATATTCGACCTCTGTTGTAGAATCAATAACTATGTCCTGCTTGGAACTCTTCCAGCTCACAATGCCACTATTCAAGCAAAACACGAACCCTGACTGCGATCTATAATCATCCAGGTTAGTTTGGAAGTTGGCATCGCTGTAACCCTTTACAGCTAGCACCTCATCGCCTCCAAATATCAAGAAATATTCTTTAGTCCTTCTCAAGTACTTAATAATATTCTTGACTGCTATCCAGTGACGCTCACCTGGATCTGACTGGTATCTACTCATCATGCTCAAAGCATACGAGACATCAGGATGAGTACACAGCATGGCGTACATGATAGATCCAATAGCAGATGCATGAGGGATCTTATCCATGCGGTCTCTCTCCTCTCTAGAAGAGGGACTTTGAGTCTTCGAAAGACTCACACCATGTGATATCGGCAGAAGTCCCTTCTTGGAATTCTGCATGGCAAACCATAGTAATACCGTGTCAATGTATGTACTCTGACTTAGGCCAAGAAATCTCTTAGATCTATCTCTATAGATCTTGATGCCTAAAATACAGGCTGCTTCACCTAAGTCCTTCATTGAGAAGCACGTCCCTAGCCAAGTCTTCACAGACTGTAGCGAAGGGATGTCATTCCCAATGAGTAGTATGTCATCCACATATACAATACAAGGAAGACAACTATATTCCCATTAACCCTTTAATAGACACAGGGTTAATCTTCAATCTTGATGAAACCAAACTGTTTGATCGCATCATAGAATCGAAGATTCCAGCTCCGAGAGGCATGCTTTAGCCCAAAAATGGACCTTTGCAGCTTGCATACTTTCTCAGTATGTTGTGGATCTTCAAAACCCTCAGGTTGTGTCATGTACACATCCTCGAGTAAGTTTCCATTCAGAAACGCGATTTTGACATCCATCTGTCAAATCTTATAATCGTGGTATGCTGCAATAGCAAGCAAGATCTGAATGGACTTAAACATCGCCACTGGAGAAAAGGTTTCATCATAGTCAATACCATGAATCTGCTTGAAACCTTTAGCCACCAATCAGCCCTTATAGGTATGCATAAGTCCATTCATGTCAGTCTTTCTCCTAAAGACCCACTTACACCCAATGGGTTTGACCCCTTCAGGTGGATCAACCAAAGTTCATACTTGGTTGGTGTACATGGATTCCATCTAGGATCTCATGGCCTCTAGCCATTTCTCAGAATATGGGCTCATCATAGCTTCCTGATAGGAGGTAGGCTCATTCTCAATGAGCATAACGTCATCATGGTCAGACAAGAGAAATGAATATCTCTCAGGCTGATGACGTACCCTATCAGATTTGCGAAGAGATAGGTCTACCTAAACAGGTGGTTGTTCCACAACTCCTTGT
Organism: Wurfbainia villosa; assembly: GCA_025175895.1. Taxonomy (NCBI): domain Eukaryota; kingdom Viridiplantae; phylum Streptophyta; class Magnoliopsida; order Zingiberales; family Zingiberaceae; genus Wurfbainia; species Wurfbainia villosa. Next base: position 67,177,110 of record CM046003.1, on the reverse strand, counting down.
GCAACAACCTCATCACCCACAACACTTTGTGGTTCCTGTTCAACCTCCATCAAGGCCTCAGTGCTATGGTCATTATCTTGAATTTCTTCAAGATCGAACGTACTCCCACTAGTTTTTCTAGAAACAAAATCCCTTTCAAGAAAAACCCCAGTCTTTGCTATAAACACTTTGAGCTGACTGGGAATGTAGAAGTAATATCCCTTTGTATCCTTGGGATATCCAACAAAATAGTACCTATCGGATTTGGGTCCCAATTTGTCCGAGACTTGACGTCGAACGTAAGCCTCACAACCTCAAATCCTCATGAAAGACATCTTGGGATTTCTCCCTGTCCATATCGTATATGGTGTCTTTATGACAGTCTTGGATGGTACACGGTTGAGGGTAAAGATTGTTGTGTCTAGAGCATATCCCCAAAAGGATACAGGAAGATCTATGTGACTCATCATAGATCGTACCATATCTAATAGGGTACGATTCCTCTTTTCGGATACACCATTCCACTGTGGTGTTCCAGGAGGAGTGAGTTGGGATAGAATCCCACACTCAGCTAGATAGTCACGAAACTCATGGCTAATATATTCACCACCTCGATCTGATCGAAGTATCTTAATACTCTTGCCAAGCTGGTTTTGTACTTCATTCTTGATTTCTTTGAACTTTTCAAAAGATTCTGATTTATGTGTCATAAGATACACATAACCATATCTACTGAAGTCATCAGTAAATGTAATGAAGTACCTGTAACCACCTCTAGCAGCAACATTGAAAAGACCACATACATCACTATGTATAAGTCCTAACAAATCTGTTGCTCTTTCGCTGTGTCCACTAAAGGGAGTCTTGGTCATCTTGCCTAAAAGGCAAGACTCGCATGTCTCATATGATTCAAAATCAAATGAGTCTAGCAGCCCATCCTTATGGAGTTGAGATAAGCGACTCTCATTTATGTGACCTAAGTGACAATGCCAGAGATAGATTTGGTTCATCTCATTTGACTTGAACCTTTTGGCACTTATGTTATAGATAGGGCTCTCTAAGTCTAGAAAGTAGAGTTCGTTCATTAGAGGTGCACTACAATAGAACATATCATTTAAATAAACTAAACAACATTTGTTCTTTATTATAAATGTAAATCCTTTCTTGTCCAAACAAGAAACCGAAATTATGTTCTTAGTCAAAGCAGGCACATAACAACATTCATCTAATTCTAGTACAAGCCCAGAGGGCAGAGATAGATCATAAGTTCCTACAGCAACAGCAGCAACCCTTGCTCCATTACCTACTCATAGGTCCACCTCACCCTTTGTCAATGCCCTGCTATTTCTCAGCGCCTGCAAATTGGTACAAATGTGAGATGCACATCCGGAATCTAATACCCATGATGAAGAAATAGATAGATTGACTTCTATAACATTTATACCTGAAGTAGAAGTCTCACTTCTTTTCTTCTTAAGATCTTCTAGGTAAGCTTTGCAATTACGCTTCCAGTGCCCAGCTTCCTTGCAGTGGAAGCAAGCCCCTTCCTTGGCTACCCCTCCTTTGGGTTTAAGTTCTTTGTCTTTGCCCTTGTCTTGAGACTTTCCCTTACCTTTAGGCTTACCCTTGCCTTTCTTTTTGTGCACCATCAAAATGGTGTCAGATTTTCCCTTCTTAAGGTTAAGCTCAGCAGTTCTCAACATGCTGAGCATCTCAGGTAGTGGCTTATCAATTTCATTCATGTTGTAATTCATGACAAATTGATTGTAGGCTTATGGCAAAGATTGCAAGATCAGGTCAGTGGTCATCTCTTGGCCAAGTGGGAATCCCAGCCTTTGTAGGTTTTCTACGTACCCAATCATCTTAAGTACATATGGACCTACGGGAGTCCCTTCTTGCATTTTGGACCCAAACAATACCTTAGAGACTTCATATCTCTCATGCCTTGCTTGTCCTTGATATAGTTGACGAAGATGTCCAACCATATCATAAGCATTCATGAACTTGTGTTGCTTCTGAAACTCAGAATTCATGGTCGCGAGCATTAGACATGACACATCTAATGCATCATCTTGATGCTTCTTGTAAGCATCTTTGTCAGCTCGCGAGGCAGTGGCAGGAGGTGCCTCCGGAATGGGCTGCTCTAGGACGTACAGCTTCCTTTATTGGGTGAGAACAATTCTCAAGTTCCTGTACCAATCCAGAAAATTTGCTCTATTGAGCTTGTCCTTCTCAAGGACAGAACGCAGAGAGAGAGTGTTCGTGTTTGTCGACATAGTTATCTACAACATACAATGCAGAGAATTAATATCATATTCCTTTTATCATTTAATTAGGCCTTTAATCAAATGATGCTCCCACTGAATTATAGGAATTTTGTAGAATCGAGTTATGGATGTGGTCAAACCACATTACTAGATTCATACAAACTAGCTATAATTCTTGCGGGACAAGATCCACATCATACTAAGCCTTGAGTTAGCTTTGGCTAAATTGCCCAAGACTTAGTACGATCGGTGGGTAACACATTACCGATTACATCTCTATGCAACTCTTGTTTATAGGATCAAGACCCACATTTACAAAAGACCTTGAGTTATCTTTGGCTAAATCACCCAAGATTTAGTATAAATGCGATCTTATCCTATCTTTCCAACGGTTGGAATATGCCTATAGTTCTACTCGATCCAATTGAGTTAACTAGTTTTGCTCAATCTAATTGAGCTTACTCTAACCCAAGCGTGATAGGCGGGACCAAGATTATCCCTCCGCACCCTACCAAGATAATATGCATTGCTCTGCTTTGGCAGATTCAACAACAACAAATGATCGAGGTAGTGATGGGTATCAAGGCTCGGTAGGCATTTTCGAGTTGATTCGATTATGATCTAATCTAATCGTAATGTGTATCATATACGCATTGAGGCCTTTATTATCCTATATTAGCATGCATCACATACATACATACATACATTATTCTAGCATGCATCATATATATACAAGAAAATTATCCTAGCATGCATCATATACATACAAGCTTTATTCTACTAGCATGCATCACATACATACAAGCAAAATCAAATATATATATATGTATATATCAACATATATATATATACATTTAACTGTGATGTGGTCATGGCCCTACTATGATCTTCTCAAGCCAATGAGAAGATCGAACAGTCAACCTAAGGCTAGCGGCTTCTCCAAGCGCTTCCTTTGACCGCCATGTGTCGTCGGCACCCTTCTCGTAAATTCGTCTACAAGTGGACTTTCCACCGCTCCATTTTGTACATTACAAATATGAAACTCGAGTTACATTTGAGTCTAAAACTATTTACAACTAGAATTTCAAAAGAATAGGTACAACGCGCAGGTCGCATACACTATACAACACGCACAACCATAAAAACGGCACACAGACCGTATTATGAATTACAACACACATATTCCAATCAAATTGGGGTCATTGGTCCATGACAATCACAGAATTATACATAATTCTAAATTATGCATTTTTACAGAAAATTTCTATAACTTTTTCTAATTTTTTTTTTTCAAATTTATGAGTCACCTCTCCGTAACGGTCCCGCTAATTTTTTTTTTCAAATTTATGAGTCACCTCTCCGTAACGGTCCCGCTAAGTGGTTTCCGGGCGTAATCGCGGGACAAGGCCCCTTTCGGGGATAGGGGCAGCACCCATACTCACAAAATTAACTTCACGATTGTCCCTATTACGATCCTACAACGACTTAAGTCACTGTCCCAAAAACCTAAAGCGAGAACTCACCGTTTTGGAGAGTTTTTCTCGACGGTTGAAGCCTACAAGTGTCCCAACACTCGTTGCTTCGACTCTTCGAGAAAAATACCCAAAAATTATATAAAATTAGGAAATTTACAGAAACATAAAAATCTGTAATTTTTATATCTAATATAAAAACTACAAAAATGAAACACATACATGCTTCGCACGTGGCTCTGATACCACTGTTGGGTTTTTTCGAGCCGCAAAAATGGCTTTTTGCGTTGCGGAAACCTCGGAAGCCCCGGCCATGGATTCGTGCGAAGATGTATTAAAAATAAAACATGTATGTGCTTATATAAAACCCTAGATCTACCTTAGGTTTATATGATAAGGATGTTACCCTCGATGCGACGCCCTTCGCAAATCTCGCTCATCCAAAAGGTTCGCCGGAACTCAAGAGCGTCAAGTGCACACTCCTCTATTGGTATCCACACAAGCAAAAGGTGGAGAAAAGCAATCTTGAGTGTGCTAGCACTCCTTAGATGCTCGGCAAGATGAGGAAGGAGAGAGGGATAGCTTGAGGTAAGTTGATCCAAGGAAGAAGATGAAGTTGTGTGTAACTCACCCAAATGAATTCAACCAACAAAACTCCTAAAGTGGTCGGCCACTTCAAGGCTTGGGAGGTTACATGCATGCATGTAACTCCCATGGCTCTTGGTCTCCCTCATGAGGTGGCACCATATGATAAGTCAATGATGATGTGGAGCATCATCATTGGCTGTCCATGCCAAGTCATCATCATGACATGGTATTTGGTCAAGTCAAACTTGACCTTTCATCTTCCCTCTCAAGTCAAGTGAAACTTGACCTCTAATCTCCCATGGTTGATCAAATCTAACCACTTGACTCAAGTCAATTTAGTTTAATGAATCTCTATTCATTAATTTAAATTGATTTGATGAATCAAATCTAAATTAGACTCATTCAACACTTGAATCAACTTGAGTATAACTCAATTAGTCTAATTTGGATTACTCTTAATCCAATTTGGTTCATCCCATGAACCTAATCCTCATGGTTCATCATATGAACCTAATCTCCATCTAATTGCCCTTATGTGTGTAACCCTATAGGTTCTTGTAACGTTGGCAATGTCCCTAAACCGATTTAGGAACATAAGCAATGAGCGGTATCTAGCAACACATCATTGCTACCCAAGTTACAAGAATGTTGAGCTCCAACATCACTTTTGTGACTACTAATTGTGACTCTCACAATATGTGACAATGTCCCTATATCCTTGACATCTAGATTGACCAATCGAGGCATAGACCGTGTCATCCTCGGTACAATCTATATCTTGAACTCCAAGTAGACTCACTCTAATCAAATGAGCTCGATATCTCATATTGACTCATTTGGGCATGGCCATGCACATCATGGTCTAACTCTATCAAGAATATCGATGTCACCCCCGTCATATAGGAGGGATAGATCCCATCTACATCACTCACATCCCTCCGCATAATTTGTTACATACCCAGTAATCGCCTTTATAGACCACCCATTTACAGGTGACGTTTGACGAAGCCAAAGTATGCAACTCCTTATGTAGGGAACCATGGTGACTTCAGCTCTAAGGACTAATAGTCATACTAATAGCCACATGAGAAAGTATATGACACTCATATAACGATCCATGATACTTTCTCATGGCGGGTCATTCAATATACATTCTCCAATGCATACCCATGTGTCAACTTGATATCTCATATCCATGACTTGTGAGATCAAGTCATCATGTTGACCTACATGCTAGTCTCTATGCATTAACATTGTCCCTGAATGTTAATACTTGGCTAGGAATGATTAAGAGTAGTGTTCTCTATATCATCTCATTATCGATTCAACTAATCGATTGATATAGATAAGAACCTACTACTCAAGGACATTATTATATTTAGTTATTTGACACCAATACAAGTAAATATAATAACCATGCCTTTATAAATAGGAATATGATACAATAAAGTCCATACAACAATCATCACATGATTGGCTCTAGGGCTTTCACTAACAATCTCCCACTAGCACTAGTGCCAATCACCGTAGTATCTAATACCCAATGATCTAGTGTGGCCATCATGTTTTTTCTATGCCAAAGCCTTGGTCAAGGGATCTGCGATGTTAGCCTCTGTGGGTACTCTGCAAATCTTCACATCTCCTCAATCGACAATCTCTCGAATGAGATGGAAGCACTAATATATTCGGCCTCTGTTGTAGAATCACTAATTGTGTCCTTCTTGGAACTCTTCCAGCTCACAGCGCCACTATTCAAGCAAAACACGAACCCTGACTGCGATCCATAATCATCCTGGTTAGTTTGGAAGTTGGCATCGCTGTAACCCTTTACAGCTAGCTCCTCATCGCCTCCAAATATCAAGAAATATTCTTTAGTCCTTCTCAAGTACTTAAGAATATTCTTGACTGCTATCCAGTGACGCTCACCTGGATCTGACTGGTATCTACTCGTCATGCTTAAAGCATACGAGACATCAAGACGAGTACACAGCATGGCGTACATGATAGATCCTATAGCAGATGCATAAAGGATCTTATCCATGCAGTCTCTCTCCTCTCTAGAAGAGGGACTTTGAGTCTTCGAAAGACTCACACCATGTGATATCAGCCGAAGTCCCTTCTTGGAATTCTGCATGGCAAACCGTAGTAATACCGTGTCAATGTTTATACTCTGACTTAGGCCAAGCAATCTCTTAGATCTATCTCTATAGATCTTGATGCCTAGAATACAGGCTGCTTCACCTAAGTCCTTCATTGAGAAGCACGTCCCTAGCCAAGTCTTCACAGACTGTAGCGAAGGGATGTCATTCCCAATGAGTAGTATGTCATCCACATACAATACAAGGAAGACAACTGTATTTCCATTAACCCTTTTGTAGAAACAGGGTTCATCTTCATTCTTGATGAAACTAAACTGTTTGATTGCATCATCGAATCGAAGATTTTAGCTCCGAGAGGCTTGCTTTAGCCCATAAATGGACCTTTGCAGCTTGCATACTTTCTCAGTATGCTGTGGATCTTCAAAACCCTCAGGTTTTGTCATGTACACATCCTCGAGTAAGTTTCCATTCAGAAACGCGGTTTTGACATCCATCTGCCAGATCTCATAATCGTGGTATGCTGCAATAGCAAGCAAGATCCGAATGGACTTAAACATCGCCACTGGAGAAAAGGTTTCATCATAGTCAATACCATGAATCTGCTTGAAACCTTTAGCCACCAATCGGCCCTTATAGGTATGCGTAAGTCCATCCATGTCAGTCTTTCTCCTAAAGACCCACTTACACCCAATGGGTTTGACCCCTTCAGGTGGATCAACCAAAGTCCATACTTGGTTGGTTTACATGGATTCCATCTCGGATCTCATGGCCTCTAGCCATTTCTCAGAATCTGGGCTCATCACAGCTTCCTGATAGGAGGTAGGCTCATTCTCAATGAGCATAACGTCATCATGGTCAGACAAGAGAAATGAATATCTCTCAGGCTGACGACGTACCCTATCAGACCTGCGAAGAGGTAGGTCTACCTGAACAGGTGGTTGTTCCACAACTCCTTGTGCAACAACCTCATCACCCACAACACTTTGTGGTTCCTGTTCAACCTCCATCAAAGCCTCAGTGCTATGGTCATTATCTTGAATTTCTTCAAGATCGAACGTACTCCCACTAGTTTTTCTAGAAACAAAATCCCTTTCTAGAAAAACCCCAGTCTTTGCTACAAACACTTTGTGCTGACTAGGAATGTAGAAGTAATATCCCTTTGTATCCTTGGGATATCCAACAAAATAGAACCTATCGGATTTGGGTCCCAATTTGTCTGAGACTTGATGTCGAACATAAGCCTCACAACCTCAAATCCTCATGAAAGACATCTTGGGATTTCTCCTGTCGTTGTGCTTCGTTCAGTTACGTATTGCTGTGCTACAATTGCCCGGGAGGCTGCATGTACGGCATCCCAAAAGGATGGGTGCCTTAAAGGTTTTTAAGATCTATATGACTCATCATAGATCGTACCATATCTAATAAGTGCGATTCCTCCTTTGGATACACCATTCCACCTTTGTGGTGTTCGGGAGGAGTGAGTTGGGATAGAATCCCACACTCAGCTAGATAGTCACGAAACTCATGGCTAAGGTATTCACCACCTCGATCTGATCGAAGTATCTTAATACTCTTGCCAAGCTGGTTTTGTACTTCATTCTTAAATTTTTTGAACTTTTCAAAGGATTCTGATTTATGTGTCATAAGATACACATAATCATATCTACTGAAGTTATCAGTAAATGTAATGAAGTACCTGTAACAACCTCTAGCAGCAACATTGAAAGGACCACATACATCACTATGTATAAGTCCTAACAAATCTGTTGCTCTTTTGCTGTGTCCACTAAAGGGAGTCTTGGTCATCTTGCTTAAAAGGCAAGACTCGCATATCTCATATGATTCAAAATCAAATGAGTCTAGCAGCCCATCCTTATAGAGCTGGGATAAGCGACTCTCATTTATGTGACCTAAGCGACAATGCCAGAGATAGATATGGTTCATCTCATTTGACTTGAACCATTTGGCACTTATGTTATAGATAGGGCTCTCTAAGTCTAGAAAGTAGAGTTCGTTCATTAGAGGTGCACTACAATAGAACATATCATTTAAATAAACTAAACAACATTTGTTCTTTATTATAAATGTAAATCCTTTCTTGTCCAAACAAGAAATCGAAATTATGTTCTTAGTCAAAGCAGGCACATAACAACATTCATCTAATTCTAGTACAAGCCCAGAGGGCAGAGATAGATCATAAGTTCCTACAGCAACAGCAGCAACCCTTGCTCCATTGCCTACTCGTAGGTCCACCTCGCCCTTTGTCAATGCCCTGCTATTTTTCATTGATGCGCACATTGGTACAAATGTGAGATGCACATCCGTATCTAATACCCATGATGAAGAAATAGATAGATTGACTTCTATAACATTTATACAGTAGAAGTCTCACTTCTTTTCTTCTTAAGATCTTCGGGTAAGCTTTGCGATTCGCTTCCGATTGTCCGGCTTCCTTGCGGTGGAAGCAAGCCCCTTCCTTAGCTACCCCTCCTTTGGGTTTAAGTTCTTTGCCTTTGCCCTTGGCTTGGGACTTTCCCTTACCTTTAGGCTTGCCCTTGCCTTTCTTTTGTGCACCATCAAAATGGTGTGATTTTCCCTTCTTAAGGTTAAGCTCTGTGATTCTCAACATCTTTGAGCATCTCGGCGATGGCTTATCAATTTCATTCATGTTGTAATTCATGACAAATTGATTGTAGGCTTGTGGCAAGATTGCAAGATCAGTCGTGGCGACAACTCTTGGCAGTGGGAATCCCGACCTTTGTAGGTTTTTCGTACCCAATCATCTTGAGTACATATGGACCTCACGAGTCCCTTCTTGCATTTTGGACCCAAACAATGCCTTAGAGACTTCATATCTCTCATGCCTTGCTTGTCCTTGATATAGTTGACGAAGATGTCCAACCATATCATAAGCATTCATGAACTCGTGTTGCTTCTGAAGCTCAGAGTTCATTGTCGCGAGCATTAGACATGACACAACTAATGCATCATCTTGATGCTTCTTGTAAGCATCTTTGTCCATGAGGCGATGGCGGGAGGTGCCTCGGAATGGGCTCCGGGGCGTCTGACTTCCTTTCTTGGGTGAGAACAATTCTCAGGTTCCTGTACCAGTCCAGGAAATTTGCTCCATTGAGCTTGTCCTTCTCAAGGACAGAACACAGAGAAAGAGTGTTCGTGTTTGTCGACATAGTTATCTACAACATACAATGCAAAGAATTAATATCATATTCCTTTTATCATTTAATTAGGCTTTTAATCAAATGATGCTCCCACTGAATTATAGGAATTTTGTACAATCGAGTTATGGATATGGTCAAACCACATTACTAGATTCATACAAACTAGCTATAATTCTTTCGGGACAAGATCCACATCATACTAAGCCTTGAGTTAGCTTTGGCTAAATCGCCCAAGACTTAGTACGATCGGTGGGTAACACATTACCGATTACATCTCTATGCAACTCTTGTTTATAGGATCAAGACCCACATTTACAAAAGACCTTGAGTTTGTTAGGGCAATCTCTTGGCATGATAAGGTTTTGATGTGTGTGGCAAAGGGTTTAAGTTAGGGTGTTAGTGTGATTTGATATGTGCGTTGGAGTCTTGCAGGGCTTAGTAATTCGCACATGAAGCCGTGGCGAATTTCACAACTCATGACTCGGTCCTTGAGTCGGTGAAGGATGGCTTTACGGAAGCCGTGCGCTTGGAGCATCCGAGGGACCATCGGACGAGGAGCTTGGAGTGAAGCCAGAGGAAGTAGACTTCGAGGCAAGAGACGCGAAGGAGCATTGCAGAGTCGTGCGCCTGATGCTGCCGAGGGACGTGGCCGCGAACGAAGAGAACTTCGAAGGCGAGGGACTCCGAGAGATGAGAGTGAGCGAATGTAACCCGGGAAGGGGTAGCTCTTAGGTGAAACTTGGTCATTTGGCTAAGTGTCGGATGGGATTTCCCGACACCAGTCGACTACCATGGAATGGTAGTCGATCGCTTCCGATCGAGCGTGGTTCATTGGTATTCGATCGAGTGTTTTGAGGCCGAGTCGGATCATCATATGTCGGGCTTGCCAGATCATCGATCGTTGGCGGCGATCGGTAGTCGAAGGGTTGGCCACAGAACCACTCGTAGCCGTAGGCGTCGACTACGAGAGTAGTCGGCCCGATGAGGTCTATCAGTCGACTGCCAAGTGTTCCGTTGGACTACAACGGTCGAGATTCGACGTGTTCGGAGGCCATTGGAGTGGCGACAGTCGACTGCCAAGGGCAGCAGTCGACTGGTGGCGGCCAACGGGAAGAAAAGCTTCCTCTCTATAAAAAGAGAGGGTGTGGGCTTTTGGATGGCTAATGCTCTTACTCCAAACGACCATCCAAGTGCCCCACAAGCTTTAAACTCTTCTTACTTGCTTTTATTTCATTCTTATTGTATGAAGAGTGATCTTGATTGTAAAGGTTACCTCCACCTAGCTTGGTGCAAAGGAGAGACCAATAGTGATTGGTTTTGAAGGAGTGATTCACCTCGGACGAATCAGGACCGTGGATTAGCGGCGTAGCTGTGGACCATGTTACGACATTGTGTTAGCATTGTCTATTTCTTTTGCTTTGTCTTTATTTGTTTAATTTGCTTGTATTGTGTTTTCCGCTTGTGCTAATCTAATTGTAGACGAGCAAATTATGACATCCATCGTAAGAGTGCTATTCACCCCCCTCTAGCCGGCCATTTCGATCTCCAACAAGTGGTATCAGAGCCAAGGAAAGCTTGTCGAGGACTAACCGCCACAACAAGCAACATTCAAAATGGTCGGCTCCAACATCCACCCACCGAAGTTCGACGGCGAATTCTCTTGGTGGAAAAAGAGAATAGAGGTATTTTTTGAAACGGATTTTGATATTATGATTACAATGGAATCCGGTTTCGTTTTGCCTAGGGATGAAGAAGGGAAGCCAATAGAGAAATCTAGGTGGACCAAAAAGCAAAGGGAAGAGCACCTTGCAAACTCAAAAGCCAAGCATCATCTTTTCAATGTGCTCCCCCAACAAGAGATCAACCGAATTGGAGAATGTCTAAGTGCCAAGGAGATGTGGGAGAAGCTAATTGAGCTTCATGAAGGCACATCCGAGGCGAAGCTAGCAAGGAGAGACCTCCTCCGCTCCCAACTCAACAACATTAAACTAGAAAAGGGAGAAAAGGTAATTTCCTTACATTCTCGTTTCAAGGAAATTATAACCGGTTTGTCAAGTGTAGGTGAGAAGTTATCAAACCGGGATATGGTTATGAAGGCTATAGATGCCTTTCCGCGATCCTCAAAGTGGAGCTCCATGGTGGACTCCTTCTATATCTCGAAGAATTTAGAAGTGAGCACCTTGGAGGAGTTCTTCTCAACTATGGAGCTTCATGAAACAAGACTTGAAGGAATACAAGAAGAGTCAAGACCTCAACCTTCAAGGGGAGTAGCATTGATGGCAAATAAAGGGAAAAAGAAGATAGAGATCCCCTCCTCCTCCGATGACGAAGCTTCCTCCTCCTCCTCCATGGATAGCACGGAAGAAGCCTATATGGTAAGGAGGGTAAGACATGCATTAAAAGGTTTTAGATTTAACAAATCAAATGATAGGAATAGGAGACCAAGAGGAAAGATCATATGCTACAATTGCCAAAGAGAGGGCCACATAAGGGACAATTGTCCCCTCCTAAACAAGAGCAAGGAAGAGAGGAAGAAGAAAGAAGAAAAGAAGAAGAAAAAGGGGAACAAGAAAAAGGAAGAAGAAAAGAAGGCAAAGGAAAAGGGGAAGGCCAAAGCATTCAAGGCCAAGACATGGGATGACCCTTCTTCCTCTTCCTCATCCGATGAAGAAGAGCATGTCTACTCCAACCTTGCATTGATGGCTTTCGATGACTTGGATTGCTCCTCCACCGAAAATGAAGAATCAAGCTCAAGTGGAGAGAGCTCAAGTGAAGGGGGAGCCTCTACATCCTCCTCATCCGAAGAAGAAGAAGAGGACATGGAAACTATGGTAACGAATCTAACTCCTAAGAAAATAGTTTCCATGGTTTCTAGCTTAACTAGGGATTTATTTAGAGCTAAGAAGAAGAACAAAAGCATGCTAGATCAAATTAAGGACTTAGAAAATAAACTAGAAAAAGCATGCTTAAATGATGATAATATTTCTTCTAGCTTAAATGATGCATGCTCACATGATAACTATATGCCTTTGGATGTTAGTGATGCATGTATAGAAGAAAATAGGGCTTTAAGAGAGAAAGTAGATTATTTAACCAAAGCCCTAGAAAAGTTTACAATTGGCTCAAACACCTTGAACATGATTATAGGGAGCCAAAGAGCTAGCTTCAATAAGAAAGGCCTAGGATACAAAGAAAAGAAAAATGAAAAGGCCTATAAATGCCTAATTGCTAGGGGACAAGATAAGAAGAAGGTAATAGCTAGAAAATGGATCCCCAAGGAGTATTTAGTGAACCCAATAGGAAAGAACTTATTTTGGGTTCCTAAATCCATTCTTAAGGGTTAGGAAAACCCTAAGATAGTCAACCATATGCATTTCACCTATATCATTTTTGGTTGACTTAGGATAGCGGGACAATATTTTTAAAATAGTGTTGGGTGATGATAATGTGCCCAAAATAGATAATAATGCTTAAATCATGATATTTAATGAAATTGCTATGTATATTTGCAATCATGATTTATGATTTTGATAGTTGGCACATAATCATGAGAAATAGGACTTAAATCATGTTTTAGGTGATACTTGTTTATTATCATGATATAATACCTAATGCATGATAACAATTCAATGAATACATGTGTTTCATGATCATAATGTGAAATTAGTTCATACATGCCTTTATGATCATGAGGAGTGTTAGGATGATACTTAACCTTGATAGAATTGCATAAATATAATGGTTAAGTATATACAAATACCCTCTAGGATGCATCTCACACTCACCATAGGCTACTTTGATTGAAAACTTAGCATGGGTGAGATGTTAGGATGATACAAATGTCCACTAATGCCTATGGCATTTAGATGGTCATTTAAAGTATCAAAATAGCAATAATAGACCAATCATGGGGAAGGCTTATGTTTAATTCATAGACATATTGCCCAAAGATCATTGTTGGATATTTCATATGTTTTCAAAACAAATTCTTACTCTAAAATCTATGTATTCATGTTTTGAAACAATCCAAACCAAGAATTGGTGTTAAAATGGATACTAACATGCTCAAAAACTAGTGGTTTTTAAAGCTTTTGGATTTTTGGCAAATCTCTAGAAATATAATGACCTTTCATGAAAACCTATTTTTCACTGATAAAGAATCTTACAAGAAATATGTTCCCCAAATTTCATGATTTTTTGAATTTTTTGGAATTTTTAATGCATTTCTGAAATTCGGTCCGAAAATCAGAAAGTTCTGAAATACACGCGGCTCATTAGTCCGAACACGATCGGGTGGCTCAAAATCAGACTAGTTAAGGCCGAATTCAGGTTTTAGACTAATTTTTGGTATTTCCCTTCTATTAGACTTGATGCCATGAGTTTATAACTTAGTGTTAATCTTTTTGATGGTGTCAAAAGGGGAGAAATAATTATGTTTAAGTTAATTATAATAGGGGGAGAAATTTGTATGGGGAGTTTCATGGATTAAGGGAGAGTTGCATGTTGTTATATCATGTTTATGTTTACATGCTTTCTTACCTTAGAAATTTCTATCAAATGTTTTTACCTAACTTAAACGGATTGTCACACATCAAAAAAGGGGGAGATTGTTAGGGCAATCTCTTGCCATGATAAGGTTTTGATGTGTGTGGCAAAGGGTTTAAGTTAGGGTGTTAGTGTGATTTGATATGTGCGTTGGAGTCTTGCAGGGCTTAGTAATTCGCACATGGAGCCGTGGCGAGTTTCACAACTCATGACTCGGTCCTTGAGTCGGTGAAGGATGGCTTTACGGAAGTCATGCGCTTGGAGCATCCGAGGGACCGCCGGACGAGGAGCTTGGAGTGAAGCCGGAGGAAGTAGACTTCGAGGCAAGAGACGCGAAGGAGCATTACAGAGTCGTGCGCCTGATGCTGCCGAGGGAAGTGGCCGCGAACGAAGAGAACTTCGAAGGCGAGGGACTCCGAGAGATGAGAGTGAGCGAATGTAACCCGGGAAGGGGTAGCTCTTAGGTGAAACTTGGCCATTTGGCTAAGTGTCGGATGGGAATTTCGACACCGGATCATTGCCATGGAATGGCGATCGCTTCTGAAATCGAACGTGGTTCGACCGTATTCGATCGAGTGTTTTGAGGCCGCCGATCACATATGTGGGGCCGATCGCTAAGATTATCAATCATCGCTGCGCGTGATCGGGTCGAAAGGGTTTGGCCATGAACGCGATCGACGACGGAGCGTGATCGATGAGGTCCATCGATCGCCAAGTGTTCCGTTGGAGTACAACGGTCGAGATCCGACGTGTTCGGAGGTCGTTGGAGGGCGGGCCGCCAATGGCGAGTCGATCGTGGCGCCAACGGAAGAAAAGCTTCTCTCTATAAAAGAGGGTGTGGGCTTTTGGATGGCTAATGCTCTTACTCCAAACGACCATCCAAGTGCCCCACAAGCTTTAAACTCTTCTTACTTGCTTTTACTTCATTCTTATTGTAAGAAGAGTGATCTTGATTGTAAAGGTTACCTCCACCTAGCTTGGTGCAAAGGAGAGACCAATAGTGATTGGCTTTGAAGGAGTGATTCACCTCGGACGAATCGGGACCGTGGATTAGCGGCGTAGCCGTGGACCATGTTACGACATTGTGTTAGCATTGTCTATTTCTTTTGCTTTGTCTTTATTTGTTTAATTTGCTTGTATTGTTGTTTCCGCTTATGCTAATCTAATTGTAGACGAGCAAATTACGACATCCATCGTAAGAGGGCTATTCACCCCCCTCTAGCCGGCCGTTTCGATCTCCAACAGAGTTAGCTTTGGCTAAATCGCCCAAGATTTAGTGTAAATGTGATCTTATCCTATCTTTCCAACGGTTGGAATATGCCTATAGTTCTACTCGATCCAATTGAGTTAACTAGTTTTGCTCAATCTAATTGAGCTTACTCTAACCCAAGCGTGATAGGCGGGACCAAGATTGTCCCTCCGCACCCTACCAAGATAATATGCATTGCTCTGCTTTGGCAGATTCAACAACAACAAATGATCGAGGTAGTGATGGGTATCAAGGCTCGGTAGGCATTTTCGAGTTGATTCGATTATGATCTAATCTAAATGTAATGTGTATCATATATGCATTGAGGCCTTTATTATCCTATATTAGCATGCATCACATACATACATACATACATTATTCTAGCATGCATCATATATATACAAGAAAATTATCCTAGCATGCATCATATACATACAAGCATTATTCTACTAGCATGCATCACATACATACAAGCAAAATCAAATATATATATATGTATATATTAACATATATATATATACATTTAACTGTGATGTGGTCATGGCCCTACTATGATCTTCTCAAGCCAATGAGAAGATCGGACGGTCAACCTAAGGCTAGCGGCTTCTCCAAGCGCTTCCTTTGACCGCCATGTGTCGTCGGCACCCTTCTCGTAACTTCGTCTACAAGTGGAATTTCCACCGCTCCATTTTGTACATTACAAATATGAAACTATTTACAACTAGAATTTCAAAAGAAGAGGTACGACGCACAGGTCGCATACACTATACAACACGCACAACCACAAAAATGGCACGTAGGCCGTATTATGAATTACAACACACATATTTCAATCAAATTTGTTGGTGCAATCGGCCCAGCAGTACCTTGATGGTATTTTGATGATAGACAAAACTCATGACATGGGATTGTCATGGGAAAGTCCAACATGGGTTGGCATGGAAAATCCTGTTGGTGCAACAATGCTCCAAGTATTGATATATGTTTTGATGTTTGGATAATCATCTAAGTTAGGCAATATCTTGTGATCTAATTGCGAAAATGTTTAAGTGACAGGGAAGTCCAAGTATGGTCTTGGCAAAGGAAGTCCAAGTATGATCTTGGCAAAGAAAGTACAAGGGATGGACTTGGCAGCGTAAGACCAAGCTTGTAGTCTTGGCAGCGTAAAGTCCAAGCGAACCTTGGCAAAGGAAGTCCAAAGTAAAGTCTTGGCAGCATAAGTCCAAGCTTGTAGTCTTGGCGGCATAAAGTCCAAGCATTTGGCAACCCAAGACATGACGAAACCGAAGGAAGCTCTTGGAAGCAAAGCGCAAAGGATGAACAAGTCGCGGACTCGGAGGGATCCTAAAGGCGCAAGGCTCATTAAGGAGCTAGAAGGTTGAGTCTAGGTCTAGGGTATAAAATCAAGTGTGAATTACTCATACTTGATGAGTATCAGTCGACTGATACAATGTATCGACCGATCGATCGCGTTCGACTAAGTTAGGTGAAACCCATCACCGATCGCTTTGGTCATGGCCGATCGTGATGTTGCGATCACCGACCGATAAGGCGCAATGGATCGATCAAGAAAATATCGCCATTGCACGCGGCCTCACTCGACGGCCGCTTGATCACTCGGATCGATCACCCATCCGATCGATGGAGGATCGATCGTGATCACCGCCGTTGGAGATTGCTACGAATCTCCACGAAGATCGCGTTTGGTCGTTGGCGATCGATGGTAAGCATCGGATCGATCAGCCCAATGGGAAAAATAGCCCCTCTTCTATAAAAAAGGGGCCATGGGGAGCTTGGTGAAGCTAGTGCTCTTGCTCCCAACTACACCTATGTGCTCACCAAGCTTTCCAAGTGTTTTTAGCAATCCAAAACCTCCTCTTCTCTAATCTTAATCTTCCATCATTGTAAAGAAGAGGAGTGCATCGTAAGATAAGGTTTCTCCACCTTGGTTCATCCAAAGGAGGTTCAAGTGAGGATTGATTAGGGCTAATCCACCTTACGGATTGCCGTGGAGTAGGAGCGTCATCTCCGAACCACGTTACATCGGGTGTTAGCTTTGTTTCTTGCTTTTATTTGTGTTTATATTTGTATTGCTTTCGCTAACGTTTTTGTAGAAAGAAAGAAAGGCTAATCACCCCCCCCCCCCTCTAGCCATTCCAAGGGTCCTAACAAGTGGTATCAGAGCCTGGATTGCTTGGAAGATCTCACCATCAACCAAGACATCAATGGCTCTTCAAGAGGGATATAGCACCGCCAAGCCACCGCTCTTCGACGGGAGTCATTTTATTGGAAAGGTAGGATGAAGTACTATCTTATGAGTAATATTGAAATTTGGCATAGCATTGTAGGTGGCTTGAGGAACCGGTGGATGAACATGGAGACCCTATTCCAAGCAAGGATTGGACAAGGAAATGAACGCAAATTGAATCAAATGCCAAGGCGGTACTCACCATTCAATGCGGCATTACCATGGAGCAACTCAACAAGGTGGGGCCTTTTGAATCCGCCCAAGGCTATGGGAAAATCTCATTGAGCTAAATGAAGGTTCAAGGAGTCAAAGAGGGCCAAGAAGGACCTACTAATTGGACAACTTCAAGCCTTCCAAATGAAGATGCATGAAACCGTAAGCCAAATGCATGGAAGGTTCAAAGAAATTGTTAACGGACTCCATATCATAGGTGAGCGAGTTGACAATCGGGATTTGGTAAGGTATATTTTACAAGAATTTCCTAGAAACTCTTTATGGACTTCTATAGTTGATGCCATTAAGGTAACTAGGGATCTTTCGCAAATTAAAATTGATGAACTATTTTGTGAGTTTGAATTGCATGAGCAAACTAACATGTCTTCTAAGGAAAAGGGCTTAGCTCTATTTGTTGAGAAGAAGGAAAAGAAGAAGAAAGAAAGGAAAGAGGTGTCATCATCATCCGAGTCGGAGCGTGAGTCAAGTAGTGACGAAGATTCGGCTAGTGAGATGGCCCATTTTGTCAAGAAGTTCCTTAGAAAATCAAAGGAATTCAAGAATAGAGATGCAAGAAAGGGGTCCCATTCTTCAAGAGGTAAAAATAGTGGTAATTCAAGTTTTAACAATAATGTGATTTGCCATGCTTGCAACAAAAAGGGGCACATAAAGCCAAGATTGCGAGCTAAAGAAGAAAGAGGAAAAGGAAAAGAAAAAGAAGGACAAGAAGGAGAAGAAGAAGAAGGAGGTCATGGTGGCTCAAACCACATGGGACACACCAAGTGTTGAAGACTCTTCCTCCGATGATGAGCTTTGCCACATCACACGCCATGTGGCACTCATGGCACTAGGAGATGATTCGGTCACATCAAGCCAAGAAGATTCCTCAAGCGATGAATCGTCATCTAGTGACGATGAGGTAATGAACTCTCCCAAGGTTAAGCTCCTTTATAAATCAATTGCCTATCTTCAAGAAGCTCTAGATAAGTCTAAATCTAAGGTTAAGAGCATGAAGGTAGAACTAAAGGCTATTAGAAATGAAAAACCTTCACATGTTGACTCTTGCATGCTTAAGGAAGAAAATGACAAACTTAGGGATGAAGTTAGTGAATTGAAAGCATGTTTAGAAAAATTTTCAAATGGCTCAAAGTGTCTTGATATGATTCTTAGTAGGCAAAGAGCGGTTTATAACAAGGCCGGTTTAGGATATAAGCCAAAAGAAAAAGAAGTTGCTTATATTTCATTGATTAATAGGAAAGCAACCATTAAGGGAAAAGTTAAGAAAGCATGGGTACCTAAGAAGTTTTACTTAATGTTGCGGTCCGAATGTTTGGGTACCAAAAGCTTGTGTTTTTCATGTGATTTAGGTAGGAGAGCGAGGTATGTGGATTGTGGATAGCGGTTGCTCAACACATATGACCGGAGATGTGAGCAAGTTCTCCACAATTAAATATGTGAAGAAGGGAGCGGTGTCCTTTGGGAATAGTGGAAAACTCAAGATATTAGGTAGAGGTACAATTGAGGTATCCCCCAAGATTGTCATTCACAAAGTTTTACTAGTTGAAAATATGAAATTCAATTTATTATGTGTTAGTCAACTTTGTGATGCAAACTATCATGTCTCTTTTGAATCCTCTAAATGCATGATTAGACACAAGGAATTAATTGATTGCATGTTAGTTGGATATAGGAAATCAAATATCTATTATGTTGATCTTTCATATGCTTCTAACATTTCTACTAAGTGTTTTGTTGCAAAAGAAGAGGAAAGTTGGCTATGGCATAGAAGATTGGGGCACATCAACATGAAAAACATAGCCAAGGTAGCCAAGATGGAGTTGGTCAAAGGGCTACCAAAGATCAAGTACGTCAAGAACAAATTGTGTGATACATGCCAAGAAGGAAAACAAACAAAGGCATCACACAAAGGTAAAACTTTAACTAACACCTCTTTACCTTTAGAGTTATTGCATCTTGACTTGTTTGATTGCCATAGTACTCCATCTTTAAATGGTAATAAATATTGTTTGGTTATAGTAGATGATTTTTTTAGGTATACTTGGGTCTACTTTATGAAATATAAGGATGATACCTTAGAAATAATCATAGGATTTAGTAAAAGGGTTGAAAATGAAAAGAGTCTCAAAATTAACCGGATCCATAGTGATCATGGTGGTGAATTTGAAAACTTAAAATTTTCACAATTTTGTTTAGAGCAAGGGTACAAGCATGAGTTCTCTTGTCCTAGAACACCCCAACAAAATGGGGTGGTGGAAAGGAGAAATCGTGCCCTACAAGAGGCGGCTAGGACTATGCTCAATGCATATTCTCTACCTAGCTACTTGTGGGCGGAAGCGGTTAATACCGCTTGCTATATCCAAAATAGGGTTCAAATCCATAGGTTTTTAGGAAAAACACCATTTGAATTATGGAATGGGACTATACCCACAATTCATTATTTCAAAGTCTTTGGATGTAAAGTTTATATTCTAAACACCAAGGATAACTTAGGAAAATTTGAATCAAAAGCGGATGAGGGAATCCTAGTTGGATACTCATCCACAAGTAGAGGATATAGAGTCTACAATAAGAGAACCAAAGGGATAGAGGAGTCTTCCAATGTTCAATTTGATGAAACTACTAATACCTACCCTAGAAAGTCCTCCATTGATAAGGATATTAATGACAATAATCAAGATATTACCCAAAAACTTCAAAATTTGACCATGAGGGGTAATGATCAAGGGGGAGGGAGAGGAGACTCCGATGATGAAAGAAGGGTGGAAGATAACAATGATCAAATTGAAACACCTCCTAGAAACCTAAGAATTCATCAAGATCATCCACTTGACCAAATAGTAGGAGATATATCTCAAGGAGTAAGAACTAGGTCATTTCATAGACCTCCCACTAGTCAAGTAGCTCTTATCTCACAAATTGAGCCCAAATCGATCAATGATGCATTACATGATCCGGATTGGATTTTGGCAATGCAAGATGAATTGGCTCAATTTGAGAGAAGTCAAGTGTGGGAATTAGTACCTAGACCCAATGATAACACCATAATTACTACAAGATGGGTTTTTAGAAATAAGCTAGATGATCAAGGAAATATCACTAGAAATAAGGCTAGGTTGGTTGCTAGGGGATTCAATCAAGTTGAGGGGCTTGACTATGATGAGACGTATGCCCCGGTTGCGAGGTTAGAATCTATTAGGATTCTCTTAGGGTATGCTTCCTACATGGGATTTAAACTTTACCAAATGGATGTTAAATCGGCATTCTTAAATGGTTTTATTAAGGAGGAAGTATATGTAGAGCAACCACCCAGATTTGAGAACATAGATTATCCAAATCATGTATGTAAGCTTAGGAAGGCATTATATGGGTTAAAGCAAGCTCCCCGGGCATGGTATGAAAGATTATCATCTTTCTTAATTTCTAAGGATTTTAGAAGAGACCAAGTAGATCAAACTTTGTTTATAAAGTCAACATTAAAAGATATATTCATAGCCCAAGTATATGTTGATGATATCATTTTTGGGTCAACGAATAATGATCTTCTTCAAGACTTTATAAAAAATATGGAAAATGAATTTGAAATGAGTTTGGTTGGAGAGCTTACCTTTTTCCTAGGTTTACAAGTCAAACAAACCAATGAGGGTATTCATATTTATCAAACCAAATATGCAAATGAAATGATCAAGAAATTTGGTTTGGAAAATGCCAAAATTGTAACCACTCCTATGGCCACTAGCACTAGAATAGATAGTGATCATGAAGGTAAATCGATTGATCTTAAACTTTATAGGAGTATGATTGGTAGCCTACTATACCTAACCGCTAGTAGACCCGACATTTTATTTGCGGTAGGTATGTGTGCAAGATACCAATCTTGTGCCAAAGAATCACATTTAGTAGCCGTCAAAAGAATACTAAGATATATTAAAGGCACCCTAAATGTAGGACTTTGGTATCCTAGGACTAGGTCATTTGAATTGCTTGGGTATACCGATTTCGATTATGCCGGGTGCAAATTGGATAGGAAGAGTACTAGTGGTGGATGCCAATTTCTTGGGTCCTCCCTAGTAAGTTGGAGTAGTAGGAAGCAACATTGTGTTGCTTTATCAACCACCGAAGCCGAATATGTGGCTTTGGGTGGTTGTGTAGCTCAATTACTTTGGATGAGACATACTCTTGTGGACTATGAGCTACACTACTCTAACATTAAAGTTTATTGTGATAATGTGAGTACCATCAACTTGACCAAAAATCCAGTACATCACTCTAGAACCAAGCACATTGAAGTGAAACATCACTTCATAAGAGATCATGTGGCAAGAGGGGACATTGAACTTAATTATGTAGAATCTAAGTCCAACCTTGCCGATATCTTCACCAAAGCTCTTCCCGAAGCCGAATTTTCATCATTAAGGAGAGAGCTTGGTATGTGCTTTGTAGAGTAAAATTCTAGGTTTGCATGATCCTATACTTATATAGCTTCTTTATACCTTGATGCATCTCACAAAAGCCTTAAGAAACCTTGGTTTTTGTATTGAAATACTTAGAAACATGTGAGATGATAGGGAAGGTGTACTTGGCTCATCATGCTTGTTATGATGCATTACTATGAGTCAATACCACACCTAGAGACATAAAAACCTTATGGACCAATCATTGGGAAGGCTTGTATTCAAGTAATGAATACATAGCTCAAAGAACATGGTTGGAAATTCCAAATAATATATATTTTAAACTATGTTCATCATATTTTGAAAAACAGTTTTCAAATGGAACACAAAAGTGATACAAAGTTTGCAAAATCTTTAGAACTTTTGATAGGTTCCAAGTTTGTATCAATCTTATAATCTAGAAATATATATTTCTTCCTTGATAAACTATGATTTCAGAAATGTGTACGCAAAATTTCATGATTTTTCGAGATTTCTGGAATTTCTACCGCATTTCGAAATTCAATAAAAGGTTGAAATTTCGGTTTGAGCCTAGCATGAGTGGTTGAAACCGATCAGTGATACACTGTGTTTTCTGATAATAAACTCCATTTTCTGATATTTGGTGTATCTTTGATGTTCTAACACTATGGTATGATAATATTACGTATAAACAAGTTTTAGGACTAATTAATGCAGTGTTTGAGGGGGAGTTTTCATAAATTATATTTTCATCCCTAAAACCATTGTTGGTGCAAAGTTGGGACTTAATTTTTGAATTGTTGTTATGCTTTGCGTCAAATATTGTTTACACATTATAAATCATGTCTTGGGTTCAGGGGGAGCTTAATTTCTATCTTATGCCTTAGTCCAAGATTCAACACCTTTAATTCTTTCATTTTTGAATCCCTCTCTTTTTGATGTATGTCAAAGGGGGAGAAGGAATGTTTAAGTTAGATGATTAAGTGTGTATCTTTAAAGACATAACTTAAATGATTGTCAAACATCAAAAAGGGGGAGATTGTTGGTGCAACAATGCTCCAACATTGATATATGTTTTGATGTTTGGATAATCATCTAAGTTAGGCAATATCTTGTGATCTAATTGCGAAAATGTTTAAGTGACAGGGAAGTCCAAGTATGGTCTTGGCAAAGGAAGTCCAAGTATGATCTTGGCAAAGAAGTCCGATGGACTTGGCGAAGTACAAGGGATGGACTTGGACCGAAGAAGCTTGTAGTCTTGGCAGCGTAAAGTCCAAGCGAACCTTGGCAAAGGAAGTCCAAAGTAAAGTCTTGGCAGCATAAGTCCAAGCTTGTAGTCTTGGCGGCATAAAGTCCAAGCATTTGGCAACCCAAGACATGACAAAACCGAAGGAAGCTCTTGGAAGCAAAGCGCAAAGGATGAACAAGTCGCGGACTCGGAGGGATCCTGAAGGCGCAAGGCTCATTAAGGAGCTAGAAGGTTGAGTCTAGGTCTAGGGTATAAAATCAAGTGTGAATTACTCATACTGATGTCGATCACGATGTATCGATCGGCCCGTCGCATTCGACTAAGTCGGTGAAACCACGCCATCGATCGCGACTTTGGTCATAGCGATCGGCGACAAAGCGTGATCGATCAAGAAAAAATCGCCAATGCACGTCTCACTCGGCGCCTTGATCACTCCATCACTCGATCGGTGATGGAGGGATCGATCGATCACCGCCATTGGAGATTGCGGCTACGAATCTCCGCGGAGATCGCGTTTCAGAAGCCGTTGGCTTCGGCGACAGTCGACTGATGGTAAGCATCAGTCGACTGATCGAAACCCAACGGGAAAAACATCCCCTCTTCTATAAAAAGGGGTCATGGGGAGCTTGGTGAAGCTAGTGCTCTTGCTCCCAACTACACCTACGTGCTCACCAAGCTTTCCAAGTGTTTTTAGCAATCCAAAACCTCCTCTTCTCTAATCCTAATCTTCCATCATTGTAAAGAAGAGGAGTGCATTGTAAGATAAGGTTTCTCCACCTTGGTTCATCCAAAGGAGGTTCTAGTGAGGATTGATTAGGGTTAATCCACCTTACGGATTGCCATGGAGTAGGAGCGTCATCTCCGAACCACGTGTAGGGAATTCTTTATGCCAAATGGCATATGCGCAACGGAAAAATTAGGATCCCTTCCAAGTGATCCATGCGAAAGCAAACTCGTATAAAATAAATTTCTCTAAACCAAGCCTATCTTATAGGAGAGGATTACCTTTGTTGCGTGCCCTTGTTAATCCCGCTTCTTCCTTTTGTTTGTTGGATCTTTAGCACGTTCAAGTGTCCGTGCCTCTATATGTATCCACACAAGCAAGCTCTTGTCTCACAAAAGAAAACTAGAGGAGCTCTCCTTTACTTCTTGCTAGAGAAGTCCCTAAAGGAGAGGAAGCTAGGGAAAAAGAGAAGGGAAGAAGAAGACTACTCTTCTTGCTACACTCACAAAAGCCACACAACAATAAGCTCTCAAGCTCTCTCCAAGCCTCAAGCTCCCAACAACCACACCAACAATTGCTTTGGCCAGCCACTCCATGGGGTCTTTTATAGGGTTGGAAAAACCCTTTCACCTCCACACATTCAATGCAATCCATTGCATTGGGACATTTGTTTGGCCGGCCACTTAAGGAGACAAAACCATTTTGTTTCCTTCCACCTTATCTAGCTTAGGTGGATGCTTAGGTGGCATGCTTATGTGGCATGCTTATGTGGCATTCTTATGTGGCATTCATGCATGTTGAATTAATCTTATTAATTCAATTAAGCTTATGTTATCATATTGAATTAATCTTATTAATTCAATTAAGCTTATGTTATCATATTGAATTAATCTTATTAATTCAATTAAGCTTATGTTATCATATTGAATTAATCTTATTAAATCAATGAGGTAACATATTGAATTAATCTCATTAAATCAATTAGCTAAAATTCTCATTAAGCTTAAAGTCCAAAAACCATTTTGTACTTAAGCTTATTCCCAAATTATTCTAGTCAAACTAGAATACTCTAATTCCTCTAATCATCATGCTCTTTGTGTGTGACCCTATAGGCTCTCATAACGCTGGCTGGACCTAAACTCTTTTAGATACACAAGCAATGAGCAGATCTAGCAATACATCATTGCTACCCAAGTTATGAGATAAGTCAAGATCCGACTAACCTTCCGTGACTACTATAATATATGACCGTGTCCTTCTATCCTTGATATCGATTGATCAATGAGGCATAGACCGTGTCATCCTCGATCAATCTATGTGTTTCTTGATCCCCGAGTAAACTAACTCAAACAAATGAGCTCAATATCTCATATTGACTCATTCGAGCATGGCCATGCGCTTTAGTAGTTCTACTCAATCAAGGGGCCCACCGATATCACTCTCGTCATATGAGAGGGATAGATCCCATCTACATCACTCACATCCCTCCGCATAATTTGTTATATACCCAATAATCGCTTTATGGTCCACCGGTGTGACGCTTGACGATACCAAAGTACATAACTCCTTATGTAGGGAACCGTAGTGACTTCGTGTCCGAGGACTATTCATACCAATAGTCACATGAGAAAGTTTATGACACTCATATAACGATCCATGAAACTTTCTCATGGCGGTCATTCAAGATATATTCTCTAATATATACCCATGTGTCAACTTGATATCATATATCCATGACTTGTGAGATCAAGTCATCAATTGACCTACATGCTAGTCTTTATGTATTAATATTGCCCTTGCATATTAATACTTGACTAGAACATTTAGAAAGTGTTCTCTACATACCTCTCATAATCAATTCCGCCAATTGATGTCAGATAAGAACCTACTTTTCTAGGGCATTATTATATTTAATTTAGCTGGCACAAGCAAGACGTAAATATAATAACAAATCCTTTGCCTTTATAGAATATGATACAAAATGTTCCCTATTAAACCATCACATGATTGGTTCTAGGGCTATAACTAACAATCTCCCACTAGCACTAGTACCAATCACTATGATATCTAATACCTAGTGACCTAGTGTGACCATCATGCTTCCTCCGTACAAAGCATTGGTCAATGTATCTGCGATGTTAGATTCTGTCGGTACTCTGAATATCCTCACATCTCCTATATCGATGATCTCTCGAATGAGATGGAAGCGCCGCAGTATGTGTTTGGTCCGCTGATGTGATCGAGGTTCCTTAGCCTGTGCAATAGCCCCATTGTTGTCACAATAGAGGTCTATTGGATCTGCAATGCTAGGAACTACCCCAAGTTCACTAATGAACTTACGGAGCCAACACCTCCTTTCACGCATCGAGATGCAAGACAATATACTCCTTGTAGAATCAAGAATCGTGTCTCGCTTTGAACTCTTCCACCACACCCACCATTCGTGCAAAACACGCACTCGATTATGATCTATAGTCATCCTTGTCTGCTTGGAAGCTTGCATCATCAGAACCATTTACGCTAGCTCCTCATTGCCTCCAAATATCAGAAATATTCTTTCGCTCTTCGTAAGTATTTAAGAATATTTTTGATCGCTATCCAGGACTTTCACCGATCCGATCGTATCTACTCGCCATGCTCAAAGCATACGAGACGTCGACAGTACAAAGCATGGCGCATATGATAGACCCTATGGCGATGCATAAGGGATCTTATCCATGATCTCTCTCCTCCTTAGAAGAGGGACATTGAGTCTTCGAAAGACTCACACCATGTGATAAAGGCAGAAATCCTTTCTTGGAATTTTGCATAGCAAAACGATCTAGCACTTTATCAATGTATGTACTCTGACTTAGGCCAAGTAATCTTTTAGATCTATCTCTATAGATCTTGATGCCTAGAATATAGGCAGCTTCACCTAAGTCTTTCATCGAGAAACAATTCCCTAACCACATCTTCACAGACCGAGTGAGGGAATATCATTTCGGCGATGAGAAGTATGTCATCTACATACAAGACAAGAAATACAACTGTGCTCCCACTATTTCTCTTGTAGACACAAGGTTCATCTTCATTCTTGATGAAACCAAACTCTTTGATTGCATCATCGAATCGAAGATTCCAGCTTCGAGAGGCTTGCTTTAGTCCATAAATGGACCTTTGCAGTTTGCATACCTTTCCAGGATGCTGTGGATCTTCAAAACCCTCAGGCTGTGTCATGTACACATCCTCGAGTAGCTTTCCATTCAGAAAAGCGGTTTTGACATCCATCTGCCAGATCTCATAATCGTGGTAGGCTGCAATAGCAAGTATGATCCGAATGGATTTAAGCATCGCAACTGGTGAAAAGGTTTCATCATAGTCAATACCATGAATTTGCTTTCGCCACCAATCTACCTTTATAGGTATGCTTATTACCATCCATGTCAGTCTTTACTTTAAAGACCCACTTACACCCAATGGGTTTTACCCCTTCAGGTGGATCAACCAAGGTCCATACTTGGTTAGTGTACATGGATTCCATTTCGGATCTCATGGCCTCTAGCCATTTCTCGGAATCTGGGCTCATCATAGCTTCTTGATAGGATGTAGGCTCGTCAAGATCGACAAGCAATACATCACCATTGTCAGTCAAGAGAAAAGAATATCTCTCGGGTTGACGACGGATCCTGTCAGATCTACGAAGAGGTTGGTCTACTTGAGCAGTGTTTGTTCCACAACTCTTTGGGCAACAATTTCTCATCCACAACACTTTGTGGTTCTGCTCATTTTCCATCGAAGCCTTAGTGTTATCGTCATCTTGAACTTCTTCAAGATGAATTTTACTCCCACTAGTTTTTCTAGAAATAAATTCTCTTCTAGAAAGACAAAGATTTCGCAACAAACACCTTGCCAAGTGTGGGATTGTAAAAGTAATATCCCTTAGTTTCCTTGGGATATCCACAAAATAACACTTATCTGATTTGGGTCCTAGTTTATCCGAGACTTGACGTCTTACATAAGCTTCACAACCCCAAATCTTTATAAAAGACATTTTGGGACTCTTCCCAGTCCATATCGTATATGGTGTCTTTTCTACGGCTTTTGATGGGACGCGATTAAGTGTGAAAGCGGCTGTCTCTAGAGCTAGTCCTCAAAAGGAAGTAGGTAGATCAGTTTGGCTCATCATTGATCGTACCATATCTAATAGAGTACGATTTCTCCTCTCAGATACACCATTCCATTGTGGTGTTCCAGGGGGAGTGAGTTGGGATATTATCCCACACTCAGCCAGGTGATCACGAAACTCTTGACTAAGGTATTCACCACCTCGATCTGATCGAAGTAGCTTAATACGCTTACCAAGTTGGTTTTGTACTTCATTCTTGAATGCTTTGAACTTTTCAAAGGATTCTGACTTATGTCTCATCAAATATAAGTAGCCAAATCTACTCATATCATCAGTGAAAGTAATAAAGTACTTATAGCCTCCTCTGGCTTCGACATTGAAAGGCCCACATACATCAGTATGTATGAGTCCTAACAAGTCTGTCGCTCTCTCGCCATGTCCACTAAATGGAGTTTTAGTCATCTTTCCTAAAAGGCAAGATTCGCATACCTCATATGATTCAAAATCAAATGAGTCCAATAATCCATCTTTATGGAGTTGGGATATGCGTTTTTCATTTATGTGACCTAGGCGACAGTGCCAGAGATATGTTTGGTTCGAATCATTCGATTTGAACCGCTTGGTATTTATGTTATAAATTGGGTTTTCTAAATCTAGAACATAGAGACCATTCATAAGTGGTGCATTACAATAGAACATTTCATTCAAATAAATGGAACAACATTTGTCCTTTATTATAAAAGAAAAGTTTTTCTTGTCTAAACAAGATACAGAAATTATGTTCTTTGTCAATGCAGTACATATAAGCACTCCTCTAGTTCTAAGATAAGCCCAGGGCAAAGACAAAGAATATGTTCCTCACTACAAGAACTTTTGCGCCATTGCCTACCAGAGGTCTACTTCGCCTTTGCCATTTGTCTACTATTTCTCTCCACGCACATTATTACAAATGTGAGATGCACATCCCAGATCTAATACCCATGTAGAAGAAATAGATAGATTAACTTCTATAACGTGTATACCGAGGCGTAAGTCCCACTTCTTTTATTCTTTACTTCTCAAGGTAGACTTCATAGCCCGCCTAAAGGTCCAGCCTCACCGCAATGGAAGCAAATTCCCTTCCTTAGGTACTTTACCTTTACCCTTTGAAGTGGATGAATTGGCCTTGCCTTTGGCTTGGGTCTTACCCTTGCCTTTGCGCTACCTTTGCCCTTCTTGACCATTAGTACGTTGCATTAACTTTCTTTTGAGATTCGGTTCGCCAGCTTCTTAACATGCCGAGAATCTCAGCAAAGGTTTATCAATTTCATTCATGTTATAATTCATGACGAATTGATTATATGCTTCAAGAACGATTGCAGATAACATCGGTTGCCAATTCTTGGCCTGGAAAACCTAGTCTTTCAAGGTTCTCAACGCACCCAATCATTTTGAGTACGTGAGTTCCTACAGTGTTCCTTCTTGCATCTTGCATGCAAAAAGAGCCTTAGACACTTCAAAACGTGCCTAGCTTGTCCTTGATATAGTTGTTTCAAATGCTCAACCATATCATAGGCATCCATGTTCTCATGTTGCTTCTGAAGCTCAGAGTTCATGGTGGCAAGCATAAGACATGACACATCTAATGCGTCATCTTGATGCTTCTTATAAGCATCCTTTTCAGCACGAGTGGCCGCATGGGCGGGTGTTCCAGGGGTAGACTGCTCTAGGACATACAGTTTGCGTTCTTGCTTGAGGATAATCCTCAAGTTCCTATACCAGTCAAGAAAGTTCGCTCCATTAAGCTTGTCCTTCTCAAGGACAGATCGCAAGTTGAGGGGGTGTGTCGTGTTACATGTCATGGTGATCTACAACATTAAAATGCAAAGTTAAGTATCATACCTAAATCATTTAATTAGGCCTTTAATTAAATGAGGCTCCCACTAAATTCTCATAGCTACTATTTAGCTATAAATTTATATGGGATAAAGATCCACATTATAATTCGTCTTGAGTCAACCCAAAGTCAAACGATGCCGGTGTTCCCAAAATCAAGAGCAAAGAGCACATTGTGTGCTTCAAATGCAATCAAAAGGGACACTACCGAAGCCAATGCCCTAGGGGGAGGAAGAAAGGGCAAGAAGGTGCAACTCATGTAGGGGGAGCTCCTAAAGCTAACCCTAAGGTACATTTAGTTAATGCACCTTTAATTCCTAAAGTCAAAAAGAATGCTAAAAATTATTTTAGTTCTCTTGCCATTATTAATGAAAAGCATGCTAGGAGAAACAATAAGGTTTATTGCTTAGGTGCCAAGCATGTTCATATGACTAAAGACAAACCTAGGACTCATAATTCTAGAAATATCTTGCCTAGGGAGTCAATTAGGAGAGTAGAAGAAAATTTGGGTATTAATCCCAAAAAGTCTAGGCACATGCCTAAGAATAAGAGGTTTTCCCAAAAACCTAATGAAAATTCAAAAATGGGAAAATTAGAGCTAGAGAACCAAGTCTTGAGGTCAAGACTTGAGAGAATGGAGAAAGCCCTTAGAATCATAGAAAATTCAATTCTAGGGTCAAATGTCCAAAAGTCAAGACCTAAGGTTCAAAAATGGTCTAAGGGCAAGGAAGGTTTGGGTGACAAACCTAAGCCCAAGAAGACTTATCATAATTTTCCATTTAATTATGGAACTATTTCTAGGTCTAGGAAAACCAAGGCTAATAGGGAAGTCATCCCTAAGTCTAGCCATGGTATGTGTTTAGTGGCTAACACCTCAAAGAAATCAAATGTAGCCACTAAGAAGGTCAATGGAGGAGTCACCTCTAGAGTTGACCTAGGAAAGACCCAAAAGACTATGGCTTCAAAGCCTAAAAGGGTCATTAGGAAGGTATCTAGGGAAGTTATTCCTAGGGAATACCTTGTTAACCCAAGGAGCTCTAATAGATATTGGGTTCCTAAGAGCGTGATTGACTCACGCTAAATGGGTTAGGGTATGTCAACCCTAAGTGGATGGGTAGTTAACCTAACCATAGTAGAGTTGATACATTAGGGTGTGGCAATATGGTTTGAGAAGTTAAAAATGATTTAAATTGGCACAATTAGGTCATAGAGGTATTGGTGTGCCATTTTGGGTTTTTGGCACACTAGGGAAATGAATGGCAATAAGGCAAAATAGAATTAATCCCTAAAAATGGCAAATTGATTTTCACACTTAGGTATTCTATACCTTAGTATATTTTACTTGCCATGTTTTGTTTGCCTTGCCATGTCATGACATCATTTTCATTTTTATCTATAAAATGTCATGATCATGTTTAGATTTATGTTTAGATGTCATGTATGCTTAAGTTTCATTCACATGACATGACATCATGATATTGGCATATGTTTTTATCTATATCATATCTATGCCATAATCATATCATGCATGAATTAAAATGGAGTTAAGGACTATGGCATGATTTAATGGGAATCAAATAATATTGCCTAGAAATATGCATGAGACCATTTTAAAGAACAAAAACCCACATCTCACTAGATTAATTGCCTTGAATGTGTTTTTACACATCTAGATATAAGTGAGATGTTTAAGGAAAAGAAATTAAAGGTTTTGAAAACTTTTTGAAAACATTTTGAAAAACCTTGGTGAAGCCTATCTTTTGATAGCTATCACCATTGAATGGGATGATACAAAGAGGGCTCTTTATTGAAGCTTTTCTAAACTTTTGAACTTTGTATCAATCTCATAATTTAGTGGGTAAAATAATTTTCCAATATTTTTCACCCATAGTGTTTAGGATAAGTATTATACGTATGCATTTTCAAGATTTTTAAAATTACGTATATTTACTTATGAATTTCGGAAATCAATTTCTGAAATCTTGCTACAAATCGATTATCGATCGCGCCATGGATTGTGATCGGTGATAAAGTGTGACCGATTGATTTCGATTTCAATTGCCCAAGCTGATTTCGGGTAAATCTTGTTGGTTAGGCCCATGTTCAGCTAGGTTAAGGTCCCCTAACCACTCCTAACCCTAGGATATGCTTGGGAGAGCATTAGAGAGGGTGGAAATCCATTGGATATGGATTAGGAGTTGGGTTGAGGGTGAGTATCAATTTTAAGGTGGAAGAGAGTTCATTGTTGAACTTTGCCTTAATTTTGATTTGGTTAATGTTCCTATTGGCTTAGGGACTCTCCAAGGACATTGTTGGTGCAATGGTCAAGGGCCTCTAGGGGAGTATCCATCATGGGAAGATGGATGTGTATTTCCTCATGGGAGGAAAATTGGGTTGCCTCTCTTTAAGTGATATGGGATCACTAGAAAGATTGTAGGCATGTGTTCCTCCAAGGGAGAGATTGTAAGATCTCATTGGGATATGAGACATTCATACCCTTGGGGAGGACCTTTTTGATGTAATGTCAAAAAGGGGGAGAAGTTACCATGTTACCAATTAGGGTTCGTTGGAATTCTCATTGGGATATGAGAATTGCCAATATGGGAGAATTGGTAGACTTGAGATGGTAGTTTTGTCAATAATCAAAAAGGGGGAGATTGTTGGTGCAATCGGCCCAGCAGTACCTTGATGGTATTTTGATGATAGACAAAACTCATGACATGGGATTGTCATGGGAAAGTCCAACATGGGTTGGCATGGAAAATCCAAGCATGGAGCTTGGTGTGGAAGTCCAAGGGGGAAGCCTTGGCATGGGAAAGTCCAAAGCATTGCGAAGCTGTGCGCTTGGTGCTTGGCATGGGAAATCCAAAGCATTGCGAAGCCGTGCGCTTGGTGCTTGGTGAGAAATGCATTGCGAAGCCGTACGCTTGGTGCATTTGGGAAGTCTTGAGAACTTGGCAAGTTCACTAGGCTCGAGTCCTTGAGTCGGTGAAGGATGGCATTGCGAAGCCGTGCGCTTGGTGCATCCGAGGGACCGCCGGACGGGGAGCGAATGGAGTGAGCCAAAGGGGAAGCATACTTCTAGGGTATGAGACGCAAAGGATGGCGTTACGAAGCCGTGCGCTTGGCGCATCCGAGGGACATAGGCCGAGGGAAGAGAGCTTCAGTGGGGAACTCCATGAGGGATAAGGTGGACTTGGCCAAGTGGCTAAGACTGAGTGTCGGAGGCTCAAACTTGATGTTTGAGGGTTTACCCGACGGTCGGATGCTCAAACAACTTGGTGTTTGAGGTTTTGCCCGACATCAGTCGACTGGCATAGGTGCCGGTTCGACTGATCCAAGTCGACTAGAGTTCGACTGGTGTAAGGCTAGAGTTTTATGCTTGGCGATCCAATCGCCATGGATCGTGATCGAAGTCGACTGATCGACTTCGAGGATGCGATCGGTCGATGGGAGTGTCGCGAGCCGCGAGCGCTCCATAGTCGATCAAGCGTCCGACGATTGGTCACCGATCGATGGGCATCATCGATGTAGGGGATCCGTTGGAACTTGTCCGACGTGGATCCGCCGTTGTGAGAAGCACTACGAGCGATCGGGGGTCTTTTAGTGATCGGTAGGCGCGAACAACGGCTAAATCACGGCTTTATAAAAGGAGCTCGAGATGGAGGTTTTTGTAATGGTTTTTATGGAGCTATTGGAGGGGAATTGCTGCTGCATTCCAGTCCTTCAAGAGCCAATCAAAGCAAGCAACAAGCAAAGCGATCAAAGCAATCGGTGAAAGTTTTTTTGTGTATTGTATTTGTGTATTTGCTTGTATTTCTATATTACATTGTAATTGCTTGTGAGAGGTTTCTCCACCTCCGATGTGTTGTCGAGAAGGAGTGTTATAGTTAGTGTCGTGCGCATAACTAGAGCTCGGTGAGCTCGCCCGTGGAGTAGGAACCATTTGGTTCCGAACCACGTATATCTTGTGTTGTGTGTTTGTGTATTGTTAGCTTCATTATTATTGTTATTCCGCTGCGCTAACGACAATCGTAGACAAGCAACGCAAGAAGAACGAACAAATTACGACATCCAACGAACGAGGGCTATTCACCCCCCTCTAGCCGGCCATATCGATCCCCTACAAAATTGGGGTCATTGGGTCATGACAATCATAGAATTATACATAATTCTAAATTATGTATTTTTACAGAAAATTTCTATAATTTTTCCTAATTTTTTTTTTCAAATTTATGAGTCACCTCTCCGTAACGGTCCCGCTAAGTGGTTTCCGGGTGCAATCGCGGGACAAGGCCCCTTTCGGGGATAGGGGCAGCGCCCATACTCACAAAATTAACTTCGCGAGTGTCCCTATTACGATCCTATAGTGACTTAAGTCGCTTTCCCAAAAACCTAAAGCGAGAACTCACGGTTTCGGAGAGTTTTTCTCGACGGTTGAAGCCTACAAGTGTCCCAACACTCGTTGCTTCGACTCTTCGAGAAAAATACCCAAAAATTCTATAAAATTAGGAAATTTACAGAAACATAAAAATCTGTTATTTTTATATCTAATATAAAAACTACAAAAATGAAACACATACATGCTTCGCACGTGGCTCTAATACCACTGTTGGGTTTTTTCGAGCCGCAAAAACGGCTTTTTGCATTGCGGAAACATCGGAAGCCCCGGCCACGGATCCGTACGAAGATGTATTAAAACTAAAACATGTATGTGCTTATATAAAACCCTAGATCTACCTTAGATCTATATGATAAGGACGTTACCCTCGATGCGACGCCCTTCGCAAATCCCGCTCGTCCAAAAGGTTCGTCGGAACTCAAGAGCGTCAGGTGCACACTCCTCTATTGGTATCCACACAAGCAAAAGGTGGAGAAAAGCAATCTTGAGTGTGCTAGCACTCCTTAGATGCTCGGCAAGATGAGGAAGGAGAGAGGGAGAGCTTGAGGGAAGTTGATCCAAGGAAGAAGATGAAGTTGTGTGTAACTCACCCAAATGAATTCAACCAACAAAACTCCTAAAGTGGCCGGCCACTTCAAGGCTTGGGAGGTTACTTGCATACATGTAACTCCCATGGCTCTTGGTCTCCCTCATGAGGTGGCACCATATGATAAGTCAATGATGATGTGGAGCATCATCATTGGCTGGCCATGCCAAGTCATCATCATGACATGGCATTTGGTCAAGTCAAACTTGACCGTTCATCTTCCCTCTCAAGTCAAGTCAAACTTGACCTATAATCTCCCATGGTTGATCAAATCTAACCACTTGACTCAAGTCAATTTAATTTAATGAATCTATATTCATTAATTTAAATTGATTTGATGAATCAAATCAAAATTAGACTCATTCAACACTTGAATCAACTTGAGTCTAACTCAATTAGTCTAATTTGGATTACTCTTAATCCAATTTGGTTCATCCCATGAACCTAATCCTCATGGTTCATCATATGAAACTAATCTCCATCTAATTGCCCTTATGTGTGTGACCCTATAAGTTCTTGTAACGTTGGCAATGTCTCTAAACCTATTTAGGAACATAAGCAATGAGCGGTATCTAGCAACACATCATTGCTACCCAAGTTACAAGAATGTTGAGCTCCAACATCACCTTTGTGACTACTAATTGTGACTCTCACAATATGTGACAATGTCCCTCTATCCTTGACATCTAGATTGACCAATCGAAGCATAGACCATGTCATCCTCGGTACAATCTATATCTTGAACTCCAAGTAGACTCACTCTAATCAAATGAGCTCAATATCTCATATTGACTCATTTGGGCATGGTCATGCACTTCGTGGTCTCACTCTATCAAGAATATCGATGTCACCCCCATCATATAGGAGGGATAGATCCCATCTACATCACTCACATCCCTCCGCATAATTTGTTACATACCCAGTAATCGCCTTTATAGTCCACCCATTTACGGGTGACGTTTGACGAAGCCAAAGTATGCAACTCCTTATGTAGGGAACCATGGTGACTTCAGCTCTAAGGACTAATAGTCATACTAATAGCCACATGAGAAAGTATATGACACTCATATAACGATCCATGATACTTTCTCATGGCGGGTCATTCAATATACATTCTCCAATGCATACCCATGTGTCAACTTGATATCTCATATCCATGACTTGTGAGATCAAGTCATCATGTTGACCTACATGCTAGTCTCTACGCATTAACATTGTCCCTGAATGTTAATACATGGCTAGGAATGATTAAGAGTAGTGTTCTCTATATCATCTCATTATCGATTCAACCAATCGATTGATATAGATAAGAACCTACTACTCAAAGACATTATTATATTTAGTTATTTGGCACCAATACAAGTAAATATAATAACCATGTCATTATAAATAGGAATATGATACAATAAAGTCCATACAACAATCATCACATGATTGTCTCTAGGGCTTTCACTAACAATCTCTCACTAGCACTAGTGTCAATCACCGTAGTATCTAATACCCAATGATCTAGTGTGACCATCATGTTTTTTCTGTGCCAAAGCCTTGGTCAAGGGATCTGCGATGTTAGCCTCTGTGGGTACTCTGCAAATCTTCACATCTCCTCTATCGACAATCTCTCGAATGAGATGGATGTTGGGATGTATACTGAAAGCCTAGCTCTTTAGTATGAACATCTTTATTTTGAAATAAAAATCACATGATCATTGTTTGCACTTTTATATTTATTATATGTTGTGCATATTGTCTAATACTTTACATTGTAGATAACATGGTGCTTGGGTGATGGCACAGAAGATCATATTATCAGTCCCTTGTAGAGTATAAGTAGAGGCTCACAACCAAGATGGTCTTGGACAAACCATTGGCATGGTTGTAGTGTAGCTTGGTATTGTTTTATCTTGAACATAGAGTTACACTAGTACACTTAGGTGCATTGAGTAGGACCGACATAAAGGTGATTCAATTTATTGCTGACTGTATAATTGAATCGGACCTCGGATATTATGTTGTACATGCTCTTAATCCCGATATAATAACGGGCACATGTACTTAGTATTTATTTCTTTGATTTACCAGAGGGTGAGATTTCTATGGATTAAATCAATATGCCCGGTAAGTTGGGAAATGATATTATTTACATGGTGTGACGTTGATTATAGGAGGAATCCGTGTCCTATATATTAGGTTGATGATGTCCCCTTGAGGAGCTCATAAGGTTTATCATGTAAACCCCGCGGGTTGACTTAGTCAACATAATAATAAGGTTGAGTGGTACTACTCGAGGAGTTAGATGTTAATTGATTGATGGTCAAGAAATCAATTAATCGATGGACATTCGATATCTTAAACACGGGGAGATAAATGTACAAATAATATATGGAGCCCATATTAATTTATGGGGGTTGGTGAGGTAGTTCAATGATGATCCTCTAGTGGAATGGAACATCATTGATGGATCAAGTTTGTGTGGTTCCGATCCATCTGGTGGCCAAGACCCAACTCCTCCTTATGGTCCCTATCGTAGCCTAATATAATCCTTGTGAAGTCTAGATCAAATGATGCTGAGATTAAATTCTAGATTCATCTCTAGATCCGGCCGGTTGGGATTAAAATTCCTAGACCCGACGGTTGAGATTAAATCTCTAGATCCGACGGTTGGGATTAAATTCCTAGAACCGACGGTTGAGATTAAACCAAGGCCTAACCTAACTCTATAAAAGGATGGCTATGGGTTGGCGGCAAGGGGTTAATGGTTCATGATGGATGCTAAGGAAATTGGGGTTTTGCCTGGTTTAGGGTTTTGGCTCCTTAGGTTGGTGGCCAAGGTGATGAAGGAGGGTGGCGGCAACCTATGGAGGAGCTTGTCTTCTTCATTGAAGGTGGCTAGCTCCTAGATCTCTCCTCTCCACCATGCTTAGCGGCAAGAAACCTATGGAGGAAACCCTAATTAGATTAGGGTTTGGCTCTTTGGATTAGGCGGCTAGGTTGGAAGTTAGGTTGGCGGCAACTATAGGGAAGGGCTCATCTTCTTCCTTCTAAGGGTTGGCGGCCATTACCTTCTCTTCCTCTACCTTGGGAGGCAAGAAATCCAAAGGAAGCTTGGTTAGGCGGCTAGGGTTTGGAAGGTAAGGTAGGTGGCAACTATAGGAAGTGTTCTTCTTCTTCCTAGGGTGTTGGCCGGATCCTATCCTTTTTTTTCCTATACCTTTGGTGGTGCCCAACCTATTCCTCTTTTCCTTTTGTTTTCCTCTTGGCGGCACTAGGAGCTAGGGTTTGTCCCTAGTTCGGTTCCTTGGTTGTTTCCATTATGTTCTCTCTATTCTTGGGGCGGCATCAATCCTTTGTGGATTGGTGGTTGGCTCAAGCAAGAAGGAAGAGAGTTCTTCCTTCTTTGGATTGAAGAAGATCTAGAAGCTTAAACTTGTGGAGGATCTTCGGCCTAACGATGTATACAAGGATGTTATGACATTAGATAGAAGATCAAGAGTTATAAAAGTTTTATAACTTTTATTTATTATATTTGCATGTTTTTATTCTTAATTGATATGCTGGCTTATGTTCT
This sequence comes from Wurfbainia villosa, assembly GCA_025175895.1. Taxonomy (NCBI): domain Eukaryota; kingdom Viridiplantae; phylum Streptophyta; class Magnoliopsida; order Zingiberales; family Zingiberaceae; genus Wurfbainia; species Wurfbainia villosa. The sequence continues at coordinate 67,138,329 of CM046003.1, read as the reverse complement.
TTATGTTAGTATATGTTGATTATACTAGTTTACATTTGCATGTATTTGTATAATCATGGACCCGATAAGAAACACAAAAACCGGCGATCCGTCAGTCGTCTCTTCAGCGGCTAATCGACTAGAAGAGTTGGTTGCTTGAACAACTAGTTTGTTCAAGCGATCGCTCAAGTCGTTAGCACGACGGCGAATTGGTTGTGCTTAGGAAACTCATCCCATCCGGATTAGTTTTCATTAGTGAAAATTTTAATCCGGGGACATGGGAGCCGATGAGCATTAGGACTAGCACATTGCCAACAATTGGTATCGAGCCATGGTTTCCGGTTTTGTGTTTTTGGATTGATTACTTTCATGCACATATCATATATTTTTGTATGCGGATAATAGTAGGATGTCGTAGGCTAACTTTTTGGTTGCGAGCATAAGATCCAACTATTATGGCTATATGGGTGTATGTGATTGTTTGTGTATGATTGTATATTATTTGAATCCTCGGGGTTGACGAGGCTAGATTAGTATTTAATTTTTGTAATTAAATACGACATTGTTTAGCCACTCTTTATTTTATTTTACTTTCGATCTAGATTTCATGTACACTCCCTCATGAAGTATAGGATCGATGGATGTAAAATAAAATAGGTTTTATTCTCGGCTCGGATCTCGGATGGCTCGTACATGGCGTAGGAGGAGCGAGGTGGCGACACGGGGCGCATATTGGAGAACAATGCCATAATAGTTGGAAAAATTCTGATTTTTCCATATTTATTGCTGATTTGTTTTATATGCATGTTGTGTGTGCTTGAAAATTCCTCATTTTCAATTTACTAAGTGGGAGAGGGACATTTTAATTAATTCCCGCGACCTCCATTACAATTTGACATGTGATGCAACAAACTTGCGCGTCGGCTCTGAGTGCCTTCCTCCCCATCGGATGAGTTTGTTTGCGGATCACTAGGTCAAATAATAGTTATAGGAAATTATCTAGGAGCGTGTGTACTTCCACAGCGGTAAGGCACATAATCCGAAATAATTCCCTTAGTACCGTGTAATGGTGCACACTTAGATGCAAATAAAAAGTAGTTTTATTTGTAGGGCCGAAGAGAAACCAACTATTAATTTTATTTGTCAAAAAGTAAGGTTGACAAGATAATAAAATTAATGGGTAAAACCTCCTCTTACAAATGTAGAATTCGTATACGTCCACACTATCGTGGCATGCGATATTCTCGGTGTTTGAGGTGTTGGTTGATTTCAAATTTTATTGTTTGAGGAATTAATAATTTTTTATTGAAATCTACAATAATAATAAGCATGTTGTGTGTGCTTAAAAATTCCTCATTATCAATTTACTAAGTGGGAGAGGGATATTTTAATTAATTCCCGCGGCCTCCATTACAATTTGACATGTGATGCAACAAACTTGCGCGTCGGCTCTGAGTGCCTTCCTCCCCATCGGATGAGTTTGTTTGCGGGTCACTAGGTCAAATAATAGTTATAGAAAATTATCTAGGAGCGTGTGTACTTCCACAGCGGTAAGGCACATAATCCGAAATAATTCCCTTAGTACCGTGTAATGGTGCACACTTAGATACAAATAAAAAGTATCCTCCCCATCGGAGTCACTGCTTTTATTTGTAGGGCCAAAGAGGAACCAACTATTAATTTTATTTGTCAAAAAGTAAGGTTGACAAGATAATAAAATTAATGGGTAAAACCTCCTCTTACAAATGTAGAATTTGTATACGTCCACACTATCGTGGCATGCGATATTCTCGGTGTTTTGAGATGTTGGTTGATTTCAAAATTTTATTGTTTGAGGAATCAATAATTTTTTGAAATCTAAAGTAATCATCTATGTGATTCTTAGGATTTTCAAAATGACTTTCAGTCCACTTATTTTTATACTAAAGGAAATAAACTTACTGTACCCAAATTATATTGATTGGAAATGAATCCAAATATTGTCTTATTTGCTAGTATGCACTCTTCAAAGAGTGTCCTCAAGCCATGGTTTCTCAAAAAGATTTCTACTTCTAAGCCGAAAGGCAAGAAGAAGAAGAAACAAGGTGGAGCAAAGGTGGTGGGAGGATCTCAGGGAAGAGTGAATAAGCCGAAAGGCAAATACTTCACTCACTAGAAGGGATGGACATTGGAAGAAGAGGATTATCCCAATCAAGCAAGAACAAAGTATATCTTTTGGTCTAGTCATTGAAACATGGTTAGCGGTGATATCTATCACCTTTGGTGTGTAGATACGAGAGCCACTAATCATGTCATGCAATACTGCGAGGGTTCGAGAAACCCGACGACTAGCTAAAGGGATATTACCATTTACTTGGGCAATGCCATGAAGATGGCGGCTATTGCGATGGGAGATGTTTTATTTATCTTTTGAGAAAAATAAAGGTTTTGGTTCTTAAGAATTTCCTTTATGTACCCTTATTTAGAAAGAATTGATTTCGGTTTCTAAATAGTTTTTGGATGGATAATCTATTTCTTTTCATGACAGATTTGTTATAAAAGGAATAGGGACATTATCTATTCAGGTATATAGATAGGAAATTTATAACTTGAACCACAAGCTCCCACGATGCAAATAGAAGTTAATAACTCATCTTCTAATTCCAATAAGAGAAAAGAACCTTCGAAGATGAACCAAACATATCTTTGGCTTCTTAGGCTTGGTCACATTAACCTAAGCAGAATTCAAAGGTTGATAGCTGATGAACCTTTGGGTTCATTAGTGGTGGAGGATCTCCCAACCTACGAATCTTGCTTGGAGGGTAAGATGACCAAGAGGCCTTTTTAAGGTCAAGGGGTATAGAGCCAAAGATTTGTTAGAAATGGTTCATTCTGATTTGTAAGGTCCTATGACTATCTAGGCAAGAGGTAATCTTGAATATTTTGTCTCTTTCATAGACGATTATTCAAGATATGGATGACACTACGATCTGATCGTGGTGGTGACAACCTCTTGGGAGAGTTTAGGAACTACTTATCAGAGGTTGGGATTCAATCCCAAATTGACTGCACCTGGCACACCCCAGCAGAACGGTGTAGCAGAGCGAAGGAATAGAACTCTTATGGAGATGGTTAGATCGATGATGAGTTATTCTGACTTGTTTTGTAGTCCTAGAGATCAGAGGGTGATCGTTAACATGAATGCCAGATTTCTAGAGGAAGACTATGTGATGAGCCACAAGCCCTAGAGTAAAATTGTTCTGGAGGAGTTAAAAGGGAAGTCACTTCTTTAGTACCACCGGTACAAGAGGAAATACCACATGTCACTGCACCGCGTGTCATAGAGGATACACAGAAGATACCTCGTCGTAGTGGGAGGGTTGTTAGACAACCTCTTAGATTCATGTTTTTGGACAAATCTTCTGATTTGGTCCCTAGCAAACATGAACCTGATCCCTAGACATACGACGAGGCAATCCAAGATATAAATACAGCATCTTTACAAAGTGCAATGAATACTGAGATTGAATCTATGGATTCAAATCAGTCAGGAGCTCTTATGCATTGCGGCTCATATGGATTATGAGGTGTGATAGATGGATGTCAAGACGCTTTCCTTAATGGAAGTCTTGAGGAAAACATCTATTTGAAGCAACCAGGAGGATTCATTGCTAAGGGCAAAAGTGTTTGTATATATAAGCTTAATCGGTCCGTTAATGGGTGAAGCAAGCTTTGAAGTCTTGGGACATCCGCTTTGAGAGGTAAATCCGGTCTTATGGATTTATTCAAAGTTCGGATGAGTCTTGTGTATATCGAGAGATGTGGTATTTTTGTACTATACATAGATGACATTTTGGTGGTTGGCGACAACATCAGTGTTATCGACGTAAGTATGGTCGTCCAAACAGTTTTGAACGACTTGGGAGAAGTGGGTCACAACCTTAGGATCAAGGTTGTTGTGCTTATCCCAAGCTTCATACATAGATATGGTTTTGGATCGTTTTAGCATACAAAACTCCAAGAAGGGTTTTCTACCCTTCAGGCATGGAGTTCCTTTATCTAAGCAGATGTGTCCTAGATCATCTGAGAAGATAGAGGAGATATAGGCAGTTCCTTATGCTTTGGCGGTAGGAAGCCTAATGTATGCTATGTACGAGACCAGATATCTGCTTTGCCGTGGGCATGGTCAGCGGAATATCGAGTAATCGAGACGAGGACATTGGTATATTGTAGTGCCTGAGAAGGACTAGGGATTATATGCTAGTTTACCGGGCAGACCAATTACTCCCTGTGGGTTACATGGATTCTGATTTCCAATCTGATAGGGATAATAGTAAGTCTACCTCAGGGTTTGTGTTTACTTTGGGAGGTGGAGCCATAGTATGGAGGAGTGTCAAGCAGAAATGAATGGCGGACTCCACCATGGAAGCTGGGGATCTGGCAGCTCCTGTGGCGGCCAAAGAAGCTGTATGGCTCAGGAACTTTCTGATGGACTTGGATGTGATTCCTGGTTTGCCCAGAAATATCACAATTTATGGTGATAATAATGGTGCAGTTGCAAACTCGAAGGAATCACGAGCCCATAAGGCTAGTAAACACATAGAGTGCAAGTACCACCTGATATGAGAAATCGTAAAGGAGGTAGAAGTTGTTGTTGCCTAGATTGCATCAGAGGATGACCTGGTAGACCCTTTCACTAAGGCCCTTCTAGCGAGAGCTTTGAGAGGCATGTGGAGGGAAGGGGAATCAGATGTATGGCGATATATGATAGTCTTTTAGTATAAGTGGGAGATTGTTGGGATGTATACTGAAAGCCTAGCTCTTTAGTATGAACATCTTTATTTTGAAATAAGAATCACATGATCATTGTTTGCACTTTTATATTTATTATATGTTGTGCATATTGTCTAATACTTTACATTGTAGATAACATGGTGCTTGGGTGATGGCACAGAAGATCATGTTATCAGTCCCTTGTAGAGTATAAGTAGAGGCTCACAACCAAGATGGTCTTGGACAAACCATTGGCATGGTTGTAGTGTAGCTTGGTATTGTTTTATCTTGAACATAGAGTTACACTAGTACACTTAGGTGCATTGAGTAGGACCGACATAAAGGTGATTCAATTTATTGCTGACTGCATAATTGAATCGGACCTCGGATATTATGTTGTACATGCTCTTAATCCCGATATAATAACGGGCACATGTACTTAGTATTTATTTCTTTGATTTACCAGAGGGTGAGATTTCTATGGATTAAATCAATATGCCCATTAACAGTTACGTATTACTATTTACATGGTGTGCAGTTGATTATAGGAGAATCAGTGTCCTATATATTAGGTTGATGATGTCCTTGAGGAGCTCATAAGGTTCATCATGTAAACCACTGCGAGTTGACTTAGTCAACATGATAATAAGGTTGAGTGGTACTACTCGAGAGTTAGATGTTAATTGATTGATGGTCGATTAAATCAATCGATTGTGGACATTCGATATCTTAAACACGGGAGATAAATGTACAAATAATATATGGAGCCCATATTAATTTATGGGGGTTGGTGAGGTAGTTCGATGATGATCCTCTAGTGGAATGGAACATCATTGATGGATCAAGTTTGTGTGGTTCCGATCCATCGGGGTGCCAAGACCCAACTCCTCCTCATGGTCCCTATCGTAGCCTTATATAAACCTCATGAAGTCTAGATCAAATGATGGAAAACAAATCTCTAAATCCAGCGGTTAGGATTAAATTCCTAGAACCGGCGGTTGAGATTAAATCTCTAAATCATCCGGCGGTTGAGATTAAATCTCTAGATTCGACGGTTGGGATTAAATTCCTAGAAGACGATTGAGATTAAATCTCTAGATCCGGCGGTTGGGATTAAATTCCTAGAACACGGTTGAGATTAAATCTCTAAATCCGACGGTTGAGATTAAAACCCTAGAAGCGTGGAGATTAAACCAAGGCCTAACCTAACTCTATAAAAGGATGGCTATGGGTTGGCGGCAAGGGTTAATGGTTCATGATGGATGCTAAGGAAATTAGGGTTTTGCCTAGTATGCTTGGGCGGCAAGCAACCTCATGGAGGAAACCCTAATTAGGGTTTTGGCTCCTTAGGTTGGGCGGCCAAGGTGATGAAGGAGGGTGGGCGGCAACCTATGGAGGAGCTTGTCTTCTTCATTGAAGGTGGCTAGCTCCTAGATCTCTCCTCTCCACCATGCTTAGGCGGCAAGAAACCTATGGAGGAAACCCTAATTAGATTAGGGTTTGGCTCTTTGGATTGGGCGGCTAGGTTGGAAGTTAGGTTGGGCGGCAACTATAGGGGAAGGGCTCATCTTCTTCCTTCTAAGGGTTGGCCGGCCACTACCTTCTCTTCCTCTACCTTGGGCGGCAAGAAATCCAAAGGAAGCTTGGTTGGGCGGCTAGGGTTTGGAAGGTAAGGTAGGTGGCAACTATAGGGGAAGTGTTCTTCTTCTTCCTAGGGTGTTGGCCGGTTCCTATCCTTTTTCCTATACCTTTGGTGGTGCCCAACCTATTCCTCTTTTCCTTTTGTTTTCCTCTTGGCCGGCGGCACTAGGAGCTAGGGTTTGTCCCTAGTTCGGTTGCTTGGTTGTTTCCATTATGTTCTCTCTATTCTTGGGGCCGGCGGCATCAATCCTTTGTGGATTGGTGGTTGGCTCAAGCAAGAAGGGAAAGAGAGTTCTTCCTTCTTTGGATTGAAGAAGATCTAAGAAGCTTCAACTTGTGGAGGATCTTCGCCCACACGAAGTCTACAAGGAGGTTAGGACATACGATAGAAGATCAAGAGGTATAAAAGTTTTATAACTTTTATTTATGATCTTTGCATGTTTCTATTCTTAATTGATATGCTGGCTTAAGTTCTTTATGTTAGTATATGTTGATTATACTAGTTTACATTTGCATGTATTTGTATAATCATGGACCCCGATAAGAAACACAAAAACCGGCGATCCGTCCGTCGTCTCTTCCGCGGCTAATCGACTAGGAGAGTTGGTTGCTTGAGCAACTAGTTTGTTCAAGTGATCACTCGAGTCGTTAGCACGACGACGAATTGGTTGTGCTTAGGAAACTCATCCCATCCGGATTAGTTTTCATTAGTGAAAATTTTAATCCGGGGACATGGGAGCCAATGAGCATTCCGAGGACTAGCACATTGCCAACAATGGAAGCACTGATATATTCGGCCTCTGTTATAGAATCAATAACTGTGTCCTGCTTGGAACTCTTCTAGCTCACAGCACCACTATTCAAGCAAAACACGAACCCTGACTGCGATCCATAATCATCCTGGTTAGTTTGGAAGTTGGCATCGCTGTAACCCTTTACAGCTAGCTCCTTATCGCCTCCAAATATCAAGAAATATTCTTTAGTCCTTCTCAAGTACTTAAGAATATTCTTGACTGCTATCCAGTGACGCTCACCTGAATCTAACTGGTATCTACTCGTCATGCTCAAAGCATATGAGACATCAGGACGAGTACACAGCATGTCGTACATGATAGATCCTATAGCAGATGCATAAGGGATCTTATCCATGCGGTCTCTCTCCTCTCTAGAAGATGGACTTTGAGTCTTCGAAAGACTCACACCATGTGATATCGACAGAAGTCCCTTCTTGGAATTCTGCATGGTAAACCGTAGTAATACCGTGTCAATGTATGTACTCTGACTTAGGCCAAGTAATCTCTTAGATCTATCTCTATAGATCTTGATGCCTAGAATACAGGCTGCTTCACCTAAGTCCTTCATTGAGAAGCACGTCCCTAGCCAAGTCTTCACAGACTGTAGCGAAGGGATGTCATTCCCAATGAGTAGTATGTCATCCACATACAATACAAGGAAGACAACTGTATTTCCATTAACCCTTTCGAAGACACAGGGTTCATCTTCATTCTTGATGAAACCAAATTGTTTGATCGTATCATCGAATCGAAGATTCCAGCTCCGAGAGGCTTGCTTTAGCCCATAAATGGACCTTTGCAGCTTGCATACTTTCCCAGTATGCTATGGATCTTCAAAATGCTCAGGTTGTGTCATGTACACATCCTCGAGTAAGTTTCCATTCAGAAACACGGTTTTGACATCCATCTGCCAGATCTCATAATCGTGGTATGCTGCAATAGCAAGCAAGATCCGAATGGACTTAAACATCGCCACTGGAGAAAAGGTTTCATCATAGTCAATACCATGAATCTGCTTGAAACCTTTAGCCACCAATCGGCCCTTATAGGTATGCGTAAGTCCATCCATGTCAGTCTTTCTCCTAAAGACCCACTTACACCCAATGGGTTTGACCCCTTCAGGTGGATCAACCAAAGTTCATACTTGGTTGGTGTACATGGATTCCATCTCGGATCTCATGGCCTCTAGCCATTTCTCAGAATCTGGGCTCATCACAGCTTCCTGATAGGAGGTAGGCTCATTCTCAATGAGCATAACGTCATCATGGTCAGACAAGAGAAATGAATATCTCTCAGGCTGACGACGTACCCTATCAGACCTACGAAGAGGTAGGTCTACCTGAACGGGTAGTTGTTCCACAACTCCTTGTGCAACAACCTCATCACCCACAACACTTTGTGGTTCCTGTTCAACCTCCATCAAGGCCTCAGTGCTATGGTCATTATCTTGAATTTCTTCAAGATCGAACGTACTCCCACTAGTTTTTCTAGAAACAAAATCTCTTTCTAGAAAAACCCCAGTATTTGCTACAAACACTTTGTGCTGACTAGGAATGTAGAAGTAATATCCCTTTGTATCCTTGGGATATCCAACAAAATAGCACCTATCGGATTTGGGTCCCAATTTGTCTGAGACTTGACGTCTAACGTAAGCCTCACAACCTCAAATCCTCACGAAAGACATCTTGGGATTTCTCCCTGTCCATATCGTATATGGTGTCTTTATGACAGCCTTGGATGGTACACGGTTAAGGGTAAAGGTTGCTGTGTCTAGAGCATATCCCCAAAAGGATACAGGAAGATCTATGTGACTCATCATAGATCGTACCATATCTAATAGGGTACGATTCCTCCTTTCGGATACACCATTCCACTATGGTATTCTAGAAGGAGTGAGTAGGGATAGAATCCCACACTCAGCTAGATAGTCACGAAACTCATGGCTAAGGTATTCACCACCTCGATCTGATCGAAGTATCTTAATACTCTTGCCAAGCTGGTTTTGTACTTCATTCTTGAATTCTTTGAACTTTTCAAAGGATTCTGATTTATGTGTCATAAGATACACATAACCATATCTACTGAAGTCATCAGTAAATGTAATGAAGTACCTGTAACCACCTCTAGCAGCAACATTGAAAGGACCACATACATCACTATGTATAAGTCCTAACAAATTTGTTGCTCTTTCGCTGTGTCCACTAAAGGGAGTCTTGGTCATCTTGCCTAAAAGGCAAGACTCGCATGTTTCATGTGATTCAAAATCAAATGAGTCTAACAGCTCATCCTTATGGACCTGAGATAAGCAACTCTCATTTATGTGACCTAAGCGACAATGCCAGAGATAGGTTTGGTTCAACTCATTTGACTTGAACCTTTTGGCACTTATGTTATAGATAGGGCTCTCTAAGTCTAGAAAGTAGAGTTCGTTCATTAGAGGTGCACTACAATAGAACATATCATTTAAATAAACTGAACAACATTTGTTCTTTATTATAAATGTAAATCCTTTCTTGTCCAAACAAGAAACCGAAATTATGTTCTTAGTCAAAGCAGGCACATAACAACATTCATCTAATTCTAGTACAAGCCCAGAGGGCAGAGATAGATCATAAGTTCCTACAGCAACAGCAGCAACCCTTGCTCCATTGCCTACTCATAGGTCCACCTCGCCCTTTGTCAATCCCCTGCTATTTCTCAGCGCCTGCACATTGGTACAAATGTGAGATGCACATCCGGTATCTAATACCCATGATGAAGAAATATAGATTGACTTCTATAACATTTATACCTGAAGTAGAAGTCTCACTTCTTTTCTTCTTAAGATCTTCCAGGTAAGCTTTGCCATTACGCTTCCAGTGTCCAGCTTTCTTGTAGTAGAAGTAAGCCCCTTCCTTGGCTACCCCTCCTTTGGGTTTAAGTTCTTTGTCTTTGTCTTTGCCCTTGGCTTGGGACTTTCCCTTACCTTTAGGCTTGCCCTTGCCTTTCTTTTTGTGCACCATCAAAATGGTGTCAGATTTTCCCTTCTTAAGGTTAAGCTCAGCAGTTCTCAACATGCTGAGCATCTCAGGTAGTGGCTTATCAATTTCATTCATGTTGTAATTCATGACAAATTGATTGTAAGCTTGTGGCAAAGATTGCAAGATCAGGTCAGTGGCCTGCTCTTGGCCAAGTGGGAATCCCAGCCTTTATAGGTTTTCTACGTACCCAATCATCTTGAGTACATATGGACCTACGGGAGTCCCTTCTTGCATTTTGGACCCAAAAAATGCCTTAGAGACTTCATATCTCTCATTCCTTGCTTGTCCTTGATATAGTTGACGAAGATGTCCAATCATATCATAAGCATTCATGAACTCGTGTTGCTTATGAAGCTCAGAGTTCATGGTCGCGAGCATTAGACATGACACATCACAATATGTCCCTCTAATTGTGACTCTCACAATATGTGACAATGTCCCTCTATCCTTGACATCTAGATTGACCAATCGAGGTATAGACCGTGTCATCCTCAGTACAATCTATATCTTGAACTCCAAGTAGACTCACTCTAATCAAATGAGCTCAATATCTCATATTGACTCATTTGGGCATGACCATGCACTTCGTGGTCTCACTCTATCAAGAATATCGATGTCACCCCCGTCATATAGGAGGGATAGATCCCATCTACATCACTCACATCCCTCCACATAATTTGTTACATACCCAGTAATCGCCTTTATAGTCCACCCATTTACGGGTGACGTTTGACGAAGCCAAAGTATGCAACTCCTTATGTAGGGAACCATGGTGACTTCAGCTCTAAGGACTAATAGTCATACTAATAGCCACATGAGAAAGTATATGACACTCATATAACGATCCATGATACTTTCTCATGGCGGGTCATTCAATATACATTTTCCAATGCATACCCATGTGTCAACTTGATATCTCATATCCATGACTTGTGAGATCAAGTCATCATGTTGACCTACATGCTAGTCTCTACGCATTAATATTGTCCCTGAATGTTAATACTTGGTTAGGAATGATTAAGAGTAGTGTTCTCTATATCATCTCATTATCGATTCAACTAATCGATTGATATAGATAAGAACCTACTACTCAAGGACATTATTATATTTAGTTATTTGGCACCAATACAAGTAAATATAATAACCATGCCTTTATAAATAGGAATATGATACAATAAAGTCCATACAACAATCATCACATGATTGGCTCTAGGGCTTTCACTAACAATACTCACTAGTTGTGATCCAATCACAAATTCTCTCATGTTGTGAATCGCATCATGGACATTCAGTAAATGAGTTTAAGATCTAATCAAATACATGAAAACATGTATACTCAAATAGTGAATCTTCATTTATCATATAAATGGTTCAACCATAAGGCGATTGCCTTAGGACTTCTCTCATATATTACTAACAAACTCCCACTTGTCCTAATGTCAATTGCTACGGTATCCAATACCATAAGCTCTAACATGACCCTCAAACTTACTTTGAGGTAATGCCTTAGTTAAAGGATCCGCTAAGTTCCTTTCAGTGGGGATCTTCTCGATTTTTATTTCCTTCCTACTGATGATTTCTATGATCATATGATAGCGGCAAAGCATATGTTTGGATCATTGATGAGACCACATCAAGTTCAGAGACGAACTTCTCGATAGAAACCGCTTCCTTTGCTGCTTCCAAAGCTGCAATGTATTCTACCTCAGTGGTAGAATCCGCTATAGTGTCTTGCTTGGAACTTTTTCAACTTATTGCGCCTCCATTCATGGTGAACACGTACCCAGACTAAGACCTGGAATCATCCTTGTCTGTCTAGATGCTGGCATCCATATACCCGCATATCACCATGTCTCCTTCTCCACATATTAGGAACACATCCTTAGTTCTTCTCAAGTACTTAAGGATCGTCTTAACATCCGCCCAATGATCCATTCTTGGATCAGACTAGTATCTTCTCGTGACACTTAGAGCATACAATACATTGGTCCTCGTACATAACATAGCATACATGATAGATCCTATTGTGGATGCATAGGGAATCTTATTCATGCAAATCCTCTCATCTTCTGTGTGCGTACACATAGACTTCGAAAGGTATATCCCATGCCTGATGGGTAGAAAACTTTTCTTGGATTCCGACATGCTAAACCTCTTTAGCACTCGGTCTATATATGTAGACTGCAAAAAACCAAGCAACCGTTTCGATCTATCCCTATAGATCTTAATCCTGAGGATGTAGGTTGCTTCTCCCAAGTCTTTCATGGAGAATATCTTGGACAACCAAATTTTAACTAACTGTAAAACTGAAACATCGTTTCCTATAAGTGATATGTCATCGACATACAATACTAGGAACACGACTACACTCCCACTAACCTTCTTGTACACATAAGGTTCGTCCGAATTTTGTGAGAAATCAAACTTTTTGATTGTCTCATCAAAATGGATATTCTAGCTCCTGGATGCTTGCTTCAGTCCATATATAGATCGTCGCAGTTTACATACCTTGGTTTTATCAACCGATGTGAAACCTCAGGTTGTATCATATACACATCCTCGAGTAGGTTTCCATTAAGGAAAGTTATTTTCACATCCATCTGTCATATCTCATAATCATAATGAGCCGCTATGGCTAGGAGCATCCGAATGGATTTAAGCATAGCAACAGGCGAATAGGTTTCGTCATAATCAATACCTTGCTTTTGACGATAACCTTTCGCCACCAATCTTGCCTTATAGGTAATCACATTACCATCCAAGTCAGTTTTCTTCTTGAAAACCCACTTGCACCCTATAGGCTTTATGCCTTCAGTTGGGTCAACCAAGTTCAAAACATGGTTTTCATACATGTAATCCATTTCCTACTTCATGGCATCAAGCCACTTATCCCTTTCTGAACTTTTCAGAACTTCTTCATTACTGGTAGTCTCCTCATCATCAATGAGTAACATGTCATTTGATTCACTTACGAGAAATCCATATCTCTCAGGAATATTGCGTGTTCTACTAGATCTACGAAGATATGGTGTCTAAATAGGTCCAGCTGATGGCTCATCACTATGAGTTATCGGTTGTGGTGCTTCACCAGGTATCTCATCAATGTCTATTTGAGTCTCTCGAGCCTCTTCAAGCTCAATGACACTCCCACTATTTTCTTGCAAGAGAAACTCTTTCTCTAGAAACACAGCATGCCTTGAAACAAACACCTTTTGTTCCATAGGATGATAGAATTGGTAACCCCTTGTTTCCTTAGGGTATCAAATAAATAGACATTTATCAGACTTAGCATCCAATTTGTCTGATACAATATGCTTCACATAAGCAGGACAATCTCATATCTTCAAGTAAGATATATGAGATTTCTTACTATTCTATATCTCATATTGAGTAGTAGAGACTACCTTAGTTGACATTCTTTTTAACAAGTAAACAGCTGTCTGAAGTGCATAGCCCCAAAAGGACTTGGGAAGATTCGCATGATTCATCATTGACTTGACCATGTCCAATACTTCGTTCCGGTTACGTATTGCTAATACCATTATCTTCGGTGTATTGGGAGAGTCCATTGAGACAATATACCATTGTCTCTTAGATAATCTCGAAACTCTTGACTTAAGTATTCACCACCTCGATCCGATCGAAGTATTTTAATACTCTTGTCATGTTGTTTATCTACTTCATTTCTGAATTCTTTGAACCTTTCAAAGGCTTCATACTTGTGTTTCATCAAGAACACATACCCAAACCGTGAGTGATCATCGCTGAAGGTAATGAAATAGCTATAGCCTCCTAAAGCTTGAGTTGACATAGTGTAGGGAATTCTTGTATGCCAAATGGCATATGCGCAACGGAAAATAGGATCCCTTCCAAGTGATCCATGCGAAAGCAAACTCGTATAAAATAAATTTCTCTAAACCAAACCTATCTTATAGGAGAGGATTACCTTTGTTGCGTGCCCTTGTTAATCCCGCTTTTCCTTTTGGTTGTTTGGATCTTTAGCACGTTCAAATGTCCATGCCTCTATACGTATCCACACGAGTACGCTCTTGTCTCACAAAAGGAAAACTAGAAGAGCTCTCCTTTACTTCTTGCTAGAGAAGTCCCTAAAGGAGAGGAAGAGAGGGAAAAGGAGAAAGGAAGAAGAAGACTCCTCTTCTTGCTAGCCTACACTCACAAACCCACACAACTAAAGCTTCCACCAAGCTCTCTCACCACTAACACAACCAAAGCTTCCACCAACAACAAAAGCCAATGCTCTATTTGGCCGGCCACTTAGGGTGTCTTTTATAGGGTTGGAAAAACCCTTTCACCTCCACACATTCAATGCAATCCATTGCATTGAGACATATCCTTGTTTGGCCAGGCCACTTAAGGAGACAAAACCATTTTGTTTCCTTCCACCTTAACTAAGCTTAGGTGGATGCTTAGGTGGCATGCTTATGTGGCATGCTTATGTGGCATTCTTATGTGGCATTCATGCATGTTGAATTAATCTTATTAATTCAATTAAGCTTATGTTATCATATTGAATTAATCTTATTAATTCAATTAAGCTTATGTTATCATATTGAATTAATCTTATTAAATCAATAAGGTAACATATTGAATTAATCTCATTAAATCAATTAGCTAAAATTCTCATTAAGCTTAAAGTCCAAAAACCATTTTGTACTTAAGCTTATTCCCATATTATTCTAGTCAAACTAGAATACTCTAATTCCTCTAATTATCATGCTCTTTGTGTGTGACCCTATAGGCTCTCATAACGTTGGCAGTGGATCTAAACTCTTTTAGATACACAAGCAATGGCGGCATCTAGCATCATTGCTACCCAAGTTCTGAGATAAGTCAAGATCGACTAACCTTTAAAGTGACTACTATAATATATGACCGTGTCCTTCTATCCTTGATATCAGTTGACCAATGAGGCATAGACCGTGTCATCCTCGATCAATCTATGTGTTTCTTGATCCCTGAGTAAACTACCTCAAACAAATGAGCTCAATATCTCATATTGACTCATTCGAGCATGGCCATGCGTTTTAGTAGTTCTACTCAATCAAGGGGCCCACCGATATCACTCTCGTCATATGAGAGGGATAGATCCCATCTACATCACTCACATCCCTCCGCATAATTTGTTATATACCCGATGTCGCCTTTATGGTCCACCTGTTATGGGTGGACGTTTGTGATACCAAAGTACATAACTCCTTATGTAGGGAACCATAGTGACTTGAGGTCTAAGGACTATTCATACCAATAGTCACATGAGAAAGTTTATGACACTCATATAACGATCCATGAAACTTTCTCATGGCGAATTGATTCGGTATATATTCTCAATATATACCCATGTGTCAACTTGATATCATATATCCATGACTTGTGAGATCAAGTCATCAATTGACCTACATGCTAGTCTTTATGTATTAATATTGCCCTTGCATATTAATACTCGACTAGAACATTTAGGAAAGTGTTCTCTCTGACCTCTCATAATCAATTACGCGATTGATGTCTTTGTAGATAAGAACCTACTTTTCTAGGGCATTATTATATTTAAATTAGTGGCACAAGCAAGATGTAAATATAATAACCAATCCTTTGCCTTTATAGAATATGATACAAAATGTTCCCTATTCAACCATCACATGATTGGTTCTAGGGCTTTAACTAACAATCTCCCACTAGCACTAGTACCAATCACTATGATATCTAATACCTAGTGACCTAGTGTGACCATCATGCTTCCTCTGCGAAGCCTTGGTCAATGGATCTGCGATGTTAGCTTACATCGGTACTCTTGCATATCCTCACATCTCCTCTATCGATGATCTCTCGAATGAGATGGAAGCGCCTTGATATGTGTTTGGTCACGATGTGATCGAGGTTCCTTAGCTGTCAATAGCCCCATTGTTGTCACAATAGAGGTCTATTGGATCTGCAATGCTAGGAACTACCCCAAGTTCATGATGAACTTGCGGGCCAAACGACCTCCTTTCTTTGCATCGGATCTTGCAATATACTCGGCACATTGTAGAATCGGCAAGCTGTGTCTGCTTGAACTCTTCCGACACGGCTCCACCATTCGAGCAAAACACGTACCTTGCGATCTATAGTCATCCTTATATGCATTTGGAAGCTTGCATCTTTGTAACCCTTCTGATTAGCTCCTCATTGCCTCGAATATCGGAAATATTCTTTCGTTCTTCGTAAGTACTTAAGAATATTTTTGATGCTATCCGATGACTTTCACACAGATCAGTGGTATCTACTCGTCATGCTCAAAGCATACGAGGCGTCGGAGCAGTACAAAGCATGGCGTACATGATAGACCCTATAGCGATGCATAAGGGATCTTATCCATGCGATCTCTCTCCTCCTTAGAAGAGGACATTGAGTCTTGAAAGACTCACACCATGTGATAAAGCGAAACCCTTTCTAGAATTTTGCATAAAGAAACATCTAGCACTTTATCAATGTATGTACTGACTTAGGCCAAGTAATCTTTAGATCTATCTCTATAGATCTTGATGCCTAGAATATAGGCACTTCACCTAAGTCTTCATCGAGAAACAATTCCTAACCACATCTTCACAGATCGGAGTGAGGGAATATCATTTCCGATGAGAAGTATGTCATCTACATACAAGACAAGAAATACAACTGTTCTACTATTTCTCTTGTAGACACAAGGCTTCATCTTCATTCTTGATGAAACCAAACTCTTTGATTGCATCATCGAATCAAGATTCCACCGAGAGGCTTGCTTTAGTCCATAAATGGACCTTGCAGCCAGATACCTTTCCAGATGCTTTGATCTTCAAAACCCTCGAGTTGTGTCATGTACACATCCTCGAGTAGCTTTCCATTCAAAAGCGGTTTTGACATCCATCCGCCAGATCTCATAATCATGGTAGGTCGAATAGCAAGTATGATCCGAATGGATTTAAGCATCGCAATCGTGAAAAGGTTTCTTCATAGTCAATACCATGAATTTGTTTGAACTTTAGCCACCAATCTACCTTTATAGGTATGCTTATTACTATCCATGTCGGGCCTTTTACTTTAAAGACCCACTTACACCCAATGGGTTTTACCCTTCGTGTGGATCAACCAAAGTCCATACTTGGTTAGTGTACATGGATTCCATTTCGATCTCATGGCCTCTAGCCATTTCTAACTGGGCTCATCATAGCTTCGATAGGATGTAGGCTCGCCAAGATCGATAAGCAATACATCACCGTTGTCACCAAGAGAAAAGAATATCTCTGGGTTGACGACGGATCCTATTAGATCTACGAAGAGGTTGGTCTACTTGAACAGTGTTTGCTCCACAACTCTGGGCAACAAATTCTCATCCACAACACTTTGTGGTGCCTGCTCATTTTCCATCGAAGCCTTAGTGTTATCATCATCTTGAACTTCTTCAAGATGAATTTTACTCCCACTAGTATTTCTAGAAATAAATTCTCTAGAAAGACAAAGATTTCTGCAACAAACACCTTGCCAAGTGTGGGATTGTAAAAGTAATATCCCTTAGTTTCCTTGGGATATCCTACAAAATAACACTTATCCGATTTGGGTCCTAGTTTATCCGAGACTTGACGCCTAACGTAAGCTTCACAACCCCAAATCTTTATAAAAGACATTTTGGGACTCTTCCCGGTCCCATATCGTATATGGTGTCTTTTCTACGCTTTTGATGGAACGCGATTAAGTGTGAAAGCTACTGCTCTAGAGCTAAACCCCAAAAGGAAGTAGGTAGATCATCGGCTCATCATTGATCGTACCATATCTAATAGAGTACGATTTCTCCTCGATACACCATTCCATTGTGGTGTTCCAGGTGGAGTGAGTTGGGATATTATCCCACACTCACCAGTGATCACGAAACTCTTGACTAAGGTATTCACCACCTCGATCCGATCAAGTAGCTTAATACACTTACCAAGTTGGTTTTGTACTTCATTCTTGAATTCTTTGAACTTTCAAAGGATTCTCGACTTATGTCTCATCAAATATAAGTAGCCAAATCTACTCATATCATCGCTGAAAGTAATAAAGTACTTATAGCCTCCTCGCTTCGACATTGAAAGGGCCACATACATCAAGATGTATGAGTCCTAATAAGTCCGTCGCTTCTCTCGCCATGTCCACTAAATGGAGTTTTAGTCATCTTTCCTAAAAGACAAGACTCGCATACCTCATATGATTCAAAATCAAATGAGTCCAATAATCCATCTTTATGGAGTTGGGATATGCTTTTCATTTATGTGACCTAGGCGATGCAGAGATATGTTGGTTCAAATCATTCGATTTGAACCGCTTGGTATTTACGTTATAAATTGGGTTTTCTAAATCTAGAACATAGAGACCATTCATAAGTGGTGCATTACAATAGAACATTTCATTTAAATAAATGGAACAACATTTGTCCTTTATTATAAAAGAAAAGTTTTTCTTGTCTAAACAAGATACGTAAATTATGTTCTTTGTCAATGCAGTACATAAAAGCACTCCTCTAGTTCTAAGATAAGCCCAAGCAAAGACAAAGAATATGTTCCTACAAATACAAAGAAAGAACTTTTCATGCCATTGCCTACTGTAGGTCCACTTCGCCTTTTGCCATTATTCTACTATTTCTCACCCCTCGCACATTAGTACAAATGTGAGATGCACATCCAGATCTAATACCCATGTAGAAGAAATAGATAGATTAACTTCTATAACGTGTATACCGAGGCGTAAGTCCCACTTCTCTTGTTCTTTACTCTCAAGGTAGACTTTGCAGCTCCGCTTCCAAAGGTCCCTCACCGAATGAAGCCCCTTCCTTAGGTACTTTACCTTTACCCTTTGAAGTGGATGAATTGGCCTTGCTTTTGGCTTGGGTCTTACCCTTGCCTCTCTACCTTTGTCCTTCTTGACCATTAGTACATTACTAACTTTCTTCTTGAGATTTGGTTCATTCTTAACATGCCGAGAATCTCGTGCAAAGGTTTATCAATTTCATTCATGTTATAATTCATGACTAATTGATTGTATGCTTCCGCAACGATTGCGTGATAACATCTTGCCAATTTCGCTCTGGAAAACCTAGTCTTTCAAGGTTCTCAACGCATCCAATCATTTTGAGTACGTGAGTTCCTACAGTGTTCCTTCTGCATCTTGCATGCAAAAAGAGCCTTAGACACTTCAAAACGCTGTGCCTAGCTTGTCCTTGATATAGTTGTTTCAAATGCTCAACCATATCATAGGCATCCATGTTCTCATGTTGCTTCAAGCTCGTGAGTTCATGGTGGCAAGCATAAGACATGACACATCTAATGCGCCATCTTGATGCTTCTTATAAGCATCCTTTCAAAGACGAGTGGTCGAGGGCGTATTTCAGGGTAGCCGCTTCTAGGACATATAGTTTATGCTTTGCTTGAGGATAATCCTCAAGTTCCTATACCACCAAGAAAATTTGCTCCATTGAGCTTGTCCTTCTCAAGGACAGATCGCAAGTTGAGGGGGTGTGTCGTGTTAGATGACATGGTGATCTACAACATTAAAATGCAAAGTTAAGTATCATACCTAAATCATTTAATTAGGCCTTTAATTAAATGAGGCTCCCACTAAATTCTCATAGCTACTATTTAGCTATAAATTTATATGGGATAAAGATCCACATCATAATTGCCTTGAGTTAGCTTTGGCTAATCGCCCAAGACGTAGTATAATTAGGTAGGCAATCTTCTGCCAATTACATCTGATGTAACTCTTTAATAGCTTTGGTTAAGTTTTAGATTAGTTTAGTGTTTATTCCTAAACCAGCTTCCAGGCTGTGGCGAGGCACAGGGGCCTTCTTGGATATCGGAGCAACGACCACTTCTAAGACAAAGCTGATGTTCTGAAAACACACAAAACTAATGTTAACACTTATGTTCAAAGCTAATATATGCCTCTACTTTCTTAACTAATTAAGAAAATACTTAATTAAGTCTTAACTAAGACTGATAGGCGGGACATCACGATTGTCCACTCGCACTCTCCAAGATAAAATGCATTGCTTTGCTTTGGCAAACCCAATAACAAATGATCGAGGAAGTAGTGAGTACCAACTTTGGTAGGCATATCGTTTAGACTTATTAAGAAATAAACATGTATCATATACATATTAGCATACATCACATATA
This sequence comes from Wurfbainia villosa, assembly GCA_025175895.1. Taxonomy (NCBI): domain Eukaryota; kingdom Viridiplantae; phylum Streptophyta; class Magnoliopsida; order Zingiberales; family Zingiberaceae; genus Wurfbainia; species Wurfbainia villosa. The sequence continues at coordinate 67,117,959 of CM046003.1, read as the reverse complement.
AGCTAAACTAATCATGCATCACATACAAGCTAAACTAACATGCATCACATACATATTAAACTAACGTGTCATGGTTATGGCCCTTATTCTACAATCTTCTCAAGCCAATGAAAAGATTGATTGGTCAACCTAGGGATAGCATCTTCTCCTAAGTGCTTCCTTTTGGTTGTCTTGTGTGTTGACTTCCTCCTTGTAACCTCATCTTCCAATGGACCCTCCATCCTTGTTTTGTACATTACAAAAGGAGAAATACTCGAGTTACATTCGAGTCTAAAACTAATTTTACAACAAGAATATTAGGAGAAAGGCACGACACGCAGGCCGTATTAAGAATTACAACACACAATCACAAACCTTTTGGGACTAGGCCATAACCATGCACCATGTCATTTTAACTTTTAAAAGACATTGGATATTTTATTATGTTTGAAAATTTGCTAATGCAATTATCAACTCATAATAAAATTTATCCTACTTCTATATCACATATAAAATAGAGAAAACCTATTTTTATACGATCTTTCGCAAGTGGCTCTGATACCACTGTAGGGAATTCTTGTATGCCAAATGGCATATGCGCAACGGAAAATAGGATCCCTTCCAAGTGATCCATGCGAAAGCAAACTCGTATAAAATAAATTTCTCTAAACCAAACCTATCTTATAGGAGAGGATTACCTTTGTTGCGTGCCCTTGTTAATCCCGCTTTTCCTTTTGGTTGTTTGGATCTTTAGCACGTTCAAATGTCCGTGCCTCTATACGTATCCACACGAGTACGCTCTTGTCTCACAAAAGGAAAACTAGAAGAGCTCTCCTTTACTTCTTGCTAGAGAAGTCCCTAAAGGAGAGGAAGAGAGGGAAAAGGAGAAAGGAAGAAGAAGACTCCTCTTCTTGCTAGCCTACACTCACAAACCCACACAACTAAAGCTTCCACCAAGCTCTCTCACCACTAACACAACCAAAGCTTCCACCAACAACAAAAGCCAATGCTCTATTTGGCCGGCCACTTAGGGTGTCTTTTATAGGGTTGGAAAAACCCTTTCACCTCCACACATTCAATGCAATCCATTGCATTGAGACATATCCTTGTTTGGCCGGCCACTTAAGGAGACAAAACCATTTTGTTTCCTTCCACCTTAACTAGCTTAGGTGGATGCTTAGGTGGCATGCTTATGTGGCATGCTTATGTGGCATTCTTATGTGGCATTCATGCATGTTGAATTAATCTTATTAATTCAATTAAGCTTATGTTATCATATTGAATTAATCTTATTAATTCAATTAAGCTTATGTTATCATATTGAATTAATCTTATTAAATCAATAAGGTAACATATTGAAGTAATCTCATTAAATCAATTAGCTAAAATTCTCATTAAGCTTAACGTCCAAAAACCATTTTGTACTTAAGCTTATTCCCAAATTATTCTAGTCAAACTAGAATACTCTAATTCCTCTAATTATCATGCTCTTTGTGTGTGACCCTATAGGCTCTCATAACGTTGGCAGTGGATCTAAACTCTTTTAGATACACAAGCAATGAGCTGCATCTAGCAATACATCATTGCTACCCAAGTTACGAGATAGATCAAGATCCGACTAACCTTCCGTGACTACTATAATATATGACCGTGTCCTTCTATCCTTGATATCGATTGATCAATGAGGCATAGACCGTGTCATCCTCGATCAATCTATGTGTTTCTTGATCCTCGAGTAAACTACCTCAAACAAATGAGCTCAATATCTCATATTGACTCATTCGAGCATGGCCATGCGCTTTAGTAGTTCTACTCAATCAAGGCCCACCGATATCACTCGGCCATATGAGAGGATAGATCCCATCTACATCACTCACATCCCTCCGCATAATTTGTTACATACCCGAATCGCTTTTATGGTCCAGCTACGGTGACGCTTTGACGATACCAAAGTACATAACTCCTTATGTAGGGAACCATAGTGACTTCAGGTCTAAGGACTATTCATACCAATAGTCACATGAGAAAGTTTATGACACTCATATAACGATCCATGAAACTTTCTCATGGGGTCAGTCAAGATATATTCTCCAATATATACCCATGTGTCAACTTGATATCATATATCCATGACTTGTGAGATCAAGTCATCAATTGACCTACATGCTAGTCTTTATGTATTAATATTGCCCTTGCATATTAATACTCGACTAGGAACATTTAGGAAAGTGTTCTCTACAGCCTCTCATAATCAATTCTGCCAATTGATGTGCTGTAGATAAGAACCTACTTTTCTAGGGCATTATTATATTTAAATTAGCTGGCACAAGCAAGATGTAAATATAATAACCAATCCTTTGCCTTTATAGAATATGATACAAAATGTTCCCTATTCAACCATCACATGATTGGTTCTAGGGCTTTAACTAACACATAGGTCCACATACATCAGTATGTATTAGACCTAGAAACTCTTCCACCCATTCACCTTTTCCAGTAAAAGGTAACTTAGTCATCTTGCCTTTTAAGCATGATTCGTATGTATCGTATGAATCTAATTCAAACGATTCTAGAATTCCACATTAGTGTAATTCGGACATGCATTTCTTGCTTGCATGGCCAAGAAAACAATGCCACATGTAGGAGTCTAATTGATTATCCTTTCGAGCACGCTTGTTACTCACTTCGATATTGAAAGTGTCACTGGATACGTCGAACGTATAAATATCATTGCTTAAAGTTCCAGTCCCATAAAGAACTTCATTCAAAGTTATGTAACAACAATTATATTCTTACTAAAACTTAAATGGTACCCATTTCTATTCAAACAAAAAATAGAAATGATGTTCTTTATCAACGAAGGAACATAAAAGCAATTTTCCAGTTCTAAGATAAGTCCTATAGGGAGTTTCAACAAATACGTTCCGATGGCGAGTGCAGCAACCTTTGCTCCATTCCCAACACGTAAATTTGACTCTCCCTTGACGAGTCTTCTTCTATTTCTTAGCCCATGTATGTCATTACATATATGTGAGTCACACCCAGTATCCAATACCCAAGTGTTTAAGGAAATAGAATGACAATCAATAACGAAGATATCTGAAGAAGATGGGGCATCTGATGCCTTATTCTTCTTCATGGACTCAAGATAAATCTTGCAGTTTCTTCGCCAATGGCCCTCCTTGCCATAATTATGGCAAGTGCCTTTTTGAGCTAGTTCTGTCTTTTTAGCCTTTTTCTTCTTCCCCTTCTGTTGTTCCTTTGACTTCCTCTTAAAACCTTTCTTCGAGGAATCAACTAACAACACCGTCCCCTACTCATGCTTCACAGAAGGCTCCACAGTCTTCAGCATGTTGAGCAGTACCACAGATGAACCTTCTTGCATCTCAGAGGTGAAGAAGATCTTGGAGACTTCGAACCTTTCGGATCTCACTTGCTTATCAAACAACTCATAGAGATAAAAGACTATAGTATGAGCATCCATATGCTCATGTTGCTACTGCAGCTCGGGTACCATCGCGGCTAGCATGATGCAACTCGCTAGTTCAGAATCAATCACATGTTTTTGATAGGCCAACAATTGGTCCGAAGTTGCATCGTCACTAGGACGGGAGGGAAGAGGCGCTTCGAGGACATTCGTAAGCTTTTCCGCCTTGAGAACAATTCTCAAGTTTCTAAGCCAGTTCAAGAAGATCGACCTAGTCAATTTATTTGAATTCAAAATATAGCACAAATTCAAAGACATCATGATCAATCAATTAACCTAGAAATACAAAACGAGCATATATGAGAAAGATGATTTAAAATGCATCAACATACATTCATAAATCCCATTCATTTTTCGAATTTCAAAAAACTCCAAAATCACTTCGGGAGATCGTAGGTCTATCTCCAAATGGGTTGATATCCAACATAGATATGAACAACCTTGTGAAGGTAGGAAACTTCGCTTCCCACTTCAACTCGGTCACTTGTTCATGGTGATCCCTTCTACGTCCCTGGAAAAAAAAATTATCCTTGACAAGAGGGATTACCCAAGCTCCCGTTTCATCGTCGTGCTATTCGATTAGAGTGGTCACTTGAACAAACTTGTTGTTCAAGCAACCAACCTCTATTCTACGATTAGCCATGGAATAGACGATGTACGGATCGCCGGCTTTTGTGTTTGTATTCAGGGTCCAAGTTAATTTAACCACAAAACAGAATATACAACATGTATATGATTGAAAAACAATTATAGACATGTTACAAAAGAATATAAACAAGCGTTATACCTCTTGATCTTCTATTGTATGTCGTTCCTCCTTTTGGACGTCGTGTGGGCGACGATCTTCAAAAAGTAGAAGCCTCCTAGATCACGATCTTCCTTTCCTTGCTCACTCCGAATAAGAGGAAGTATAAAAACAAAACTCTTCTCCTTCCTTTAGCCAATCACCAAGCACCAACCTTGATGCTTGCCGCCGGCCAACAAGAAGAAGAGATGAGGAAGTGGGCGCCGGCCAAGAGCTCCAAGGAATTACCCTAACCCTTGTTTCCACCGGCCAAGGAGAAGAGAAAGAAGAACTTGAACGCCGGCCAAGGAGAGGAGAAGCAAGTCTGGGCGCCGGCCAACAAGAAGAAGAAGAGAAAGGAAATATTTTCCTTAATTGTGGCCGCCCAAGCCTCCAAGCCCTAGCCGCCCAAACCCTAATCCCTTCTTCCTCTCATTCTTCTTGCCACCCACCCTAATCCCTCCTTTTATAGAGTTAGGCTTAAGCCTTGTTTTAATCTCTACCATCGGTTCTAGGGATTTAATCTCAACCGTCGGATCTAGAGATTTAATCTCAATCGTGGGATCTAGAGTTTTGTTTTCAACCATTGGATCTAGGCTTCATGAGGTTTTAATAGGCTACAATAGGGACCATGAGGAGGAGTTGGATCTTGGCCACCCAATGGATCAAGCCCACATAAAGTCCGATCCATTAATGATAATCCATTCCACTAGAAGATTATCATTGATCTACCTCACCAACCCTCATAAGTCAATATGGGCTCCATATATTATTTGTACATTTATCTCCCCATGTTTAAGATCTCGAATGTCAGTCGATTAATTAATTTATTGACAATTAATTAATCAACATCTAACTCCATGAGTAGTACCACTCAACCTTATCATCATGTCGGACCAAGTCCACCTGTAGGATTTACATGATGAACCTGATGGCATTGTGCTCGGAGGCTCATTGGCTCCCGTATCCCCGGATTAAAATTTTCACTAATGAAAACTAATCCGAATGGGATGAGTTTCCTAAGCTCAACCAATTCGTCGTCGTGCTAACGACTTGAGCGATCGCTTGAACAAACTAGTTATTCAAGCAACCAAACTCTTCTAGTCGGTTAGCCGCGGAAGAGACGATGGACGGATCATCGGTTTTTGTGTTTATCTTCGGGGTCCATGATTATACAAATACATATGGATGTAGACATGTATAATCAACACATATAAACATATTAATAAGAACATGCAAAGATCAATAATAAAACTTGTAAAACTTTTATACCTCTTGATCTTCTATCATATGTCTTAACCTCCTTGTAGACTTCGTGTGGGCGAAGATCCTCCACAAGTTGAAGCTCCTAGATCGCACATCTTCCTTCCTTGCTCATCCAAAGCAAGAGGAAGAATAGAAACAAGGCTCATCTCCTTCCTATGGCCAACCAACAAGCAAAAAAAGAAATGCTTGCCACCGGCCAACAAGGAGAAGGAGATAATGGTGGAAACCGACCAAGACATCAAGGGAAACCCCTAAGTCTTGTTTCCACCACCCAAGGAGAAGGAGAAGGAGTCTTTGGATACTGCCCAAGGGCTGGAAAAAGTGATATGGGCACCGGCCACCAAAGCTTGAAGAAGAAAGGAAGAAACCTTCCTTATTTGGTGCCACCCAAACCTCCTAAACCCTAAGCTTCCAAACCCTAATCCAAGCTCTCCTTATGGCCGGCCATGGAAGTGAGGAAGAAGATTAGGATGAGCTCAAGCCAAGGTAGAGGGAAGATGGAGGAACCGGCCACACCTTAGGAAGAAGAAGAAAATCTCCTCCCAATGTTGCTGTCCACCCCTAGCTCCCAAAACCCTAGCCACCCAACCAAACCCTAATCTCCCTAGGGTTTCTTGCCGCCCAAGCCAATGAAAGGCAAAACCCTAATCTCCAAAAACCATGAACCTTCTTATCTTGCCGCCCACCTTAAGCCACCTTATATAGAGTTGGGCTTAAGCCTTGTTTTAATCTCCACCGTCGGTTCTAGGGTTTTAATCTCAACCGTCGGTTCTAGAGATTTAATCTCAACCGTCGGTTCTAGAGATTTAATCTCAACCGTCGGATCTAGAGATTTAATCTCCACCGTCGGATCTAGGGATTTAATCTCAACCGTCGGATCTAGAGATTTAATCTCAACCGTCGGATCTAGAGATTTAATCTCCACCGTCGGATCTAGAGATTTAATCTCAACCGTCGGATCTAGAGATTTAATCTCAACCGTCGGATCTAGAGATTTAATCTCCACCGTCGAATCTAGGGATTTGTTTTCCATCATTGGATCTAGGCTTCATGAGGATTATATTAGGCTACAATAGGGACCATGAGGAAGAGTTGGATCTTGGCCACCCGATGGATCGGAACCACACAAACTTGATCCATCAATGATGTTCCATTCCACTAGAGGATCATCATTGAATTACCTCACCAACCCCCATAAATTAATATGGGCTCCATACATTATTTGTACATCCATCTCCCCGTGTTTAAGATATCGAATGTCCGTCAATTAATTGATTTACTGACCATCAATCAATTAACATCTAACTCCTCGAGTAGTACCACTCAACCTTATCATCATGTTGACTAAGTCAACCTGCAGGGTTTATATGATGAACCTTATGAGCTCCTCAAGGGGACATCATCAACCTAATATATAGGACACGATTTCCTCCTATAATCAATGGCACACAATGTAAATAATATCATTTCCCAACTTACCGGGCATATTGATTTAATTCATATAAATCTCACCCTTTGGTAAATCAAAGAAATAAATACTAAGTACATGTGCCCGTTATTATATCGGGATTAAGAGCATGCACAACATAATATCCGAGGTCCGATTCAATTATGTAGTCAGCAATAAATTGAATCACCTCTATGTCGGTCCTGCTCAATACACCTAAGTGTACTAGTGTAACTCTATGTTCAAGACAAAACAATACAAAGCTACACTACAACCATGCCAATGTTTTGTCCAAAACCATCTTGGTTGTGAGCCTCTACTTATATTCTACAAGGGACTGATAACATGATCTTCTGTGCAACACCAAGCACCATGTTATCTACAATGTAAAGTATTAGACAATATGCACACATATAATAAATATAAAGTGCAAACAATGATCATGTGATTCTTATTTCAAAATAAAAATGTTCATACAAAAAGAGTTAGGCTTTCAGTATACATTCCAACAGAACCTTCATAAGCTCCTCAAGGGGACATCATCATCCTAATATATAGGACACGGTTTCCTCCTATAATCAATGGCACACCATATAAATAATATCATTTCCCAACTTACCGAGCCTATCGATTTACTCTATAAATCTCGCCCATTGGTAAATCAAAGAAATGAATACTAAGTATATGTGCCCGTTATTATATCGGGATTAAGAGTATGTACAATATAATATCTGAGGTCCGATTCGATTATGTAGTCAGCAATGAATCGAATCACCTCTAAGTCGGTCCTGCTCAATACACACAAAGTGTACTAGTGTGATTCTATGGTTAAGATAAACCAATACCAAATCACACTACAACCATACCAATGGTTTGTCCAAAGACATCTCGGTTGTGAGCCTTTACTTATACTCTACAAGGAGCAGATAACATGATCTACCGTGTGACACTACACACCATGTTATCTACAATGTAATGTATTAGACAATATGCATAACCATAAATATGCAAACAATGATCATGTAATTCTTATTTCAAAAATAAAGATATTCATACAAAAGATAGACTTTTCAGTATACATCCCAACACCTTGCAGAGAGTCCAACAAGTCATTCATAGCTACGATGGTAGGTATCAAATATGTCGATTGCATATCACATATATGCAACTATCACAATGTGCTATCAACTAATTGAATGTTCACACATACATCGGCTTGTTAACTCATTAACAAGTATGCATCATATGCATAGCACCAATTTCACCTCCCTTCACATCGACCTTGGAGACAGTCCAACAAGTCGATGCTCCAGGTTAAATCCAACCCATTAATCGAAAAATAGTTTTAATATGGTTAGAGCGCATTCAACCAATTAGCCCGGCTTGGAGAGAGTCCAACAACCAAAGCTAACGATTGACCTTTGACTCTTACCATATTAGTATTAAACTATTTCATGGTTTGAATATGTTCAGGTTCGAGACGGGCTTGGAGAAAGTCCAACAACCCAAACAGAAAATAGAACTCTGGTTCTAACCATATTAATGGAAGGTGTAGGCTTTAATATTGAGTAAGGGTTTTTATGTCTCATCCTCTTTGCATGCAAATAACTATTATCTACATGACATACATCTACATGTCACGACACGCATGACATAATAATATGCATCTAATGCAATTACATGGCATACAATTATGGCATGTACAAGATTTCCTTATATGTCATAACTATTTATGGAAATAAAATATGTTTGAGATTTGATTCTTCAAATCAAATCATGATTAAATTAGAAAACAAATTTCCAAATCTAATCACATATTTTATTTATGGAAAGTGTTAATTAAGGAAAGTCAAATTTAATTTAGGAAACAAATTTCCTAAATTGTCAAAACTATTTATGGAAATAAAATATATTTAAGATTTGATTCCCAAATCAAATCATGATTAAATTAGGAAACAAATTTCTAAATCTAATCAAATATTTTATTTATGGAAAATGTTAATTTCCATAAATACTTCTAACTTTCCAAAAGTAGAAGATTTCCATAAATACTTCTAGACTTTCAAAAATTAGAAAATTTCCCTAAATACTTCTAACTTTCCAAAAGTAGAAAATTTTCATAAATATAATTACGACTATCGCAAAACAATTTTTATGATTATGTTGAAACACAACATGGGCTCTTATACCACTATTGGGTTTCCGGCACCGTGGTGAGTATGTATTCGAACATGTTTCGTAAACATGTACACAGCGAAAGAATTAAAAAGTAATAAATCTAATTTATTACAACACACACATCACACGCATGCATAGTACAACATGTGTAGACATGATTGTAAATTCAAATTTTGCAATAAAGAAAATTATTCTAGGTATACCTGACGTATCACGTGTAGCGGGAAAGACATCAACCGGAGCGACTCTCGCTGGAATCGCCTCTATCCGTATCCATGCCGAGTATAATCAGGATGACTTCACAAATGTAATGCCCGTAAAATTCCTAGCAAATTTTATAAGAATTTTTTTTTTATAATGGGCTTCTATGTGGGCTCTTTCAAAAATAAAAGAGAATAGAGCCAAAAAGGATGCATGGGCAAGGGTTTGAACCCTGAGCCTCCAAGCAGGTAACTAAATCTTAAGATGCATGTGATAACCAGAAGCCCAGCAGGGGTGTGCTCTTAGAAGGGTAAGGGAAAGGATAGATAAGGGTAGGGGAGGCAAAGGGACACCTTCACTTAGAATAAATAGGAGCAAGTGAGGAGGCAAGAGAACAACAAGTCATTCTCTTCTTCCTTCTTCTTCCTCCACCGAAAACCCATCCTCTCCTTCTCCCATTTCCGAAAGCTCAAGAAGAAAAAAAAAGAGGCCTTGTCTTGACACCAAGGGTATAATTCTTATAGTAAACCAAGTGAAAGGATGTAAGTAATCCCCTCACCTACAGTACAAGTTGTTTTGAGTGATTGAATTATTAAAAACCTCCCTTGGAAGTTTCGACCAAGTCTCTACCTATGTTTACTAGTGATCTTCCATGCCATGCTATATATATATATGATGTTAACATGATGTTAGTTAGACCTTGTGTTAGTATGTTTGAGTGTTTGATTTCCTAAGACCTTCCCTTGGAAGTTTCGGCCAAGTCTCTACCTATGTTTACTAGTGATCTTCCATGCCATGCCATATATATATATATATATATATATATATATATATATGATGTTAACATGATGTTAGTTAGACCTTGTGTTAGTATGTTTGAGTGTTTGATTTCCTAAAACCTTCCCTTGGAAGTTTCGGCCAAGTCTCTACCTATGTTTACTAGTGACCTTCCATGTCATGCTATATATACATATGATGTTGACATGATGATAGTTAGACCTTGTGTTAGTATGTTTGAGTGTTTGATTTCCTAAGACCTTCCCTTCGAAGTTTTAGCCAAGTCCCTACTTGTGTTTACTAATGATCTTCCATGCCATGATATATATATATATATATATATATATATATGATGTTAACATGATGATTGTTAGACCTTGTGTTAGTATGTTTGAGTGTTTGATTTCTTAGAAACCTCCCAACCAAGTTTCGGCCATGTCCATGCTTATGCTCACTAATGCCTTGTGTTAGTATGTTTGAGTGTTTGATTTCTTAGAAACCTCCCAACCAAGTTTCGGCCATGTCCATGCTTATGCTCACTAATGACCTTCCATGCCATGATATATATACATATGATGTTGACATGATGATAGTTAGACCTTGGATTAGTATGTTTGAGTGTTTGATTTCTTAAAAACCTCCCAACCAAGTTTCGGCCAAGACCATGTTTATGCTTACTAATGATCTTCCATGCCATGATATATATATATATATATGATGTTAACATGATGTTAGTTAGACCTTGTGATAGCATGATTTGTTTATGCCACTACCTTATGTCCATGTTAATTGTACTAATGTATGCTTATGTTATGCTCATTGTGTCATGATGTACACGCTTATGTTTCATGTCCACTAGGGCACACCTACGTTATGCATGGTTTAAGTATGTATGATGAAATGCTTAAGAGACGCTTCCCTATGAATGGGGACTAAGAGCACTCTTTATGTTATGACAAGGAACATGATATGCTATTTTACTTTTGTATGGCATGTATCGGACCCTAGCAAGGTCTATGGGATGGGCTCCTACGTGCCCCTAGGTCGACGGTCATAGTACATACCTAGTACGGGATGGGCTCCTACGTTGCCCCTAGGTCGACGGTCGTAGTATGGGCCTAGTACCCTAGTAGGTTCGGGATTAGCTACCTCGGATCTATTTAGGGATGCATACAAAATGATGTATATGGTACAATGTCGGGCAATCATGTTGAGATTTATGTTTAAGTACCTATAAAATATATGTTTTCAAAGAACATCTTGCATATACCCATTTCATGTCTATGTGATTATTATGTTTTTATGAATTCTAGTCCTATGTTCCAAAATGATCATGTCACGACTTTTATATGAATGCTATGCCTATATGTTGTCTAGATGAACATGTCACTATTTTTATGAATTCTAGTCCTATGTTCCTAAATGATCATGTCACGACTTTTATATGAATGCTATGCCTATATGTTGTCTAGATGAACATGTCACTATTTTTATGAATTCTAGTCCATGTTCTTAAATGATTATGTCATGACTTTTATATGAATGTTATGCCTATATGTTGTCTAGATGAACATGTCACTACTCTATGTCTAATCCCTGATGTATGGCTTTTGTGAGTAGGAAAGGATCTTCTTAAGCCTATGTGCTTATAGTTTCATGTTTCCCTTGTACTGCAGAAAAGAGTAAAGAATGCCTAAACTAAAGGGAGCAACATGAGGGGCAAAGTGTGTGTGGCAGTGGCATGGTGGAAGGGATCTGTTTTATGTTCCAAGACTTATGCATGTTTTAAAGTTTTGCATGTTAGTTGTTAAGAGTTGATCACTACTTGATGTTTTGATGGTTGCTACTTGGTGTTAACTTAGACTTGTTTTGAGGGTTATACTTGATGTGAAACTATACTCGTTATGTTTTATGAAACCTTGGCATGTTAAGCACTTGATTTAGTTAAAGAATTGCTAAGAACCTTCTTAACTTTGAATGCCTCATTGATGTCCATGTACTCTGTACCTGTATTTAGGCTTCCATAACTCCATTATGTTGATTATCATGAACTTGAACCAAGTAGTGTCCTTATGAAATGATTATACATGCTTAGTAAATGTTCACCTGTTACATGGTTAAGAATGTTGGGTTATTTGCATGGTTGAAGGTAAATGCATGTTCCATGTTTTATGTTTTTTTTTTTAAGTTTAAATTCTTCCGCTGTATATGTACGCATGTATGTTCGAGTCGCGCCGCCCTTCCTCCCCCTCTAGATTACAAGAAAGGGCGAGCATGACAGGTGGGTATCAGAGCAGATCTACCTTTCCACTACACACACATCAAGCTCCTATCATGCCGCTCTAAGTAAGAAATTCTATGCCTATTCTATTTCTTCTATGTATGATAAGGAATGCTTTTAGTTATATGCATGAATATATGTATGATAATCTTATGCTAGCCTTATTATAATATATGAAGATAAGCATGGCTGGAAGACGCAGTAATAGAGTCGATGAGATAGTACCCCCACCTGATCTTATGCATGTGGTTACTGAACTCCAGCGTCAAGTCACAAAGCAGCAGCAAGTGATAAATGCTTTAATGAACTAGCGAGGAAACCCTACCGCCCCACCAGCAGGCCCTGGCCCGATAGTTCGACAAGAAGCTTACCTAATCCAGTGACAGAGGCTGAAGTCGGAAAATTTCTCTAGTATTGGTGAACCATGGGACGCCCAGGCATGGTTCAAGACTGTGGAAAGCATTGTAAAGCTACTGGATTGGCCCGAACATGAAAAGATTAAGTGCGCATCATTTTGCCTTTCGGGAGATGCCCGAATGTGGTGGGAAAGGGTTAAAGCAAAGAGGCAAGTGAATCAAATGAGATGGACGGACTTCGAATATGAATTTTTCGAAGAATTCTTCCATATGCGGGTGACAAACAAGCATTACGATGAGTTCACCGGGTTCCGGCAAGGTGACCTCTCAGTTAATGAAGCTGTGAAAAGATTCAACCGGCTCGCGCACCTATGCCTAGAGTTAGTCAGTACAGAAAGAGAAAGGGTCAGACTCATGCTAAAGATGCTCCGACCCGAGATAGCTCTGAATGTGGCTGGCGGAGTTAATAGACCGCAGACCGTAGAGGAGCTGTTCAGTAGTTCCCTGATCACCGAGCACTACTTGAACAATATTAACTAGCAAAAGAAGGCACTGAGTGAAGGCAAGAGTCAATCCTAGTCAAGAGGTTAGAAAACCCAGAGTACTTGGAAAGAAAACCACAATGGCAAGAGAAAGCAATGGGATGACTCTAAAGGTGGTCCAGCGAACAAGCAACCCAAGATCCCTCAGTGTACTACATGCGGAAAGATACATCCCGGAGTGTGCTACAAGGGCACAAATAGATGCTTCAGCTGTACACTGGAAGGGCATAGAGTCAAGGACTGCCCTAATCAGGTTCAGGCACCTCCTTAGCAGTATACTCAGTAGAGGGGTGTTCCTCCACAGCTACACCAGATGCAGGCTGCAATCGAAGGTACTCAGATAAGCCAAGGGAGATTGGAAGCTACGCCAGTTACGACGAATGCCAGGGTATTCTCTCTCACCAAAGAAGACGTGGCTTGCGCTTCTACGATTGTCATAGGTCAAATATTTATTTTCTATAAGCATGCTACTGTATTATTCGATACTGGGGCAACACACTCGTTTGTCTCTATACCTTTCACGAAGAAGATGGACATGCCACCACAAGCTTTGGATCGCAAGTTCTTAACGACACTGCCCTCGGGAGAAGTGATGTCATCTACTCATATGCTATAAGCCGCACCCATCAGAATCGCAGACAGAGAACTCTATTGTGATTTGATAGTGCTCGACATGCAGGATTATGATATCATATTGGGCATGGATTTCTTAAGTAAGTACGGTGCTTCGATCGAGTGTCGTAAAATAAAAGTGGTCTTCCAGCCGGAGGCAAAACCTATGTTTGAATTTATTGGAGAGCCAAGGAAAAGAATCGATAAATTTTTATCAGCTCTAAAGGCACGCAAGATGTTAGATAGTGGATGCACTGGGTTTCTAGCACATACGGTTGATACAAGTCAAGCCGAGGACCAGAAGCTAGAAGATGTCAGAGTTGTATGCAACTACCCAGAGGTATTCCCAGATGAACTACCAGGGTTAGCCCTTGATAGAGAAATTGAATTTGAGATCGAATTGATTCCTGGTACTAATCCGATCTCTAAAGCACCTTACCGTATAGTGCCGGCTGAATTGAAGGAACTTCAGGGACAGCTACAGGAGTTACTCGACAAGGGACTTATACGCCCAAGTCACTCTCCATGGGGAGCTCCAGTACTGTTGGTAAAGAAGAAAGATGGGTCTATGCGAATGTGCATAGACTACCAAGCGCTAAATAATAAGACGATCAAGAACAGGTACCCTTTACCACGGATTGACGACCTATTCGACCAGTTAAAGGGTGCCACCGTCTTCTCTAAGATTGATTTGAGGTCTGGCTATCATCAAGTGAAAGTGAAACCAGATGATATACCGAAGACGGCTTTCCGAACAAGATACGAACATTATGAGTTCGTAGTTATGCATTTCGGAGTGACGAATGCACCTGCTATGTTCATGGATCTGATGAATCGGGTATTCTCGGCATTCCTCGACAAATTTGTGATCGTTTTCATTGACAATATCCTGATATATTCAAGAACCCAAGAAGAGCACGTCGAACACCTGAATATGGTATTGCAAATTCTTCAGGAAAAGCAGCTGTATGCAAAGTTCTCCAAATGCGAGTTCTGGCTCGATCAAGTATCATTTTTGGGTCACGTTATATCCAAGCATGGAGTGATGGTAGTGAAGGTTTTGTGGAACCGAAGCTTCCCACTTCAACTCGGTCGCTTGTTCATGGCAATCCCTTCTACGTCCCCAGATAAAAAAATTTATCCTTGACAAGAGGGATTACCCAAGCTCCTGTTTCATCGTCGTGCTATTCGATTAGAATGGTCACTTGAACAAACTTATTGTTCAAGCCACCAACCTCTATTATACGAATAGCCGCGGAATAGATGTTGTACGGATCGTCGGCTTTTGTGTTTGTATTCGGGGTCCAAGTTAATTTAGCCATTAAACAAAGCATACAACATGCATATAATTGAAAAACAATCATAGACATAACACAAAAGAATATAAAACAACATTTATACCTCTCGATCTTGTTAGTAATATATGAGAGATGTCCTAAGGCAATCGCCTTATGTATGAACCATTTATATGATAAATGAAGATTCACTATTTGAGTATACATGTTTTATGTATTTGATTGGATCTTAAACTCATTTACTGAATGCCCACGATACGATTCACAGCATGAGAGAATTTGTGATTGGATCACAACTAGTGAGTATCTCTACATGTGTAATTGTGATGTATCGGAATTATCCCTAGTCGATGAATTGATGGATTTGGACACCATCAATTACGAGACTAGCACGAGGTATACTCCTTGGTGTATCCAAGCGGTGATTCTCCGTGATGTCGGAGTTAATCGTGGATGCTAGTTATGGTAACTAGTTCATTGGAGTGACCAGTAGTAAGACTTCATATGGTTCTCTGCATATATAGATATGTCAATGAAGTTCTTACTGTGGCTTAAGTGCGATGTTCCTTTGACTTGCGGTATTCAAGTCATCTTGATCATGGAGACTTATGCTTTGACATCTTAAGCAAACATCTCTAAGGAGATGTGGACCCGGGATAATTGGGTATAAGTCGAAGTGATCGAAGGTGTTTGAATAGCCTATAAAGGATTCACCACTCCTTGCGAGGAGATGTATACCCATGGCCTCTCGTCGGATTGTTACTAAAGTCTTTGGCCAAAGCATTACATGTTTAGAGTAAAGTATTCTTCGATACATGTGGAGTAACTAGAATCCGTAGGACGAGGAAATGATACTTGGGCTAGGTGTGACGTAGTCAGCCTAGTGGGGACTGACACAATAGACCATGTCCTGAACCAAGTGGGTATAAGATGAGTGAAGGGAATGGGGCACGATTCATTCGAGCTACTGAAGGGTTTCAGAAATAGTTCTGGATCAACCGTTGATCTTTTCGGTTAATTGGGGATCATGATGTACTACTAGGTGCCACTCATGATCCTTCTATAATTAATGGTTAATTATAGACAGCCAACATAAACCGAGAACCTATTTGGTCACACGCACAACGAGTGTAATCCAAAGGATTTAAAACGAGCTTGAGAATGGGATTCTCAGACCGAGAGAAACTATGTTTGGTTGGACCAAACATAAAGCGAGCATGAAATTGTTTCAGTCGCAATGGAAGCGTGGATGAGCCGTGTCTTATGAAGACATAATGGATGGACCAAAATGGTTTGGTTCTAATCCAATGGATGAGAATAAACCAAAGGGTTTGGTTTATTTTAAACGAATGAACCAAAAGTTGGTTCGGTTCGTTTTAACTTAAAATAAACCATCATGGTTTGGTTTATTTTAACTTATCTTAATGGAGCGGGTTAACGGGCTTTATGAATATGATCCATTAACCATTAAGAGAATTAGTTCTCTATAAAATAGGGCTTAAACCCTAACCCTAAGGCTAATCAAGTTTTGGCCGCCCCCTCCCTCTCCTATTCGCCAACACCTAAAGGCCGCCGCTTGTGTGTACAGTCAAGTCTTTGCCGGCGTCAAGCTTCAGCCGGAGAACCTCCGGCGACCCTCCGATCTCCTTTGGGTTGGTGATAAGGTGAGCTTCCATCTTTCCTTAGCCGGCCTCTATTCCTCCACCAAAGCTGTCCAGTTTTTCTGGACAGCTTGTTTCTTTGTTGTCGGGCATCGTTTGGGCGACGGTTAGTGCTCCGACAGCGGCTAACTTACGATTTGATCTCGGTAATCCTCTGAGGTGGGGGCGAAGGATTCGTCAAGCGGTTGTGAATACCTCTCGGAAGCGAGTTTTGAGAATTCGTTTTAGGATCCGAATTTGGATTCGGATCGTGATCATCTCTCGATCACGTCGTCTTCAACACGAGGCTAGTAACCCGTACGAAGACGAAGCTCGTGACTTAGCGAAGTCATCCCGAGGAGCTCGGCGTGGATACGGATAGAGATGATTCTTACGAGGATCGTTCCGGTTGATGCCGTTCCCGCTACACGTCATACGAAAGGTATAACGTAGATAAATTTCTTTTATTGCAAATTTTAATTTACGGTTATGTCTACACTTGTTGTAATATGCATGCGTGTGTTGTGTGTGTTGTGATAAATATAGATTTATTATTTTTAATTGCTTCCGCTGTGCTCATGTTTACGAAACATGATCGAACACACACACGCCGCGGTGCCAGAAACCCAACAGTGGTATCAGAGCCCAGGTTGTGTTTCGACATAATCGTAAAAATGGTTTTGCGATAGTCATAATGTATTTCTGGAAATTTTCTAAATTTTAGAAATTTAGAAGTATTTATGGAAATTTTTCAATTTTGGAAAGTCTAGAAGTATTTATGGAAATCTTCCACTTTTGAAAAGTTAGAAGTATTTATGGAAATTGATATTTTCCATAAATAAAATATTTGATTAGATTCTGGAAATTTGTTTCCTAATTTAATCATGATTTGATTTGGGAAATCAAATCTTAAAATATTTTATTTCCATAAGTAGTTTTAATGATTTAGGAAATTGGTTTCCTAAATAGATTTTCCTTAATCAAATAATTCCATGAATAAAATATGTGATTAGATTTGGAAATTTGTTTCCTAATTTAATTATGATTTGATTTGGAGAATCAAATCTTAAACATATTTTATTTCCATAAATAGTTATGACATATAAGGAAATATATACATGACATAATTGTATGCCATGTAATTGCATTAGATGCATAACATTATGCCATGCGTGTCGTGACATGTAGATGTATGTCATGTATGTCATGTCATGTAGATAATAGTTATTTGCATGCAAAGAGGATGAGACATAAAAACCCTTAAACAATATTAAAGCCTACACCTTCCATTAATATGGTTAGAACCAGAGTTCTGTTTCTTGTTTGGGTTGTTGGACTCACTCCAAGCCCGGCTCGAACCTGAACATGTTCAAATCATTGGAATAGTTTAACTCTAATATGGTAAGAGTCAGAGGTCAATCGTTAGTTTGGGTTGTTGGACTCACTCCAAGCCTGGCTAATTGGTTGAATGCACTCTAACCATATTAAAACTATTTCACGATTAATGGGTTGGCTTTAACTTGGAGCATCGATTTGTTGGACTCACTCCAAGGTCGATGTGAAGAGAGGTGAAGTTGGGTGCTATGCATATGATGCATACTTGTTAATGTGTTAACAACCCAATGTATGTGTAAACATTCAATTAGTTGATAGCACATTGTGATAGTTACATATACATGATATGTAATCGGTATACTTGATACCCACCATCATAGCTAAGAATGGCTTGTTGGACTCACTCCAAGGTCGTTCTTATCTATGATGGATATCAGCCCATTCGGAGATGGACCTACGATCTCCCGAAGTGATTTTAAGGGTTTTTGAATTCGAAAAATGAATGGGATTTTGTAAATGTATGTGGATGCATTTTAAATCGTCTTTCTCATATATGCTCGTTTTGTATTTCTAGGTTAATCTCTTGATCATGATGTCTTTGAATTTGCTCTATTTTGAATTGAATAAATTGGTAGGCGAACTTCTTGGACTGGCTTAGAAACTTGAGAATTGTTCTCAAGGCAGAAAAGCTTGAGTATGTCCTCGAAGCGTCTCTTCCCCCCCGTCCTAGTGATGATGCAACACCAGACCAATTGTTGGCCCATCAGAAACATGTGAGTGATTCTGAGCAAGTGAGTTACATCATGCTAGGGGTGATGGTACCCGAGCTGCGAAAGCAGCATGAGCATATGGATGCTCATACCATAGTCCTTCATCTTTATGAGTTGTTTGATGAGCAAGTGAGATTCGAAAGGTTCGAAGTCTCCAAGCTTCTCTTCACCTCTGAGATGCAAGAAGGTTCATCTGTGGTACTGCTCAACATGCTGAAGACTGTGGAGCCTTCTGAAAAGCATGAGCAGGGGACGGTGCTGTTAGTTGATTCCTCGAAGAAAGGTTCTAAGAGGAAGTCAAAGGAACAGCAGAAGGGAAAGAAGAGAAGGGCTAAGAAGGTAGAACTAGCACAAAAGGAAACTTGCCATCATTATGGCAAGGAGAGCCATTTGCGAAGAAAGTTCAAGATTTATCTTGAGTCCGTGAAGAAGGATAAGGCATCGGATGCCCCATCTTCTTCAGAAATCTTCTTTATTGATTATCATTCTATTTCCTCAGACACTTGGGTATTCGATACTGGGTGTAGCTCACATATATGTAATGACATACATGGGCTAAGGAATAGAAGAAGACTCGTCAAGGGGAGAGTCAAATTTACGTGTTGGGAATGGAGCAACGGTTGCTGCACTCGCCATCGGAACGTACTTGTTGGAACTCCCTGTAGGACTTGTCTTAGAACTGGACAATTGTTTTTATGTTCCTTCGTTGATAAAGAACATCATTTCTATTCCTTGTTTAAATAGAAATGAGTACCATTTGACTTTTAGTAACAATTGTTGTTACATAACTTTGAATGGAGTTCTTTAAGGGACTGGAACTTTAAGCAATGGTGTTTATACATTGGACGTATCCAGTGATATTTTCAATATCGAAGCGAGCAACACGCGTGCTCGAAAGGATAATCAAATAGACTCCTATATGTGGCATTGTCATCTTGGCCATATAAGCAAGAAACGCATGTCCGAATTACACCGATGTGGAATTCTGGAATCGTTTGAATTGGATTCATACGATACATGCGAATCATGCTTAAAAGGCAAGATGACTAAGTTACCTTTTACTGGAAAAGGTGAACGACTGGGAGAGTTACTAGGTCTAGTACATACTGATGTATGTGGACCTATGTCAACTCAAGCTTTAGGAGGCTATAGCTACTTCATTACCTTCACCGATGATCACTCACGGTTTGGGTATGTGTTCCTGATGAAACACAAGTCTGAAGCCTTTGAAAGGTTCAAAGAATTCAGAAATGAAGTAGAGAAACAACATGACAAAAGTATTAAAATACTTCGATCGGATCGAGGTGGTGAATACTTAAGTCAAGAGTTTCTTGATTATCTAAGAGACAATGGCATATTGTCTCAATGGACTCCGCCCTATACACCACAGCATAATGGTGTATCTGAGAGGCGTAACCGGACCTTGTTGGACATGGTCAGGTCAATGATGAATCATGCGACTCTTCCCAAGTCCTTTTGGGGTTATGCACTTCAGACAGCGGTTTACTTGTTAAACAGAATGCCTACCAAGGTAGTCTCAACTACTCCATATGAGATATGGAATGGTAAGAAACCTCATGTATCTTTCTTGAAGATATGGGGTTGTCCTGCTTATGTGAAGTGGACTGTATCAGACAAACTAGATGCTAAGTCTGATAAATGTCTATTTGTTGGATACCCTAAGGAAACAAGGGGTTACCAATTCTATCATCCTGTGGAACAAAAGGTGTTTGTTTCAAGGCATGCTGTGTTTCTAGAGAAAGAGTTTCTCTTGCAAGAAAACAGTGGGAGTGTCGTCGAGCTTGAGGAGGCTCGAGAGACTCAAATAGACATTGATGAGATACGGTGAAGCACAGCGATGACAACTCATAGTGATGAGCAATCAATTTGGACTATTGTAACACCACATCTTCGTAGATCTGGTAGAACACGCAATATTCCTGAGAGATATGGATTTCTCGTAAGTGAATCGAACGACGTGTTACTCATTGATGATGAGGAGCCTACCAGTTATGAAGAAGTGCTGACAAGTTCAGAAAGGGATAAGTGGCTTGGTGCCATGAAGTCGGAAATGGATTCCATGTACGAAAACCAAGTTTGGAACTTGGTTGACCCACCTGAAGGCATAAAGCCTATAGGCTGCAAGTGGGTTTTCAAGAAGAAAACCGACATGGATGGTAATGTGATTACCTATAAGGCTAGATTGGTGGCGAAAGGATATCGTCAAAAGCAAGGTGTTGATTATGACGAAACCTATTCGCCTGTAGCTATGCTTAAATCCATTCGGATGCTCCTGGCCATAGCGGCTCATTATGATTATGAGATATGGCAGATGGATGTGAAAACAGCTTTCCTTAATGGAAACCTGCTCGAGGACGTGTATATGATACAGCCTGAGGGTTTCACATCGGTTGATAAAACCAAGGTATGCAAATTGCGACGGTCCATTTATGGATTGAAGCAAGCATCCAGGAGCTAGAATATCCGTTTTGATGAGACGATCAAAAAGTTTGATTTCTCGAAAATCCAGACGAACCTTGTGTGTACAATAAGGTTAGTGGGAGTGCAGTCGTGTTCCTAGTATTGTATGTCGATGACATATTACTTATAGGAAACGATGTGTCAATCTTACAGTCAGTTAAGGTTTGGTTATCCAAGACATTCTCCATGAAAGACCTAGGAGAAGCAACCTACATCCTTGGGATTAAGATCTATAGAGATAGATCGAAATGGTTGCTTGGTCTTTCATAGTCTACATATATAGACCGAGTGCTAAAGAGGTTTAGCATGTCGGAATCCAAGAAAGGTTATCTGCCCATCAGGCATGGGGTATCTATGTGTCCGCGCACAGAAAATGAGAGGATTTGCATGAGTAAGATTCCCTATGCATCCGCAATAGGATCTATCATGTATGCTATGTTATGTACGAGGCCCGATGTATCGTATGCTCTGAGTGTCACGAGCAGATACTACCGATCCAGAATGGATCATTGGCGGTATTAAGGCGATCCTTAAGTACTTGAGAAGAACTAAGGATGTGTTCCTAATATATGGAGAAGGGGACATGGTGATACGCGGGTATACGGATGCCAGCTTCCAGACAGACAAGGATGATTCCAGGTCTCAGTCTGGATACATGTTCACCTTGAATGGGGGCACAGTGAGTTGGAAAAGTTCTAAACAAGAGACTGTAGCGGATTCTACCACTGAGACAGAATACATTGCAGCTTCGGAAGCAGCAAAGGAAGCGGTTTGGATCAAGAAGTTCGTTCATGAACTTGGTGTGATTCCGCCATCATTAAGCAATACCGGCCCATCGCGATGACAACAATGGAGCAATCAGACAGCGAAAGAGCCAAGGTCTCATCAACGATCCAAACATGTGCTTCGGCCGCTATCATCTTATCGAGAGATCATAAGAGGGAACGAAATACAAATCGAGAAAATTCCCACCGAAAGGAACTTAGCGGATCCTTTGACTAAAGCATTACCTCAAAGTAAGTTTGAGGGTCATGTTAGAGCTTATGGTATTGGATACCGTAGCGATTGGCATTAGGCCAAGTGGGAGTCTGTTAGTAATATATGAGAGATGTCCTAAGGCAATCGCTTTATGTATGAACCATTTATATGATAAATGAAGATTCACTATTTGAGTATACATGTTTCATGTATTTGATTAGATCTTAAACTCATTTATCAATGTCCACGATATACGATTCACAAAGATGAGAGAATTTGTGATTGGATCACAACTAGTGAGTATCTCTACATGTGTAATTGTGATGTATCGAATTATCCTAGTCGATGAATTGATGGATTTCGACACCATCAATTCGCCGAGACTAGCACGAGGTATACCCTTGGTGTATCCAAGCACCGATTCTCACCGGGCCGGAGACATAGTGATGTCCGAGTTAATCGTGGATGCTAGTTATGGTAACTAGTTCATCGAGTGACCACCGTAAGACTTCATATGGTTCTCGCATATATAGATATGTCAATGAAGTTCTTACTGTGGGCTTAAGTGCGATGTTCTTCGACTTACAGATTCAAGTCATCTTGATCATGGAGACTTATGCTTTGACATCTTAAGCAAACATCTCTAAGGAGATGTGGACCCGGATGATTGGGTATAAGTAAGTGATCAAGGTGTTTGAATAGCCTATAAAGGATTCACCACTCCTTGCGAGGAGATGTATACCCATGGCCTCTCGTCGGATTGTTACTAAAGTCTGCCAAAGCATTACATGTTTAGAGTAAGGTACTCTTCGATACATGTGGAGTAACTAGAACTGTGAGGACGAGGAAATGATACTTGGGCTAGGTGTGACGAGTCACCTAGTGGGGATCGATACAATAGACCATGTCCCAACCAAGTGGGTATAAGATGAGTGAAGGGAATGGGGCACGATTCATTCGAAGCATCAAGGGTTTCGTAAATAGTTCGATCAACCGCTGATCTTTCTGCTAATTGGGGATCATGATGTACTACTAGGTGCCACTCATGATCGCTCTATAATTAATGGTTAATTATAGACGGCCAACATAAACCGAGAACCTATTTGGTCACACGACAACGAGTGTAATCCAAAGGATTTAAAACGAGCTTGAGAATGGGATTCTCGCATCGAGAGAAACTATGTTTGGTGGACTAAACATAAAGCGAGCATGAAATTGTTTCAGCAATGGAAGCGTGGATGGGCCGTGGTCTTATGAAGACATAATGGATGGACCAAAATGGTTTGGTTCTAATCCAATGGATGAGAATAAACCAAAGGGTTTGGTTTATTTTAAACGAATGAACCAAAAGTTGGTTCGGTTCGTTTTAACTTAAAATAAACCATCATGGTTTGGTTTATTTTAACTTATCTTAATGGAGCGGGTTAACGGGCTTTATGGATATGATCCATTAACCATTAAGAGAATTAGTTCTCTATAAAATAGGGCTTAAGGAGCGCCAACCTCCTATTGCCGCCAGCCTTGCTGTGCCGCTGGCGTAACTTCCTCCTTGCGGCCCAAGCTTCAGCCGGTGAACCTCCGGCGACCCTCCTGATCTCCTAGGTTCGTGATAAGGTGAGCTTCCATCTTTCTTTTGGCCTCTATTCCTCCACCAAGCTGTCCAGTTTTCTGGACAGCTTGTTTCTTTGTTGGAGCATCGCTTTGACGACGGTTAGTGCCCGACAGCGGCTAACTTACCGGGATTTGATCTCGGTAATCCTCTGAGGTGGAGGACGGCGATTCGCCAAACGGTTGACGAATACCTCTCGGAGAAGCGAAGTTTTGAGAACTCGCTTTGATCCGAATTTGGATTCGGATCGTGATCATCTTCGATCACGCTGCCTTCAACACGCAGGCTAGTAACCCGCATTTAAGACGGCTCGTGGCTTAGCGGTCATCCCGAGGAGCTCGGCGGATACGATAGAGAGACGATTCTACGAGGATCGCTCGGGCTTGATGCCGTTTCGCTACACGCCATACGAAGGTATAACGAAGTTTAATTTTTTATTGCAAATTTTAATTTACGGTTATGTCTACACTTGTTGTAATAGCATGCGTGTTGTGTGTGTTGTAATAAATATAGATTTATTATTTTTAATTGCTTCACGCAGGCTCATGTTTACGTAAACATGATCGAACACACACACGCCATGTGTCTAAAACCCAACAAAGGGTATCGTGAGCCTGTGTTGTGTTTCACATAATCGTAAAATGGTTTTATGCGATAGTCATAATGTATTTCTGAAATTTTCTAAATTTTGGAAATTTAGAAGTATTTATGGAAATTTTTCAATTTTGGAAAGTCTAGAAGTATTTATGGAAATCTTCCACTTTTGAAAGTTGGAAGTATTTATGGAAATTGATATTTTCCATAAATAAAATATTTGATTAGATTCTGGAAATTTGTTTCCTAATTTAATCATGATTTGATTTGGGAAATCAAATCTTAAAATATTTTATTTCCATAAGTAGTTTTAATGATTTAGGAAATTGGTTTCCTAAATAGATTTTCCTTAATCAAATAATTCCATGAATAAAATATGTGATTAGATTTGGAAATTTGTTTCCTAATTTAATTATGATTTGATTTGGAGAATCAAATCTTAAACATATTTTATTTCCATAAATAGTTATGACATATAAGGAAATTATATACATGACATAATTGTATGCCATGTAATTGCATTAGATGCATAACATTATGCCATGTCGTGACATGTAGATTGTGCCATGTATGCCATGCCATGTAGATAATAGTTATTTGCATGCAAAGAGGATGAGACATAAAACCCTTAATCAATATTAAAGCCTACACCTTCCATTAATATGGTTAGAACCAGTAGTTCTGCTTCTTGTTTGGGTTGTTGGACTCTTCCAAGCCCTACTCTAACTCAACATGTTCAAACCATGGAATAGTTTAATACTAATATGGTAAGAGTCGAGGTCAATCGTTAGCTTTGGTTGTTGGACTCTCCAAGCTGGGCTAATTGGTTGAATGCGCCTAACCATATTAAAACTATTTCCCGATTAATGGGTTGGCTTTAACTCGGAGCATCAATTTGTTGGACTCTCTCCAAGGTCGATGTAAAGGAGGTGAAGTTGGGTGCTATGCATATGATGCATACTTGTTAATGTGTTAACAACCCAATGTATGTGTAAACATTCAATTAGTTGATAGCACATTGTGATAGTTGCATATACATGATATGTAATCGGTATACTTGATACCCACCATCATAGCTAAGAATGGCTTGTTGGACTCACTCCAAGGTTGTTCTTATCTATGATGGATATCAGCCCATTCGGAGATGGACCTACGATCTCCCAAGTGATTTTGGGGTTTTTGAAATTCAAAAATGAATGGGATTTATAAATGTATATTGATGCATTTTAAAATCATCTTTCTCATATATGCTCGGTTTGTATTTCTAGGTTAATAAATTGATCATGATGTCTTTGAATTTGCGCCTATTTTGATTCAATAAATTGATCGGGCCAAACTTCTTGGATCGCTTAGAAACTTGAGAATTGTTCTCAAGGCGTAAAAGCTTGAGTATGTCCTCGCCGCCTCTTCCCGCCCTAGTGATGATGCAACACCGGACCAATTGTTGGCCCATCAGAAACATGTGAGTGATTCTGAGCAAGTGAGTTACATCATACTAGGGGCGATGGTATCCGAGCTGCGAAAGCAGCATGAGCATATGGATGCTCATACCATAGTTCTTCATCTTTATGAGTTATTTGATGAGCAAGTGAGATTCGAAAGGTTCGAAGTCTCCAAGCTTCTCTTCACCTCTGAGATGCAAGAAGGTTCATCTGGGTATCGCTTTCAACATGTCAAGACTGTGGAGCCTTCGAGAAGCATGATCAGGATTTGTTAGTTGATTCCTCGAAGAAAGGTTCTAAGAGGAAGTCAAAGGAACAGAAGGGAAAGAAGAGAAGGGCTAAGAAGGTAGAACTAGCACAAAAGGAAACTTGCCATCATTATGGCAAGGAGAGCCATTTGCGAAGAAAGTGCAAGATTTATCTTGAGTCCGTGAAGAAGGATAAGGCATCAGATGCCCCATCTTCTTCAGAAATCTTCTTTATTGATTGTCATTCTATTTCCTCAGACACTTGGGTATTTGATACTGGGTGTGGCTCACATATATGTAATGACATACATGGGCTAAGGAATAGAAGAAGACTCGTCAAGGGAGAGTCAAATTTACGTGTTGGGAATGGAGCAAAGGTCGCACTCGCCATCGAACGTATTTGTTGGAACTCCTGTAGGACTTGTCTTAGAATCGACAATTGCTTTTATGTTCCTTCTTGATAAAGAACATCATTTCTATTCCTTGTTTAAATAGAAATGGTACCATTTGACTTTAGTAACAATTGTTGTTACATAACTTTGAATGGAGTTCTTTATGGACCGGAACTTTAAGCAATGGTGTTTATACATTGGACGATCCAAAGGATATTTTCAATATCGGGCGAGCAACATGCGTGCTCGAAAAGGATAATCAAATAGACTCCTATATGTGGCATTGTCGCTTGGCCATATAAGCAAGAAACGCATGTCCGAATTACACCGATGTGGAATTCGAATCATTTGAATTGGATTCATACGATACATGTGAATCATGCTTAAAAGGCAAGATGACTAAGTTACCTTTACCGGAAAAGGTGAACGATCGAGAGTTACTAGGTCTAATACATACCGATGTATGTGGACCTATGTCAACTCAAGCTTTAGGAGGCTATAGCTACTTCATTACCTTCACCGATGATCACTCACGGTTTGGGTATGTGTTCTTGATGAAACACAAGTCTGAAGCCTTTGAAAGGTTCAAAGAATTCAGAAATGAAGTAGAGAAACAACATGACAAAAGTATTAAAATACTGATCGGATCGAGGTGGTGAATACTTAAGTCAAGAGTTTCTTGATTATCTAAGAGACAATGGCATATTGTCTCAATGGACTCGCCTCTATACACCACAAAGATAATGGTGTATCCGAGAGGCGAATCGACCTTGTTGGACATGGTCAGTCAATGATGAATCATGCGACTCTTCCCAAGTCCTTTGGGGTTATGCACTTCGCATACCGTTTACTTTGTTAAATGTAATGCCTACCAAGGTAGTCTCAACTACTCCATATGAGATATGGAATGGTAAGAAACCTCATGTATCTTACTTGAAGATATGGGGTTGTCCGCTTATGTGAAGTGGATCAGACGTATAAACCGGATGCTAAGTCCGATAAATGTCTATTTGTTGGATACCCTAAGGAAACAAGGGGTTACCAATTCTATCATCCGTGGAACAAAAGGTGTTTGTTTCAAGGCATGCCGTGGTTTCTAGAGAAAGAGTTTCTCTTGCAAGAAAATAGTGGGAGTGTCGCCGAGCTTGAGGAGGCTCGAGAGACTCAAATAGACATTGATGAGATACCGGTGAAGCACAATGTACCGACAACTCATAGTGATGAGCAATCGGCCGACTTATTGTAACACCACATCTTCAGAGATCCGCAGAACACGCAATATTCCCGAGAGATATGGATTTCGTAAGTGAATCGAACGACGTGTTACTCATTGATGATGAGGAGCCTTATGAAGAAGTGCCGACAAGTTCGTAGAAGGGATAAGTGGCTTGGTGCCATGAAGTCAAATGGATTCCATGTATAAAACCAAGTTTGGAACTTGGTTGACCCACCAAGGCATAAAGCCTATAGGGTGCAAGTGGGTTTTCAAGAAGAAACCGACATGGATGGTAATGTGATTACCTATAAGGCTAGATTGGTGGCGAAAGGATATCGCCAAAAGCAAGGTGTTGATTATGACGAAACCTATTCGCCTCGTAGCTATGCTTAAATCCATTCGGATGCTCCCGCCATAGCGCTCATTATGATTATGAGATATGGCAGATGGATGTGAAAACAAATTTTCCTTAATGGAAACTCGCCGAGGACGTGTATATGATACACCGAGGGTTTCACATCGGCTGATAAAACCAAGGTATGCAAATTGCGACGGTCCATTTATGGATTGAAGCAAGCATCCAGAGTCGGAATATCCGCTTTGATGAGAATCAAAAGTTTGATTTCACAAAATCCGCATTTAACCTTGTGTGTACAAGAAGGTTAGTGGGAGTGCAAATGTTCCTAGTATTGTATGTCGATGACATATTACTTATAGGAAACGATGTGTCAATCTTACAAGCTTAAGGTTTGGTTATCCAAGACATTCTCCATGAAAGACGGGAGAAGCAACCTACATCCTTGGGATTAAGATCTATAGAGATAGATCGAAACGGTTGCTTGGTCTTTCGCAGTCTACATATATAGACCGAGTGCTAAAGAGGTTTAGCATGTCGTAATCCAAGAAAGGTTATCTGCCCATCGTGCATGGGGTACACCTTTCAAGTCTATGTGTCCGCACGTAAAAAATGAGAGGATTTGCATGAGTAAGATTCCCTATGCATCCGCAATAGGATCTATCATGTATGCTATGTTATGTACGAGGCCCGATGTATCGATGCTCGAGTGTCACGAGCAGATACCACCGATCCAGGAATGGATCATTGGGTGTCATAAGACGATCCTAAGTACTTGAGAAGAACTAAGGATGTGTTCCTAATATATGGAGAAGGGGACATGGTGATACGCGGTATACGGATGCGGCTTCCGCATGACAAGGATGATTCCGTGTCTCACCGATACATGTTCACCTTTGAATGGGGCGCATGAGTTGGAAAAGTTCCAAACAAGAGATCAGAGCGGATTCTACCATCGAGGCGAAATACATTGCGGCAAGCGAAGGAAGCGGTTTGGATCAAGAAGTTCGTTCATGAACTTGGTGTGATTCCGGCCATTGTTGAAGCAATACCGATCTACTGCGACAACAATGGAGCAATTGCACTCGCGAAAGAGCCAAGGTCTCATCAACGATCCAAACATGTGCTTCGCCGCTATCATCTTATCAGAGAGATCATCAGTAGGAACGAAATACAAATCGAGAAAATTCCCACTGAAAGGAACTTAGCTAATATTTTGTCTAAAGCATTACCTCAAAATAAGTTTGAGGGTCATGTTCAAGCTTATGGTATTGGATACCGTAGCGATTGGCATTAGGCCAAGTGGGAGTCTGTTAGTAATATATGAGAGATGTCCTAAGGCAATCGCCTTATGTATGAACCATTTATATGATAAATGAAGATTCACTATTTCAGTATACATGTTTTATGTATTTGATTGGATCTTAAACTCATTTACTGAATGTCCACGATACGATTCACAGCATGAGAGAATTTGTGATTGGATCACAACTAGTGAGTATCTCTACATGTGTAATTGTGATGTATCGGAATTATCCCTAGTCGATGAATTGATGGATTTGGACACCATCAATTCTGTCGAGACTAGCACGAGGTATACTCCTAGGTGTATCCAAGCAGCTGATTCTCACTGGCTGGAGACATAGTGATGTCCGGAGTTAATCGTGGATGCTAGTTATGGTAACTAGTTCATTGGAGTGACCAGCCGTAAGACTTCATATGGTTCTCTGCATATATAGTTATGTCAATGAAGTTCTTACTGTGGCTTAAGTGCGATGTTCCTTTGACTTGCGGTATTCAAGTCATCTTGATCATGGAGACTTATGCTTTGACATCTTAAGCAAACATCTCTAAGGAGATGTGGACCCGGGATGATTGGGTATAAGTCAAGTGATCAAGGTGTTTGAATAGCCTATAAAGGATTCACCACTTGCGAGGAGATGTATACCCATGGCCTCTCGTTGATTGTTACTAAAGTCTTTGGCCAAAGCATTACATGTTTAGAGTAAGGTACTCTTCGATACATGTGGAGTAACTAGAACTGTAGGACGAGGAAATGATACTTGGGCTAGGTGTGACGAGAGTCACTTAGTGGGGATCGACACAATAGACCATGTCCCGAACCAAGTGGGTATAAGATGAGTGAAGGGAATGGGGCACGAATCATTCGAGCTGCTGAAGGGTTTCAGAAATAGTTCTGGATCAACCGTTGATCTTTTCGGTTAATTGGGGATCATGATGTACTACTAGGTGCACTCATGATCGTTCTATAATTAATGGTTAATTATAGACGACAAACATAAACCGAGAACCTATTTGGTCACACGCACAACGAGCGTAATCCAAAGGATTTAAAACGAGCTTGAGAATGGGATTCTCGCATCGAGAGAAACTATGTTTGGTTGACCAAACATAAAGCGAGCATGAAATTGTTTCAGAATGGAAGCGTGGATGGGCCGTGTCTTATGAAGACATAATGGATGGACCAAAATGGTTTGGTTCTAACTAATGGATGAGAATAAACCAAAGGGTTTGGTTTATTTTAAACGAATGAACCAAAAGTTGGTTCGGTTCGTTTTAACTTAAAATAAACCATCATGGTTTGGTTTATTTTAACTTATCTTAATGGAGCGGGTTAACAGGCTTTATGAATATGATCCATTAACCATTAAGAGAATTAGTTCTCTATAAAATAGGGCTTAAACCCTAACCCTAAGGCTAATCAAGTTTTTGCCGCCCAAACCCCCTCCCTCTCCTATTCGGCGCCAACACCTAAAGCTGCCGCCGCCCAGCTTGTGTACAGCCGTCCAAGTCTTTGCCAGCGTCCAAGCTTCAGCCGGAGAACCTCCGGCGACCCTCCGGCGATCTCCTTTGGGTTCGGTGATAAGGTGAGCTTCCATCTTTCCTTAGCCGGCCTCTATTCCTCCACCAAAAGCTGTCCAGTTTTTCTGGACAGCTTGTTTCTTTGTTGTCGGAGCGTCGTTTGGACGACGGTTAGTGCTCCGACAGCGGCTAACTTACCGGAGATTTGATCTCCGGTAATCCTCTGAGGTGGGGGATGAAGGATTCGTCAAACGGTTGACGAATACCTCTCCGGAGAAGCAAGTTTTGAGAACTCATTTTAGGATCCGAATTTGGATTCGGATCGTGATCATCTCTCGATCACGTCGTCTTCAACACGAGGCTAGTAACCCGTACGAAGACGAAGCTCGTGACTTAGCAAAGTCATCCCGAGGAGCTCGGCGTGGATACGGATAGAGACGATTCTTACGAGGATCGTTCCGGTTGATGTCGTTCCCGCTACACGTCATATGAAAGGTATAATGTAGATAAATTTCTTTTATTGCAAATTTTAATTTATGGTTATGTCTACACTTGTTGTAATATGCATGCGTGTGTTGTGTGTGTTGTAATAAATATAGATTTATTATTTTTAATTGCTTCCGTTGTGCTCATGTTTATGAAACATGATCGAACACACACACGCCGCGGTGCCGGAAACCCAACAGATCTTCTATTGTATGTCCTTCCTCCTTTTGGACGTCGTGTGAGCGACGGTCTTCCAAAAGTTGAAGCCTCCTAGATCGCTAATCTTCCTATCCTTGTTCTCTCTGAACAAAGGAAGATCAATAACAAAACTCTTCCTCTCCTTACTTGCGCCAACCGCCAAACACCAACTTGGTGTTCACCGGCCTAAGGAGTGGATGAAGGAGATGGGTGCCAGCCAAGAGCTCCAAGGGAAGACCCTAAGCTTTGTTTCCACCGGCCAAGGAGAGAAGAAGGGGGAGATTTGGATGCCGACCAAGGGAGAGAAAGGAAGATGATATGCGGCGGCCACCTAAGGAAGAAGAAGGAAAGGAATTTCCTTAATTGTGGCCGCCCAACACCCCTTGCTCCTTGCCACTCAAAACCCTAGCCCCTCCTTTGATTACTTGTCGTCCAAGCCCTAAGCCTCCTTTTATAGAGTTGGGCTCAAGCCTCCCTTTAATTTCCACCTTTGGTTATAGGGATTTAATCTCAACCGTTGGATCTAGAGAATTAATCTCAATCGTTGGATCTAAAGATTTAATCTCTACCATTGGTTCTAGGGATTTAATCTCAACCGTCGGATCTAGAGATTTAATCTCAATCGTCGGATCTAGAGATTCAATCTCCACCGTCGGATCTAGAGTTTTGTTTTCAACCATTGGATCTAGGCTTCATGAGGTTTTAACAGGCTACAATAGGGACCATGAGGAGGAGTTGGATCTTGGCCACCCAATGCTTCAAACTCACATAAAGTCCGATCCATTAATGATAATCCAATCCACTAGAGGATTATCATTGATCTACCTCACCAACCCCCATAAGTTAATATGGGCTCTATATATTATTTGTACATTTTTCTCCACGTGTTTAAGATCTCGAATGTTCATCGATTAATTAATTTACTGATAATTAATTAATCAACATCTAACTCCAAGAGTAGTACCACTCAACCTTGTCATCATGCCGGACCAAGTCCACCTGCAGGGTTTACATGATAAACCTTATGAGCTCCTCAAGGGGGCATCATCATCCTAATATATAAGACACGGTTTCCTCCTATAATCAATGGCACACCATATAAATAATATCATTTCCCAACTTACCGAGCCTATCGATTTAATCTATAAATCTCGCTCATTGGTAAATCAAAGAAATGAATACTAAGTATATGTGCTCGTTATTATATCAGGATTAAGAGCATGTACAATATAATATCTGAGGTCTGATTCGATTATGTAGTCAGCAATAAATCGAATCACCTCTAAGTCAGTCCTGCTCAATACACACAAAGTGTACTAATGTGATTCTATGGTCAAGACAAACCAATACCAAATCACACTACAACCATACCAATGGTTTATCCAAAGCCATATAGGTTGTGAGCCTTTACTTATACTCTACAAGGAGCTGATAACATGATCTACTGTGTGACACTACACGTCATGTTATCTACAATGCAATGTATTAGACAATATGCATAATCACAAATATGCAAACAATGATCATGTGATTCTTATTTCAAAATAAAGATGTGCATACAAAGATAGACTTTTCAGTATACATCCCAACAAGTAGACCCAATAAAGATTGAAGTTGTGAGTAACTGGAATAGGCCAAGGAATGCCAGCGAAATCAAGAGCTTCCTCGGGCTAGTAAGCTACTACAGGAAGTTTGTAGAGGACTTCTCTAGAATTGCAACCCCTATGATAGTTCTCACCAGAAAGAATAAAAAGTATGAATGGATGGGCGCCTACGAGAAGAGTTTCCCGGAATTGAAAAGGAGACTGACCAGTGCTCCAATCCTTACTCTTCTGCACATTAACGAAGGCTTCTACATGTACAGCGACACTTCCAAGTTGGGACTCGGAGCTGTACTCATGCAGAATGGCAAGGTCATTGCCTACGCCTCTAGGCAACTCAAGGAACATAAAAGGAATTATCCCACTCACGATCTAGAGCTAGCGGCCGTGGTCTTTGCTCTCAAAACATGGAGGCATTATCTATATGGAGCTCAGTGTAGGATTTATACAGATCACCAGAGTCTGAAATATTTCTTCACATAGAAAGACCTAAACATAAGACAACGCAGATGGCTCGAGCTAGTCAAGGACTATGACTGTGAGATCTTCTACCATCCAGGAAAAGCGAACAAAGTGGTCGATGCACTCAGCAGGAAGTCCTGTGCTTCTGGTCTGCGTAACTCTTCTATCGACCCTGTGCCTCTAATAACCATCATCCGATGATGCACACCAACTCTGCATCATGTTGGATACTCTGTGGCCCCAATAGCTGTCGTTTCCCAACTTCCTCCCACAACATGGGAGATCTGTAAGGCCTACCCTATAAGGCCTTAGAAGAAGTCATCTGAATGGATGAGTGATAACTGTTCTTATAGTCAAATTTCACTAAAGGAATGTAATTCTTCCAACTACCTCCATAATCCATGACACAAGATCTTAATAGATCCTCTAGAGATGAAATGTTATAGGTAGAAGCTCACGTGCCCATAGCTTGTTGCTGACTCTGCCAACATCGCAAGGTAAATCGTGGGTCTCTATCAGATATGATACTTAAAGGCACTCCATGAAATATGATAATCTTCGACAGTACAACTCTACAGATGATCCAATGAGTCCGTTCCACGAATAGCCAGAAAGTGAGCTGATTTGGTTAGTCGATCCACGATCACCCAAATCGCATCATGTCCTTTATGGATTCTAGGCAATCCCGTAACGACACCAATAGTGATATGCTCCCACTTCCATTCCAGAATCGGAATCTCCTGGAGCAATCCAGCGAGTTTTTGATCTTCAGCCTTCACCTACTGCATACTAAACATCGAGCAGCAAAATCTACTATATCTCTCTTTATACCATTCTACCAGTATAAATGTTTCAAATCTCGGTACATCCCAGTGCCACCAGGATGTATAGAAAATCTCAAATAAGGTGCCTCTGGTAGAAACACTTTCTCAAGTGGATGCATGTCTGGAACACATATCCATATTAAAGATGTAAAATTATCTTCTCACAAGAGAAGTCTATCTACCGTCCAAAATTCACTCCACCACACACTCTGTAAGTGCATGGGAGACTATACCGCCCAATCTCGCAAATTGGAACTGTTCGTGTTCCAGCAACTCTATAGTAGCTACCCAGTAGCTAGTTAAAATCCCATGAGCATTCCTGCTCCATACATCTATAAATCCAGATAATAACTATTAAAGCCACGTCATGTATATGATAACCTATCTCATAGTTTCTTAACCGTCATAAGCATAAGATATGCCTCATGCAACTGTATCGGATTCGCTCCGATCCCTGAAATGATACATTTGCGTACAACATCCTTTTATCCACCCTAAAAGTATTAACTAATACTCGTGTAAAAGTTAACTGCCATCTAGGTCCTGTAAACTGGTTTCACCAGCTTCCAACTAAATGATTTCCATCATCACCTTTGTCAAACAAGTCCGTGGTATAGTAATGCTAAAACATTCTATCCACATCTACAGTAATAACCAAATCATACAAGGCAAACCACCATCTATGGTGGTCGAGTGCGCAACTCCAACTACCATAATCAATAGTGGCCAGGTTACGCAACTCTAACAACCACAAACTGATCCAATCATGTCCAGGATACACGATTCTCAAATCCAGTGGCGACTAAATTGTTAATCAGTCTAACAACTTAATCAAAACTCATAAAATTCATACTAAGTATAAAATTTTCATCTCTACACACCTGCATCCCTTTACTCTAAGCTGATGATATATATTAATCATCACAACGACACTGATAATTGTATGACACCATGTCACTACAATATCAATGCTCCAGTCGTAAATCGATTCTAGAGTATATACATGTGTCCTTAACTAATCTAGACAGATCATCTATCCACAATGAAGGATATTTACTTTCAACAACTACCGCATTCCATCATCGATAATCGATGCATAATTTCAAATGTCCATCCCTATTTAACAAAGAGTTACGGATCCTCTCTAGAAGAAACACTGGAACAGATAAATATCTCATCCAACTGTTAGGATGTATACTGAAAAGTCTATCTTTTATATGAACATCTTTATTTTTGAAATAAGAATCACATGATCATTGTTTGCATATTTTTATGGTTATGCATATTGTCTAATACATTACATTGTAGATAACATGGTGTGTGGTGTCACACGGGAGATCATGTTATCGGTTCCTTGTAAAGTATAAATAAAGGTTCACAACCGAGATGTCTTTGGACAAACCATTGGTATGGTTATAGTGTGATTTGGTATTGGTTTGTCTTGACCATAGAATTACACTAGTACACTTTGTGTGTATTGAGCAGGACCGATTTAGAGGTGATTTAATTTATTGCTGACTATATAATCGAATCAGACCTCAGATATTATATTATACATGCTCTTAATCCCGATATAATAACGGGCACATATACTTAGTATTCATCTCTTTGATTTACCAATGGGGCGAGATTTATAGATTAAATCAATAGGCTCGGTAAGTTGGGAGATGATATTATTTATATGGTATGTCGTTGATTATAGGAGGAAATCGTGTCCTATATATTAGGATGATGATGTCCCCTTGAGGAGCTCATAAGGTTCATCATGTAAACCCTGCAGGTGGACTTGGTCAGGCATGATGAAAAGGTTGAGTGGTACTACTCATGGAGTTAGATGTTGATTAATTAATGGTCAGTAAATTAATTAATCAACGGACATTCGAGATCTTAAACATGGGGAGAAAATATACAAATAATATATGGATCCCATATTAACTTATGGGGGTTGTTGAGGTCGATCAATGATAATCCTCTAGTGGAATGGATAATCATTAATGGATCGGACTTTATGTGGGCTTGATCCATGGGTGGCCAAGATCCAACTCCTCCTCATTGTCCCTATTGTAGCCTATTAACACCTCATGAAGCTTAGATCCAATGGATAGAAACAAAACTCTAGATCCAAAGGTAGAGATTAAATCTCTAGATCCGACGCTTGAGATTAAATCTCTAGATCCGACGGTTGAGATTGAATCCCTAGAACCAATGGAGGAGATTAAATCATGGCTTATCCCTAACTCTATAAAAGGAGGTTATAGGAGTGGGCGGCAACTTGATGGATGAGGTTAGGGTTTGCTTCCCTTGGGAGGCAACAATCCTAGTTGGGATAGGATTAGGAGTGGGCGGCTAGGGTTAGGGTTTGGGTGTTGGTGGTGGGCGGCAACAATGAGGAGAAGACCTTTTCTTCTTCTTCCAAGGTTTGCCCGGCTTCTATCCTTCTTCCCTCTACCTTGGCCGGAGCTCAACCTATTCTTCTTCCCTTCATCCTTGGCCGGAAATTAGGAGAGCTTAGTTTAGGGGCAACAAGGAAAACCATTGGTTGCAAGTGGATCTACAAAAGAAAGAGAGGAATAGACAGGAAGGTTGAAACCTTCAAAGCAAGGCTTATTGCGAAAGGGTATACTCAGAAAGAGGGTATCGATTATGAGGAGACCTTTTCACCGGTAGCCATGCTTAAGTCTATCTGGATTCTCTTATGCATTGCAGCTCATATGGATTATGAGGTGTGGCAGATGGATGTCAAGAAAGCTTTCCTTAATGGAAGTCTTGAGGAAAACATCTATATGAAGCAACCAGAGGGATTCATTGCAAAGGGCAAAGAGCATCATGTGTGTAAGCTTAATCGGTCCATTTATGGATTGAAGCAAGCTTCGAGGTCTTGGAACATCTGCTTTGATGAGGTAATTCAGTCTTATGGATTTATTCAAAGTCCGGATGAGTCTTGTGTATACATGAGATGTGATGGAAACGTAGTGGTATTTCTTGTACTATACGTAGATGACATTTTGGTGATTGGCAATAATATCAAGGTGTTATCGGACGTAAGGGTATGGTTGTCCAAATAGTTTGATATGAAGGACTTGGGAGAGGTGGGACACATCCTTGGGATCAATGTTATAAGGGATCGCAGGAAAAGGATGTTGTGCTTATCCCAAGCTTCATACATAGACACGATTATGGAGCGTTTTAGCATGAAGAACTCCAAGAAGGGTTTTCTACCTTTCAGGCATGGAGTTCCCTTATCTAAGGAGATGTGTCCTAGAACATCTAAGGAGATAGAGGAGATGAAGGCGGTTCCTTATGCTTCGGCGGTAGGAAGCCTCATGTATGCGATGTTATGTACGAGACGGATATACGCTTTCAGTGGGCATGGTCGTGAGATATTCGAGTAATCGGACGAGGACATTGGTGCGTAAACATATATTGAAGTACCTGAGAAGGACTAGGGATTATATGCTAGTTTACTAGGCAGACCAATTATTCCCTGTGGGTTATACAGATTCCGACTTTCAATCAGATAGGGATAACAGTAAGTCTACCTCAGGTTTTGTGTTTACTTTGGGA
The DNA here is from genome assembly GCA_025175895.1 of Wurfbainia villosa. NCBI lineage: Eukaryota > Viridiplantae > Streptophyta > Magnoliopsida > Zingiberales > Zingiberaceae > Wurfbainia > Wurfbainia villosa. The sequence continues at coordinate 67,079,736 of CM046003.1, read as the reverse complement.
GGTGGAGCCATTGTATAGAGGAGTGTTAAGAAGAAATACGTGGCGGACTCTACCATGGAAGCTGAGTATGTTGCAGCCTCTGAGGCGGCCAAAGAAGCTGTCTGGCTCAGGAACTTCCTGATGGACTTAGATGTGATTCCTGGTTTGCCCAGAACTATCACAATTTATTGTGATAATAATGGTGCAGTTGTAAACTCGAAGGAACCACGATCCCATAAGGCAAGTAAACACATAGAGTGCAAGTACCACCTAATACGAGAAATCGTAAAGGAGGAAGAAGTTGTTGTAGCCTAGATTGCATCAGAGGATGACCTGGTAGACCCTTTTCACTGAGGCCCTTCTAGAGAGAGCTTTGATAGTCATGTGGAGGGAAGGGGAATTAGATGTATGACAGTATGAGGACAGCATAGTCTTTTAGTATAAGTGGGAGATTGTTGGGATGTATACTGAAAAGTCTATCTTTTGTATGAACATCTTTATTTTTGAAATAAGAATCACATGATCATTGTTTGCATATTTTTATGGTTATGCATATTGTCTAATACATTACATTGTAGAAAACATGGTGTGTGGTATCACACGGGAGATCATGTTATCGGTTCCTTGTAAAGTATAAGTAAAGGCTCACAACCGAGATTACTTTGGATAAACCATTGGTATGGTTGTAGTGTGATTTGGTATTGGTTTGTCTTGACCATAGAATTACACTAGTACACTTTGTGTGTATTAAGCAGGACCGATTTAGAGGTGATTCGATTTATTGCTGACTACATAATCGAATCGGACCTCAGATATTATATTGTACATGCTCTTAATCCCGATATAATAACGGGCACATATACTTAGTATTCATCTCTTTGATTTACCAATGGGCGAGATTTATAGATTAAATCGATAAGCTCGGTAAGTTGGGAGATGATATTATTTATATGGTGTGTCATTGATTATAGGAGGAAACCGTGTCCTATATATTAGGATGATGATGTCCCATTGAGGAGCTCATAAGGTTCATCATGTAAACTCTGCAAGTGGACTTGGTCCGGCATGATGAAAAGGTTGAGTGGTACTACTCATGGAGTTAGATGTTGATTAATTAATGGTCAGTAAATTAATTAATCAATGGGCATTCGAGATCTTAAACACGGGGAGAAAATGTACAAATAATATATGGAGCCCATATTAACTTATAGGGGTTGGTGAGGTAGATCAATGATAATCCTCTAGTGGAATGGATAATCATTAATGGATCGGACTTTATGTGGGCTTGATCCATGGGTGGCCAAGATCCAACTCCTCCTCATGGTCCCTATTATAGCCTATTAACACCTCATGAAGCTTAGATCCAATGGATAGAAACAAAACTCTAGATCCAAAGGTAGAGATTAAATCTCTAGATCCGACGGTTGAGATTAAATCTCTAGATCCGACGGTTGTGATTAAATCCCTAGAACCAATGGAGGAGATTAAATCATGGCTTATCCCTAACTTTATAAAAGGAGGTTATTGGGGTGGGCGGAAACTTGATGGATGAGGTTAGGGTTTGCTTCCCTTGGGCGGCAACAATCCTAGTTGGAATAGGATTAGGAGTGGGTGGCTAGGGTTAGGGTTTGGGTGTTGGTGGTGGGCAGCAACAATGAGGAGAAGACCTTTTCTTCTTCTTCCAAGGTTTGGCCGGCTTCTATCCTTCTTCCCTCTACCTTGGCCAGAGCTCAACCTATTCTTCTTCCCTTCATCCTTGGCCAGAAATTAGGAGAGCTTAGTTTAGGGTTTGGGCAGCAACAAGGAGAAGGATTGCTTTTCTTTCTCTTCTCCAAGTGTTGGCTGGCGCCCATGCCCTCATTGATTCTCCTTTGGCCGGTTCTTACACTCCATGTTCTCTTCCTTGGCCGGCGGCAACATCGAGTCTATTGACTTGGTGGCCGGTTCTAGATAGGAAGAAGAGTTTTGTTTGATGATCTTCCTTTATTCGGAGTGAACAAGGAAGGAAGATTGCTGATCTAGGAGCTTCGACTTTTGGAAGATTGTCGCCCACACGACGTCCAAAAGGAGGAAGGACATATAATAGAAGATCAAGAGGTATAACAAGAGGTATAATCTTGTTTATTTTGATTAGTGTTCTTTTGTATTATGTTTATAATTTCTTTTCAATTATATGCATGTTGTATGTGGTTGTTTACTTTATGTATGTGGCTAAATAATACTTGGATCCCGAACATAAACATGAAAGCCGGCGATCCGGACATTGTCTATTCCACGGCTACTCGTAGAATAGAGGTTGGTCGCTTGAACAACAAGTTTGTTCAAGTGACCTCTCTAAACGAATAGCACGATGATGACTTGGTTGTTTGGGTAATCCCTTTTGTCTAGGATTAAATTTTTTAATCCGGGGACATCGATGGGATCGCCATGAACAAATGACCGAGGTGAAGTGGGAAGCGAAGTTTCCCCTCACGGATCAATGAAACCAACCCTTCACCAGCATCTTCTATAATTGTAACTTAAATTCTTCCAATTTCCATAGTATTTAGCAACACTGATACCAACAACATTATCCCTCGTATGAGGTATTCAATATCGACACTATCTTCCAAATCACTCTAATCACCTACTCCACTTGCCTATGCAGCAGCAAGCCTAAGAGTTCATCCAAAACTACATCCGAATACTCTCAGATTATACGCACATCCGAGAGACATATCATACCATAATCTCAACAATTTGACCATCCGTAAGGATAGGTCTACAGTAAAGGTATGTCTATCAGAGTCTAAGGGCATCCTTTGACTTCTTAATTGTTGGTCCACATCTCGCTTGAAGGTAGAGATACCACCGACCCACAAGTCGATGTAAAGGAATCCTTCCATCCGAACTAAAAATATTCTCGACAAGGATACCTATAAACTACAGGCATCTCTTAATATATTAACTCAGACGGTAAACTAAAGTAATACCCTGAACGATCAATTGTCTGCTGATCCGATCCAATGGCTCCACACAGGTCTCGGCCTTTCTTCGAAGAGAAAAGATCATATCCAACAGTCTGCGACAAAGCGATCGCATTTCTACGACGAATGACCCAGGGATTTTCCTAGATCGTCTGATCCCATCACTTAATCCTATGAGTTGTAACTGTAGAATACCGAATAGATACGACCATCGTCAATACTCTCTCCTCTGTACAAAACAAATCCACATCTGGGGGTAACTGTTGTTGTTGTCTGCATGAGTCTTCTATGATGTCTTCTGCTGATACTGCTACGTAAATCACTTCCCTTGAAAGGAAGTATCACGGAACTCCAACCACGCCTGAGGTAGTAGGTCGCTGCTGATGAGATAACCCAATCTTCTGTGCTGATCTCTACTATTGAGACTGTGCATCATCCTCCCGGAACACCATCGATAGTCTTCAACTAAGTCTTCAAAATACACCTCCTGCACTGTACTGGTTGCTTACAATAGCAATAGATGAACTAATCCAACCGATAATCTGACTTCGCGTGTCTTCGTGATCTGCACTACATGCACATAACCTAGAGTCTTTCTTCTGATTTCGCAGATGTGCACGAGAACATCCTGATGATCTACAACTGGTCTTCTATAATCGGAAAGTAGCTCAAGGCCTATAACTCCGATCTTGCTCCTGTTATCCAACAGTCGAAGACTTTTGACTCTAGTAAGTTGTCCTACAATATCTACTTATCGGTCTCCAACTCTTAAACACTTGTACAGAGTCATTCTAAGCTCCTGACTCAATCCAATATCTTCCGACAGGATCTGATAGAAGATCCAATAATCTTAATTCAACAGTAAGCCAACAACCGTGGGTGGCTTAAAACATCCATTCATATTCTTGAGCTATTAGGTGAGCATAAACTCTGCAAGTCTAATGACTCTGCATAGTATTTCCGTTATCGACGATCACCCTACTTGAAGCTCAAGAATTCCCTACAATGTGTCACTGAAAGTGACGCGGGGAAATACTCTCTTTCAACATCACTAAATCATGATCAAGTGATATATTATTCCCCGAAGGTTATTTTTTGCATTTACCACCAAGTACTGGCTTAATCCCGATAATGGTATGCAACTAACTCTACTTCCTTTGTATAACCCAAGTTAAGTACTCAAAAGTACCCTCAAAGTTATACAACCCAGTATTAACAACTCAGGGATCAAAATCCCTATGAAACACCTTATACTAACCCTCCTCTTGTTGTAGCAATAATAGTATACACTTCTAGTCCATTACCTCATGGGTAATGATCTTACTAGCACCATTAGTGAAAATCCCTAAGACTATAGTCTTTGATTTCCATAAGAAATGTGACGACTTGTGAAGGGTGGATCCGAAGCATCGCTTCCCACCTCGGTCGCTTATGCATAGCGATCCCATCTACGTCTCCGGATTAAAAAAAAATAATCCTTAACGAAGAGGGATTACCCAAGCAACCGATCCACCATCGTGCTATTCGATTAGAGTGGTCACTTGAACAAACTTGTTGTTCAAGCAACCTACCTCTTTTCTTCGATTAGCTGCGGAATAGAGGATGCACGGATCGTCAGTTTTTGTGTTTATCTTCGGGGTCCAAGTAAATTAGCCACATACAATACATACAAATTGCATAGAATAAGAAAACATACTTAAACAAGAATTATACCTCTTGTTTACCTCAAGGTCTTCTATTGTATGTCCTATCCTCCTCTTGGACATTGTGTGGGCAATGATCCTCCAAGAGTTGAAGCCTCCTATATCGCGATCTTCCTTTCCTTGCTCGCTCCGAACAAAAGGAAGAATACTCAAACCCTTGTTCTCCTTACTTGCGCCAACCACCAAGCACCAACTTGGTGTCCGCCGGCCCTAAGGAGTGGGAGAGGATTTGCTGGCCAAGATTGATAATTTGTCGCTGGCCAAACGATAAAGAAGAAGAGGATGGGGCGCCGCCCAAAACCCAAGGAAGAGGATGCCCTAGAGCCGACCAAGAGAAAGGAGGAGAAAACCAAAGCCTTACCCTCTTGTTGCCGCTGACCCAAACCCTAATCCCCTTGAGTTTCTTGCCGCCCAAGCCAAGGAGAGCAAACCCTAGAATCTCCAAAAACTCTTGTACCGCCCAAGCCTTGGCTCCCCTTTTATAGATTTCACTCATACCTCCTTTTAATCTCCACCGTCGGATCTAGAGATTTAATCTCCATCGTCGGATCTAGGGATTCAATCTCCACCGTCGGATCTAGAGATTTAATCTCCACCGTCGGATCTATGAATTTAATCTCCACCGTCGGATCTAGAGATTTAATCTCCACTGTCAGATCTAGGCTTTCATGAGGTTTTTAATAGGCTATAATATGGACCATGAGGAGGAGTTGGATCTTGGCCACCCAATGGATCTAGCCCACATAAAGTCCGATCCATTAATGATAATCCATTCTACTAGAGGATTACCATTGATCTACCTCACCAACCCCCATAAATAAATATGGGCTCCATATATTAATTGTACAAATATCTCCCCGTATTTAAGATCTCGAATGCCCGTCAATTAATTAATTTACTAACAATTAATTAATCAACATCTAAATCTATGAGTAGTACCACTCAACCTTATCATCATGCCGGACCAAGTCCTCCTGCAAGGTTTACATGATGAACCTTATGAGCTCCTCAAGGGGACATCATCATCCTAATATATAGGACACAGTTTCCTCCTATAATCAACGGCACACCATGTAAATAATATCATTTTCCAACTTACCGAGCCTATCGATTTAATCTATAAATCTCGCCCATTGGTAAATCAAAGAAATAAATACTAAGTACATGTGCCCGTTATTATATCGGGATTAAGAGTATGTACACCATAATATATGATTTTCGATTCAATTATGTAGTCAGCAATAAATAAAATCACCTCTAAGTCAGTCCTGCTCAATACACACAAAGTGTACTAGTGTAATTCTATGGTCAAGACAAACCAATACCAAATTACACTACAACCATACCAATGTTTTGTCCAAAACCATCTCGGTTGTGAGCCTTTGCTTATACTCTACAAGGAACTGATAACATGATCTTCCATGTGACACTACACACCATGTTATCTACAATGTAATGTATCAGACAATATGCATAACCATAAATATACAAACAATAATCAAGTGATTCTTATTTCAAAAATAAAGATGTTCATACAAAAGATAGACTTTTTAGTATACATCCCAACAACTTGACCCCTATTTTCTGACTCGGTATCAGTCGGCTCTCAAAGGTAAATCATCTTTTCAACATAGGTTCAAGACTCACAGACTCAACAGGTCGTTCCCGTGGTCATCTCAATCCACGATTATGAATAATAACCAATATTCTACAGGTTATTCCTTGTTTAAACATTAAATACATAACCAACAAAACCGAGAGTATAAACCCTAACGACAACTACGGTTGGTCGCCATGGTGGGCGACTTCTACTACAAGTCTACACAGGTGTCATAACTCTAACTGTATACACCTGTTGAGCAAGTTTAGATAAACATCTAACTAAGTATAAGTTATCAAGGATTCTTGCCTCATGCTGCTAGGAGCTCAGGTCGTTGTCCATCTCATCTCAAAAAACCAAAACTGAAACAAATCGACTCCCGAGAATCCAAGACTCGACACAAAATAACATTGTATGGCATCGCAGAACCTAGGGCTCTGATACCACTAAAGTTGTCACGCTCCGAGAGTATGTCGTGCCGAAAAGCAAACGGACGGCATCTCCCCAGTACCTGGCAACATATCGTGTTAATACAAGGCCCTTGGGCCCACAATAAACATAAATATATAAAAGTAAATACAATAAATACACAGCAGAAACATAAAACAACCACATCACAACTACATACAGTGCATACTAGTATGACTGACACCACGACATAAAGAAACATCGGCAAAAAAAACCCAAAACCACAAGTGTGTACATCACATGACAATCCACAACGCATTTCACCATGAAGAACTCCAATTACATAACACACATATGGAAAGCCCAAAATGACCACGGGAGTCTCGGAGGTGAGATGAGATGTTGTCAGCTAGCGGTGCTTCAAGTCGTCACGAAGACTTCTACCTGTTACCTGGGCGACAGAAAAACCCAGGGTCTGTGATGGTGAGTAAAACTCAGCAGGTAATAGGAAAAATATGTATATATCAAATATCACATGTAATTCAACAGCATAACCTAGAGGTACAATAGGTATACCAGCACAGTATATAAATACATGCATATACCGTCTAACCAAATAAACAACGTATAATGCAGACATACCTGAAAGTCTGCTACGCTACTCTAATCCAACCTGAGCATATATCCAATATATAACAGGAAGAGTAATACTAACTCACAATATACTCATTATACAGGTCAAAGGTATCAAATGGTCTGTCCACAAGTATATAGGTATCCAACACAATAGTATAACAGATGCGAGTAGCATGTATGAAGATGATGTACAACCAAATGCAGCAAGCATAGTGCATATATATATATATATATATATATATATATATATATATATATATATATATGATAATATGCAAAGCGCCATATGATACGGCAATGCAGCATGCATGGTCATGCCTGCACACCCCTACTCGCTACCACGACCCCAGTGTGGCCTAGGTGGCACGACATGACAACTGTCCTAACTCAACACCAACCACTGCTCTAGAGTGGCCAAGTGGGCAGTATGATCAAGTAGCATATGAGCGTAAAGAGCTCGCTACACAATGGGGGTCCCTGCTGCTAGCCACTCCGACTGACACTACCTATGAGTGGTCGAGTGCCACGCACCCAGGACAACTTCATGCAACTCCAACTACCACTGTCTATAGTGGTAAAGTGTGGCACAACAAATGCTCTGCCTTCACACCAGTTACTCCTCTGGGAGTAACCTGGGAGGCAGGATGACTGATGACTCTCTCAACCCCAAGGGAGACTATGTCGTCAGTATGCATGCAAATGACATGAATGTACTGTCACACATATAGACATCTACCATAGACTCTCTATTATACAGAGAGTCATACCAATCTGATCAACGCACTCTATATCCTGTAGAGAGTCATGTTAGGGCAATCTCTTGCCGTGATATGGTTTTGATGGTGTGGCAAAGGGTTTAAGTTAGTGTGTTATGTTTATTTGATATGTGCGTTGAAGTCGTGCAGGACTTAGTAATTCGCACATGGAGCCATGGCGAGTTTCACATCTCATGACTCGTGCCTTGAGTCGGTGAAGGATAGCTTTGCGGAAGCCGTGCGCTTGGAGCATCCGAGGGACCGCCGGACGAGAAGCTTGGAGTGAAGCCGGAGGAAGTAGACTTCGAGGCAAGAGACGCGAAGGAGCATTGCAGAGCCGTCGCCGATCTTGCCGAGGGACGTGGCGAGAAGCAGAGAACCGAGGCGAAGGACTCAGAAATGAGAGTGAGCGATTGTAACCCGGGGACTGGTATCTCTTAGGTGAAACTTGGCCATTTGGCCAAGTGTCGGATGGGTTTTTCGACACCCGGCGCCATGTCATGGCGATCATTGCTAATCGAGTGTAGCTCGACCGGTATCTATTGGCCCGGTTTGTGGCGATGATGCCATCGTTAGCGATCACAGCCGACTAAGATCGGCTGATTGCCGCGTGATCGGTAGTCAATAGGGTTTTAGCCACAGAGCCGCTCGTGCCGCCCAGGCGATCGACTACGAGTCGCCGATCGGGTGAGTCGATCGCCAAGAGTTCCGCCCTCTCTATAAAAAGAGAGGTGTGAGCCTTTGAGAGGCTAATGCTTAAGTTCCAAACAATCTTCCTAGTGCCCTGAGCTCTAAACTCTTCTTACTCGCTTGTACTCCATTCTATTTGTAAGAAGAGTGATCTTGATTGTAAAGGTTACCTCCACCTAGCTTGGTGCAAAGGAGAGACCATTTAGTGGATTGGTTGAGCGGAGTGATTCACCGAGGATGAATCGGGGACCGTGGATTAGCGGCGTAGCCGTGAACCACGTTACATCTTGTGTTAGCATTGTCTATTTCCTTTGCTTTGTTTTTATTTGTTTAATTTGCTTGTATTGTTGTTTCCGCTTGCGCTAATCTAATTGTAGACGAGCAAATTCCGATAACCAACGAGGGCTATTCACCCCCTCTAGCCGCCATCCGATCCCGTACAAGTGGTATCGAGAGGTTGCTTGTCACCGGACTAACCGCCGCAACAAGCCCTACATCAAAAATGGCCGGCTCCAACATCCATCCTCCGAAGTTTGAAGGAGAATTCGCTTGGTGGAAGAAGCGAATGGAGGTATTTTTCGAAACGGATTTTGATATAATGATTACCATGGAATCCGGTTTCGTTTTGCCTAGGGATGAAGAAGGGAAGCCAATAGAGAAATCTAGGTGGACCAAGAGGCAAAGAGAGGAGCACCTTGCAAACTCCAAAGCCAAGCACCATCTCTACAATGTGCTCCCTCAACAAGAGATCAACCGGATCGGAGAATGTGCTAGCGCCAAAGAGATGTGGGAGAAGCTTATAGAACTCCATGAAGGCACATCCGAGGCCAAGCTAGCAAGGAGAGACCTCCTCCGCTCCCAATTATCCAATATAAAACTAGAAAAGGGAGAAAAGGTAACCTCACTACACTCTAGGTTTAAAGAAATTTTAATTGGGCTAACAAGTGTAGGTGAGAAGCTATCAAACCGGGATATGGTAATGAAGGCCATAGATGCCTTTCCCCGGTCCTCAAAATGGAGCTCCATGGTGGACTCATTTTATATCTCCAAGAACCTAGAAGTGAGCACCTTGGAGGAATTCTTTTCAACCATGGAGCTTCACGAAACTAGGCTTGAGGGAATACAAGAGGAGCCTAGAATTCAACCCTCAAGAGGAGTAGCATTATTGGCAAGTAAGGGGAAGAAGAAGATGGAAATCCCCTCCTCCTCCGATGACGAAGCGTCTTCCTCCTCCTCCATGGATAGCACCGAAGAAGCCTATATGGTAAGGAGGGTAAGACGTGCATTTAAGAATTTTAGATTTGATAAATCTAATGATAGGATGAGAAGACCAAGGGGGAAGGTTATATGCTACAATTGCCAAGGAGAAGGGCACATAAGGGACAATTGTCCTCTCCTAAACAAGAGCAAGGAAGAAAGGAAAAAGAAAGAAGAAAAGAAGAAGAAGAAGGGGAGCAAGAAAAAGAAGGAAGAGGAGAAGAAGACAAAGGAGAAGGGAAAGGCTAAGGCTCTCAAGGCAAGGACTTGGGATGATCCATCCTCATCCTCCTCCTCATCATCGGATGAGGAGAATGCCTTTGTCGCCAATTTGGCCTTGATGGCCTTTGATGATTTGGATTGCTCCTCCTCCGAAAATGAAGGATCAAGCTCAAGAGGAGAGAGCTCAAGTGAAGGGGGAGCCTCCTCCACATCATCATCCTCCTCATCATCCGAAGAAGAAGAAGAGGACATGGAAACTATGGTAACGAAAGCCTCTCCTAGTAAAATAGTTTCTATGATTTCTAGTTTAACTAGGGATTTGTTTAGAGCAAAGAAGAAAAATAAATGCATGCTAGATCAAATTAAGGCATTAGAAAATAAGCTAGAAAATGCATGCTTAAATAATAATGATACTTCTTCTTGCCATGATGATGCATGCTCACATGATAATTATGTGCCTTTAGATGTTAGTGATGCATGCATAGAAGAAAATAGGGCATTAAGGGAAAAGGTAGATTATTTAACCAAAGCCCTAGGAAAATTCACAATTGGCTCCAACACCTTGAATATGATCATAGGGAGCCAAAGGGCAAGTTTTAACAAGAAAGGCCTAGGATATAAAGAGAAGAAAAATGAGAAAGCCTATAGATGCCTAATAGCTAGGGGACAAGACAAAAACAAAGTAATAGCTAAGAAATGGATCCCCAAGGAATTTCTAGTGAACCCCATAGGTAAAAATCTATTTTGGGTTCCAAAATCCATCCTTAAGGGTTAGAAAACCCTCTAGGGTAGTCAACCATATGAACTTGACCTATATCATATTTTGGTTGACTTAGGATGACGGGACAACATTTTTAGATAGTGTTGGGTGATGATAACGTGCCCATAAAAAGGTAATAATGCTTAAATCATGATGATTAATGTAATTTCTATGCATATGTGTAATCATGGTTTATGATTTTGATATTGGGCACATCATCATGAGAAATAGGTTTAAATCATGCTTTAGGTGATACTTTATTTATTATCATCATATAATGCCTAATGCATGGTTATAATTTGATGAAAACATGTATTTCATGATCATAATGTGAAATTAATTGATATATGTCATTATGATCATGTAGGTTGTTAGGTTGATACTTAACCATGATAGAATTGCTTGAATATATTGGTTAAGTATATATATACAAATACCCCCCTAGGATGCATCTCACACTCACTATAGGCTAACTTGATTGCAAACTTAGCATGGGTGAGATGTTAGGATGATACAAATGTCCACTAATGCCTATGGCATTTAGATGGTCATTTAAAGTATCAAAATATCAATAATAGACCAATCATGGGGAAGGCTTATGTTTAATTAATAGACATATTGCCCAAAGATCATGGTTGGATATTTCTAATGTTTTCAAAACAATTTCTTACCTTAAAATACTTGTATTCATGTTTTGAAACAATTGGATGCAAAACTAGGTAGCTAACTTGATACTAACATGCTCAAAAACTAGTGGTTTTTCAAGTGTTTGGATTTTTGGCAAATCTTGTAAAATATAATGATTTTTCATGAAAAACTATTTTTCCTTGATAGATATACTTAATAGAAATATGTTCCCCAAATTTCATGATTTTTCAAATTTTCTGGAATTTATAATGCATTTCAAATTCACCCGTAAAATCGTAAATTTGGATTCTTTAGCTACGATCGCCATATCGATAGCAATGATCGGTGGCCTGTAAATCAGAATATTGAAGGCCGAATTCAGTTTGTAAACCTACAACAAGTGGTAGAAATATACTTGATGCCATCAACAAGTGGTACCCAATTTTAAATCAACTTGTCATATTTTTCCCTCCATTATACTTGATGCCATGAGCTTATAACTTAGTGTTAATCTTTTTGATGGTGTCAAAGGGGGAGAAATAAGTATGTTTAAGTTAATCACTTTAGGGGGAGAAATATATTGTAGGGGGAGAAAATTTGCATGGAGAGTTTCATGGATTAAGGGGGAGTTGCATGTTGCTATATCATGTTTATCTTTACATGCTTTCTTACCTTAGAATTTATATCAAATGTTTTTACCTAACTTAAACGGATTGCCACACATCAAAAAGGGGGAGATTGTTAGGGCAATCTCTTGCCGTGATATGGTTTTGATGGTGTGGCAAAGGGTTTAAGTTAGTGTGTTATGTTTATTTGATATGTGCGTTGAAGTCGTGCAGGACTTAGTAATTCGCACATGGAGCCGTGGCGAGTTTCACATCTCATGACTCGTGCCTTGAGTCGGTGAAGGATAGCTTTGCGGAAGCCGTGCACTTGGAGCATCCGAGGGACCGCCGGACGAGAAGCTTGGAGTGAAGCCGGAGGAAGTAGACTTCGAGGCAAGAGACGCGAAGGAGCATTGCAGAGCCGCGGCGCGGCGTCGCCGAGGACGGGCCGAGAACGAAGAGAACTTCGGCGAAGGACTCCGAGAAATGAGAGTGAGCGATTGTAACCCGGGAGGGTAGTTTGCTATACGCGGGCCGGATGATCGCCAAGACCGCACGATCCGGGTCAATAGGGTTTCGCCGCCACGTATCGGAGCCGATCGGGCACGATTAGCGCGAATGATCGGTGAGGTCCAAATTAGCCGATCGCTAAGAGTTCCGCTGACAACAACGGCCGCGATCCGACGTGTTCGAGGCCGCTAGATGGCAAATCGCCATGGGCGGCAAGATGATCGGCGGCCAAGGAAGAGTTAGCCCTCTCTATAAAAAGAGAGGGTGTGAGCCTTTGAGAGGCTAATGCTTAAGTTCCAAACAATCTTCCTAGTGCCCCACAAGCTCTAAACTCTTCTTACTCGCTTTTACTCCATTCTATTTGTAAGAAGAGTGATCTTGATTGTAAAGGTTACCTCCACCTAGCTTGGTGCAAAGGAGAGACCATTTAGTGGATTGGTTGAGCGGAGTGATTCACCGAGGACGAATCGGGGACCGTGGATTAGCGGCGTAGCCGTGAACCACGTTACATCTTGTGTTAGCATTGTCTATTTCTTTTGCTTTGTTTTTATTTGTTTAATTTGCTTGTATTGTTGTTTCCGCTTGCGCTAATCTAATTGTAGACGAGCAAATTCCGATAACCAACGAACGAGGGCTATTCACCCCCCTCTAGCCGGCCATCCGATCCCGTACAAGTCATACTCAACTGATCATAACACTCTTTATCTGATAGAGAGTCATACTCAACTAATCATATCAAGCTGGGACCACCGGTCCATAGCGACACATTAATCACCCTTCACTTAACCATTACACAATACATGGTTGGTAATAAGTATGCAACATACGGGTATTGGAATAAATCCTACATTTAGGACATTACCTACCCACGGATGAACTTTTACCCAATTTACAAACTAGGTTATCATCCATACTCCAACATCTATACCCTACTAAACATTTATAGATCTACTTACATCACATCTATAACTCCTCAATCGTGATAAAGGAAAATGTGATATCAACATTTGAGCATATATAGCCAACGATAAGTATCAAGCATACGGATAAATAAAAGCAGGGTCAAGATAATATGAACATATAACATGCTCATATCTATGTCTAAATCTGAATGCAATTACATCTACCTAACCAGGGTAGGGAATTACCCACCTGCTATGTAATCCGTGCTATCCATCTTCACGTCCATGTATCTATCATAATCAAAGTCCTTCCATTGACAGTTAATTAGTTGTAAATAAAGCTAATCAAGTCCATATCTCAATCCACAACACCTACCCTATTCACCTATGCCACTATTTCAATTCAAATCCAACTTCTACCCAAACCATCAATATCGATTCGCACATAGTTGAGCTCTCTCTCGAGCACACAACTCATCCACAACAAAACAATATCAAATTAGCTATCAACAATTCACGTTGAAGAATAGAAATCTGACAACATCTATAGATTAATACAGAACTTACCCCAACTTCAATCCTCAGTTCACAGAACCATGGAGATCCCGATCGTAGCTGCCAATCAATATTAGAAACTTGTCGTTGCAAAGATCGTAAAATAACATCTCACGATCAGAGGGAAATGAAGATAGCTGATCCAAGATTAAGGAAATCCTATCAATTGACCCAAAAATGTAGGATTATGCTAGGGAGGAGTAGTAATATCAGCGATGTTCACCTGCAGATGTTTTCCCCCAATTGCCCTTACATTTCTTCATCCGCTCACCGGAACACCACAACACACAAGGAAACCAAATCAAATATCCCAACTACCATCGGAATGCTCAGCCCTGCTCAACTCTGATCTCCACGGCAAATTCAACAACCTCTACCATCAATCAAATCCCTAAAGAACGTAGTTGAATGATAGTTTAGATCTATAGCAATGTTCTACTCAACACAAACTACTCCCTAATTCTAGAATCAGAGAATCTACTCCATGGATACGAGAAGAGAATCACAAAACTTTATGGAATTCATGGATACAATGATAAACGTGTAAGAAATATGAATTACAATGCAATGCAGCCCTTCTCTCTAACGTTGAGGTGCAGAATTTGGATCCCTAGCATCGTTCTTCTTCCCCGTTGCGAGTCACCGAAGCTTTTTAGGGCTTCAGATGTTGGGATGTATACTGAAAAGTCTATCTTTTGTATAACATCTTTATTTTTGAAATAAGAATCACATGATCATTGTTTGCATATTTTTATGGTTATGCAATATTGTCTAATACTTTACATTGTAGATAACATGGTGTGTGGTGTCACACAGGAGATCATGTTATCGGCCCCTTGAAAAGTATAAGTAAAGGCTCACAACCGAGATGGCTTTGGACAAACCATCGGAATGGTTGTAGTGTGATTTGGTATTGGTTTGTCTTGACCATAGAATCACACTAGTGCACTTTGTGTGTATTGAGCAGGACCGACTTAGAGGTGATTCGATTTATTGCTGACTACATAATCGAATCGGACCTCAGATATTATTTAGTACATGCTCTTAATCCCAATATAATAACGAGCACATATACTCAGTACTCATCTCTTTGATTTACCAATGGGCGAGATTTATAGATTAAATCGATAGGCTCGGTAAGTTGGGAGATGATATTATTTATATGGTGTGTCGTTGATTATAGGAGGAAACCGTGTCCTATATATTAGGATGATGATGTCCCCTTGAGGAGCTCATAAGGTTCATCATGTAAACCCTGCAGGTGGACTTGGTACGGCATGATGAAAAGGTTGAGTGGTACTACTCAAGGAGTTAGATGTTGATTAATTAATGGTCAGTAAATTAATTAATCGACGGACATTCGAGATCTTAAATACGAGGAGAAAATGTACAAATAATATATGGAGCCCATATTATCATATGGGGGTTGGTGAGGTAGATCAATGATGATCCTTTAGTGGATTGGATCATCATTAGTGGATCGGACTTTATGTGGGCTTGATCCATGGGTGGCAAAGATCCAACTCCTCCTCATGGTCCCTAATGTAGCCTATTAACACCTCATGAAGCTTAGATCCAAAGGATAGAAACAAAACTCTAGATCCAAAGGTGGAGATTAAATCTCTAGATCCGACGGTTGAGATTAAATCTCTAGATCCGACGGTTGAGATTAAATCCCTAGAACCAATGGAGGAGATTAATCCAAGGCATAAACCCAACTCTATAAATAAGTCTTATTGGCTTGGACGGCAACTTAATGATAAGGGGGATTAGGGTTTGCTTCCTTTGGAGGCAAGGAATCCTAGTTGGTTTAGGATTAGGTTTGGGTGGCTAGGGTTTTGGGAGCTAAGGGTGGGCGGCCACAAGTGGATGAGGGTTTCCTTCTTCTTCCTAAGGTTGGTCGACCACTATTCTTCTCCTCTCTACCTTGGCATGAGCTCATCCTATTCTTCTTCCCCTCTTCCATGGTCGGCCATAAGGAGAGCTAGGATTATGGTTTGGAGGCTTAGGGTTTAGGAGGCTTGGGTGGCACCAAATAAGGAAGGTTTCTTTCTTCTTCATCCTTTGGTGGTCGGCGCCCACAGCCCTATCCCAGCCCTTGGGAAGCATCCAAAGACCCCTTATCCTTCTCCTTAGGTGGTGGAAATAAGATATAGGGCTTTCCCTTGGTGTCTTGGCCGATTTCCACCATTATCTCCTTCTCCTTGTTGGCCGGCGGCAAGCATTTCTTTTGTTGCTTGTTGGTTGGCCATAGGAAGGAGAAGAGCTTTGTTTCTATTCTTCCTCTTGTTTGGAAGAGCAAGGAAGGAAGATTTGAGATCTAGGAGCTTCAACTTTTGGTAGAGCGTCGCCCACACAACGCCCGAAAGGAAGAAGGACATACATTAGAAGATCGAGAGATATATCGATTCTCTAATTTTTATATGTTACATGTTTGTATTTATTTTTCATTTATGAGCATGATATAAATTTGTATATGGATAAATAATACTTGGATCCCGAGCATAAACACAAAAACCGGCGATCCGGACATCGTCTATTCCGCGGCTACTCGTAGAATAGAGGATGGTCGCTTGAATAACTAGTTTGTTCAAGTGACCTCTCTAAACGAATAGCACGACGATGGCTTGGTTGCTTTGCCAATCCCTTTTGTCTAGGATTAAATTTTTTAATTCGGGGACATAGAAGGGATCGCCCTGAAGGAAGCTACCGAGGTGAAGTGGGAAGCGAAGTTTCTCCTCACGGATCACTCAATAAAACCCTACATTGGAGTGTCATCCCAACCGTCGTGCCCCCTCATCGTCTCCTCCTAGGGTTTGGGTGGAGCTTCCTTTATATAGACATCATGCTGGATCGCTGTGAAATCTGAAAAAATCCCTAATCGCATCAATCTGCCTGGCCACCACATGACCATGTGAAAACACATGGCCTGGCCGTGTGTCGAGATGTGGTGGTCATTTTCGCCCTTTGAACACGACTGTGTGTAGACACACGCCCTAGTCGTGTTCCCTTCTGCATCCAGCTGCAAAATGACCTTCTTTTGCTCCAAAAGTGCACCTTTTTCTCATGAAATGCTATCTTGCACACAAAAGCACAAAGAGCAGATCTCTGACCCAGAAAATAAGAAATGCATGCAAAACAAAGTGAAATATACATGAAACAAACATAAAATATAATGAGATGTGAGCGAAAACTACTCCTAAAACCCTATATGTTTTGCTCACATCAGCCACTCGTCAGGATTGTTACTCAAAGTCTTTGGCCAAAGCATTGCATGTCAAGAGTATGATACTCTTGGATACATGTCGAAGTAATTAGAATCCAATGGACGAGGAAGTAAGACTTGGGCTAGGTGTGATATAGTAAGCCTAGTGGGGACTAACACATAGACGATATCCTAAACCAAGTGGGTATAAGATGAGTGAAAGGAATGAGACACGATTCACTATAGCTGTTGAAGGGTTCGGAAATGGTTCTGAGATCAACCATTGATTTTTTTTATTAATTGGGGATCATGATATACTACTAGGTTTCACTCATGATCGTTCCATTATCAATGGTTAATTATGGATGACCAACATAAAATGAGAACCTATTAGGTCACACGCACTATGAATCCTTCAAAGAGACTTAAAACGAGTTTGAGAATTGGATTCTCAAGATTGAGAGAGATCAAGTTTTGTTGGACCAAACACTTGACAAATATGTAAATATTTGTCAAGTCGGAAATGCGAAAGGAGCATGTCTTAAGAAGATGGATTGGGCCTTAAAATGTTTAATTATAAACCAAACCCATTTGGTTTTAATTAAAAGGTCTTCTTTTCGTTAAGGGCCCAATTAGGGTTTAATGGATGAGATTAAGCCTTAATGGTTATAGGCTTAGGGATTTGATCCATTAACCTATAACCCATTAGGATTAGTGCTTATATAAAGGGTTATAAAGGTTAAACCTAATGAATAGAAGTCCTTAAGGCCCTCTTCTTCAACCTAGCCGAACCTAAGAGAATTAGGGTTT
Organism: Wurfbainia villosa; assembly: GCA_025175895.1. Classification (NCBI taxonomy): domain Eukaryota; kingdom Viridiplantae; phylum Streptophyta; class Magnoliopsida; order Zingiberales; family Zingiberaceae; genus Wurfbainia; species Wurfbainia villosa. The sequence continues at coordinate 67,061,546 of CM046003.1, read as the reverse complement.
GGTGTTCTGCCGACCATCAAGGAAACAAGGGTTGTTTCCACCTCTTTAGAGGTCGGCCACTCTAGGTTTTAGGGTTGTTATTGTCACTTATTGAAGCTTCAAAACAGCGGCTAATTCCTACACGAATCGAGAACCTTACGAAGGTTGTTCGAGGACTCGTTTGTGTCACAAAATGAGTCAGCGATTGCTCTCCGATCACTTGACCTTCTTGCTTCGTCTAGTAGAGAAGAGAAGATCAAACTCGTGGCTTTGAGAAGTCGTCCCTCCGAATATTCGGCATGGATACAAGTAAACACGAAGCTCCGCGAGTGTCGTATGATTGATGCCCTTCCGACTCACCATCATCCGAAAGGTATACCTAGAGTAAAATTTATTTTATTCTTGTTGTATGTAAAATTTTATTTGGCGGATATGTCCGCACGTGTTGTAATCATGAATGTGTGGGTGTGAGTGTTGTAATAATTTAGAAAATTATCACGTTTTTCTTCCACTGCGTTCGTTTATGAAATGACAAAAATAGATCTACATGTCAACCATAATCCAACAGTGGTATCAGAGCCTGACCGTGCTTTGACATATTCGTAAAATAGATTTTATGAAATCGTAGTTGGTCGTAGAATTATTTTGAAAATTTTCCTATTTTGAAAAAATTTTCATTTTTGGAAAGTTTTCTAATTTGTTAGAAAAAAATCCAGATTTGAAAATTTTAGAAATAATTTAGGAAATTATATTTCTTGAAATATTTGATCAAGAAATATTAATATGAAAAATATTTCCTAATTAATTGGATTTTCTTGATAGGTATTTATTTCCTTAAATAAAGTATGTGATTAAATTGGAAATTATTTCTTAATTTAATTATAGAATTTTGATTTATGGAAATCAATATTCTATAACATATTTTATTTCTGAAAAATATTTACCAAATAAAATATGAAATTAAATTTGAAATTAATTTCTTTTTTAATTAGAGAATCATGATTTATGGAAATTAAGATTTTAAATCATATTTTATTTTTAATATATTTCCTCAATAAAATATAATATTAAATTTGGATTTAAATCCTTATTTAATTAAAGAATCATGATTTATGAAATCTAAATTCTAAAATATATTTTATCATTAATATATTTCCCAAACAAAATATGAGATTAAATTTGGAAATTGTTTCCTAATTTAATCAAAAAATGTTGATTTATGGAAATCAAATTCCTAAACATATTTTAATTCCAAAATAATATAATGACAACTATGACATAATCATGTCATATCATATGTCATGATTAGATGCATTTTTGTCATGCGTGTATTGTGACATGTCATCATATATATCATGCGTGTGATGTCATATAGGTAGAACATATGCATAAGGATGAGACCTAAAACCCTTATACAAATTTTAAAGATTACACCTACCATTAATATGGTAAGAACCAGAGTCTAATTCCTTGTTTGAGTTGTTGGCCCAAGTTAAGCTCAACCTGAAATTAGATATGTTCGAACCATAGAGATACGATCTCATGATTAACGGGTTGGCTTTAACTTGAAGCATTGGCTTGTTGACCTAATGCCAAGGTCAATGTGGATAGAGGTGAAGTCGGGTGATATACATTTGATGTATACTTGTTAATGTGTTAACAATCCGATGTTTATGCGAACATTCAAATAGTTGATAGCATAATATGATAGTTACATATACATGATATGTAATCGGTATACTTGATACCTACCACTATAGCTAAGAATGGCTTGTTGGCCTAACGTCAAGGTTGTTCTTATCTATAGTGGATATCAACCCACTCGGAGAAAAACCTACGATCTCCCGAATTCAAAGTAAGGGCTCTTGAATTCGAAAAGTAAGTGAGAGCCAAATATGTAAATTGTTTACATATCAAATCATCTCTCTCATATTCTCGATTTTGTATTTCTAAATTAATCATTTGATAATGTCATCTGTTAATCTGCGTTCGATTTTGGAATCGAACAAACAAACTAGGTCTAACTTCTTGGACTGACTTCGAAACATGAGAATCGTTCTCAAGGCTGAGAAGCTTTCTTATGTCCTTGAAGAGCCTCTTCCCACCAGTCTTGACCATTGATGTGAGCAAAACATATAGGGTTTTACGAGTAGTTTTCGCTCACATCCCATTGCATTTTATACTTGTTTCATGCATATCGTACTTTGTTTTGCATGCATTTCCTATTTTCTGGTTCAGAGATCTGCTCTTTGTACTTTTGTGTGCATGATAGCATTTCATGGGGAAAATGGTGCACTTTCGGAGCGAAAGAAGGGCATTTGGCAGTAGGACATAAAAGGGGACACGGTCAGGGCATGTGGCTACACACGATCGTGTACGAGGCTCAAGATCGGCCACCACAACACCACACACGGCCTGGCTATGTGGAAACACATGGTTGTGTGGCGCTGGGCGATTTTGATGTGATTCAGTTATTTTTCAAGTTTCAGGGAAATCTAGCCTGATGTCTATATAAAGGAAGCTACGCCCAAACCCTAGGGGAGAGGCACGACGACCGGGACGACCCTCCGATGCCCTAAAAAGCTTCGGGAACTCGCAACGGGGAGGAGGAAAGTCGCTCAAGGATCAAGTTCTGCACCTCAACGCCAAGGAGAAGAGCCACATTGCATTGTAATTTACTTTCCATACATAATTTCCATTGTATATCTAAACAATCATGCTTTATGTTTCTCCTCTTATATTCATGGAGTAGATTTTTTGATTCTAGGATTAGGGAGTAGTTTGTGTGCGTAGAACATGTTATTCCAAATATATTTCTGATTCTTGAGTGTATATTTGTAATTGCATTGGTTTAGATTGATAGTTACGTATTTTGGTTTTCTCTCTACTGTGCGTAGCCGATACGAGGGTTGACATCTCTCGTATCTAAGATTTAGGAGAATTAAGGAGGAGCCTAGGGGTTGCCTCATCTCTGGTAATCGCAGATAGAAAGATGTGATAGAGTCGGAAACGAGATACGTTTCGTCTCACCGCAGGGATCGATTCGGCATCCTCATAGCACCTACCCCGTCCTAACGCCAGGGGTCGACCTGGTATGGCAGAGGTAGCTTTTGATAGATGTGAAAGCTCATCGGGGGAGTGTATGATGTCCCTTCTACAAGGTCGTAGTTAGATGTCTAGATAATACCCAATTGGTTGCGTTTTCTGCAACACACAAGAGAAATCGAAATCCTAGAATTCCCTCAAAAGACTCATTGCAACCCTTCTCTTCCTCCGTGTGACACTATACTAGAGTTAGGATCGCCGACAAACCCTCTTAATCGCAACCATTAGAACTGAACTCCGAACAATAACATCCACTGAATAGATCGGTACTCAAATCTCAGTCCTTGTGGGATCGATAATCTATTTATTACTTGACAACATCCATGCACTTGCAGGCATTGAGCGTGAGCACGCGCTTCGAGTCCTCAACGACCTACGTTGCGAGATTTGAGGTCGCGATCGCGTGCATCAAGTTTTTGGTGTCGTTGCCAGGGATTGATTGATTCGATATCGAATTAAGAAGCGGATAATTGGGTCGAACTTAGGGTTGATTTATTTACTTGCTTTACTTTTTCTTTTATTTTATTTTACTCACTTCAGTTTTAGATTTTCCATATTTAATTTTAATTTAGATTTATTATATCTTGATTTACTTCAGTTTTTGAACTATCGATATTAAAATCTAGTTTAATAGCCACGATTCATCAAGATTTGGTTCAACCCTCAGAATTATTCATTGTATATGATTTATTAATCCCCTCTCATCAAGGGACATTAAAATATTAACACAGCCCACTCGACCCTTGAGAGATTACATAGTGCCTAGACGAAAAGCATGAAACTCCTGCATAACTATTCCACAAATTCAGGCCGCAAGCTGGGAAGTAAACCCTGCATTAATTGCCCTTATTTAAGAGAAGCAGTTTGGAGGAACTCAGATTGAGGAACCCTATCTACACCTTGAAGAATTTCTGCCGTACTGCGACATAGTGCAATATGAAGGAGTCCCAGTAGACGTCATTAAGCTCATTATGTTCCCATTCTCCCTGAAAGGGGAGGCTAAGCAATGGATACGCACTCTACCAGAAGGGAGTATAATGACATGGGAATGGATGGAAGACATTTTTCTAAGTAAATTCACCCCCCCCCCCCACACACACAAAACAACCTACCTTAGGGATAAAATCCTTTCATTTGAGAAAGGGCGTGAAGAGACTCTGACTGAGGCATGGAAGAGACTACAAGAACTAGTTATTCGTTATCCACACCATGGATTACTGGATTGGTTACTCATCCATGTTTTTTATTCTGGGATCGCTAGCTCGTCGAAAGAACCCTTGGACACAGCTGTGGGGGGCGTACTGATGAAAAAGAGCACAGACGATGCATATTGCATTATAGAAACAGTGGTATGGACTCTCAAAATGTGGGCAAATAGTGAGCAAGATTTTCAAGAGGCTCTCCCCATAACGGGGGTAGGTAACGTTGAAGTAGCCTGCCAAGTACAAGGAGAGGACAAAGAGAGAGAGTACTAGATGGAAGAAGCTTCCCTATCTTCGGGATCAGAAGAAGAAGAGTTGGGGCAGGTGGCAGAAGAGAAACACACAGGGCCTGAGATGAAGTCACTTCCCTCGAATCTCAAGTACGAATTTTTGGGTCCAACTTCAACCCATCCGGTGATTATAAACGCCAATTTGAGTGAGGTAGAGACAAGGAGGTTGCTGGGGGTGCTCAGGATGTACAAAAAAGTGTTGGAGTATACCATCAATGACATAAAGGGGATAAGCCCGTCTCTGTGCATGCATAGGATAATACTTGAGAACGGGTGTAAGTCAATCATGGAGCGTCAAAGGCGACTTAACCCACACTTGCAGGAGGTAGTGAAAAAGGAAGTGCTTAAACTCTTGGATGCCGAAATAATTTACCCAATTTCAAATAGTGACTGGGTAAATCTGGTGCACATAGTTCCAAAGAAAGGCGACACTATAGTAGTCAAAAACGAAGAGAATGAGTTGATCCCTGTTCAAACGGTAACGAGGTGGAGAATGTGTATAGATTATCGTAAACTAAATAAAGCAATAAGGAAGGATCATTTTTCACTTCTATTTATCGATCAGATGTTACAACGCCTCGCTAAACATTCCTATTTTTGTTACCTTGATGGGTACTCATGGTTTTTCCAAATCCCAATTCACCCTAATGACCAAGAGAAGACCACCTTCACCTACCCGTATGGAACCTTCGCATACAGAAGAATGCCCTTTGGCCTATGTAATGCCCTAGCCACCTTCCAGCATTGTATGACAGTTATTTTTTCAGATATGATTGAACAGATTATGGAAGTATTCATGGATGATTTTTCAGTCTACAGAACAAGTTTTGATGCATGTCTGAAGAATCTAGAAAGGGTTTTGCAAAGGTGTGAGGAGAATAGCTTGATTCTAAATTGGGAAAAATGTCACTTCATGGTAACTGAAGGGATAGTTCTGGGACATAAGATATCAGGGAAGGGTATCGAAGTAGACAAGGCAAAGGTCAAAGTAATTGAAAAGTTGCCGCCACCCAGGGATGTGAAGGGGGCCCGAAGCTTTCTTGGGCATGCAGGTTTTTATCGAAGGTTCATAAAGAATTTTCCTCAGATAATTAGACCCTTTACAAATCTACTAGCTAAGGACACAGAGTTTATTTTCGATCGGCAATGTTTAGTAGCGTTCGAAGAAATAAAAAAGGCCCTAGTAACATCCTCGATAATACAACTCCCTGACTGGAGCCTACCATTCGAGGTCATGTGTGATGCTAGTGATTATGCAGTAGGGGCAATGTTGGGGCAACGGAAGGAGAAGAGCTACACTCCATTCATTACGCCAGTAAGACATTGAATGGAGCATAGATCAATTATGCCATGATCGAGAAGGAATTACTGGCAGTCGTGTTCGCATTCGACAAGTTCAGACAATACTTAGTAGGTTCGAAAGTGGTTGTTTACACTGACTATACTGCAATTCGCTACTTGCTAAGTAAGAAAGATGCTAAACCCCACCTTATTCACTGGATTCTATTACTTCAAGAATTTGATATAGAAATCAAGGATAAAAAGGGCTCAGACAATGTCGTTGCAGACCACTTATCGTGCATGCCCATAGATAGCAGGGTAGAAGAGGGAGATAGTGCCCAAATAGACGATGCTCTGCGGGATGATACCCTCATGGTAATTACTAAGGTTACCACCCCCTGGTATGCAGATTTGGTGAATTTTCTGGCAGGGAGAGTGATACTGCTAGAATTCATGACCCAACAAAGGAAAAGATTCTTTGCAGAGGTTCGACAATATATTTGGGATGATCCCTTCCTATTTAGGAAATGTGCAGATAGCATATATCGAAGGTGCATACCAGAAGAGGAAGTGGAGAGCATCCTCTTTCACTTCCATTCCTCAGCATATGGGGGGCATGTCGGAATTTCAAAAATAGTTGCGAAGGTATTTCAGGAAAGATTCTACTGGCCTAGTCTATTTAGGGACACGTGCAACTATGTAGTCTCCTGCGATCGGTGCCAGCGAACAGGATATATAGGTAGGAGACATGAGATGTTGACAAGCGTCATATTAGAAGTAGATCTCTTTGACGTATGGGGGATAGATTTCATGGGCCCCTTTCCCGCTTCTGACACGAATAGATATATCCTGGTCGCCATAGACTATGTCTCCAAATGGGTGGAGGTCGTAGCATCACCTCACTGCTATGCTAGGACTGTAATAAAAATGTTCAAAAGAAACATATTCCCTAGATTCAGAGTTCCTCGAGTCGTAATTAGTGATGGAGGATCCCACTTCATCAAAAAAAAATTTGAAAAATGTCTACATAAATATGAGGTAATCCACAAAGTCTCAAAAGCATACACCCGCAAATGAGCAGACAAGTGGAAATTTCGAATCGAGAGATCAAAAGTATTTTAGAAAAGACGGTAGTGGCATCAAGGAAAGATTGGTCACAAAAACTAGACGATGCTCTTTAGGCTTACCGCACAGCCTACAAGACCCCGATAGGCATGACCCTGTTTCACTTAGTTTATGGGAAGTCTTGCCACCTTCCTGTTGAATTGGAACACAAGGCTTTCTGGGTCATCAAGAAGCTCAACTTGGACTATTGCGCAACAGGAGAGAAAAGGAAACTGCAGTTAAGCGAGCTAGACGAAATTCGAAGAGATGCGTATGAGCATGCTAAGGCATATAAGGAAAGAACTAGGAAGTGGCATGACCAACATATCTTGAGAAGGGAGTTTAAGGAAGGGGACTTATTTCTCCTGTATAATTCCAGGTTAAAACTTTTCCCAGGGAAGATAAAATAAAGATGATCAGGACCGTTTCGGGTAAAGAGGATATACCCATATGGTACAGTGGATATATAGAGTAAGGAATCAAGGGAGATCAAAGTAAATGGACAACAATTAGAGAAGTATCTAGGGGAGTCTCCAGAATTCAAGACAGATGAATGGAGGTTTACAGATCCTCCGGAGCCAAGTTGAGATAATGGAGTGTGGTCGAGCTAAAAGGCCTTAAACAAAGCGCTTCTTGGGAGGCAACCCAAGTTTAGTTTTTATGTGTTCTTTTTATTTTATTGCATTCATTTGGTTAATTTGAACTTTGATTTCCATTTGTTTAGCATTTTTGAACATGAATTAGGACTAGAAAGAACCTGCTAGGTAAAAATAAAAAGCACTTTGAACCTGCACCACTAAGCAAGTAAGGAGAATTCGGACCGTTGTGCACCATGAGAAGGAAACGGGGGGCACACGACCTGGCCATGTGTTTTCACACGGTCATGCTCTAACCCCTAGCAGCACACACGGCCTGGCCATGTGTTTTCACACGGTCATGGTGCGTGAGGATTAAGAGGGCCATGTCATGCATTTTGTTGGTGCAATCGGCCCAGGTCACGATTGACCAGGACTCGAGTTTGACTCGAGTGATGTTTTGATATTTCAACAAAAACATATGACAATGTAATTGTCATGGGAAAGTCCAAGTCTTGTGCACTTGGCATGGAAAGTCCAAGTGGAACACTTGGCATTTGGTAAAGTCCAAGTCTTGAGTACTTGGCATGAAATGTCCAAGTGGGACACTTGGCACATGGAAAGTCCAAGTCATGGGTACTTGGCATTTGGGAAAGTCCAAGTCTTGAGTACTTGGCATGAGAAGTCCAAGCATGGGTCTTGGCAAATGAGAAGTCCAAGCATGGGTCTTGGCAAATGGAAAGTTCAAGCATGGGTCTTGGCATGGAAAGTCCAACATGGGTTGGCAAGGGAAAGTCCAAGCTTGAGTCTTGGCATTTGGGAAGTCCAAGGGGATTGATATTGGCAGCGTAAAGTCCAAGCGGAGTCTTGGCGGTGTAAGTCCAATGTGCCTTGGCGGTGTAGACACCATTAGCATGACATAGCCGAGGGAAGCACCTGGAGGCTAGCGCGATGGATGAACAAGTCATGGATGACTTGGAGGGATCCGAGAGGCGTGAGGCTGATGGAGGTGGCTAGAAGGCTTAGGTCTAGGCTATGGGTGGTCTAGCAAGTATGGGAGCACCATACTTGGGTTAAAACCTCATGTTTGAGGTTGGCAGTCGACTGGCAATATGGCCGATTCGACTGCCGTGAGTCGATTTGAGTTCGACTGCCAACTTAGAGCTGGAATTGCTGCGGCGATCGCCATCGAGCAACGATCGATGTCTACGACGATCGATAATCGAAAGTCGATCGCTAGTTCGTGTCGAGCATAGAATGCTTCAGAGCCGATTGTAACCGATTACGGGACTACGGGGCCGATCGCCAATGTTGGCGTGATCGCTAAGAGTCCCATTGGAACTTGTCCAACGTGGATTGAGCCGGCAATGATCGGGACTTATGGCATGATCGCTAGGCGGAAATCCAACCTGATGGAGGATAAAAGCAGCTGTTCGTGGAAGGCTCAAGTATCAGTTCTTTGGGAGCTTACTTGAGGTGATTTGCAGGTGCATTTCAGGGCCCTTCAACCTCATCCAAGCAACCAACAAGCAAAGCGCTCAAACCCTAGTTTGTAAAGTGTTCTTTACATTTCCTTATATTTTGCTTGTATTTTTGTGTATTACTTGTTGTAATCCATTGTACGAGGTTTCTCCACCTCCAACTTATTGTCGAGAAGGAGTTTATTGCTTAGTGGTGTGTGATTGGCATCACTAGGGTTCGTTTGAGCCCGATCCGTGGAGTAGGAACCATGCGGTTCCGAACCACGTTATATCCTTGTGTTCGTGATTGTATCTTTTCGTTATTGCTTTTATTATTTCTATTCCGCTGTGCATAATGAGTTTTGTAGAGACGATCGCGAACGAATTCCATCGACGTACGGTCAATGCTATTCACCCCCCCTCTAGCGGCCTCAAATCTCCAACAAGTGGTATCAGAGCCCGAGGCTCTTCTACGGACTAATCGCCGAGAGCTAGGACAAAGAAGCTAGAGGGTGAAGATGGAAGAACAATTGGGATGGAACATTAACACACCAATCCCTTACTCCTTCTATGAACAAGAAGGGTTTAAGCAATGGAAGTCAAGAATTGAAGACTTCCTAATGATGAGGGACTTCGAAGAATGGTCTATCTTGATGGAGGGTTTTAGCTATCCAATATGACCAAAGGGAGGATTCCTCAAGAAGAAGAAGTGGAGTGAAGATCAACTCCAAGCCTTCGAGAAAAACATGAAGGTAGTAAAATTTATTCTTGATTTGGTCCCTAATGAGATTGTGTGTATGGTAGGGGACTATATGGATGCTAAGGAGTTGTGGAGCCAAGTGGCAAAGCTCCATGAAAACTCATCATTGGTCCAAGAAGAAGAAGAAGAAGAAGAGTGCTCATCCTCTCAAGCTCAAAAAGAAGCAAGTACATCTTCATCCAAAGAGCTTGAGGATTCGGAGGTTGATAGGGAATCAACATCTGGATCGGAAGAGGTGGAGGAAGTGGAAGAAGCATCCACTTCTAGGATTGAGGAGGAGATTAGAGTTTCCTCAACACCGGAGCATCAAGAAGAAGCTTCCACATCCGGTCAAGATGAAGAAGTTTCAATTCCAACACCTTCCACCACCATAGGTAACTCAAACATGTCAATTTGTAATAAAAATCATATCATATGTTTTGAGTGTAGGGAAGCCGGGCACTACAAGAGCAAGTGCCCAAAGAAGATTAGGAAAGCTCCACCGGCACCAAAAGTCAAGGATGCCGGTTCCCCAACACCTAAAGGCAAGGAGCACATCATATGCTTCAAGTGCAATTCAAAGGGGCATTATCGGAGTCAATGCCCTAGGGGGAAGAAGAAGGGGCAAGGAGGAGCATCACAAGTAGGGGGAGCTTCTATAGCTAACCCTAAGGTATATTTTAATAATGCACCTTCCAAATTTAAAAATTAAAATCATGCTAGAAACTTTAATTCTCTTGCAATTCACCATGAAAAGTATGCTAGAGATAAATATATTTGTTTAGGAGCTAAAAGCGTTAACTTCAAAAGTAGGGAGAAATTTGGGACTAATGTTCCTAAAAACAACTTATTTAAGGACAAACCTAGGTCAAATAACTCAAGATCAATCTTACCTAGGAAGACAATTAGAAAGGTGCAAGAGCACCTAGGTCTAAACCCTAAATGGACTAGGCATATGCCTAGGAAGTCTAATGCCCAAAAACTTAATCAAAAATCAATTGGGCAATTAGAGGATGAAAATCAAGCCTTGAAGTCAAGGTTTGAAAAACTAGAAAAGACCCTTAGGAATATACAAAATCAATTTAAAGGGTCTAATGGTCAAAGTCAAATGTCCAAAAGTCAAAGTCAACACCAAGGACCTAAGAGTCAAAAGTCAACCAAGGGCAAGCAAGGTTTGAGTCACAAACCTAAGCCTAAGGTAGCTTACCATAGTGTTCCATTAGATTATGGAACACTGACTAGGTCTAGGAAGACCAAGGTCAATAGGGAGGTTATCCCTAGAGTTGACCAAAGGGTATGCCTAGTGGCTAGGGTTTCTAGGAAACCTAGGGTGGCCACTAAGAAGGTTGCAAGGGGAGTTACCCCTAGAGTCAACCTAGGTAAGACCCAAATGACCAAGGCTAACAAGCCTAGGAGGATCATTAAGAAAGTATCTAGGGAGGTTATCCCTGAGGAATACCTAATTAACCCTAGGAGCTCAAATCGGTTTTGGGTTCCTAAGAGCGTGATTGATCCACGCTAGATGGGTTTAGGGTGTGCCAACCTTGATTGGATGGGTAGTTAACTCAACCATGGTAAAGGTGGCACTCTTAGGATATTTTCAAGGTTATGGATACCTTGGAAATAGGGTTGAATTATAATCCTAAAAGATCTTAGGATGTGCCAATATTAGTTATGAAGTTTGATAAAATGATCAAATTGGCACAATTAGGGTTTAGAGTGTTAGTGTGCCATTTTGAGTTTTTTGCACACTAAGGAGATTAATGACAATATGGCAAAATATATCTAACTATATCAAATGGCAATTAATATTAAAATTTAGGTATTACTATACCTATATATTTTATATGTCATGCTTTGATTGTCATATGTCATGTCATGACATCATGCCTAGTTCTATGATTTTATATGTCATGATTCATGTTTAGGATTAAGGTTTCAAATGTCATGTGTTTTTAGATTTCATCTTATGCCATGACATCATGATTATGAGCATATGCTTATTTATAACATTTCTAATGCCATAATCATTCATGCATTTAAGACAATTTGGTTGAAATTGAATTAAGGACTATGACATGACTTGAAGTCCCATTTATAAGGGAATCAAGTAGGGTTGCCTTAGAGAATGCATGAAACCCTAGATTAGGATGAACAAAACCCACAACTCACATCCAATTGACATGTATGTGTATTTATACACCTTAGATACATGTGAGATGCTAGGATATGAGTTGAGTTCAAGGTGCATAGTTTTTACATCTAGATAAACTAAAACTCATCTTGTTTCATTTGTGGATCATTGGGAGAGCATGTGTACAAGTCATGTACATAGAGCCCAAGGAATATGATCCAAAATAAGGTTTTGAAAACATTTTAAAATCATTTTGAAAAACCTTGGTGAAGTCTATCTTTTGATAGCAATCACCATTGATAGAGAAATTTCAATGGTTTTGAGTTTTGTATCAAACTCACTATTTTATGGGTAAAATAATTTTCAAATATTTTTCACCCATTGTGTGTGTCATAAGTATTATACGTATAAATTTTCATGATTTTTCGAATTACGTATAATTATTTATGAATTTCCAAAATTCATTTCTGATAGCTGAAAATCGAGATTTTCAGTTATCAGTCGACTGCCCTGTGTGGCAGTCGACTGATGTGAGTGACAGTCGACTGATTACTGTCAGGAGTCGACTGCCAGGTCTGATTTCGGGTTAACAAGGTTTGTTTAGCCCGTGTTCAGCTATGGAAAAGGTTCCTAATCACTCCTAACCCTAGGATATGCTTTAGGAAGCATTATAAAGGGTGAAAATCCATTGGATATGGATTAGGAGCTGTGTTAGGTCAAAGTATCAAATTTTGGGTGAGTGAAAGTTCTATGTTGAACTTAGAACCTTAATTTTGATGGTTTAGAGTTCCTATTGGCTTAGGGGCTTCCCAAGGACATTGTTGGTGCAATGGTCAAGGGGGAGCAAGCCTTTAGGGGGAGGTATCCATCTTGGGATGATGGTTGTGTTTTTTTTTCTCCTTGAAGAGGAGAAGTTATTGGGAGAGTATCATCAATTGGAAAAATTGATGGGTTTTTGATATCCAATTTGGAAATTGGGAGAGAGTATAGGATTGTCTCTCTTGAGTGATATGTGAATTATCACTAGGAAGATGGTAGGCATCCTAGGTATTTATTTTTGGATCAATGGGGAGATTGTAAGATCTCATTGGGACATGAGACACTAACCTCCTTGGAGAGAAAACCTTTTTGATGTTAGTCAAAAAGGGGGAGAATGTTTGGGGGAGAACATTTGGAGAGTGTTTACCAATTTGGGATAATTGGTAAGGGATTTGAGTTAGTGGTCTAACTCAAATGATTTGTTTGGTTTTTGTCAAACATCAAAAAGGGGGAGATTATTGGTGCAATCGGCCCAGGTCACGATTGACCAGGACTCGAGTTTTACTCGAGTGATGTTTTGATGTTTCGATAAAAACATATGACAATGTAATTGTCATGGGAAAGTCCAAGTCTTGTGCACTTGGCATGGAAAGTCCAAGTGGAACACTTGACATTTGGTAAAGTCCAAGTCTTGAGTACTTGGCATGAAAAGTCCAAGTGGGACACTTGGCGCATGGAAAGTCCAAGTCATGGGTACTTGGCATTTGGGAAAGTCCAAGTCTTGAGTACTTGGCATGAGAAGTCCAAGCATGGGTCTTGGCAAATGGAAAGTCTAAGCATGGGTCTTGGCATGGAAAGTCCAACATGGGTTGCGTTCGGTGCGTATTGCTATCGTCATAAACCCTTTTTGAACCATTACGGCCAAGACCCTAATGTACGAAGGCTAGTGTATGGATGAACAAGTTATAAATGACCCAGAGGGATCCGATGTTTTAGGTGAGTTCATGATAAGCTTTTGATGATAAATGCAGGCTAGCGCGATGGATGAACAAGTCATGGATGACTTGGAGGGATCCGAGAGGCGTGAGGCTGATGGAGGTGGCGAGAAGGCTTAGGTCTAGGCTAAGGGTGGTCTAGCAAGTATGGGGGCACCATACTTGGGTTAAAACCTCATGTTTGAGGTTGGCGGTCGGTAGCATTATGGCGGTTCATTGCAGTGAGTCGACGAGTTCATTTGCCGTTTAGTGGAATTGCTCTGGCGATCATTGCTCATTGGGCGATCGGTGATGTCTCTGGCGATCGGCGCCAGGTCGGCGGTCATTGCTAGTTACGTGTCGAGCGCCCGTGGCCGTAGCGGTCGACTACGGCGTTAGCGATCGAATGTTGGCGTTGTCAGCGTGGATTGAGCCGTTGTCTCACGGCTCTGATCTTTGGCGGTCATTTGAGGACTTATGGCGGTCATTGCTAGGTGAAATCGGCCCGATGGAGGATAAGCGGTGTTCGTGGAAGGCTCAAGTATCAATTCTTTGGGAGCTTACTTGAGGCGATTTGCAGGTGCATTTCAGGGCCCTTCAACCTCATCCAAGCAACCAACAAGCAAAGCGCTCAAACCCTAGTTTGTAAAGTGTTCTTTACATTTCCTTGTATTTTGCTTGTATTTTTGTGTATTACTTGTTGTAATCCATTGTACGAAGTTTCTCCACCTCCGACTTGTTGTCGAGAAGGAGTTTATTGCTTAGTGGTGTGTGATTGGCATCACTAGGGTTCGTTTGAGCCCGATCCGTGGAGTAGGAACCGTGCGGTTTCGAACCACGTTATATCCTTGTGTTCGTGATTGTATCTTTTCGTTATTGCTTTTATTATTTCTATTCCGCTGCGCATAACAAGTTTTGTAGAGACAATCGCGAACGAATTCCATCGACGTACGATCAATGCTATTCACCCCCCCCCTCTAGCGGCCTCAAATCTCCAACACGTTTTCTCCCCAAACACGCCGTGTGCTTTGATTTTCCTTCCCCTAGCCATGTGGAATCATCTTCCTCACCACCTAGGACCCTCCTAACCCTCAAAGAAGCTCAATAGAAGCAAGGATGAGAAGGACAAGGCAAGTAGCACCCCGATCTACTACCTCGGAGCGAAGAACAAGGAGAACGGACGACCCCCAAGCTCCGGAGGAAGGTAACATTTGTCCAACCCTTCTCTTTCGCAATAACGAGCATAGGAAAAGATTTAATATGCTTTCTACTAGAAGAATCACCGCTACTAGGTATCTTGATGAAGATCTCTTAGAGTCCCTAGGTTTGTTTGGTGATATTTAAGCCCTATTTGCAAAAATGGGGTGGGAAGAGATAATGGGGGTAAGACACCCAACCTACTGTTGGTGCAATCGGCCCAGGTTGACTCGAGTTTGACTCGAGCAGTACTTTGATAGTATTTTGATGATAGACAAAACTCATGACATGGGATTGTCATGGAAAGTCCAACATGGAGTTGGCATGGAAAATCCAAGCATGGAGCTTGGTGTGAAAAAGTCCAAAGCATTGCGAAGCCGTACGCTTGGTGCTTGGTGAGAAATGCATTACGAAGTCGTGCGCTTGGTGCATGTGGGAAGTCTTGAGGACTTGGTAAGTTCACTAGGCTCGGGGTCCTTGAGTCGGTGAAGGATGGCATTGCGAAGCCATGTGCTTGGTGCATTCGAGGGACTGCCGGACAGGGAGCGAATGGAGTGATGCCCAAGGGAAGCATACTTCGAGGGCATGAGACGTGAAAGATGGCGTTGCGAAGCCGTGCACTTGATGCATCCGAGGGATGTAGGCCGAGGGAAGAGAGCTTCGGTGGGGAACTCTATGAGGGATAAGGTGGACTTGGCCAAGTGGCTAAGATTGAGTGTCGGAGGCTCAAACTTGATGTTTGAGGGTTTACCCGACGGTCGGATGCTCAAACAACTTAGTATTTGAGGTTTTGCTCGACAGCAGTAGACTGGCATAGGTGGCAGTCGACTGATCCAAGTCGACTAGGGTTCGACTGGTGTAAGAATGCGAGTTTTATGCTTGGCGATCGGAGCCATGGTGTGATCGACTAATGTTGATAACTGATCATTAGGGAGGCGATGATCGATGGGAATATCATGAGCACAAAATGCTCCATAGTCGACTGGGCAGTCGACTACTAGGTCACCAGTCGACTGCCATGGACCGGTAGTCGACTGGTAGGTGATCCGTTGGAACTTATCCAATGTGGATCTGGTTGTTGTGAGACAACGGCTACAGGGGCAGTCGACTGGGGCCTTTTGGCAGTCGACTGTTGGGCGCGAAAATAGCTTGATGCAAGTTATAAATGGAGCTCAAGTAGGAGGATTTCAAAAAGACTTTAAGGAAGCTATTGGAGGGGAATTGCTGCTGCATTCCAGTCCTTTAAGAGTCATCCAAAGCAAGCAACAAGAAAGGGTTCAAAGCAAAGAGTTGTAAAGCATTTTTTACTTGTATTTCTTGTGTCTTTGTATTTCTTGTAGTATTACTATTGTAATAGCTTGTACGAGGTTTCTCCACCTCCGACGTGTAGTCGAGAAGGAGTTTAGTTAGTGTCGTGAGCATAACTAGAGCTCGGTGAGCTCGCCCGTGGAGTAGGAGCCATTCGGTTCCGAACCACGTATATCGTGTGTGTTTGCGTATGCTTATTTGTTGTTAGTATTATTATTGTTTCTATTGTTTCCGTTGCGCTAACGACAATCGTAGGAAGGCAACGCAACGAGAACGAACGAATTTCACCATCGAACGAAAGAGGGCTATTCACCCCCCTCTAGCCGACCAACCACATACACACCGATCGATCCCCTACAAGTGGTATCAGAGCCAAGGTGCTTGTCGAGGACTAACCACCGACACAAGCACTATAAGATGGCCGGCTACAACATCCATCCACCGAAATTCGATGGAGATTTTGCTTGGTGGAATAAACGGATGGAGGTATATCTCGAAACCAACTTTGATTTTATAGTTATTGTAGAAAATGGTTTTGAGATGCCTAGGGACAAATACAACAAGCCAATTGAGAAGTCAAGGTGGACCCAAGACCAAATTAAGGACTTCAAGACAAATCTCGAGGTAATAAAATTATTTAGTGATTTGTTACCTAATCATATTTGGTCTAGATTGGGTGACTATAGGGATGCAAGGGAGCTATGGAATAAGATAATAAAATTCCAAGAAAACTCCCAACCGGCACAAGTAGAGGAGAATGCCGAGGAAGAAGCACCCACAACATTTGAAGATGTTGATGATTTGGTGGAGACCTCCACCTCTAGCATTGAGGGAGAGGAAAGGATTTCCATTCCAGAGCAAGATCAAAATGAAGCTTCTACCTCCGAAAGAAGTGAAGAGGCCTCCACCACCTCCCTAGGTAACTCAAGTGTTATTATTTTAAATAAAAATTACATAATATGCTTTGAGTGTAGGGAGAAAGGGCATTACAAGAACAAATGCCCTAAATTGGCTAAGGAAAAGGCATTGACACCAAAAGTTAACCCAAAGTCATAGGATGCCGGAGTCCCCACAATTAAGAGCAAAGAGCACATTGTGTGCTTTAAATGCAATCAAAAGGAGCACTACCGAAGCCAATGCCCTAGGGGGAGGAAGAAAGGGCAAGAAGGTGTATCTCATGTAGGGGGAGCTTCCCAAGCTAACCCTAAGGTAAATTTAAATTATGCACCTTCAATTCCTAAAGTTAAAAAGCATGCTAAGAATTATTTTAGCTCTCTTGCAATTATCAATGAAAAGCATGCTAGTAGGAAGAAATATATTTGTCTAGGTGCTAAGCATGTTAGTTTCTCTAAGGACAAACCTAGGACCAATAACACTAGAACTATCTTGCCTAGGGAATCCATTAGGAGAATAGAAGAAAATTTGGGTATTAATCCCAAAAAGTCTAGGCACATGCCTAAGAACAAGAGGTCTTCCCAAAAACCTAATGAAAATTCAAAATTGAGGAAATTGGAGTTAGAAAACCAAGTCTTGAGGTCAAGACTTGAGAGAATGGAGAAAACCCTTAGAATCATAGAAAATTCAATTCTAGGGTCAAATGCCCAAAAGTCAAGACCTAAGGTTCAAAAACGGTCTAAGGGCAAGGAAGGTTTGGGTCACAAACCTAAGCCCAAGAAGACTTATCATAATGTTCCATTTGATTATGGAACTATTTCTAGGTCTAGAAAAACCAAGGCTAATAGGGAAGTCATCCCTAAGTCTAGCCATGGTATGTGTTTAGTGGCTAAGACCTCAAAGAAATCAAATATAGCCACTAGGAAGGTCAAAGGAGGAGTCACCTCTAGAGTTGACCTAGGAAAGACCCAAAAGACTATGGCTTTAAATCCTAAAAGGGTCATTAGAAAGGTATCTAGGGAAGTTATCCCTAGTGAATACCTTGTTAACCCAAGGAGCTCCAATAGGTATTGGGTTCCTAGGAGCGTGATTGATTCACGCTAGATGGGTTAGGGTGTGTCAACCCTAAGTGGATGGGTAGTTAACCTAGCCATTGTGAGTTGACACATTAGGGTGTGCCAATATGCTTTGAGAAGTTAAAAATGATTAAATTGGCATAATTAGGTCTTAGAGGTATTGGTGTGTCATTTTGGGTTTATGGCACACTTGGGGGATAAATGGCATTAAGGCAAAAATGGACTTAAACCTAGAAATGACAATTTGGATTTAACACTTAGGTATTTTATACCTTAGTATATTTTACTTGCCATAATTTATTTGTCCTGCCATGACATGACATCATTTTTATTTTTATCTATAAAAATGTCATGATCATGTTTAGAATTATTTTTAGATGTCATGTATGCTTAGATTTCTCTCACATGCCATGACATCGTGATTTTGGCATATGCTTTTATCTATATCATATTTATGTCATAATCATCATCAGGCATATAATTAAAATGGAATTAAGGATCATGGCATAATTTGATGGGAATCAAATAATATTGCCTAGAAATATGCATGAAACCATTAAAAGAACAAAAACCCACATCTCACTAGATTAATTGACTTGTATGTATTTTACACATCTAGATACAAGTGAAATGTTTAGGAAAAAAGAATCAAAGGTTTCAAAAACATTTTGAAAATATTTTGAAAAACCTTGGTGAAGTCTATCTTTTGATAGCTATCACTATTGAATGGGATGATACAAAGAGGGCTCTTTATTGAACCTTTTCTTGACTTTTGGACTTTGTATCAATCTCCTAATTTAGTGGGTAAAATAATTTTCAAATATTTTTCACCCATAGTGTTTGTGATAAGTAATATACATACCAAATTTCAAGATTTTTAAACTTATGTATATTTACTTATGGATTTTAGAAATCCATTTCTGAAATGTTGTCAAAATCTGATTATCGATCATTGCCAGGAGGCCAATGATCGATGATGGAGTGTGGCATTGACGATTTCTAAATTTAGTCGATCGTTGGTTAGGCCCATGTTCAGCTAGGTTAAGGTCCCCTAACCACTCCTAACCCTAGGATATGCTTGGGAGAGCATTAGAAAGGGTGGAAATCCATTGGACATGGATTAGGAGAAGGGTTTAGGGAGAGTATCAATTTTAAGGTGGATGAGAGTTCATTGTTGAACTTTGCCTTAATTTTTATTGGTTAAATATTCCTATTGGCTTAGGGACTCTCCAAGGGCATTATTGGTACAATGGTCAAGGGGGAGCAAGCCTCTAGGGGGAGGTATCCATCATGGTAAGATGGATGTGTATTTCCTCATGGGAGGAAAATTGGGTTGCCTCTCTTTAAGTGATATGGGATCACTAGAAAGATTGTAGGTATGTGTTCCTCCAAGGGAGTGATTGTAAGATCTCATTGGGATATGAGATATTCATACCCTTGGGGAGGACCTTTTTGATGTAATGTTAAAAAGGAGGAGAAGTTACCAAGTTACCAATTAGGTTTGGAATTCTCGTTTGGGATGTGAGAATTGCCAATATGGGAGAATTGGTAGACTTGAGATGGTAGTTTTGTCAATCATCAAAAAGGGGAAGATTGTTGGTGCAATTGACCCAGGTTGACTCGAGTTTGACTCGAGCAATACTTTGATAGTATTTTGATGATAGACAAAACTCATGACATGGGATTGTCATGGAAAGTCCAACATGGAGTTGGCATGGAAAATCCAAGCATGGAGCTTGGTGTGGAAAAGTCCAAAGCATTGCGAAGCCGTGCGCTTGGTGCTTGGTGAGAAATGCATTGCGAAGTCGTATGCTTGGTGCATGTGGGAAGTCTTGAGGACTTGGTAAGTTCACTAGGCTCGGGGTCCTTGAGTCGGTGAATGATGACATTGCGAAGCCGTGTGTTTGGTGCATCCGAGGGACCACCGGACGGGGAGCGAATGGAGTGAGGCCCAAGGGAAGCATACTTCGAGGGCATGAGACACGAAGGATGGTGTTGCGAAGCCCTGCACTTGGCACATCCGAGGGACGTAGGCCGAGGGAAGAGAGCTTCGGTGGGGAACTCCATGAGGGATAAGGTGGACTTGGCCAAGTGGCTAAGACTGAGTGTCGGAGGCTCAAACTTGATATTTGAGGGTTTACCCGACGGTCGGATGCTCAAACAACTTGGTGTTTGAGGTTTTGTAACGGTGATCAAGCGACATAGGTTCGGTCGGTGATCCAAGTTGACTAGGGTTCGACTGGTTTAAGACTGCGAGTTTTGTGCTTGGTAGTCATTGCCATGGTGATCGGTGATGTCATGACGCATCGATCGGAGGGTCATCGGTGATGGGAATGTCGTGAGAACAGAGCGCTCGTAGCCGATTGGCGATCGACTACTAGGTCCCGATCGCCATGGGTGGCGGTCGGTAGTAGATGATCCGTTGGAACTTATCCAACGTGGATCTGGCCGTTGTGAGACAACGGCTACAGGGGCAGTCGACTGGGGCCTTTTGGCAATCGACTGCTGGCCGCGAAAATAGCTTGATGCAGGTTATAAATGGAGCTCAAGTAGGAGGATTTCAAAAAGACTTTAAGGAATCTATTGGAGGGGAATTGTTGCTGCATTCCAGACCTTCAAGAGTCATCCAAAGCAAGCAACAAGAAAGGGTTCAAAGCAAAGAGTTATAAAGCGTTCTTTACTTGTATTTCTTGTGTCTTTGTATTTCTTGTAGTATTACTATTGTAATAGCTTGTACGAGGTTTCTCCACCTCCGACGTGTAGTCGAGAAGGAGTTTAGTTAGTGTCGTGCGCATAACTAGAGCTCGGTGAGCTCGCCCGTGGAGTAGGAACCATTCGGTTCCGAACCACGTATATCGTGTGTGTTTGTGTATGCTTATTTGTTGTTAGTATTATTATTGTTTCTATTGTTTCCACTGTGCTAACGACAATCGTAGGAAGGCAACGCAATGAGAACAAACGAATTCCACCATCGAACGAAAGAGGGCTATTCACCCCCCTCTAGCCGGCCAACCACATACACACCGATCGATCCCCTACACCTACCCTAGGATAATTTTAGAATTTTTGAGCTCTTTAGAAGCGGAAATCTTAATAGGGAGAGAGAGCGAAGAGGGTAGGATTACCTTTAGGTTATTTAACATTGAGCATGAATGGGCATTACACCAATGGAACACATGCTTTGGCTTCCCTAGTGGGGGAGAGAAAAGAACCCCTATTGGGTTTAACTCTCAGATCTTTTGGACCGAATTGATAGGAGAGAACTCTTACGACCCTTCTAGGGCCAAAGCATCGTGCCTCCAAAATCTCATTTTTTTGGTACCTGCACCGAATTATGGCAAGTACTATTTTTGGTCGTGGGGAGAGTGATAGTGTAGTGAGAGCAAGTGAGCTGCTTTGCTTATGGGACATGATACAAGAAAGGAGTAGTATTTATGTAGGGTCCCATTTCATTAGACACTTAGTGAAAATGAGCAAAGCGGCGAGAGTAGAGATTATTTTAGGGGGCTTACTTACCCACATTTGTCATAGGATAAGGTACGACTACACCACGCTAGATAGCATAGAGGGGAGCCCTAGGATCGACCTTGGAGTGTATATGGCCATGAAGATGATAGTAAGAAAGGGACAATCCTTGTGCTTTGTAAGGAAAAACATATCAGCCCTTAGGCTCCCCGACGCCGATCGTACCTCCATCACCACATGCACCAACTAGCGTTTAGATCTAATAGTGGAGTCCCTACCATACGAGGGACCATCCACTTCGGCACTCATCTCTCCCCCTGTATATCACTCTCCCTACAGTCCATACATGCATAAGAGCCCACCTAGTCCACGTCGACATGAGTCTGCACCTGCACCACCACATTTTTCTACTTTTGAGCAGGATGCAGATACATTTGTCTATGATTTTTCAGAGTTCTGTTCGCGCCTCGATGACATATATGCCGAGCAGCAGACGCAAAGGCAGTGATGGGAGGAGCAGAGCGCCTACACACAAGCAGAGTTTCAGGGCTTCCAGGAGCACTTCCAGTAGGCCAAGGAGTTCTACGACGAGGCTCGTATCTACTTCTAGGAGGAGGTTGCCCATCGCTAGGAGGAGGCCACCTACCGCCAGGAGATGCGGCAGCACATGCGTGCTCAGCAGGGACAGTGGGCCCGGGAGGAGGAGCACCGAGCAGCTGGTGCATCCACCCGACCACATGTACATGTGGCATCAGTGGCTCAACACCAGATTTTCCTAGGATCCCTAGATGCCGAGGCTACCAGACTTTCCACCTCATCCACCATATTAGAGGTATGCTTTGTTTAAGTCTGGGGGACCCCAAGTTTTGATTTATTTTATTTCTAGCAGTTGTTTCTTTCTTGATATTTGCATTTTAGTTAGCATTCATCTGCTCATGCATAGAGTGTTTAATTTCTTTCAGCACTTAGTTTTTGCTATCTATAAGCTGCCTCAGTAGTATTTTTAAAATTTTCTTCATGAGTTGTTTCCATGGGTAGCTTAACTTTATTTACCTTGTGGTATTTTATTTTATTTGCTCTAATGAATGTTCTAGACTTACACTGATTAGATTTTATTTTTTCATTTACAAATGACGAACATTCTGAAAGGAAAAATCTAGTACGTACCTAGTTATGATTCATCTCAGTAGTCTAGTACTTTGAAATCCATAGGTGACTCTAGATTTAACATTTTAGTTACTGGAGATGCTCGGATTGTGGAAGTCCATTTGGAAAAATCAAAATCCAAAAAAAAAAGTAAGAAAAATTGAAAAAAAAAATTATGAGGGATAAAATAAAATAGTTGTCATGGGTGGAAATGGTTTGGTGCCCCTTTGAGACCGAGTTAGGTTACTGGGAAAATACCTATCAATTTCTCTCAATACTGAGTACGCCTTTGAGACTTTGTGCTAGATCTAGAGAACGCCCCTATCTTTGGGCAGGTAAGTGCCTAAAAGTCGGAGACCTTAGGACACAAAAGTACAAAGAGCAGATTTCCGAACGATAAAATAGGAAATGCATGCAAAACAAAGTGACATATGTATGAAACTAACATAAAATGTAATGAGATGTGAGTGAAAACTACTCCTAAAACCCTATATGTTTTGCTCACATCATTATTCATGGAGCTTAGCTAGCTTGCTCCATGTTGGGATCTTTTGCAAAAATAATCCCAAATGCAGCGGAAAAAAAAACTTGATCCCTCCAGAGATCCATGTGTATACATAAAGGAAATCGTTTATTTTAACTACACCTTAGTTGAGAAGTTACCCTTGTAGCATAGCCCTTTGCAATCCCGACAGCATGTCCTTGATGATGGATCTTAGCGCGATCAGAATGGTCACACCTCTACGGTATCCACATGAACACTATCTTGGAGAAGGAGACAACTTTTGGTTGTGCTAGCAACCACACCAAAGCTCTCCACCAAAGACTAATTTTTGGCCAAGAAGAAGGGAGAAGGAAAATGGATGTCAGGCACAAATGGGATACGCACAAGGAAGAAGACACCCCCTTTTGGTTCTCGTTGAGCAAGAATATCTCATTTGCATTCATTAAATCTCATTTGCATGCAATAAATCATATTTGCATGCATTAACCTCCATTTTCATGCAACGTTAAGAGGCTTTCCATTAAATCTCATTTGTATGCAATAAATCACATTTGCATGCAATAACCTCCATTTGTATGCAACGTTGAGAGGCTTCATGAAATCCCATTGCATGGAATTAATCCATTTGCATGCATGATTAATCATGCTAACCTTCTTCAATTGGTTTCACTTGAGTCTAACTCAAATTAAACCAATTTGAGTCCAACTCAAATTTGGCCAAACAATGAATCTAACTCATTCTAGTCCATTCAATTAACTAATGATTTATTTAGTCAAACTAAAATAATTCTACACTACTAAAAAAGCTATTTTTAACGATGAAATTTAACGACGGTATCAAATACCATCATTATTGATGGTTCAATACCGACCAAATTTAGTGACCGTATTTGATGTATATGCAGTAACGATGATATTTCATCCGGTCATTAATATTTTATCATCAACGATAATATTTTTTATTTTGATCATTACTGTCATACTTTTAACGACTTATATTTCCTCCCATCGTTAAAACTCCATACCTTCAATTTATTTTCTCTCGCTATAAGTTTTACATGTCCTTCACTTAATTAACCATTACCTAGGTTTTTTTTACCGTACCCGATCTTCTCCCCGATGCCAAACTCAACGCCGACACCACTGCAGTAAACGCATGCGTCGCTTCTTAGTGTCGCGATTGCCTCTTTGCTCGTCACCAAACTCTAACGCCACAACCACGTTGTTCCATCTTCCTCTCCACCACCGACACCACTGTCGTCAACGCACACATCGCCTCTCCCTGTCGTGATTGTCGCCTCCTTGTCGCGATCGACGTCTAAATTTTGGTCTAAGCTGCTTTGGTATTTTTTTAGGTTTCCTCCACTCCCTCATATCTTCTATCTAAGTAGTAATCTGACCCTTAGCTACTGGAATTTTATGTTCTATCTGAATAGTAATCGGACCCTTATCAACACGAATTTTCTATTTCTGTAATTGATGGTTCTTGTCGATTCATTTTAAAGCTCATAGGTATGTCAAATCACTTAGCTAATTGCATTGGTAACTTTTTGTAGAATTAGGTATTGTAGAACATACTAATTTCTTCTATTCTTCCTAGTAAATTGTTTCACAATAGTTTCTATAAAGACTGTCTAACCTTTTCGCTTTAAAAGGAACACTATTCCTTCAAACAATAAACTCCAAGAACTGTTATTTGTACAAAATCCTGATATTTCTATTTGCATTCTTCTCAGAGGATTTGCAGGGGCTTGCTCTAACTGTGACCGGGCTGGTCATCGTGCATCAGATTATCCAAGCAAGTAGTAACTGCTGTAGACATTCTTGCTATGTAAAAGTGATGCACGTAAATGCGACCTTAAATCTCACAACGGAGATCGTCGAGGACTCGAAGCGTGCGCTCACGCTCAACGCTCGCAAGTGCATAGATGTCGTCAAGTAATAAAAGATTATCGATCCCACAGGGACTGAGATTCGAGTACCGATTTGTTCAGTGGGTGAAATTGTTCGGAAGTAAAATCTAAAGGTTTCGATTGCGAGGGTTGTCGGAGGACTAAACTCTAGTACGGTGTCACACGTAAGAAGAAAGGAGTGTGCCGAGATCTTTAAAAGGGATTATAGGACTTCAGTTTCGCTTGTGTGTCGCAAAACATGCTATCAATTGGGCGTTGTCTAAACGTCTAACTATGATTTTGTGGAAGGGACATCATACACTCTCCCGATGAGCCACCGCATTTATCAGGAGCTATCTCTACCTTACAAGGACGGGATAGGCGGTACGAGGATGCCAAATCAATCCCTACAACGAACCGTTTTCAGTTCCATCGCATCCTTCTACCCACGGTTATAGGAGATCAGGTTTACCCCTAGGTTCCTTGTATAAATCCTCTAAATCTTAGATACGAGGGTTGTCACCCCTCGTATCGCCTAAGCACAGCAGGTAGAAAACCAAATACGCATAGATATTGGTATAAACAATTTTCAATTGCAAATTCAAACTCAAAAATAGAATTCAATTTGAAGCAACATGTCATGCACATACAAGCTACTCCTTAATCCTAGAATTGAAGGAACTACTCCATATATAGAAGAGGAGAATCACAAGGCATGCTCATGTTCGAATATATCAGAAATAAAATACAAGAACAAGAGGTTACAATGCCGATGTGGCCTTCTCTCCGGCATTGAAGTGCAAAACTTGGATTTCCGGCGGTGTTCTTCCTCTCTATTGCGAGTTTCCGAAGCTTTTTAGGGCTTCAGTGTGCCATCCCAGCCATCGTGCCTCCCCCTTTGGGTTTGGGCGGAGCTCTCCTTATACAGACATCACATCGGATCGCTGTAAAATTCAAAAAAAAAAACCTAATCGCGTCAATCTGCTGGGCCGCTACACGGCCGTGTACGACCCTAGGGTGGCTGATCTCGCCCATTGTACACGGTCGTGTGTAGCCACATGCCCTGGGCATGTCTCATTCTGCATTTAGCTGCAAAATGCCCTTCTTTTGCTCCGAAAGTGCGCCTTTTCCCCCCGAAATGTTATCCTACACGCAAAAGTACAAAGAGCAGATCTCTGAACCAGAAAATAGGAAATGCATGCAAAATAAAGTAACATACGCATGAAACTAACATGAAATGTAATGAGATGTGAGCAAAAACTACTCCTAAAACTCTATATATTTTGCTCACATCAAAAAGCCTTTATGCTTCCAATTACTTCTATGACATGTAAAAGCTTTTATGTTTATGCTTTAATCGCTCTTGCAATATCTGTTGGAGAAATAGGCATTTCTAGAAGTCAAGTTGAGTTTGACTGTTTGAATTTAACATCTGATATTTATCAAGCTTCGTAAATAGAATGATGTTGGGTCAGTTAATGTAGAGCTCCTATGCATATCTCACTACAAAAAAAACAGTCATTAGCGACGAATTTTAAAATAAAATTCGTTGCAAAATAAATTAGTGATGAATTTAGCGACAAAAATATTTTTGTTGCGAATAAAGCGTCGCAAATAATAGCGACAAAATTAGCGACGAATTTTTGCGACGAATTTTAGCGACGAAAATTAGGGACGAATTTAAAATTTCGTCGCTAATTTTCATTCTTGAGATATACTACGGTTTCAAAATTGTCGAAATTTCGTCAGAAAATTGACGAAATAAAAATTCCGCAAATTCGATTTAATTAATTTTTCGTTGGTAATTTTCGCGACGAAAACAGAAATTCGTTGGTAAATTGGCGTGATAAAATATGTCGCAAATTTCATTGCCGCTAAATTAAATGTAAAACCAAATTTTGTGACTAATTAATTTTTTCGTTGGAAATTTTTGCGACGAAATAAGAAATTCGTTGGTAAATTTGCGACTAATACAAATTCGTTGCAAATTTCGTCGCAAAATTCGTCGCAAAGTTCAATATTTTGCGACTAATTTTTTTCGTTGCAAAAATCTGCGACGAATATAATTTTCGTCGCAAAATTCGTTGCAAATTTTGTCGCAAGTTGGATTCGTTGCTAAATTAAGTAAGCTAATTTGCGATTTAAAATTTAATTGTCGCAAAAAGTCGCCGCAGATTTCTCGTAATTGCAACGAATTTATATTTTTGTCGCTAAATTTGTCGCTAAATAAAAAAAAATTTAACAGATTTCATCCGTTTCGATATTCTATCGTATATACAAATTTTCACACACATACAACAAAACACAATAAGTTCTAATATCCAAATAAATACATTCAATACAAACAAAACACACACACATTCAATACAACAAAATAATATTCAATCATATCCAAATAAATACAAAGCAACACAATCAGTTAAGAACAATACAACATTCCAAATAAAAAGTTATATCCTACAACATTTCAAACATCAACATAGTTCTGATATTCAAATAACAATGTCTACAAAAGATCTAAACACATGGGAAAGAAAAAAGAAAAGAGAATCTGGTAAGCTCTGCCGACATATTTTCTACCTGCATTAGAAAAGAAACAAAAAAAAGTATCATGCATTAAAAAAAAACTATATACTAACACGAAAATAAATATGCAAAGACTTACAATGATGTGCAGGTAGAAAACCGCCATAGGGATTAACTTCATCGATCATTCCTGTTTAAAGCAAAATAAACAAACTAAATAAACTAAAAAATTTTAAAAGTACTAATTAAAAACATGCATACAATATCATCATCGTCGCCACCATCATCGTCATGACTCAGAGGAATATGATTGGACCAGAACTAAATTGTTGAAACTGTCGCATAAGAAAGACTTGTTGTCGTCACATTTCTATCATTTCTTGATCTCTTTGTGAGTTTTGTTATTGTATTTCTAGAATTTGCTGATCTCTTTCATGTATTATGCCCTTCAAATTGCTAACCTCCTCAGTTAAGTTATGTTTCGTTGCTGATTTCTTTGTTTCCATTCACATTTCCAACATATATTTCAATTGTTTTTCTTCCAGATTTCATTGCATTTATAGTTTCTACTCTATACTAGTGTGGGTATTAACCACTCATTTCACTGTCCTTTTAATGGATATAAATTCCAAAAGAAGCCCAGTTGCCAAAATCTTTAATATAATGAAGTATGTATGGATGTTCCAAATCTCATTCCAAATAGGTCTTGGTTAAAATGAGATGTATTGATGGTGCCAACATGCCTAGCAACATTAGTCAGCACAGATAGGGAAAGAAGAGGAAGAAAATATGAGATCCTAAGTTGCTACTATTTATTATCTATGCTTCGTTGCGATGCCATCGCCTTCTTATTCCAATTCTGATCTATAAATTGGGATTTTGCATCATGAAACGCGGGGATAAATTGAATGATCTGCAAGACGAGGCCACGAACTTGCATAAAGAGGTACCCAATGCCCCCCCAGTCAATTTTTCCCCCTCAATATTTAACACGGTAACATGATCATGTTTAGCATCTTCCCGTTCCAGGGTCAAGGGTTCCAGAAACAAGGGACTAAATTACACAAAAGAATGTGGTTGAAAAACATGAAGATCAAGTTGGTGGTGCTCTCCATCTTGTCGATTTTAGTTCTTATCATTTGGGTCGAGGGCCAGTTATAGTTATAATCAGTCACACTCGTGAGAAAGATCAAAGAAAGAATTTTAGGACCAAAAAAAATAGTTCCAAACTTTGCTTATTTGCTAGGAATGTATTTAGCCTTTTCTTTATGTCCATTCTCAATGCAGATCTGAATTGTATTCTATATGGTAGAACGAATTTGCCTTGCGATGGAATGCCGGTGCAAGCTATTTTATTAAAAAAATTGCCTATATCGTGAAATGGGTTTTGTTTAATTAAGGAAAGCATACTTGTTCATTGTGTTCTTACCTTTGCACTAAAGCAAGGAATAGCTCTGGGTTGCTTAATGACCCTTGCTCTCGTGAACCCCTCTTCGCATGGATTGATCCACCTCCTCCCTCTCCTCGTCGGCCTCTCTTCGAGCTTGCTCGGCTGTTGGTGCTCAAGAAATGGCATGACGAGGATGCGGCAACGAGGGGCGTCGGTCGGTCGGCCGGCGTCGGCGTCGGTCGACCTGGCGGCGCTGGCCTCGGGTGGGGCGCCTTGGCCCGGGCTCGGGTCGCCGGCGGGCTCGATGCGCCTGTGGCCGGAGTCGAGTCGTGGGGAGCGCTGCAGCCGCAAGCGAGGGAAGACGGCGGCGGAAGGGAAGATGGCACGATGCGAGGAGAAGAAGGGGAAGTGCGGCGCGGAGGGGAAAGTTAGGTCAGGGTAAAGTTAATTAAATTTTGCAGGATTCGTTGCAAATTTGCAACGAATCAAAGATTCGTTGCAAAATAAAAAAAAAAATTAAACGTTATTTTTTTTTTAAAATTTGCAACGAATCCGTGGATTCGTTGCAAAATTGCAACGAATCCAGGATTCGTTGCAAATTAAAAAATAAACTTAACGTTTTAAAAAATTTTAATTTTTTTTTTTGCAACGAATCCTTTGCAACGAATCCACGGATTCGTTGCAAATTAAAAAAAAAATAAACTTAACGTTCTAAAAAATTTTAATTTTTTTTTTTTGCAACGAATCCACGCAGGATTCGTTGCAAAATTGCAACGAATCCACGGATTCGTTGCAAATTAAAAAAAAAAAAACTTAACGTTCTAAAAAATTTTAATTTTTTATTTTTTTTTGCAACGAATCCAGGATTCGTTGCAAAAAATTGCAACGAATTTTATTTTTTCGTTGCAAAATTGCCGACGAAAATTTATTTCGTTACAAATTTGCGACGAAACCTAAATTTCGTTGCTATATTTGTTGCAGATTTGCAACGAAAATTGCCAACGAATTTTTTTTTTTTTTTTGCAAAGAATCCTGGATTCGTCCACGGATTCGTTGCAAATTTGCAACGAATCCACGGATTCGTTGCAAATTAAAAAAAAAAAAACTTAACGTTCTAAAAAATTTTAATTTTTTATTTTTTTTTGCAACGAATCCACGGATTCGTTGCAAAAATTTGCAACGAATCCAGGATTCGTTGCAAAAAATTGCAACGAATTTTATTTTTTCATTGCAAAATTGCCGACGAAAATTTATTTCGTTACAAATTTGCGACGAAACCTAAATTTCGTTGCTATATTTGTTGCAGATTTGCAACGAAAATAATTCGTTGCTAAATTTCGTCGCAAAAAAACTGTTTTTTTGTAGTGTCTACGTGAGCCTGTAACTTAAAAACCTTGACCATGTATATCCTTCAAAGTTTGTTCTACCATTAATAGAATTCTAACATGACATCTATCTCCATTTGGACATTTTTTTCCTACATATTTAATGATGTTGCATGGTTGATAACCAATGTTGCATAACACATGAAGTCACATTCATTACTAGATTTCAGCTTAATTGCTTATGAATAAGCCTTTGGGACTTGTATCTCATTTAATTTTTGATCTCTATATCACTGTCATTAATGAAATTTATCATCTACCTGTGGTGTCAGCATGGGACCATTCAGAGATTTCATTCCTGAAGAAGAAAGGGATAATTTTATTCTGGTATATAACATAATTATGATGACTTAGATGTACAGGTTTATTAACATTATCCTTACAGTACCTTTCGGATCTAAAGTCCAATGAGTAATATTTGTTGTAATTTGGGTTTTTCATGTATGACTTCATAATTTAATAACAAACAATTTTTTAGTTTTATTTCTCAAGCCTTTTACAGGACACAGGAGTGCAACATTGCAGAGGACAAACAAAGACAAATTTAAATTTTAGGCATGGCCAAAACATATTCTTTTTTCTTTGTGGAAACTAAATTTGTGCATCTATATGCAATTGTTTTTTTTTCCTTGAGCTATTTAGAGTATCCATTTTTCTGACAAGGGCAGTTGTTGAGTTGAGCACGTTCAATCATGGTACAAATTAAGTGGCGTAGAAAGACATCATGAATACGGCTAGTGATGTATGGACAACAATAAGTGGATTTAGTGGTGTATTATGTAAACTTATCTCATGGAAATTTCACTTCACTTCATTACGAATAGAGATAGATGCAACCAAATGTATTTCTTGCAAGACACAGTGGATGCAAAATTATTTGTGGATGTGGTCGTTAGTCCATTAGGATGATGATGAACCATTAAGAGTATATCCCAATTTCTTTTCATCTCGTCTACACTTTGCTTGCCAATGAGAGTGATGTGTTAACCGCATAATATTTGAGTTACCTTCTGTTGTTGTGTTGAAGTGTACAGGAACACCGCTTTCTACCACATAAAGGGGTGTACAAGACTTATGTCCATGATCTGTGTCTAAACATCTTCATCTACTGGTAATTTGTATTTTGCATTAATCATGTTGTTTATAATTAGTGATGATGCATTTTCTATTTTTTGCAATTATTAGTTATTCATTTTGTTGTTCCTTGCACCATAATTAATTTTGTCTTTGTCACCTTATTCTTATTATCATAACTTTTCCTTGTAGACTTTTTGCTTTTGTTACTGCGAGACTGTAAGTGGAATCTCATTTAGGTTTTGAGTGGGTGAAGATTTGGCCATTGATAGATGGAGGCTCCTTTGCCAACTAAGGTACTTAGGGGGCGTTTGGCAGCCTTCTCATTTTCTGTTTTCTGAGTTTTTCAAAAAATTCTCTCTCAGAAAACGGAGATGGAAAATGCCAACCAAACGCGTTTTCTAATTTTCTAAAAAAATAAAAATAGAAAATAGAAAATTTTCTCTCTATCAAACACCCCTTTATTTTGTAGTTTGGTCAGATTTCTTTATTAATCATGTTATCTGCAAATAATCTCTATACCTATAAACTATTACGAAGAAGGCATTTGCTATTTCGAAGTAGAAATTTCTGACTCCATAGATTTTGCAATCAACATCTAGCATCCTTACTATGTTAAACAAGTTGGAGCAATTAATATTGAAGGTGTGAGCAATTGCCATTAGTTTTAGCTGAAGAAATCTTTTATTAATTGTCCTAGAAGGCTCCTTTTTGCTATTTGTCAACAGAAAGCATGAGATTGTTAGACACCACACCCTTCTTTTCTTACATACCATAATGACAACTTGCATTTTTAATTCTAGGACAAGCAAGGTGGTGCTCAGAAAAATAAAGCCTACTTCTTGTTTTCAGTTCATCTCGATGGAATTGTACTTGACATAACTACAACCATGCAATCAAAAAAAAAATCTTTCCTACGATTACTGTTCTTCAAATATTCAGATTGGTATTTTTTGGTTCTTTCATTCTGAATTGTGTAATTTAATAATAAAATTATTTGCATATGAATTGTTCAATTGATTTCCTGATGTATTCAAATTGCAAGTTGAGATGCTTATAGGTAATAGCTGTTTCATATCTATGCTCACTGGAAATTTATTGTGACTCATTTTTTTATCTATTTATTATAGGTACTGGAGATCTACTTTTTTTCGGAGCTTTTAAGAACGTCAACATTTTGTATATGAAGACTTTAGAGAAATATTTTCTTTTGATGTAAATGGATGATAATTTTACAAGTTTAATGATGTATATACACTTAACTACTGGATGATATTTTAATATATATGGTATTTTGATGTTTAATATATTGTGTTTTGATTTTTATTAGAATTTATTAATATATATTGTGAATTGTGTATAGATAATAATGATGAAATAATACCTATATAACGACCGGCATTATTATCATTAACGATGGTATGTTAATCCATTGTTAAATAATTAAATGATATTAAATTACTAATGATGGTATATATATTTGTCGTTGTTGGTATTAACGACGGTACATATAACTGTCGTTGTTGTTATTAACGATGGTACATATAACCGTCGTTTTTACTAATAATGAATGTACATATGACCGTCATTGTTGCCAATAATGACGGTAGTTAATACCGTTGTTAAATTCTATTAATGACGATACTTTTATCCCCGTCATTAATCTTTTCCCGACATGGTCTTTTAGCGACAACTTCCTACGGTATTTAATACCGTCGTTAAAACTCATCAATGACGGGAATTGACCCTTTAACAATGGGAAATCCCATCGTTAAAGAGTCCATTTTTAGTAGTGTTATCTCCAAAATAATGTATCCTTTGTGTGTGACCCAGTAGATTCTTGCAACGATGATAATTTTTCTAAAATCCTTTTAGAAACATAAGCAATGAGTGACATCTAGCAATGCATCATTGCTACCCAAGTGACAAGAATGTCGAGATCCACATAACCTTACTGTGGCTACTAATAATATATAACCTTGTCCTTCTATCCTCGATATCTCGATCGATCAATGAGGTATAGATTGTGTCATCCTCTTATCAATCTTTGTGCTCTTGATCCCTAAGTAGACTCACTTAAACAAATGAGCTCAATATCTCATATTGACTCATTTGAGTATTTCGTGGTCCTACTCTATCAAGAGGCCTAAAGATATCACTCCCGTCATATGGGAGGGATAGATCTCATCTATATCAATCACATCCCTCCGTATAATTTGTTACATACCCAATGATCGCCTTTATAGTCCATCCTATTATGGGTGACGTTTGACGATACCAAAGTACATAACTCCTTATGTAGGGAACCGTAGTGATTTCAGGTATAAGGACTAATCATACCAATAATCACTATGAGAAAGTTTATGACACTCATATGACGATCCACGAAACTTTCTCACGGAGGGTCAATTCAGTATATATTCTCTAATATATATCCATGTGCCAACGTAATATCACATATCCATGACTTGTGAGATCAAGTCATCAATTGAACTACATGCTAGTCTCAATGCATTAATATTGCTCTTGTATATTAATGCTTGACTAGGAATATTTAACAATATTAATAGTGTTCTCTACAGCCTCTCACAATCAATTCTACCATTTGATGTGTTGTAGATAAGAATCTACTTTCAAGGGCATTATTATATTTATTCGGCTGGCACAAGTATGAAGTAAATATAATAACCAAATTTTGCCTTTATTATTAATAGAATATGATACATAAATCCCTAGTCAATCATCACATAATTGACTCTAAGGCTTACTACTAACACTCCACAGCTCCTTGGCATCCTTACAATCTCCTAATCTACACAATACATCATTAGAAATTGCACCAAGTAATATACCTATTACCTTATTGTTTATGTTAAAGTATCGGAGTTATTCTTTGCTCCACTTCTTCTTCTTGAGTATTTTCCCTTCTCTATCCTTTGGAGCGTCGAACCCTACCATCACACTAAACCAATTATCGTAATCACACATAAGAAAATATTTCATTCTTGTTAGATATTTGACGCCGCTAGAGGGGGGGTGAATAGAGTTTGACCGTTCGTAGATGGAATTCGTTCGCGTTGCTTGTCTACAATCTTGTTAGTACGCAGCAGAATAAATAATAATAAATACAAACACAAGATACGATCACAACACGCACGATATAACGTGGTTCGGAACCATAACGGTTCCTACTCCACGGATTGAGTTCGTACGAACCATAGCGATGCCACAAACACTACTAAGCAATAAAACTCCTTCTCGACAACAAGTCGGAGGTGGAGAAACCTCGTACAATGAATTACAACAAGTAATACAAATTAAACAAGCAAATACAAGTGAAAATGTAAAGAACACTTTACAAACTAGGGTTTTGAGCGCTTGCTTGTCGGTTGCTTGGATGAGCTTGAAGAACCCTGAAATGAACCTACAAATCGCCTTCAAATCGCCTCACCAAAGCCCCCAAAGAACTGATGCTTTAGCCTTCCACAAACAGCTGCTTTTATCCTCCATCGGGCTGGATTTCCGCCTAGCAGTCGACTGCCAGCACTGTAGTTGTGAGACAACGACTCAATCCACGTTGGATAAGTTCCAACGGGACTCTTCAATGATCGCCAACATAGTCGACCGCCGGGCATTACGGCGTTACGGCGCTCGATAGAACTAAGAATGATCGGCCGACTCGACTGGCTCGATCGTAGACATCACCGATCGCTTCCAATGAGCAATGACGCGCCAGAGCAATTCCAGCTCTAAATTGGCAGTCGAACTTAAGTCGACTCACGGCAGTCGAACCGGCCATATTACCAGTCGACTGCCAACCTCAAACATGAGGTTTTAACCCAAGTATGGTGCCCCCATACTTGCTAGACCACCCTTAGCCTATACCTAAGCCTTCTAGCCACCTCCATCAGCCTCACGCCTCTCGGATCCCTCCAAGTCATCCATGACTTGTTCATCCATCGCGCTAGCCTCCAGGTGCTTCCCTCGGCTATGTCATGCTAACGGTGTCTACACCGCCAAGGCACATTGGACTTACGCCGCCAAGACTCCGCTTGGACTTTACGCTGCCAATTTCAATCCCCTTGGACTTCTCAAATGTCAAGACTCAAGCTTGGACTTTCCCTTGTCAACCCATGTTGGACTTTCCATGTCAAGACCCATGCTTGAACTTTCCATTTGCCAAGACTCATGCTTGAACTTCTCATTTGCCAAGACCCATGCTTGGACTTCTCATGCCAAGTACTCAAGACTTGGACTTTC
Organism: Wurfbainia villosa; assembly: GCA_025175895.1. Classification (NCBI taxonomy): domain Eukaryota; kingdom Viridiplantae; phylum Streptophyta; class Magnoliopsida; order Zingiberales; family Zingiberaceae; genus Wurfbainia; species Wurfbainia villosa. Next base: position 67,025,826 of record CM046003.1, on the reverse strand, counting down.
CCAAATGCCAAGTACCCATGACTTGGTCTTTCCATGCGCCAAGTGTCCCACTTGGACTTTTCATGCCAAGTACTCAAGACTTGGACTTTACCAAATGCCAAGTGTTCCACTTGGACTTTCCATGCCAAGTGCACAAGACTTGGACTTTCCCATGACAATTACATTGTCATATGTTTTTGTCGAAACATCAAAACATTACTTGAGTCAAACTCGAGTCCTGGTCAATCGTGACCTGGGCCGATTGCACCAACAATCTCTCCCTTTTCGATGTTTGACAAAAACCAAACAAATCATTTGAGTTAGACCACTAACTCAAATCCCTTACCAATTATCCCAAATTGGTAAACACTCTCCAAATGTTCTCCCCCAAACATTCTCCCCCTTTTTGACTAACATCAAAAAGGTTTTCTCTCAAAGGAGGTCAATGTCTCATGTCCCAATGAGATTTTACAATCTCCCCCTTGATCCAAAAATAAATACCTAGGATGCCTACCATCTTCCTAGTGATAATTCACATATCACTCAAGAGAGGCAATCCTATACTCTCTCCCAATTTCCAAATTGGGTATCAAAACCCCATCAATTTTCCCAATTGATGATATTCTCCCAATAACTTCTCCTCTTCAAGGAGAAAAACACATCCATCATCCCAAGATGGATACCTCCCCCTAAAGGCTTGCTTCCCCTTGACCATTGCACCAACAATGTCCTTGGGAAGCCCCTAAGCCAATAGGAACTCTAAACCATCAAAATTAAGGTTTTAAGTTCAACATAGAACTTTCACTCACCCTAAATTTGATACTTTGACCTAACACAACTCCTAATTCATATCCAATGGATTTTCACCCTTTATAATGCTTCCTAAAACATATCCTAGGGTTATGAGTGATTAGGAACCTTTTCCATAGCTGAACACGGGCTAAACAAACCTTGTTAACCCGAAATCAGACTGGCAATGACTCGACAAGAATCCCGATCACATATCATCGATCGCCACTACCACAGGTAGATCGATAAAATCTCGAATTTCAACTATCGTAATCGAATTTTGGAAAAGCATAAGTAATTCTACGTAATTTGAAAAATCATAAAATTTGATACGTATATTACTTATAGTCATTACAATGGGTGAAAAATATTTGAAAATTATTTTACCCATAAAATAGTGAGTTTGATACAAAACTCAAAACCATTGAAAATTTCAATGTTTTGGCCCTATTTTGTATCAACTTCATCAATGGTGATTGCTATCAAAAGATATACTTCACCAAGGTTTTCTAAATTGATTTTAAAATGATTTCAAAACCATGTCTTGGATCATATTCCTTGGGCTCTATGCACATGACTTGTACACAAGCTTTCCTAATGATCTACTAATTGGAATTAGATGAGTTTTAGTTCATCTAGATGCAAAAACTATGCACCTTGAACTTAATTCATATCCTAGCATCTCACATGTATCTAAGGTGTATAAATACATATACATGTCAATTGGATGTGAGATATGGGTTTTGATTCATTTTATCTAGGGTTTCATGCATTTCCTAGGCAACCCTACATGATTCCCTTATAAATGGGACTTCAAGTCATGTTATAGTCTTTAAATCAATTTCAACCAATTGTCTTAAATGCATGAATGATTATGACATTAGAAATGATATAAATAAGCATATGCTCATAATTATGATGTCATGGCATAAGATGAAATATAAAAACACATGACATTTAAAACCTTAATCCTAAAACATGAACATGACATATAAAATGATTAAAAGTAAGCATGATGTCATGACATATTATATGGCAAACAAAGCATGACATATAAAATATATAGGTATAATAATACCTAAATTTTAATATTAATTGCCATTTGTTGGGATTAATCATATTTTGTCATATTAACCTAATCTCCCTAGTGTGCCAAAAACCCAAAATGGCACACTAACCTCTAAACCTAAATTGTGTCAATTTAATTGATTTTTCTTAAATTCAAAAGTGCATTGGCACATCCTAAAATCTTTTAGGATACAAATCTAACAACATCCTAAGGTAACCAAAATCTTGAAAATGACCTAACATGCCACCTTTGCCATGGTTGAGTTAACTACCCATTCAATCAAGGTTGGCACACCCTAAACCCATCTTAGCGTGAATCAATCACGCTCTTAGGAACCCAAAACCGATTTGAGCTCCTAGGGTTAATTAGGTATTCCTTAGGGATAACCTCCCTAGATACCTTCCTAATGACCCTCCTAGGCTTGTTAGCCTTGGTCATTTGGGTCTTACCTAGGTTGACTCGAGGGGTAACTCCCCTTGCAACCTTCTTAGTGGCCACCCTAGGTTTCCTAGAAACCCTAGCCACTAGGCACACCCTTTGGTCAACTCTAGGGATGACTTCCCTATTGACCTTGGTCTTCCTAGACCTAGTTTGTGTTCCATAGTCAAATAGAACACTATGATAAGCCACTTTAGGCTTAGGTTTGTGACCCAAACCTTGCTTGCACTTGGTTGACTTTTGACTCTTAGGTCCTTGGTGTTAACTTTGACTTTTGGACCTTTGACTTTGACCATTAGACCCTTTAAATTGATTTTGTATCTTATTTAGGATCTTTTCAAGTTTTTCAAGCCTTGACCTCAAGACTTGATTTTCCTTTTCTAATTGTCCAATTTTAGAATTTTGATTTAAATCTTGGGCATTGGACTTCCTAGGCATATGCCTAGTCCATTTAGGGTTTAGACCTAGGTGCTCTTGCACCTTTCTAATTGTCTCCCTAGGTAAAATTGATCTTGAGTTATTTGACCTAGGTTTGTCCTTAAATAAGTTGTTTTTAGGGACATTAGTCCCAAATTTCTCTCTATTTCCTACATGGACTCTCTTAGCTCCTAAGCAAAAATATTTATTCCTATTAGCATGCTTTTCATAAATTGCAAGAGAATTAAAGTTCCTAGCATGCTTTCTAGCATTTAAATTAGAAGATGCATTACTAAAATGTACCTTAGGGTTAGCCTTAGCTCCCCCTACTTGTGATGCTTCTTCTTGGGTCTTTTTGCTCCCCCTAGGACAATGATTCCTATAATGTCCTTTTGAATTGCACTTGAAGCATATGATGTGCTCCTTGCCTTTAGGTGTTGGGGAACCGACATCCTTGACTTTTGGTGCCGGTGGAGCTTTCCTAATCTTCTTTGGGCACTTGCTCTTATAGTGCCCAAATTCCCTACACTCAAAACACATAATATTATTTTTACTTGAAATTAGAGTGTTTGAGTTACCCAAGTTAATGGAAATCGGAATTGGATTTTGGGCTTCTTCATCTTGACCGGATGTCGAAGCTTCTTCTTGATGCTCCGGTGTTGAGGAAACTCTAATCTCCTCCTCAATCCTAGAAGTGGATGCTTCTTCCACTTCCTCCACCAACCCGGAAATTGACTCCCTATCAACTTCCGATTCTACTTCCTCTTCCTCCTTGGATGTTGATGATCTCTCAACCTCCAAGTCCTCACTTCCTTGTGAGGATGATGCATTAACCTCTTCGGTCTCTTCCTCTTGGACCGTTGATGGGCTTTCATGGAGCTTGGCCAAATCGCTCCATAGCTCCTTGGCATCCACATAGTCACCTAGGCTACACAAGAGGTCATTAGGAATTAAATCTAAAATGAATTTGATTACCTTCTTGTTTTTCTCGAAGGCTTGAAGTTGATCTTCACTCCACTTCTTCTTCTTGAGGAACCCTCCCTTTGGTCCTATTGGATAACTAAAACCCTCCATCAAGATAGACCATTCTTCGAAGTCCCTCATCATTAGGAAGTCTTCAATTCTTGACTTCCATTGCTTAAACCCTTCTTGTCCATAGAAGGTATAGGGGATAGGTGTGTTGATATCCCATCCCAAATGTCCTTGGATTTCCATCTTTTCCTCTAACGTCTTGACTCTGGGTTGTTAATCCGTAGAAGAGCCCCGGGCTCTGATACCACTTGTTAGATATTTGACGCCGCTAGAGGGGGGGTGAATAGTGTTTGACCGTTCGTAGATGGAATTCGTTCGCGTTGCTTGTCTACAATCTTGTTAGTACGCAGCGGAATAAACAATAACAAATACAAACACAAGATACGATCACAACACGCACGATATAACGTGGTTCGGAACCGTAACGGTTCCTACTCCACGGATTGGGTTCGTACGAACCCTAGCGATGCCACAAACACCACTAAGCAATAAAGCTCCTTCTCGACAACAAGTCGGAGGTGGAGAAACCTCATACAATGAATTACAACAAGTAATACAAATTAAACAAGCAAATACAAGTGACAATGTAAAGAACACTTTACAAACTAGGGTTTTGAGCGCTTGCTTGTCGGTTGCTTGGATGAGCTTGAAGAACCCTGAAATGAACCTGCAAATCGCCTTCAAATCGCCTCACCAAAGCCCCCAAAGAACTGATGCTTTAGCCTTCCACGAACAACTGCTTTTATCCTCCATCGAGCTGAATTTTCGCCTAGCAGTCGACTGCCATAAGTCCCCAGTCGACTGTCAGCACTGTAGTTGTGAGACAACGACTCAATCCACGTTGGACAAGTTCCAACGGACTTGGCCGATCGCTAACGCGTAGTCGATCGCGGGCCTTACGGCATTCTGCGTCGAAACTAGCGCCGACCGCCGACTGGCAGCGATCGTGAGACATCGCCGATCGCTCTAATGAGCAATGACCGCCGATGAGCAATTCCAGCTCTAAATTGGCAGTCGAACTTAAGTCGACTCACGACAGTCGAACCGGCCATATTGCCAGTCGACTGCCAACCTCAAACATGAGGTTTTAACCTAAGTATGGTGCCCCCATACTTGCTAGACCACCCTTAGCCTAGACCTAAGCCTTCTAGCCACCTCCATCAGCCTCACGCCTCTCGGATCCCTCCAAGTCATCCATGACTTGTTCATCCATCGCTAGCCTGTGTGCTTCCTCGCTATGTCATGCTAACGGTGTCTACACCGCCAAGGCACATTGGACTTACGCCGCCAAGACTCCGCTTGGACTTTACGCTGCCAATATCAATCCCCTTGGACTTCCCAAATGCCAAGACTCAAGCTTGGACTTTCCCTTGCCAACCTATGTTGGACTTTCCATGCCAAGACCCATGCTTGGACTTTCCATTTGCCAAGACCCATGCTTGGACTTCTCATTTTCCAAGACCCATGCTTGGACTTCTCATGCCAAGCACTCAAGACTTGGACTTTCCTAAATGCCAAGTACCCATGACTTGGACTTTCCATGCGCCAAGTGTCCCACTTGGACTTTTCATGCCAAGTACTCAAGACTTGGACTTTACCAAATGCCAAGTGTTCCACTTGGACTTTCCATGCCAAGTGCACAAGACTTGGACTTTCCCATGACAATTACATTGTCATATGTTTTTGTCGAAACATCAAAACATTACTCGAGTCAAACTCGAGTCCTGGTCAATCTTGACCTGGGCCGATTGCACCAACAATTCTTACTGTTCATAGTTCAAAATTCTTGGCTCAATAGAGTTCATATGGCGGCAGCACATTGTTGTCATCACCCAATTTTTCTTTAACCACCATTTTCTTTCCTCTAGCATGCTCCCTTAGTTGTTAAACCTTGAAGAGCGGTCTTGCTCTGATACCACTTGTAGGGGATCGTACGTTACTAGAGGAGGGGTGAATAGCGAAATCGTCGCTTGATGTAATTCGATTGCGTACTTGCTATAATTAGGTTAGTACATAGCGGAAATAGAAAATACAATACGAATACAAATACAAACCCACAAGCACAATCAAAACACAAGAATATACGTGGTTCGGAATCTTAGGATTTCTACTCCACGGGGCGAGCTCAACGAGCTCTAGTGATGTACACACCACTACTAAATCTCCTTCTCGGTGACACACTGGAGTTAGAGTAACCTCGTACACAAGATTACAATAGTAATACAAAAGATACAAGCGATTACAAAGATAAAAGGAAATATAAGTAATGAAAAATACTTTACAAGAATGCTTGATCTTTGGTTGCTTGCGAAGTGTCTTGAAGGTTTGGATTACAGCAGCAATTCCCCTTCAAATCGCCTAAAGAACCATAGGCGAAATCCTCCACTAGCTGCTCCTTTTATCTCTGCATCGAGCTGATTCCGCACCTGACAGTTGACTGTCATGAGCTCCTAATCGACTGCCTACAATGTCGTTGTCTCACAACATGCTTAATCCACATTGACATTCAAGCCAACGAATACACTGGCAGTCGATTGTCATTTCCAACAGTCGACTGCCAAAGCCCGTAGTCGACTGCTCAATCGGCTACCAAGCTTTCTCTCCTTACGACCAAAACCAGTCAGTCGACTGCCCAATGATGGCAGTCGAATGTCAAGGCCACTTGTCACAATCAAAAGTCAGTAGACTCACGATAGTCTACTGGTCATAATCTCAGTCGACTGCTCAGTGTTGACTCAGTTGCCATGTGTCAAAACACTTGACCAGTCGACTGGTCCATAACCCCAATCGACTAATACACCTCAACTATGAGGCTTAACCCAAGTATGATGCCCTCATACTTGCTAGACCACCTTTAGCCTAGACCTAAGCCTTTTAGCCACCTCCATCAGCCTCACGTCTATTGGATCCCTCCAAGTTATCCATGACTTGTTCATCCATACGCTAGCCTTCAGATGCTTCCATTGGATATTATCATGCTAACCAGATCTACACCACCAAGGCACATTTGGGCTTATGCTTCCATGACTACCGCTTGGACTTTACGCCGCCAATATTATACCCTTGGGCTTTCTAATTGCCAAGTACCCATGACTTGGACTTTCACCGCCAAGACTACACACTTGGACTTACGTGGATAAGACGAAACCCTTGGACTTTCCATGACATCTCCATGTTGGACTTTCCAAATGTCAAGACTCATACTTGGACTTTCCATTGCCAATTACCTAAGACTTGGACTTTACCATTGCCAAGACTCATGCTTGGACTTTCCGTGCTAAATGTCCCACTTGGACTTCTCCATCATATGGTCAACCTCTTGTCAACCATCTCCCCAAACCATTGTCAAACAATGATAACTCCTTTGTCAAACATCAGTCAACTGCTCTATGACAATTGATTGCCGAAGTCCGCAGTTGAATGGAGACTGTCTCAGTCGACTGATGGCCCTGTTATGGGCAGAATACTTTGTGTTGATGCTTTAAAACCTTTATACCGAATGATCTAACTCTATATTCTAATTACTATAACATCTTATGATATCTTTTATGAAAAATGGGACTATATTGGTGCAAGGGTTAAGGGGGAGTGTTTTATGAATATTATCTATTCCCTTAATCTAATATTATTGGTGCAAAGTTTGGATTTATTCTCCTTTATAATTCTTTTTGCTTTGCTCAACATATCATTTATGCATGCTAACTTATGTCTTGGATTAAGGGGGAGCTCTATGTCTATGTTATACCTTAGTTCAAGGCATAACCAATCTTACTCATTTATGAACTTATTGTCTTTATCCTTTCTCTTTTTGATGTGTGTCAAAGGGGGAGAAAAGGAAATTTAAGTTGAATTGCATATTAGCATATTTATTGCTTATTACATATTTGATATATGATGCTTTTATATTTCAAGACTTAACTTAAATGATTGTCAAACATAAAAAAGGAGAAGATTATTGGTGCAACAATGCCCCAAACATCAAAAAGGAGAAGATTATTGGTGCAACAATGCCCCAAACATTTATGTATTTTGATGTTTGAATAATCATTTATAGTTAGACAGTATTTATAATCTAATCGTGAATGTGTTAAGTGACAGGAAAATCTAAGTATGAACTCAAGTCTAAGAGAAGTCCAAGTGTGAATCTTGGCAAGGAAAGTACAAGAGAAGGTCTTGGCAGCGTAAGCCCAAGCATGTAGTCTTGGTGGCGTAAAGTCTAAGCGGACCTTGGCAAAGGAAGTCCAAAGGCAAGATCTTGGCAGCATAAGTCCAAGCATGTAGTCTTGGCGGCATAAAGTTCAAGTAGACTTTGGAAAAAAAGAAACCCAAAGCATGACGAAATCGAAGGAAGCTTTTGAAGGCAAGCGCAAGGATGAAGGAGTCGTGGACTCGGAGGAATCCTGGAGACACAAGGCTGATAGAGAAGCTAAAAGGTTAAGTTTTGACTTAGGGTATGGTTTTAAGAATGAATTAGTCATACTTGAGGTGTGCCAGTCGAACTGGTCTCGAGTGTTCAACACTAGAGGTCCAGAAGACATTGGCAGTCGACTGGGGTATGCCTCAGTCGATTGGTGGTAGTCGACTACGGACCAAATTGTCGAATGTAAGCTGCCAGTTGAACTGGTGTGTAACACCAATCAACTGGTCAACATGTCTCGGTAAAAGTGCTCATTTCTGACAGACTTGAACTCATGTCTAGAAGCTGAGTCAAGGTCTGGCAGTCGACTACCGCGAGCACAGAAAGATTGGTAGCTGACTGATCAATCAGCTAAAGAGACACCAGTCGACTGATGATTGTGACAGTCGACTAATCAAGTCGACATTGAGCCGTGACGATTGCAATCAAGCTTCGTCAGAAGCCATTGAATTTGGTCAACAGTAGCAGCAGTCGACTAATGGTATGCACCAGTTGACTGCTATCGGGTTCACCGGGCAAAAACAACCTTTCTCTATAAATAGAAGCTAGGAAAGCTTGGAGGAGGTTAATGCTTTCATTCTAAACGATGATACTCAGCTCCTCAAATCCTTCCCTTAAGCTTTCAAGTGTTCTAACCTCTTCTTCCTAAGTTCAAATCCATTACCTTGTAAGAAAAAGAGAAGTGATTGTAAGAAGACTTCTCCACTTTGGTGTATTGCATCAAAAGGAGGTTTTAGTGGAACATTGCTAGGGGTGATCCATTTTACGGATTTTCATGGAGTAGGAGCGTCATCTCCGAACCACGTTAAAGAGTTTTGTTAGCATTGTGTTCTTTGTTTTCTATTTCAGTTGTAATTTTCTATTGCTTCCGCTAACCAACTCTTATAGAAAATGAAGAATTGCTATTCACTCCCTCTAGCCAATCCTCAATGATCCTACAGTTGGGAGAGACTTGACGGCTAGGACGGCAAGAAGGTGTCCTAAAAAGCATCGGAGACTCGCAATGGGGAGGAAGGAAGCAGCTAGAAGATCCATTTTGATGCTCCGGTACCGTGGAGAACAACCAAGACATGCATATTGGATGGGACAAAAAAATACTTTCTTTATTTTCTTTTTCTACTTGCATTGGAATGACTTTTCTTAAGATGTCTTGTGTTTGTTCTCATTTATTTATGGAGTAGATACTTTGATTCTAGGATTAAGGAGTAACTTGTGTATGTGGACATGCTAGTTCAAATAGTTATTCATCTCTTTTGATTCTATTTGCAATTTTGTGTTGTTTAGATCGATGAGGATTATGTCTTGATTCTATTTATATTGAACATAGGTGATACAAGGGTGAGAGCCTTCGTATCAAAAATCTAGGAGAACCAAGGATGAACCTTGCGGTCATCTTCCCTCCCATAATTGTAGAAGATTGAATATGATAGAGTAGGATATGAAATACGATCCGCCTCTTCATAGGGATTATTAGGACGTCTTCGTACCTCAATAAACTATCTTAGCAGAAGGCCTAAAGTAGAAGAGATAAACTCTAGAAGGGTTGAGGGACCTTTGTTACAGAGGGCTCCCAACGGTATCAACCCCCTGAGCTCTGACGATCCCAAAAGGAAACTTGGTTAGGAATAGGTAGTTCCCGGTAGAAGCAAAAGTTCATCGGGTAAATGCATGATGATCCTCCCACAAGATCGTAATTAGATATCCTAAAAGCATCTAATTGATAGCATATTCCACGATGTACAAGTGAAATCGAAGTCTTAGAATCATCTTAGGAAACTTCGAACCTACCTTCGCTTCCTCCAAGTGACACCGTACTTGAGTTAGGACTACCATTAACCTCGAAACCCTTATTCGTAGGATATTAACTCTGAACAACAACAACCACTAGAAAATGGTATTCGAATCTTAGTCTCTGTGGGATCGATAAATCTTTTATTACTTGACGACATCCATGCACTTACGGGCGTTGAGCACGAGCGCATGCTTCAAGTCCTTGACAATTCTTGTTGAAGATTTGAGGTCGTGCTCGCGTGCATCAATATTCTGAAAATGCACCACATACTTTACTTTAGCTGAAAAAACCCGGCACCCATCATGTACATTAAAAACAAATGAAATTTGACATAGGAATGGACTTAGCCTTAGTAGCAGTTGGAGTCAGAGGATTAGTCTACTGAAAAGGGTTTTTAGTTGAATGTATGATAATCAACTTGAGGATGAACATAAATGAATAAAAATATTTCTATTTGATGTATAGTTGACTGATGATCAATCAATTGATTGTTCAATCATAATAGTCGATTAATCATCAAAGATAAACACATAAAAAGTTGCTAAACTGAAAGATTCAAAAGGTGATGAACAATGTACTTGTGCCTAAGATCTAGATAGTTGATTGATGTTTTGAATTAATTAACTGTTGTGGTCATTGATTAACTAATTGAAGTAATCAATTGAATGATGACATGGAACAGTTGACTAGTCGTAAATAGAAAGGTCATTTCAAAGATAAATTTGAGAATAAAGGTGTTTATATATAGGAGCTTGTGGAAGCTCTGAAAAGATAAGGAGAGAGCTTGTATACTTCATCTTTTGGATTGAAATACTTTGTTTTTTTATTCTTTCATTTGTAATCTTCTTGAGCTTAACTTCTATCACTATGAAAACATATTGTAAAATGTTTTTTCATCTTTGGTTGCTAGTTGAGAAGAAGAAAGTCAATGGTGCACTTGAGGGTGATCCACTTAAAAGATCATAGGTTGCAAAGTAGGATTCAGAAATTGTTGAACCATATTAAACTCTCATGTTGGTTTGTCTTAATTTGCTTATCCATTCTTGTTTTATATTTTATATATTTTTGTTGTATAAATTATTGTCGATGTATACGGTGTTTGCCGTTAGGAGGATGCATACTAATATGAGCTCGTCAAGGCTAGTGTTCAATACTATTTCCGTAAAACAATATTGCTCTGCTGCAGTTGCTTACGGATAACAGTAATTCATTTCATAAGATACAATGACGACGTCTCAAAATTATAGCACTACAAATTTCGAGACCTACGAACCTTTTCATAGACTTTTTGGACTCTGAATGCAAAAGATGGGATGGATGGATGAGAACTTGAGTTGATTTGAGTGTTTGAGTGAGTTTTTCTATCATCTAGAGGGTCTTATTTATACATTGTGAAGAGGTGAGGTATCCTTTGGTGATTAGTTGCATCCTTTGGTAAAGATGAATTTGGACCGTTCGATTTGGAGGGTTGCAACCCTTCAGCGCCAACAAAGAGCCCATTGTGCGCGTGCGCATGTGGTGGGCTGCGGGCTCACAGGTGCGAGCACCTGCTTGCTTATTAGAAGAGATCATTTATGCTCGTTGTGTTAACTTCATTAGCACAACAACACATATAAGGAAGTAAATCCCCTTTGAAATTTTCGATGTGGGACTATTCCCCATCTACTTCTTTTTATAACATCAATATGTAATTAATATTATTTTGGGCTGACTTTATATCATTAATTTCTCATTCATACGTAATCAGTTTTGAGCAAAATTAATAGTCTAAATTCATCTACGTGAAACATAGATTTCGATTTTGAAGTCTATTCAGACTTTCATCGATTGATGACACCTCAATTTTCCAAAACCATATTAGTCATTAAGACCCAATATTCAACATAAATTAATATTATAGAAATAAGAACTAGCTCGAATGAAGACTATTCATCCCTTTTAGCCTCTCTAATGATGCAATATAAGCTGCTTCAATGCCACTTTAGTACTTCTCACATTACAATTCTTTGGATGCCTGAAACAATATTCTCAAAACTCCATCATATCTTAAGTCATTGAGAGTGTTGTCTTGCCTATGCAAAGTTATCATCCACACTCGAGTTTGGCAAGTCACAAGTTATGTGTGGTCTATATGTGTTTTGCCATGTCCCACACAATTTAATACATATCAAATAGAAATGCAAAATCAAATTTAAAATTCATTGTAAAAATTTCAAAATTCAAGGTCAAACATGATGTGAGCAAAACATATAGGATTTTATGAATAGTTTTCGCTCACATATCGCTGCATTTTATACTTGTTTCATGCATATCGTACTTTGTTTTGCATGCATTTTTTATTTTCTAGTTCGGAGATCTGCTCTTTGTACTTTTGTGTATAGGACAACATTCTACGAGAAAAATGATGCACTTTTAGAGAAAAAGGAAGGCATTTGGCAGATAGAATAGAAGGACACACGACCAGGCCCTGTGAATCCACACGACCAACCCCGGAGCACACACCAGCGCCACACACAGCCTGGCCGTGTGAATCCACACAGTCGTGTGGCGCTGGGATGATTTTGACGAGATTAGGTTTTTTCTGGGTTTCAGGAAGATCCAGCCTCATGTCTATATAAGGAAAGCTACGCCCAACCCCTAGAAGGACGTATGACGGCCAGGACGACACACTGATGCCCTAAAAAGCTTCAGGAACTCGCAATGGGGATGAAGGAGGCCGTTCGAGGATCAAATTCTGCACTTTAACCCCGGGGAGAAGAACCAAAGTGCATCGTAATTCGCTTTCCTTACATAATTTTCATTGTATCTATGAATTCAATTATGCTTTGTGTTTCTCTTCTCGTATCTATGGAGTAGATTCTCCAATTCTAGGATTAGGTAGTAGTTTGTGTGCATAGAACATGCTATTTCAAATATATTCCTGTTCTTTATTTCATATTTGCAATTGGTGATTGTCTAGACTGATAGCTATTTATTTTGGTCTTCTATTTACTGTGCATAGCTGATACGAGGGGTGACAACCCTCGTATCAAAGATTTAGGAGAATTAAGGAGGAATCTAGGGGTTGGCCTCATCTCCGATAACCGTGGATAGAAGAGTGTGATAGAGTCAGAAACGGGACATATTCCGACTCGTCACAGGGATAGATCCGGCATCCTCGTACTGCCTACCCCATCCTAAAGCCAAGGGTCGACCTGGTATGGCATAGGTAGTTCCCGATAGATGCGAAGGCTCATTGGGGAAGTGTATGATGCCCCTTCCACAAGACCATAGTTAAACGTCTAGATAATACCCAATTGATAGCGTGTTCTGCGACACACAAGCGAAACCGAAATCCTAGAATTCCCTCAGAAGATTCGTAGAAACCCTTCTCTTCCTCCGTGTGACACCGTACTAGAGTTAGGACCGCCGACAAACCTCATAAGCACAACCCTTAACATTAAACTCCGAACAATAATGTCCACTGAACAATCGATACTCGAATCTCAATCCCTGTGGGATCGATAATCTTTTTTATTACTTGACAATATCCGTGTACTTACGGGCGTTGAGCGCAAGCGCGCACGCGCTTCGAGTCCTCGACGGTTCCCATCACGAGATTTGAGGACGCATTCGTGTGCATCAAGTTTTTGGCACCGTTGTCGGGGACTGATTGATTCGATATCGAATCAAGAGGTGGATAGTTGGATCGGACTTAGGTTAGATTCATTTACTTGCTTTATTTTTATTAATTTTATTTTATTTACTTCATCTTTAGATTTTCAACGTTTAGATTAATTAGCTTTATTTTAGTTTTTTTTATTAAATTTGGTTTAATAGTCACGTTTCATGAAGCTTTGGTTCAACCCTTAGGATCATTCATTATGTACGATTTACTAATCCCCTCTCATCGAGGGACGCTGAAATGTTAATACAGCACACTCAACCCTTGAGAGATTACATAGTGCCTAGACAAAAAGCACAAATCTCCTGCATAACTATTCCACGAATTCAGGCTATGAGTTGGGAAATAAACCTTGCATTAATCGCCGTATTCAAGAAAGACAATTTGGAGGAACTCATATTGAGGAGCCCTATCTACACCTTGAAGAATTCCTAGCATATTGTGGCACAGTGCACTATGAAGGAGTCCCAACAGATGCCATTAAGCTCATTATGTTCCCATTCTCCCTAAAAGGGGAGGCTAGGTGTGCGTAGAACATGCTATTTCAAATATATTCATGTTCTTTATTTCATATTTGCAATTGGTGATTGTCTAGACTGATAGCTATTTATTTTGGTCTTCTATTTACTGTGCATAGCTGATACGAGGGGTGACAACCCTCGTATCAAAGATTTAGAAGAATTAAGGAGGAATCTAGGGGTTGGCCTCATCTCCGATAACCGTGGATAGAAGGGTGTGATAGAGTCAGAAACGGAACATGTTCCGACTCGTCATAGGGATAGATCCAACATCCTCGTATTGCCTACCCCATCCTAAAGCCAAGGGTCGACCTGGTATGACATAGGTAGTTCCTGATAGATGCGAAGGCTCATCGGGGAAGTGTATGATGCCCCTTCCACAAGACCATAGTTAGATGTCTAGATAATACCCAATTGATAGCGTGTTCTGCGACACACAAGCGAAACTGAAATCCTAGAATTCCCTCAGAAGACTTGTAGAAACCCTTCTCTTCCTCCGTGTGACACCGTACTAGAGTTAGGACCGCCGACAAACCTCATAAGCACAACCCTTAACATTAAACTCCGAACAATAACGTCCACTGAACAATCGGTACTCGAATCTCAATCCCTGTGGGATCGATAATCTTTTTTATTACTTGATGACATCCGTGCACTTACGGGCGTTGAGCGCGAGCGCGCGCAAACGCTTCGAGTCCTCGACGATTCCCATCACGAGATTTGAGGATGCATTCGCGTGCATCAAGTTTTTGGCACCGTTGTCGGGGACTGATTGATTCGATATCGAATCAAGAGGTGGATAGTTGGATCGGACTTAGGTTAGATTCATTTACTTGCTTTATTTTTTATTAATTTTATTTTATTTACTTCATCTTTAGATTTTCAACGTTTAGATTAATTAGCTTTATTTTAGTTTTTTTTATTAAATTTGGTTTAATAATCACGTTTCATGAAGCTTTGGTTCAACCCTTAGGATCATTCATTATGTATGATTGACTAATCCCCTCTCATCGAGGGATGCTGAAATGTTAATATAGCATGCTTAACCCTTGAGAGATTACATAGTGCCTAGACGAAAAGCATGGATCTCCTGCCTAACTATTCCACGAATTCAGGCCGTGAGTTAGGAAATAAACCCTGCATTAATCACCGTATTCAAGAAAAGAAATTTGGAGGAACTCATATTAAGAGCTCTATCTACACCTTAAAGAATTCCTAGCATACTTTGGCATAATGCACTATGAAGGAGTCCCAACAGATGCCATTAAGCTCATTATGTTCCCATTCTCCCTAAAAGGGGAGGCTAGGTGTGCGTAGAACATGCTATTTCAAATATATTCCTATTCTTTATTTCATATTTGCAATTGGTGATTGTCTAGACTGATATCTATTTATTTTGGTCTTCTATTTACTGTGCATAGCTGATACGAGGGGTGACAACCCTCGTATCAAAGATTTAGGAGAATTAAGGAGGAATCTAGGGGTTGGCCTCATCTCCGATAACCGTGCATAGAAGGGTGTGATAGAGTCAGAAACGGGACATGTTCCGACTTGTCACAGGGATAGATCCGGCATCCTCGTACTGCCTACCCCATCCTAAAGCCAAGGGTCGACCTGGTATGGCATAGGTAGTTCCCGATAGATGCGAAGACTCATTGGGGAAGTGTATGATGCCCCTTCCACAAGACCATAGTTAGATGTCTAGATAATACCCAATTGATAGCGTGTTCTGCGACACACAAGAGAAACCGAAATCCTAGAATTCCCTCAGAAGACTCGTAGAAACCCTTCTCTTCCTCCGTGTGACACTGTACTAGAGTTAGGACTGCTGACAAACCTCATAAGCACAACTCTTAACATTAAACTCCGAACAATAACGTCCACTGAACAATCGGTACTCGAATCTCAATCCCTGTGGGATCGATAATCTTTTTTATTACTTGATGACATCTGTGCACTTACGGGCTTTGAGCGCGAGCGCACTTCGAGTCCTCGATAGTTCCCGTCACGAGATTTGAGGACGCATTTGTAGGGATTTCTTATGCAAAATAGCATATGCGCAACGGAAAAATAGGATCCCTTCCAAGTGATCCTTGCGAAAGAAAACCTCGTACAAAATAAATTTCTCAAAACCTATCTTATAGGAGAATATTACCTTTGTTGCGTGCCCTTTTTAATCCCGCTTCTCCTTGGGTTTGTTGGATCTTTTAGCACGTTCAAATGTCCGTGCCTCTATATGTATCCACACGAGCAAGCTCTTGTCTCACAAAAGAAACTAGAAGAGCTCTCCTTTACTTCTTGCTAGAGAAGTCCCTAAAGGAGAGGAAGGTAGGGAAAAAGAGAAAGGAAGAAGAAGACCACTCTTCTTGCTAGCCTACACTCACAAAAACCACACAACCAAAGCCTCTCACCACCAAGCTCTCTCCAAGCCTCAAGCTTCACCAACCATGGCTGGCCACCCCATGGAGTGTTTTATAGGATTGGAAAAACCTTTCACCTCCTATCACATTCAATGCAATCAATTGCATTGAAAGATAATCAACACTCCTTGTTTGGCCGACCTCATGTGGAGAAATTTCAAAGGTCAAAACCCTTTGTCTCCTTCCACCTCATCAAGCTTAGGTGGCATCCTTATGTGGCATGCTTATGTGGCATTCATGCATGTTGAATTAATCTTATTAATTCAATAAGCTTATGTTTCATATTGAATTAATCTCATTAAATCAATAAGGTAACATATTGAATTAATCTTATTAAATCAATTAAGCTTAGGCTATCATGATAACATATTTATTTAATCTTATTAAATTAATAAGCTTAGCATATTGAATTAATCTCATTAAATCAATAAGCTAAAATTCTCATTAAGCTTAAAGTCCAAAAACCATTTTGTACTTAAGCTCATTCCCAAATTATTCTAGTCAAACTAGAATGCACTAATTCTTCTAATCATCATGCTCTTTGTGTGTGACCCTATAGGCTCTCATAACGTTGGCAGTGGATCTAAACTCTTTTAGATACACAAGCAATGAGCGACATCTAGCAATACATCATTGCTACCCAAGTTACGAAATAAGTCAAGATCCAACTAACCTTTCCGTGACTACTATAATGTATGACTGTGTTCTTCTATCCTTGATATCAGATTGACCAATGAGGCATAGACCGTGCCATCCTCGATCAATCTATGTGTTTCTTGATCCCTGAGTAAACTAACTCAAACAAATGAGCTCAATATCTCATATTGACTCATTCGAGCATGGTCATGCGTTTTAGTAGTTCTACTCAATCAAGGGGCCCACAGATATCACTCCCGTCATATGGGAGGGATAGATCCCATCTACATCACTCACATCCCTCTGCATAATTTGTTATATACCCAGTAATCGCCTTTATGGTCCACCCTGTTACGGGTGACGTTTGACGATACCAAAGTACATAACTCCTTATGTAGGGAACCGTAGTGACTTCAGGTTTGAGGACTATTCATACCAATAGTCACATGAGAAAGTTTATGATACTCATATGACGATCCATGAAACTTTCTCATGGCGGGTCAGTTCAGTATATATTCTCTAATATATACCCATGTGTCAACTTGATATCATATATCCATGACTTCTGAGATCAAGTCATCAATTGACCTACATGCTAGTCTTTATGTATTAATATTGCCCTTGCATATTAATACTTGACTAGGAACATTTAGGAAAGTGTTCTCTACAGCCTCTCATAATCAATTCTACCAATTGATGTGCTGTAGATAAGAACCTACTTTTCTAGGGCATTATTATATTTAATTTAGCTGGCATAAGCAAGACGTAAATATAATAACCAATTCTTTGCCTTTATAGAATATGATACAAAATGTTCCCTATTCAACCATCATATGATTGGTTCTAGGGCTATAACTAACAATCTCCCACTAGCACTAGTACCAATCACTATAATATCTGATACCTAGTGACCTAGTGTGACCATCATGCTTCCTCTGTGCCAAAGCCTTGGTCAATGGATCTGTGATGTTAGCTTCTGTCGGTACTCTGCATATCCTCACATCTCCTCTATCGATGATCTCTCGAATGAGATGGAAGCACCGCAGCATGTGTTTGGTCCGCTGATGTGATCGAGGTTCCTTAGCCTGTGCAATAGCCCCATTGTTGTCACAATAGAGGTATATTAGATCTGCAATGCTAGGAACTACCCCAAGTTCACTGATGAACTTGCGGAGCCAAACAGCCTCCTTTCTTTGCATCGACGCAATATACTCGGCTCGCTGTAGAATCGCAAGAATTGTGTCCTGCTTCAAACTCTTCCAGCTCACAGCTCCACCATTCAGGCAAAACACGTACCCCGATTGCGATCTATAGTCATCCTTGTCTGTTTGGAAGCTTGCATCACTGTAACCCTTTACAGTTAGCTCCTCATTGCCTCCATATATCAGGAAATATTCTTTCGTTCTTCGTAAGTATTTAAGAATATTTTTGACTGCTATCCAGTGACTTTCACCTGGATCCGACTGGTATCTACTCGTCATGCTCAAAGCATACGAGACGTCAGGATGAGTACAAAGCATGGCGTACATGATAGACCCTATAGCAGATGCATAAGGGATCTTATCCATGCGATCTCTCTCCTCCTTAGAAGAGGGACATTGAGTCTTCGAAAGACTCACACCATGTGATAAAGGCAGAAATCCTTTCTTGGAATTTTGCATAGAAAAACGATCTAGCACTTTATCAATGTATGTACTCTGACTTAGGCCAAGTAATCTTTTAGATCTATCTCTATAGATCTTGATGCCTAGAATATAAGATCTAGAATTCGCATGCATCAAGTTTTTGGCACCGTTGCCGGGGACTGATTGATTCGATATCGAATCAAGAGGTGGATAGTTGGATCGGACTTAGGTTAGATTCATTTACTTGCTTTATTTTTTATTAATTTTATTTTATTTACTTCATCTTTAGATTTTCAACATTTATATTAATTAGCTTTATTTTAGTTTTTTTTATTAAATTTGGTTTAATAGTCACGTTTCATGAAGCTTTGGTTCAACCCTTAGGATCATTCATTATGTATGATTTACTAATCCCCTCTCATCGAGGGACGCTGAAATGTTAATACAGCACGCTCAACCCTTGAGAGATTACATAGTACCTAGACGAAAAGCACGGATCTTCTGCATAACTATTCCACGAATTCAGGCCATGAGTTGGGAAATAAACCCTGCATTAATCGCCGTATTCAAGAAAAGCAATTTGGAGGAACTCATATTGAGGAGCCCTATCTACACCTTGAAGAATTCCTGGCATACTGTGGCACAGTGCACTATGAAGGAGTCCCAACAGATGTCATTAAGCTCATTTGTTCCCATTCTCCCTAAAAGGGGAGGAGGCTAGGCAATGGATACGCACTCTACCAGAGGGAAGTATAATGACATGGGAATAGATGGAAGACACTTTTCTAAGTAAATCTCCCCCCCCCCCACACACACACACACAAAACAACCTACCTTAGGGATAAAATCCTTTCATTTGAGCAAGGGCACGAAGAGACTCTGGTCAAGGCATGGAAGAGACTCTAAGAGCTGATTATTCACTGCCCACACCATGGATTATAGGATTGGTTACTCATCCATGTTTTTTATTCCGTGGTCACTAGCTCATCAAAAGAACTCTTGGACACAGCCGCGGGGGGAGTATTGATGAAAAAGAGCATCGACGAAGCATATAGCATTATAGAAATAGTGGTGTGGACCCTCGAAATGTGGGCGAATAACGAGCAGGATTTTCAGGAGGCTCTCCCCATAAAGGGGGTAGATAATGTTAAAATGGCTTGCCAAGTACAGGGAGAAGATAAAGAGAGAGAGTACTGGATGGAAGAAGCTTCCCTATCTTCGGGATCAGAAGAAGAAGAAGAAGAGTCGGAGCAGGTGGCAACAGAGAAACACCTAAGGCCTTAGAGGAAGCCACTCCCCCCCCAATCTCAAGTATGAATTTTTGGGTCCAACTTCAACCCATCCGGTGATTATAAATGCCGATTTGAGTGAGGAAGAGACAAGGAAGTTGCTGGGGGTGCTCAGGACATACAAAAAGGTGCTGGGGTACACCATTGATGACATAAAGGGGATAAGCTCATCTCTCTATATGCATAGGATAATACTTGAGGATGGGGGTAAGTCAATCATGGAGCGTCAAAGGCGACTTAACCCAAACTTGCAGGAGGTAGTGAAAGTGGAAGTACTTAAACTATTGGATGCTGAAATAATTTACCCAATTTCAGATAGTGAGTGGGTAAGTCCGGTGCACGTAGTTCTAAAGAAAGGCGGCACTACAGTAGTCAAAAATGAAGAGAATGAGCTGATCCCTATTCGAACGGTAACGGAGTGGAGAATGTGTATAGATTATCGTAAACTAAACAAAGAAACAAGGAAGGATCATTTTCCACTTCCATTCATTGATCAGATGTTGGAGCGCCTCGCTAAACATTCCTATTTTTGCTACCTTGACGGATACTCAGGGGTTTTCCAAATCCCAATTCACCCTAATGACCAAGAGAAGACTACCTTCACCTGCTCGTATGGAACCTTCACATACAGAAGAATGTCCTTTGTCCTATGTAATGCCCCAACCACCTTCCATCATTGTATGACAGCTATTTTTTCAGATATGATTGAACAGATTATGGAAGTATTCATGGATGATTTTTCAGTCTACGGAACAAGTTTTGATGCATGTCTGAAGAATCTAGAAAGGGTTCTGCAAAGGTGTGAAGAGAACAGCTTGGTTCTTAATTGGGAAAAATGTCACTTCATGGTAACCGAGGGGATAGTTCTGGGACATAAGATATCAGGGAATGGTATCGAAGTAGGAAAGGCGAAGGTCGAAGTAATTGAAAAGTTGCTGCCACCCAGGGATGTGAAGGGCGTCCGGAGCTTTCTTGGGCATGCAAGATTTTATCGAAGATTCATAAAGAATTTCTCTCAGATAAGTAGACCTTTGAAAAATCTACTAGCTAAGGACACAGAGTTTATTTCGATCGGCAATGTTTAGTAGCATTCGAAGAAATAAAAAAGGCCTTAGTAACGTCCCCAATAATACAACCCCCTGACTGGAGCCTACCATTCGAGGTCATGTGTGATGCTAGTAATTATGCAGTAGGGACAGTATTAGGGCAAAGGAAGGAGAAGAAGTTGCACGCTATTCACTATGCCAGTAAGACCCTGAACAGAGCACAAATCAACTATGCCACGACTGAAAAAGAATTGCTGACAGTCGTGTTCGCATTTGACAAGTTCAGACAGTACTTGGAAGGTTCGAAGGTGATTGTTTACACAGACCATACCGCAGTTCGCTACTTGCTGAGCAAGAAGGATGCTAAACCCCACCTTATTCGCTGGATTCTATTACTTCAAGAATTTGATATAGAAATCAGGGATAAAAATGGCTCAGACAACGTCATTGTAGACCACTTATCACGCATGCCCATAGATGGCGGGGGTAGAGGAGGGAGATAGTGCCCAAATAGACGATGCTCTGCGAGATGATACCCTCATGGCAATTACTAAGGTTACCACCCCATGGTATGCATATTTGGTGAATTTTTTGGCAGGGAGAGTGATACCGCTAGAATTCACGATCCAACAAAGGAAAAGATTCTTTGTCGAGGTTCAACAATATATATGGGATGATCCCTTCCTGTTCAAAAAGTGTGCAGATAGCGTATACTGAAGGTGCGTACCCGAAGAGGAGGTGGAGAGCATCTTCTTCCATTGTCATTCCTCAGCGTATGGGGGGCATGCCGAAATTTCAAAAACAACTGCGAAGGTACTTCAGGTAGGATTCTACTTGCCTAGTATGTTTAGCGACATGCACAACTACGTAGTCTTCTGCGATCGGTGCCAACAAACAGGGAATATAGGTAGGAGACATGAGATGCCGACAAGCACCATATTAGAAGTAGAACTCTTTAACATATGGGGAATAGATTTCATGAGCCTCTTTCCTGCTTCTGACACAAATAGATATACTGGTCGCCGTAGACTACGTCTCCAAATTTGTGGAGGCTGTAACATCACCCCACTGCGATGCTAGGACTGTAATAAAAATGTTCAAAAGGAACATATTCCCTAGATTCAGAGTTCCTCGAGTCGTAATCAATGATGGAGGATCCCACTTCATTGAAAAACAATTTGAAAAGTTGCTACATAAGTACGAGGTAATCCATAAAGTCTCGACAACCACCCACAAACAAGCGGACAAGGGGAAATTTCGAATTAAGAGATCAAAAGTATTTTAGAAAAGACAGTAGTGGAATCAAGGAAAGATTGGTCACGAAAATTGGATGATGCTCTTTGGGCTTACCGGATAGCCTACAAGACCCCGATAGGCATGACCTTGTTTCTCTTAGTTTATGGGAAACCTTGCCACCTTCCTGTTGAATTAGAGCACAAGGCCTTCTGAGCAATCAAGAAGCTTAACTTGGACTATTGTGTGACAGGAGAAAAAAGAAAACTATAGTTGAGCGAGCTAGATGAAATTCGAAGAGATGCATATGAGCGTGCTAAGGCATATAAGGAAAGAACTAGGAAGTGGCATGACCAACACATCTTGAGAAGAGAGTTTAAGGAAGGGGACTTAGTTCTCCTGTATAATCCTAGGTTAAAACTTTTCCCAGGAAAGCTTAAATCAAGATGGTCAGGACCGTTTCAGGTAAAAAGGGTATACCCATATGGTATGGTGGATATATGGAGTAAGGAATCAGGGGAGATCAAAGTAAATGGAGTATCCTGAATTCGAGATAGACAAATGGAGGTTTATAGAGCCTCCCGAGCCGAGTCGATGTTGTTAGTAATATATGAGAGATGCCCTAAGGCAATCACCTTATGTTTGAACCATTTATATGATAAATGAAGATTCACTATTTGAGTATACATATTTTCATATATTTAATTGGATATTAAACTCATTTACTGAATGTCTACGATACGATTCACAGCATGAAAGAATTTGTGATTGGATCACAACTAGTGAGTATCTCTACATGTGTAATTGTGATGTATCGAAATTATCCCTAGTCGATGAATTGATGGATTTGGACACCATTGATTCTGTCGAGACTAGCACGAGGTATACTCCTTGGTGTATCCAAGCAGCTGATTCTCACTAGATGGAGATATTGTGATGTCCGAAGTTAATCGTGGATGCTAGTTATGGTAACTAGTTCATTGGAGTGACCAGCCGTAAGACTTCATATGGTTCTCTGCATATATAGATATGTCAATGAAGTTCTTACTGTAGCTTAAGTGCGATGTTCCTTTGACTTGCGATTCAAGTCATCTTGATCATAAAGACTTATGCTTTGACATCTTAAGCAAGCATCTCTAAGGAGATGTGGACCCGGGATGATTGGGTATAAGTCGAAGTGATCGAAGGTGTTTGAATATCCTATAAAGGATTCACCACTCATTGCGAGGAGATGTATACCCATGGCCTCTCGTCGGATTGTTACTTAGAGTAAAGGTACTCTTGATACATGTCGATAACTAGAATCAGTAGGGACGAGGAAATGATACTTGGGCTAGGTGTGGCGTAGTCGACCTAGTGAGGGTGACACTATAGACCATGTCACGAACCAAGTGGGTATAAGATGAGTGAAGGGAATGGGGCACGAATTCATTGAGCTCTGAAGGGTTTGAGAAATAGTTACGGATCAGGTTGATCTTTTATTGGTTAATTGGGGATCATGATGTACTACTAGGTGCCACTCATGATCGTTCTATAATTAATGGTTAATTATAGATGGCCAACATAAACCGAGAACCTATTTGGTCACCCACGCTGTGGCGTAATCCAAAGGATTTAAAGCGAGCTTGAGAATGGGATTCTCGGGCCGAGAGAAACTAGGTTTAGTTGGACCAAACATGGAGCGAGCATGAAATCGTTTGATCGCAATGGAAGCGTGGATGGGTGTCTTATGAAGACATGATGGATGAACCAAATTGGTTTGGTTCTAATCCAATGGAGGAGAATAAACCAAAGGGTTTGGTTTATTTTAAGCGAATGAACCAAAGTTGGTTGTTCATTTTAACTTAAAATAAACCATCATGGTTTGGTTTATTTTAACTTATCTTAATGGAGCGGGTTAATGGGCTTTTGGTTATGATCCGATAACCATTAAGAGAATTAGTTCTCTATAAAAGAGGGCTTAAGGGTTTGATTAAGCCCTAATCCAAACCCTAGTGTTGCGCCCACTCTCTTTTTGGCCGCCTCCTGCCGCCCACCTCTTGCCCCTTGCCGCGTCCAGCGCTCCATCCTCTCCTCTTGCGTGAGCTGCTCGGGACTCGGTGATCTTCCTTGGCTCGGTGACAAGGTGAGCACTTCTTCCTTATTTGGCGGCGCCTACTCCTCCACCAAAGCTGTCCAGTTTTCTGGACAGCTTGTTTCCTCTTTCACATCGTTTGGGCGGTTTGAGCTCGACAGCGGCTAACTTGCGGGGATTGATCTCGGTAATCCTCTGAGGTGGAGGGACGAAGGATTCGTCAAGCGGTTGTGAATACCTCTCGGAGAAGCGAGTTTTGAGGACTCATTTTGGATCGAATTTGGATTCGGATCGTGATCATCTCTCGATCACATCGTCTTCAACCGCGAGGCTAGTAACTCGTACGAAGACGAGGCTCGTGACTTTGTGAAGTCATCCCGAAGATACTCGGCGTGGATACGGATAGAGACGATTCTAGTGAGGATCATTCCATTTGATGTCTTTGCCGCTACACGTGATACGTCAGGTATACGTAGTATAAATTTCCTTTTATTGCAAAATTTAAATTTATGGTTATGTCTACTCATGTTGTACTATGCATGTGTGTGATGTGTGTGTTGTAATAAATTAGATTTATTATTTTATTTCTTCCGCTGTGCACATGTTTATGAAACATGTTCGAACACACACTCGTCGCAGTGCCGGAAACCCAACAGTGGTATCAGAGCCCAGGTTGTGTTTCGACATAATCGTAAAATTGTTTTGCGATAGTCATAATGGTATTTCTGAAAATTTTCTACTTTTGGAAAGTTAGAAGTATTTATGGAAATTTTTAATTTTGGAAAGTCTAGAAGTATTTATGGAAATCTTCTACTTTTGGAAAGTTGAAAGTATTTATGGAAATTGATATTTTTCATAAATAAAATATTTGATTAGATTTGGAAATTTGTTTCCTAAATTAATTATGATTTGATTTGGGAAATCAAATCTTAAAATATTTTATTTTCATAAGTAGTTTTGATGATTTAGGAAATTGGTTTTCTAAATTGACTTTTCTTAATCAACACTTTCCACAAATAAAATATGTGATTAGATTTGAAAATTTATTTCCTAATTTAATCATGATTTGATTTGGAGAATCAAATCTTAAACATATTTTATTTCCATAAATAGTTATGACATATAAGGAAAATTTGTACATGACATAATTGTATGTCATGTAATTGCATTAGATGCATATCATTATGTCATGCGTGTCATGACATGTAGATGTATGTCATGTATGTCATGCCATGTAGATAATAGTTATATGCATGCAAAGAGGATGAGACATAAAACCCTTACTCAATATTAAAGCCTACACCTTCCATTAATATGGTTAGAACCAGAGTTTCGTTTCTTGTTCGGGTTGTTGGACTCTCTCCAAGCCCG
The DNA here is from genome assembly GCA_025175895.1 of Wurfbainia villosa. NCBI lineage: Eukaryota > Viridiplantae > Streptophyta > Magnoliopsida > Zingiberales > Zingiberaceae > Wurfbainia > Wurfbainia villosa. The sequence goes on along the minus strand of CM046003.1, from coordinate 67,000,017 downwards.
GCTCGAACCCGAACATGTTCAAACCATGGAATAGTTTAATACTAATATGGTAAGAGTCAGAGGTCAATCGTTAGCTTTGGTTGTTGGACTCTCTCCAAGCCGGGCTAATTGGTTGAATGCGCTCTAACCATATTAAAACTATTTCTCGATTAATGGGTTGACTTTAACTTGGAGCATCGGCTTGTTGGACTCTCTCCAAGGTCGATGTGAAGGGAGGTGAAGTTGGGTGCTATGCATATGATGCATACTTGTTAATGTGTTAACAACCCGATGTATGTGTGAACATTCAATAAGTTGATAGTACATTGTGATAGTTGCATATATGTGATATGCAATCGGTATATTTGATATCTACCATCGTAGTTACGAATGGCTTGTTGGACTCTCTCCAAGGTTGTTCATATCTATGTTGGATATCAGCCCATTCGGAGATGGACCTACGATCTCCCGAAGTGATTTTGGGGTTTTTGAAATTCGAAAAATGAATGAGATTTATAAATGTATATTGATGCATTTTAAAATCATTTTCTCATATATGCTCGTTTTGTATTTCTAGATTGATCAATTGATCATAGCGTCTTTGAATTTGTGCACTATTTTGGATTGAAACAAATTGTGGGCTAACTTCTGGGTGGCTTAGAAACTTGAGAATTGTTCTCAAGGTTGAAAAGCTTGCATATGTCCTTGAAGAGCCTCTTCCCAACCGTCCTAGGGCGATGCAACTCGGACCAAATGTTGGTCTATCGAAACATGTGGCGGAGAATGGCGAGTTGCATCATGCTAGCGATGGTACAGCTACTAGCGGCATGAGCATATGGATGCTAATACCATGGTCTTCCATCTTCATGAGTTGTTTGATGAGCAAGCGAGATCCGAAGGTTCGAGTCTCTAGGCTCCTCTTCACCTCTAAGATGCAAGAAGGTTCATCTGTAGTGCGAGTTTGTACTAAAGATGAAGCGGTACATCGATGACTAGCCACCCTCGGGTTTGTGATGGATCATGAATTAAGTATTGACTTAATTGCATTGTTTGCCCAAGAGTTTCTCACAATTTATGATGAACTATCGGATGAACAAATTAGAATCCACTATTCTGAGCTCCTCGATATCTTTGAAGATGTGGAGCCTTACATGAAGCATGAGGAGAAGGCGGTTACATTAGTTGATTCCTCAAAGAAAGGTTCTAAGAGGAAGGCAAAGGAGCAGAAGAAAGGGAAGAACAAAGAAGGCTAAGAAGGCATAACCGGCAAAGGGCACTTGCCATCATTGTGGCAAGGAAGGCCTTGGCGAAGAAAGCTGCAAGATTTATCTTGAGTCCATGAAGAAGAAGAAGGCATCAGATGCCCCATCCTCTTCGGTATCTTCGTATTGATGTCATTCCCATTTTCTTAGACACTTGGGTATTGGATACTGGGTGTGGCTCACATATATGTAATGACATACAAGGGCTAAGGAATAGAAGAAGACTCGTCAGAGGGGAGTCAAATTTGTGAGTTGGCAATGGAGCAAAGGTTGCTGCGGTCGCCATCGGAACTTATTTGCTGAAGCTCCCTAGCGGACTAGTCTTAGAACTGGACAATTTCTATTGTGTTCCTTCTCTAATAAAGAACATTGTTTCTATTTCCTGCTTAAATAGAAATGGTTACCATTTGACGTTTAGTAACAATTGTTGTTATATAACTTTGAATGACGTACTTTATGGAACTGGAACTTTGAGCAATGACATTTATACGTTGGACATATCCAGTGACATTTTCAATATCAAAGCGAGCAACAAGCGTGCTTGAAAGGATAATCAATTAGACTCCTACATGGGGCATTGTCATCTTGGCCATGTAAGCAAGAAACGCATGTCCGAATTACACCGATGTGGAATTCTGGAATCGTTTGAATTGGATTCATACGATACATGTGAATCATGCTTAAAAGGCAAGATGACTAAGTTACCTTTTACAGGAAAAGGTGAACGAGTGGGAGAGTTGCTAGGTCTAATACATACTGATGTATGTGGACCTATGTCAACTCAAGCTTTAGGAGGCTATAGCTACTTTGTTACCTTCACCGATAATCACTCACGGTTTGGGTATGTGTTTTTGATGAAACACAAGTTTGAAGCCTTTGAAAGGTTCAAAGAATTCAAAAATGAAGTAGAGAAACAACATGACAAGAATATTAAAATACTTCGATCGGATCGAGGTGGTGAATACTTAAGTCAAGAGTTTCTTGATTATCTAAGAGACAATGGTATATTGTTTTAATGGACTCCGCCATATACACCACAGCATAATGGTGTATCTGAGAGGCGTAATCGGACCTTGTTGGACATGGTCAGGTCAATGATGAATCATGCAAATCTTCCCAAGACCTTTTGGTGCTATGCACTTCGCATATGCTTACTTGTTAAATGAATGCCTACCAAGGTAGTCTCTACTACTCCATATGAGATATGGAATAGTAAGAAACCTCATGTATCTTACTTGAAGATATGGGGTTGTCTCGCTTATGTGAAGTGGATCAGACGTACAAATTGATGCTAAGTCCGATAAATGTCTATTTATTGATACCCTAAGGAAACAAGGGGTTACTAATTCTATCATCCCGTGGAACAAAAGGTGTTTGTTTCAAGGCATGTGTTTCTAGAGAAAGAGTTTCTCTTGCAAGAAAATAGTGGGAGTGTCATTGAGCTTGAGGAGGCCTGAGAGACTCAAATAGACATTGATGAGATACCCGGTGAAGCACAACAATGACAACTCATAGTGATGAGCAATCGGTCGACCTATTGAAACACCACATCTTCGTAGATCCGTAGAACACACAATATTCCCGAGAGATATGGATTTCTCGTAAGTGAATCGAACGACGTGTTACTCATTGATGATGAGGAGCCTACCAGCTTATGAAGAAGTTCGACAAGTTCAAAAGGGATAAGTGGCTTGGTGCCATGAAGTCGGAAATGGATTCCATGTATGAAAACCAAGTTCGAACTTGGTCGACTCCACCAAGGCATAAAGCCTATAGGGTGCAAGTGGGTTTTCAAGAAGAAACCGACATGGATGGTAATGTGATTACCTATAAGGCTAGATTGGTGGTGAAAGGATATCGCCAAAAGCAAGGTGTTGATTATGACGAAACCTATTCACTCGTAGCTATGCTTAAATCCATTCGATGCTCCCGCCATAGCTTAATTATGATTATGAGATATGGCGATGGATGTGAAAACAACTTTCCTTAATGGAAACCTGCTCGAGGACGTATATATGATACAATCTGAGGGTTTCACATCGGTTGATAAAACCAAGGTATGCAAATTGCGACGGTCCATATATGGATTGAAGCAAGCATCCAGGAGATGGAATATCCGTTTTGATGAGATAATCAAAAAGTTTGATTTCTCACAAAATCCAGACGAACCTTGTGTGTACAAGAAGGTTAGTGGGAGTGCAGTCATGTTCCTAGTATTGTATGTTGATGATATATTACTTATAGGAAATGATGTTTCAGTCTTATAGTCAGTTAAGATTTGGTTATCCAAGACATTCTCCGTGAAAGACCTGGGAGAAGCAACCTACATCCTCGGGATTAATATCTATAGAGATAGATCGAAACGGTTGCTTGGTCTTTCACAGTCTATATATATAGACCGAGTGCTAAAGAGGTTTAGCATGTCAGAATCCAAGAAAGGTTTCCTACCCATCAGGCATGGGATACACCTTTCGAAGTCTATGTGTCCGCGCAGAGAAGACGAGTGGATTTGCATGAATAAGATTCCCTATGCATCCGCAATAGGATCTATCATGTATTCTATGTTATGTACGAGGCCCGATGTATCGTATGCTCTGAGTATCACGAGTAGATACTAGTCTGATCCAAGAATGGATCATTGGGTGGTTGTTAAGACAATCCTTAAGTACTTAAGAAGAACTAAGGATGTGTTCCTAATATATGGAGAAGGGGACATGGTGATACGAGGGTATACTGATGCCAGCTTCCAGACAGACAAGGATGATTCCAAGTCTCAGTCTGGATACGTATTCAACTTGAATGGGGGCGCAGTGAGTTGGAAAAGTTCCAAACAAGACACTGTAGTGGATTCTACCACTGAGGCAGAATACATTGCAGCTTCGAAAGCAACAAAGGAAGCGGTTTGGATCAAGAAGTTCATTTATGAACTTGGTGTGGTTCCAACCATTGTTGAAGTAATACCGGTCTACTGCGACAACAATGGAGCAATTGCACAGGCGAAAGAGCCAAGGTCTCATCAATGATCCAAACATGTGCTTCGCCGCTATCATTTGATCAGAGAGATCATTAGTACGAAGGAAATACAAATCGAGAAAATCTCCACTGAAAGGAACTTAGCGGATCCTTTGACTAAGGCATTACCTCAAAGTAAGTTTGAGGGTCATGTTAGAGCTTATGGTATTGGATACCGTAGCGATTGGCATTAGGCCAAGTGGGAGTTTGTTAGTAATATATGAGAGATGTCCTAAGGCAATCGCCTTATGTTTGAACCATTTATATGATAAATGAAGATTCACTATTTGAGTATACATGTTTTCATGTATTTGATTGGATCTTAAACTCATTTACTGAATGTCCACGATACGATTCACAAAGATGAGAGAATTTGTGATTGGATCACAACTAGTGAGTATCTCTACATGTGTAATTGTGATGTATCAATTATCCCTAGTTGATGAATTGATGGATTTGGACACCATCGATTACGCCGAGACTATGAGTATACTCCTTGGTGTATCAAGCGGTGATTCTCACTAGATGGAGATATTGTGATGTCGAGTTAATCGTGGATGCTAGTTATGGTAACTAGTTCATTGGAGTGACCCGGTAGTAAGACTTCATATGGTTCTCTGCATATATAGATATGTCAATGAAGTTCTTCTTTGCGGCTTAAGTCGATGTTCCTTTGACTTGCGGTATTCAAGTCATCTTGATCATAAAGACTTATGCTTTGACATCTTAAGCAAGCATCTCTAAGGAGATGTGGACCGAGATGATTGGGTATAAGTCGAAGTGATCGAAGGTGTTTGAATAGCCTATAAAGGATTCACCACTCCTTGCGAGGAGATGTATACCCATGGCCTCTCGTCGGATTGTTACTAAAGTCTTTGGCCAAAGCATTACATGTTTAGAGTAAGGTACTCTTTGATACATGTGCAGTAACTAGAATTCGTAGGACGAGGAAATGATACTTGGGCTAGGTGTGACGTAGTTAACCTAGACTGACACTATAGACCATGTCCTGAACCAAGTGGGTATAAGATGAGTGAAGGGAATGGGGCACGATTCATTCGAGCTGCTAAAGGGTTTTTAGAAATAGTTCTGGATCAACCGTTGATCTTTTCAATTAATTGGGGATCATGATGTACTACTAGGTGCCACTCATGATCATTCTGTAATTAATGGTTAATTATAGACGACCAACATAAACCGAGAACCTATTTGGTTACACGCACAACAAGCGTAATCCGAAGGATTTAAAATGAGCTTGAGAATGAGATTCTCAGCCTGAGAGAAACTAGGTTTGGTTAGACCAAACATGGAGTGAGCATGAAATCGTTTCAGTCGCAATGGAAGCATGGATGGGTCGTGTCTTATGAAGACATGATGGATGAACCAAATTGGTTTGGTTCTAATCCAATGGAGGAGAATAAACCAAAGGGGTTTGGTTTGTTTTAAACGAATGAACTAAAGTTGGTTCGGTTTGTTTTAACTTAAAATAGACCAACATGATTTGGTTTATTTTAACTTAAATTAATGGAGTGGGTTAACGGGCTTTTGGTTATGATCCGATAACCATTAAGAGAATTTGTTCTCTATAAAATAGGGCTTAAGGGTTTTGTTAAGCCCTAATCCTTGCAACCCTAAAGTTGCCGCCCACTTCTCCTTGGAGTTGTCGGCGCCCTCCTCTTGCCGCCGCCCACCACCGCCCAAGCCCCTTGCCGGCGTCCAGCAGCTGCCGTCCTCTCCTCTTGTCGACGTCGAGCTGCTGCCGGAGGAGCTCCGGTGATCTTCCTTGGCTCCGGCGACAAGGTAAGCATATTGCTTTCCTTATTTGGCCGGCGCAAGGTTTCCACCAAAGCCGTCCAGTTTTCTGGACAGCTTGTTTCCTTCTTGTTGGAGCGTCGTTTGGATGACGTTTGTAGCTCTGACAGCGGTAGCCTTGCCGGGGATTCGATCTCCGGTAATCCTCATAGGTGGAGGACGAAGGATTCATCAAACGGTTGACGAATACCCTTCCGGAGAAGTGAGTTTTTGAGGACTCGTTTTGGATCCGAATTTAGATTCGGATCGTGATCTTCTCTCGATCACATCGTCTTTAACACGAGGCTAGTAACTCGTATGAAGACGAGGCTCGTGACTTTGTGAAGTAATCCCGAAGATACTCGGCTTTGATACGGATAGAGACGATTCTAGCGATAATCGTTCCGGTTGATGCCTTTCCCGCTACACGTGATACGTCAGATATACGTAGTATAAATTTGTTTTTATTGCAAAATTTGAAATTATGGTTATGTCTACACATGTTGTACTATACATGTGTGTGGTGTGTGTATTGTAATAAATTAGATTTCTTATTTTATTTCTTCCGCTGTGCACATGTTTACGAAACATGTTCGAACACACACTCGTCGCGGTGCCGGAAACCCAACAGATGTAACGGAGTGTGGTCGAGCTAAAAGACCTTAAACAAAGCGCTTCTTGGGAGGCAACCCAAGTTTAGTTTTTACTTGTTTTTGACTTAATTGCATTCGTTTTGGTAATTTGAACTTTGACTTCTAGCATTTAGCAATTTTGACCATGAATTCGGACTAGAAAGGACCTACTAGGTAAATGCAAAAAATCATATTGAGCCTACACGGTGGGGGCATGTGGGAGAATTCGGACCGTGCTGCACTTCGGGAGAGAAATAGGGGGGCACACAGCCAGGCCGTGTGGTTTCATGCGGTCGTGCCCCAAGCCGACTCATCTCCCAATGGTGCAAATGGCTAGGCTGTGTGTTTATACGCATTGATAACTACCATTTTGTCGGGTTATTTTGGTCCTTAATATCACTGTTTTAATCCTCTCATGTATTTAATTATTGATTATTTGCATGTTTTATGAGTTGGATCATCTTTTGGACATTTTTTCAAATTCTCCTAAATTTTGGACTTATATGTAAATTTTATCTTTGTTTGTAGGAGATCGAGATGAGCCAATGGATTAGACTCGAGTTGGATCAAATATGGCTTCATCTAGGGCTAGAAGGACATTTTAAGCTGGATCAATTTGGATCTTTCATCATGATCGAGGGCAATTTAATCAAGAGATCAAATCTGAGCAATATGGACCGTCCGATGAAAATGAATTGATTCTAAGCCATCTACCCAGATCTGGAGAGATCCGATCCATACATTTTGATCTGGACATCTGAGCCCTTTATCTAGATTCGGCCGATCATGATTATCCATTCAGATTGATCAGATCCGTCCATCTAGAGTTGGATCAATCACCACCGTTGGATTGAGCAACCAAATTAAGCCAAAATAATTGATTAATCAAGCCCTAGATTTATTGGACGGCTGAGATTGAAGAGGCTTAGATCGGACGACCAAGGAAAAGAGCTTAATAAACCAACATCATCGCACAGAACAGATAGTCGGCATCTCTTCCTCTTCTCGCTCGCATCCGATGCCTCCTCCGCCGCTTCTTCATCGTCGAGCTCATCCCCTTACCCGCCGATCACCGGAGAGGAAAGGGGATTCCCTCATTCTCCGGTGATCGGTGCCCATCCACCTCCTCTACCGCCGGTAGCCACACCACCTTCATCCGCCTCCGGTTTCATCTCATTCCAGCCACCTCCACCGTCGACGGCCACTTTACCTTCATTCGCCAACTCCTCCACATTGCCGAACAGCATCCAGCAGCAATCACCGACAATTCTTCCATTCTACTACCGGATACCTTCTATTTCTAGCTCCAACGATTGCCATCAGTAGCTCTACAGCCTTCCTTCATTTTGCTTGTTTGGTTGTCTAGTTTGTATTGAATGTTTGTAATCGAATTTACCTTCCATGTTTTGAATTGCACGTTTTAAGTTTAATTCATTTAATGCTTACATCTTTTTCGATAAAATGCTTCTTAGAGTAATTAGGTTGTAGTTGGTTAGTTTAGATTTAATTTCATGTTACATTTTACTCTTATGTTATTCTGCATATTTAAATTCATGCACTTTCATTTTTGAATGCTTAGTTTAGTTTTTTTTTAATTCATTACACTCGTAGTTTAGTTAGATTAGAGCTTAATTAACTTGCATTGTCTTTCGTTTAGTAGGATTAGTCATTCAAATTCCAAACCCCCATTCAGTAGGATTAGCAATAATTAGAAATCCTAAGTTTACTATTCTATCGATTACACTCGTTGGGAAATGATCCGGGCCATTCACTATGCTATATTAGCGTAGAGGGGGTTTGGTAAATAATTTGTAACGGTACCACGACATAAACTGTCATGCATTATCAAATTTTGGCATCGTTGCCGTAGGGTGTAATGATGTTTGGTAGACTTAGGATTGTTTGTCCATTTTTCTGAAAAAAAATTCAAAAATCAAAATTTTTGTTTAGGGCTGCATTATTTTGTTTCTTGTATATCCATGTATTTGGTCATATCTATTTCCTGTATCTTTTGATATTGTTTGTTAGTATTGCAGGAAAGAATAGGAAATTTCTTTAAACATGGAATCTTATTATTAGCAATTTGGAGACTTCAATCAGGCTTATTATTCAGACCAAAATGAGCAGCAGAGTGTTTTCCTATTGAGCCTCAGAGCTACCCAATAGAATTTCAGAACATATATGATCCAACTCTTAGTACTTATAGTTATGATTGGGGAGATCCTTCAACGCATTATTATCAGCCCCAACGAATTTCAGAGCAGCATGAGTACTTCCAACCTCAACAACAGAATAGGTATGAATCATTTTCAAATACCTATAATTATGGTTGGATGGATCATTCAGGGTTCGAGTATGGAAGCACACAATAGAACATTCCTCAACCTCAATTCAACAATTTAGGGTGGACTGATCATCAGAGCTTTGATAATGGGAATGAGCAACAACAGCATGATCAACCTTTTCCAGCATATTAGAGTCCAATATATTAAGACTACAATGAAGAAACCCTTGCTCCTAGTCAAGAAAATACACTAGAAAAGTTCTTGCAACTAGCAATATTGCAGAGGAATAGTCATCAGCAACAACAAGAAAAGATACAAAATTTACAAATCTAGCTAGATCAAATTGCATCATCCATCACCGACATACACATGATTCCTTTCACTCACAAAGACCATTTCTATGGATATCGACGCGCTTAGGGAGATGGATTGTAGAGTGAGTGATGAGCATGTCTATGATTTAGCCGCTCCACATGACTCCTATGAATCTTTGTGCTGTGATGTTATTGTAGATACTGATGGATGTGAATTTGTAGATGAAGTTGCTGCTGTAGCAGATGAAGTGGATAATGATACTAGTGGATTGGATTTATTTTGTGATGCTATTTATGCCACTGATACTGAGATATCTGCAATGGAAGCAGGGTCAAAAAAATTAGTTGAAGATGATGTTAGTGAGTTGCCAGCTACTCCTATTTGCAGTTTTATTGCAGATGATGTTGCAGAGGAGACAGTGCCTACAGAATTTTTATGTTTAGCTATGCAACCACTCGATAAGCCTGACGAAGGAGTGATGGATAGCTGGGTTTTTCCCCAGACTGGACACTCCTATTTGAGCTGAAGACTCCAAGAATTTTGCTGATGAATGCCCTAACAACATATGCAATAATCCAGCCCCAAGGCTGGACACTTTTCCTGAATCGCCTCCAACCACCAGAGATTACATATGATGCGACAATCATATTGGAGGGAGCAACATGGACCTATTCTGATTATACCATGAAAGTGCACATCCCCATTCAGTCCATCCCACTCCCGACATGGATGCTTACTCTAAATCTTCTTCAAGCACCGGGACGGGATTTTGTAGAGGAAATGTTAACCGCTAGAGGGGGGTGAATAACACATTTTCATTGCGTGATGGAATTCAATTGCGTTTGTCTCTACAAGTTGTGTTAGCGCAGCGGAATATATAGAAATAATAAAATACGACAAACACAATTCACAACACAAGATATAACGTAGTTCAGAACCGAATGGTTCCTACTCTATAGATTGAGCTCGAGCGAGCTCTAGCGATGCAACTATACACCACTAATCAATAATAACTCCTTCTCGAAATAATTCGGAGGCGGAGAAACCTCTTACAACATATTACAAAAGTAATGCACGAAGTAAACAAGCAAATACAAATGAATACAACAAAAACACGTAAAAAAAACTTTACAATCACGCTTTTGGATGCTTGCTTTGTGGTTGCTTGAATTGCACTTGGAGACCCTGATTTCCTCCTCCACGAGCTCCCTTTAAAGCTGCTGCCTGGGCTGGAAATCGCCGATCAGTCGACTGCTCGAGACCATCAGTCGACTAATGACACTGTTGTTGTGAGACAATGGTGTAATCCACGCTGAAAAAAATCCAACTGATAGGATATCAGTCGACTGATCATGTCCATCAGTCGACTGATGGAGCCTTCAATCGACTGCTAACCCCAACAGTCAAGTTAGACTCTATTCTGTGTCCAAATTCTCGAGCACCAGTGGACTGATCACATGATCAGTCGACTGCTCAAGCAATCAGTCGACTGCCCACCTCTGGCAGTTGACTGCTGGGACACTTCCCACAGTCAAACCCTAGTTGACTCACACCAGTCAATTGTCATATGACACCAGTTGACTGGCACACCTCAAACATGAGGTTTTAACCCAAATATGGTGCCCCCATACTTGCTAGACCACCCTTAGCCTAGACCTAAGCCTTCTAGCCACCTCCGTCAGCCTCGCGCCTCTCGGATCCCTCCAAGTCATCCATGACTTATTCATCCATTTCGCTAGCCTTCAGGTGCTTCCATCGGCTATGTCATGCTAATGGTGTCTACACCGCTAAGGCACATTGGACTTACGCTGCCAAGACTCCGCTTGGACTTTACACCGCCAACCATTAGACTTATGGTGCCAAGACTCCCGCTTGGACTTTACGCCGCCAATATCAAACCCCTTGGACTTCTCAAATGTCAAGACTCAAACTTGGACTTTCCCTTGCCAACCCATGTTGGACTTTTCCTTGCCAAGACCCATGTTTGGACTTTTCCTTGCCAAGACCCATGCTTGGACTTTACATGCCAAGTACTCAAGACTTGGACTTTCCATGGCATGGTCAACTCCAGTCAACCATCAAAATCCCCCTCGAGTCAAACTCGAGCCAGTCAATCATGACCTAGGTCGATTGCATCAACAATTTCCCCAAAACATTACTAGACATCAATGTCAAGCTTCCATGTCAAACATCAAAACATCACTCGAGTCAAACTCAAGTCCGGTCAATCATGACCTGGGCCGATTGCACCAATAATCTCCCTCTTTTTGATATTTGACAAAAACACATGTCTTTGAGTTAGAACACTAACTCAAATCTCCTTACTAATTATCCCAAATTGGTAATCCCAAACATTCTTCCAATTCTACGAATTGACAATTGATAACATCAATTGATAACACTTTCCATAACATTTCCCCCCAAAACATTCTCCCCCTTTTTGACTAACATCAAAAAAGTTTTCTCTCCAAGGAGGTCAATGTCTCATGTCCCAATGAGATCTTACAATCTCTCCCTTGGTCCAAAAATACCTAGGATGCCTATCATCTTCCTAGTGATAAGTCTCATATCACTCAAAAGAGGCAATCCTATACACTCTCCCAATTTGCAAATTGGGTATCTCCTAATTCCATTTTCCCCCTCGTGAGGAAAAATACCATCTATTATCCCTTGATGGATATCTATCACTTGGAAGGGATCCTATTTTTTCTGTTGCGCATATGCTATTTTGCATAAAAAAGCCCTACAGTGGTATCAGAGCCACTTGCGAAAGATCGTATAAAAAAAAAATAGGTTTTCTCTATTTTATATATGATATAGAAGTAGGATAAATTTTATTATGAGTTGATAATTGCATTAGAAATTTTTCAAATATAATAAAATATCCGATGTCTTTTAAAAGTTAAAATTGGCATGGTGCATGGTTATGGCCTAGTCCCATAAAGTTTGTGAATGTGTGTGTTGTAATTCTTAATACGGCCTGCGTGTCGTGCCTTTCTCCTAAAATTCTTGTTGTAAAATTAGTTTTATACTCGAATGTAACTCGAGTATTTCTCCTTTTGTAATATACAAAATAAAGATGGAGGGTCCGTTGGAAGATGACGTTACAAGGAGGAAGTCAACAACACAAGACAACCAAAAGGAAGCACTTGGGAGAAGATGCTATCCCTAGGTTGACCAATCAATCTGTTCATTGGCTTGAGAAGATTGTAGAATAAGGGCCATAACCATGACACGCTTAGTTTAATATGTATGTGATGCATGTTAATTTAGCTTATATGTGATGTATGCTAATATGTATGTGATGCATGTTTAAGTTTATTTTTTAATAAGTCAAAAACGATATGCCTACCAAAGTTTGGTACTCACTACTTCCTCGATCATTTGTTGTTGGGTTTGCCAAAGCAAATCAATGCATTTTATCTTGGAAGAGTGCGAGTGGACAATCGTGATGTCCCGCTATCAAACTTGGTTAAGACTTAATTAAGTTTTTCTTAATTAATTAAGAAAGTAGAGGCATATATTAGCTTTGAACATAAGTTTTAAAAATTAGTTTTGTGTGATTTTCGAACATCAGCTTTGTCTTAGAAAGTGGTCGTTGCTCCGATATCAAAGAAGGCCTCTGTGCCTCGCCACGGCCTGGAAGCTGGTTTAGGAATAAGCACTAAACTAATCTAAACTTAACCAAAGCTATTAAAGAGTTACATCAGATGTAATTGGCAAAAGATTGCCTACCTAATCATACTACGTCTTGGGCGATTAGCCAAAGCTAACTCAAGACGAAGTATGATGTGGATCTTTATCCCATATAAATTTATAGCTAAATAGAAGCTAATGATGTAAGCAAAATGTGTTTGCCTACATCAATGATTAGCTCATATCAAAGCTATGAGAATTTAGTAGAGCCTCATTTAATTAAAGGCCTAATTAAATGACTTAGGTATGATACTTAATTTTTCATTTTAATGTTGTAGATCACCATGTCATCTAACACGACACACCCCCTCAATTTGCGATCTGTCCTTGAGAAAGACAAGCTCAATGGAGCTAACTTTCTAGACTGGTATAGGAACTTGAGGATTATCCTCAAGCAAGAATGTAAACTGTATGTCCTAGAGCAGTCTATCCTCAAACACACCACTCGCGCCACTGTATGTAAAGGATGCTTATAAGAAGCATCAAGATGACGCATTAGATGTGTCATGTCTTATGCTTGCCACCATGAACTCTGAGCTTCAGAAGCAACATGAGAACATGGATGCCTATGGTATGGTTGAGCATTTGAAACAACTATATCAAGGACAAGCTAGGCACGAGCGTTTTGAAGTGCCTAAGGCTCTTTTGCATGCAAGATGCAAGAAGGAACACTGTAGGAACTCACGCACTTAAATGATAGGGTACGCTTGAGAACCTTGAAAGACTAGGTTTTCCACCGAGCCAAGAATTGGCAACGATGTTATCCTCGCAATCATTGAAGCATATAATCAATTTGTCATGAATTATAACATGAATGAAATTGATAAGCCTTTGCCTGAGATTCTCAGCATGTTAAGAACTGCTGAACCGAATCTCAAGAAGAAAGTTAGTAACGTACTAATGGTCAAGAAGGGCAAAGGTAAGCGCAAAGGCAAGGGTAAGACCCAAGCCAAAGGCAAGGCCAATTCATCCACTTCAAAGGGTAAAGGTAAAGTAAGGAAGGGATCGCTTCCATATGTGAGATCGACACGGAAGCGAATCGCAAAGTCTACCTTGAGGAAGTAAAGAAGAAAAGAAGTGGGACTTCTGCCTCAGGTATACACGTTATAGAAGTTAATCTATCTATTTCTTCTACATGGGTATTAGATACCGGATGTGCATCTCACATTTGTACTAATGTGCAGGGACTGAGAAATAGTAGACTAATGGCAAAGGGCGAAGTGGACCTACGAGTAGGCAATGGTGCAAAAGTTGTTGCTGTAGCTGTAGGAACATATTCTTTGTCTTTACCCACTGGGCTTATCTTAGAACTAGAGGAGTGCTTTTATGTACCTGCATTAACGAAGAACATAATTTCTGTATCTTGTTTAGACAAGAAAAACTTTTCTTTTATAATAAAGGACAAATGTTGTTCCATTTATTTGAATGAAATGTTCTATTATAATGCACCACTTATGAATGGTCTATATGTTCTAGATTTAGAAAACCCAATTTTTAACGTAAATACCAAACGGTTCAAATCGAATAATTTGAACCAAACATATCTCTGGCACTGTCGCCTAGGTCACATAAATGAAAAACGCATATCCAAACTCCATAAAGATGGATTATTGGACTCATTTGATTTTGAATCATATGAGGTATGCGAATCTTGTCTTTTAGGAAAGATGACTAAAACTCCATTTAGTGGACATGGCGAGATAGCGACAGACTTGTTAGGACTCATACATACTGATGTATGTGGGCCTTTCAATGTCGAAGCCAGAGGAGGCTATAAGTACTTTATTACTTTCACTAATGATATGAGTAGATTTGGCTACTTATATTTGATGAGACATAAGTCAGAATCCTTTAAAAAGTTCAAAGAATTCAAGAATGAAGTACAAAACCAACTTGGTAAGCGTATTAAGCTACTTCGATCAGATCGAGGTGGTGAATACCTTAGTCAAGAGTTTCGTGATCACCTGGCTGAGTGTGGGATAATATCCCAACTCACTCCACCTGGAACACCATAATGGAATGGTGTATCTGAGAGGAGAAATCATACTCTATTAGATATGGTATGATCAATGATGAGCCAGACTGATCTACCTACTTCCTTTTGGGGTTTAGCTCTAGAGACAGCCACTTTCATACTTAATCGCGCCCCATCAAAAGCCGTAGAAAAGACACCATATACGTTATGGACTGGGAAGAGTCCCAAAATGTCTTTTATAAAGATTTGGGGTTGTGAAGCTTATGTTAGACGTCAAGTCTCAGATAAACTAGGACCCAAATCAGATAAGTGTTATTTTGTAGGATATCCCAAGGAAACTAAGGGATATTACTTTTACAATCCCACACTTGGCAAGGTGTTTGTTGCCAGAAATGTTGTCTTTCTAGAAAGAGAATTTATTTCTAGAAAAACTAGTGGGAGTAAAATTCATCTTGAAGAAATTCAAGATGAAGATAACACTAAGGCTTCGATGGAAAATGAACATGCACCACAAAGTGTTGTGGATGAGGAAATTGTTGCCCAAAGAGTTGTGGAGCAAACACCTGTTCAAGTAGACCAACCTCTTCGTAGATCTGATAGGATCCGTCGTCAACCCGAGAGATATTCTTTTCTCTTGACTGACAATGGTGATGTATTGCTTGTCGATCTTGACGAGCCTACATCCTATCAAGAAGCTATGATGAGCCCAGATTCCGAGAAATGGCTAGAGGCCATGAGATCCGAAATGGAATCCATGTACACTAACCAAGTATGGACTTTGGTTGATCCACCTGAAGGGGTAAAACCCATTGGGTGTAAGTGGGTATTTAAAGTAAAGACTAACATGGATGGTAATAAGCATACCTATAAAGGTAGATTGGTGGCTAAAGGATTCAAAAAAATTCATGGTATTGACTATGATGAAACCTTTTCACCAGTTGCGATGCTTAAATCCATTCGGATCATACTTGCTATTGCAGCCTACCACGATTATGAGATCTGGAAGATGGATGTCAAAACCGCTTTTCTGAATGGAAAGCTACTCGAGGATGTGTACATGACACAGCCTGAGGGTTTTGAAGATCCAAAGCATCCTGGAAAGGTATGCAAACTGCAAAGGTCCATTTATGGACTAAAGCAAGCCTCTCGAAGCTGGAATCTTCGATTCGATGATGCAATCAAGGAGTTTGGTTTCATTAAGAATGAAGATGAACCTTGTGTCTACAAGAGAAATAGTGGGAGCACAGTTGTATTTCTTATCTTGTATGTAGATGACATACTTCTCATCGGAAATGATATTCCCTCACTCCAGTCTATGAAGATGTGGTTAGGGAATTGTTTCTCGATGAAAGACTTAGGTGAACCTGCCTATATTCTAGGCATCAAGATCTATAGAGATAGATCTAAAAGATTACTTGGCCTAAGTCAGAGTACATACATTGATAAAGTGCTAGATCGTTTTGCTATGCAAAATTCCAAGAAAGGATTTCTGCCTTTATCACATGGTGTGAGTCTTTCGAAGACTCAATGTTCCTCTTCTAAGGAGGAGAGAGATCGCATGGATAAAATCCCTTATGCATCTGCTATAGGGTCTATCATGTACGCCATGCTTTGTACTCGTCCTGACGTCTCGTATGCTTTGAGCATGACGAGTAGATACCAGTCGGATCCAAGTGAAAGTCACTGGATAGCAGTCAAAAATATTCTTAAATACTTACGAAGAACGAAAGAATATTTCGATATTCGAGGCAATGAGAGAGCTAACTATAAAGGGTTATAGTGATGCAAGCTTCCAAATGCATAAGGATGACTATATAGATCGCAATCGGGGTACGTGTTTTGCCTGAATGATGGAGCGTGAGTGGAAGAGTTCAAGCAGACACAGCTTGCGATTCTACAACATGTGCCGAGTATATTGTCGTGTCCGATGCAAAGAAAGGAGGTCGTTGCTACGCAAGTTCATCGTGAACTTGGGGTAGTTCCTAGCATCAGATCCAATAGACCTCTATTGTGACAACAATGGGGCTATTGCACAGCTAAGGAACCTCGATCACATCGACCAAACACATATCAAGGCGCTCCATCTCATTCGAGAGATCATCGATAGAGGAGATGTGAGGATGTAAGCCTAACATCGCAGATCCACTGACCAAGGCTTTGGCACAGAGGAAGCATGATGGTCACACTAGGTCACTAGGTATCAGATATTATAGTGATTGGTACTAGTGCTAGTGGGAGATTGTTAGTTATAGCCCTAGAACCAATCATGTGATGGTTGAATAGGGAACATTTTGTATCATATTCTATAAAGGCAAATGATTGGTTATTATATTTACATCTTGCTTGTGCCAGCTAAATTAAATATAATAATGCCCTAGAAAAGTAGGTTCTTATCTACATCACATCAATTGGCAGAATTGATTATGAGAGGTTGTAGAGAACACTTTCCTAAATGTTCCTAGTCAAGTATTAATATGCAAGGGCAATATTAATACATAAAGACTAGCATGTAGGTCAATTGATGACATGATCTCACAAGTCATAGATATATGATATCAAGTTGACACATGGGTATATATTAGAGAATATATACTGAACTGACCCACCATGAGAAAGTTTCATGGATCGTCATATGAGTGTCATAAACTTTCTCATGTGACTATTGGTATGAATAGTCCTCAAACCTGAAGTCACTACGGTTCCCTACATAAGGAGTTATGTACTTTGGTATCGTCAAACGTCACCCATAACAGGGTGGACCATAAAGGCGATTACTGGGTATATAACAAATTATGCGGAGGGATGTGAGTGATGTAGATGGGATCTATCCCTCCCATATGACGGGAGTGATATCTGTGGGCCCCTTGATTGAGTAGAACTACTAAAATGCATGGTCATGCTCGAATGAGTCAATATGAGATATTGAGCTCATTTGTTTGAGTTAGTTTACTCAGGGATCAAGAAACACATAGATTGATCGAGGATGACACGGTCTATGCCTCATTGGTCAATCTGATATCAAGGATAGAAGGACACTATACATTATAGTAGTCACTTTAAAGGTTAGTCGGATCTTGACTTATCTCATAACTTGGGTAGCAATGATGTATTGCTAGATGCCGCTCATTGCTTGTGTATCTAAAAGAGTTTAGATCCACTGCCAACGTTATGAGAGCCTATAGGGTCACACACAAAGAGCATGATGATTAGAAGAATTAGTGCATTCTAGTTTGACTAGAATAATTTGGGAATAAGCTTAAGTACAAAATGGTTTTTGGACTTTAAGCTTAATGAGAATTTTAGCTTGTTGATTTAATGAGATTAATTCAATATGCTAAGCTTATTAATTTAATAAGATTAAATAAATATGTTATCATGATAGCCTAAGATTAATTGATTTAATAAGATTAATTCAATATGTTACCTTATTGATTTAATGAGATTAATTCAATATGATAACATAAGCTTATTGAATTAATAAGATTAATTCAACATGCATGAATGCCACATAAGCATGCCACCTAAGCATCCCACATAAGCATGCCACCTAAGCTTGATGAGGTGGAAGCTTGAGGCTTGGAGAGAGCTTGGTGGTGAGAGGCTTTGGTTGTGTGGCTTTTGTGAGTGTAGGCTAGCAAGAAGAGTGGTCTTCTTCTTCCTTTCTCTTTTTCCCTACCTTCCTCTCCTTTAGGGACTTCTCTAGCAAGAAGTAAAGGAGAGCTCTTCTAGTTTCTTTTGTGAGACAAGAGCTTGCTCGTGTGGATACATATAGAGGCACGGACAATTGAACGTGCTAAAAGATCCAACAAACCCAAGGAGAAGCGGGATTAAAAAGGGCACGCAACAAAGGTAATATTCTCCTATAAGATAGGTTTTTATTTTAGAGAAATTTATTTTTTTTGTACGAGGTTTTCTTTCGCAAGGATCACTTGGAAGGGATCCTATTTTTTCCGTTGCGCATATGCTATTTTGCATAAAAAAGCCCTACACCAACAATGTCCATGGGAAGTCCCTAAGCTAATAGGAACACTAAACCATCAAAAATAAGGTTCAAAGTTCAACATAGAACTTTCCCATCCTTAAATTTGATACAAACCCTAAACAACCCTCCTAATCCATATCCAATGGATTTTCACCCTTTATAATGCTTCTCGAAGCATATCCTAGGGTTAGGAGTGGTTAGGGTACTTTACCGTAGCTGAAAACGGGCTAAACAACCTTGTTTTTCCCGAAATCAGCTAATCAGTCGAGTCCTTCAAAAATTAGTCGACTGAAGTGCTCACCGATCGGCACCAAGTCTGCCGATCGATAATCGCGCGCAGCGATTCTGCGGTGGTTTTGCCACCATGGCGCTGGCGTGCCTACCCGCGGCGCGAGCGATACGCCAGGCGGAGGCAATTTCTCTGTCATGCCCATCAGTCAACTGCCCTCAAGGGTAGTCGACTGATAACTGAAATTTCTGAATTTCAGTTATCAGAAATGGAATTCAGAAAATAATAAGTAAATATACGTAAGTTGAAAAATCTTGAAAATTCATACGTATAATACTTATTACAAACACAATAGGTGAAAAATATTAGAAAATTATTTTATCCATAAAATATCGAAATTGACACAAAGTTCAAAACCATTGAAATTTTCAATGTTTTGGCCCTACTTTGTACCAACTTCATCAATGGTGATTGCTATCAAAAGATAAACTTCACCAAGGTTTTCTAAATTGATTTTAAAATGATTTTGAAAACCTATATTAGATCATGTTCCTTGGGCTCAATGTACATGACTTGTACATAAGCTTTCTCAATGATCCATCTATGATTTTAGATGAGTTTAAGTTCATCTAGATGCAAAAACTATGCACCTTGAACTCAACTCATATCCTAGCATCTCACATATATCTAGGGTGTATAAAACACACAAAAGTTAATGTGATGTGAGATTTGGGTTTTGTTTATCCTAATCTAGGGTTTCATGCATTTTTCTAAGGCAACCCTACTTGATTCCCTTATAAATGGGACTTCAAGTCATGACATTGTCCTTAAATCAATTTAAATCAAATTAAATGCATGAATGATCATGGCATAAATGATAGAAAAAATTAAGCATGGCCAATGATCATGATGTCATGGCATATGATATAATCTAAAAACATATGACATTAAACCTTAATCCTACACATAATCATGACATATAAATGATAAAAATAAACATGATGTCATGACATGTTATATGGCAAACAAAGCATGACACATAAAATGTATAGGTATAATAATACCTAAATTTTAATATTTGTTGCCATTTGATATATTAAGTATATTTTGTCATATTGCTACTAATCCCCCAAGTGTGCTAAAATGACACACTATGACCTCTAAACCTAAAATGTGCCACTTTAATTGATTTTTCATAATTCCAAAAATATATTGGCACATCCTAAAATCTTTTAGGATCATAATATCAAATCTGTTTTCAAGGTATCCATAACCTTGAAAATTACCTAAAGTGTCACCTTTACCATGGTTAGGTTAACTACCCTTCCATTTAAAGTTGGCACACCCTAAACTCATCTAGCGTGAATCGATCACGCTCTTAGGAAGCCAAAACCTATTTGAGCTCCTAGGGTTTACTAGGTATTCCTTAGGGATAACCTCCCTAGATACCTTCCTAATGACCCTTCTAGGCTTGTTAGCCTTGGTCATTTGGGTCTTGTCATGGTTAACTCTAGGGTGACTCCCCTTGTAACCTTCTTAGTGACCACCCTAGGTTTCTTAGAAATCCTAGCCACTGGGCACATTCCTTAGTCAACCTTAGGGATGACTTTCCTATTGACCTTGGTCTTCCTAGACCTAATTTGTGTTCCATAATCAAATGGAACACTATGATAAGTCACCTTAGGCTTAGGTTTGTGACCCAAACCTTTTTTGCCCTTGGTTGACTTTTGTTTCTTAGGCCCTAGATTTTGACTTTGACTATTTGACCCTAGGTTTTGACTTCTAGACCCTAAATGTTGACCATTTGACCTTTGCACTTGATTTGTCATTTTTTAAGGGTCTTTTCAAGTTTCTTAAGCCTTGACCTCTAGGCTTGATTTTCCAACTCTAATTGCCCAATTTTAGAATTTTGATTTAATCTTTGAGCATTGTTCTTTCTAGGCATATGCCTAGTCCATTTAGGATTAAAACCTAGATGATCCTTAATTTTTCTAATAGATGCCTTAGGTAAAATATTTTTAGAGATATTAGTCCCAAATTTCTCCTTATTCCTAAGGTTGACTTTCTTTGCTCCTAAACAATATTCATTATTTCTAGCATGCTTTTCATGATAAATGGCAACATTATTAACATAACTCCTAGCATGCTTTTGCCTATTATTTAAAGAAAGAGCATTATTTAGATATACCTTAGGATTTGCCTTAGAGGCTCCCCCTACTTGTGATGCTCCCCTTTGAGTCTTCTTCTCCCCCTTTGGGCATTGACTCCGGTAGTGTCCCGGTTGCTAGCATTTGAAGCAAATCACTTGCTCCTTGCTTTTGGTTGTTGGGGGACCGGCATCCTTTAACTTTTCTTGACTTTTAGGCGTCGGAGGAGCTTTCTTTACTTTTTTGCTCTTGTAGTTCCCGACTTCCCTACACTCAAAGCATATAATATTAATTTTATTATTAATTGACATGCTTGAGTTACCTAGTTCGACGGTGGTGATCGGAGTGGGTTCTTCATCCCTCCCAGAGGTTGAGGCTTCTTCTTGATTTTGCTCCGGCTCTAGTGTGGATGGTCTCTCCTCCCCCTCAATCCTAGAGGTGGAGGCTTCTCCTACTTCTTCTTCCACCGATTCAGAAGTTAACTCTTTCTCAACTTCTGACTCCTCACTTTCTTGTGAGGATGATGATGATTCTTCCTCGGCTTCTTCCTCTTCTTGAGTCGATGAAGATTCTTCTTGTTCTATTGGTGCCAAGTGAGGCTTCTCATGGAACTTGGCCAATTTATCCCATATCTCCTTAGCATCTTGAACTTCACCTAAACTAGACAAAATGTTATTAGGTATCAAATCTTCTAAAAGCTTTGTTACCTTTACTTCGGTCTTAAACTTTTGGTGTTGATCTTGGGTCCACCTTTTTAACTTGCAGACATCTCCCTTCTTGTCCCTAGGAGGTTCAAAGCCTTTCATGATGATGAACCAATTCTCTATGTCCATCATCAAGAAATTTTCCATTCTAGCCCTCCACGTCGAAAAAACTTCTCGATCGTATGGTGGTGGAGTGTTGATATCCCATCCTAATGCACCTTGGAATTCCATCTTTCCCTCTAGTGTCTTTAGCTCTCGGCGGTTAGTCCGTAGAAGAGCCCCGGGTTCTTATACCAAATGTAGAGGAAATGTTGACCACTAGATGGGGGTGAATAGCTCATTTTCGTTGCGTGATGGAATTCAATTGCGTTTGTCTCTACAAGTCGTGTTAACGCAGTGGAATATATAGGAATAATAAAATACGACAAACACAATTCACAACATGAGATATAACATGGTTCGGAACCAAATGGTTCCTACTCCACGGATCAAGCTCGAACAAGCTCTAGCGATGCGACCACACACCACTAATCAATAATAACTCCTTCTCAGAACAATTCGGAGGCGGAGAAACCTTTTACAATAGATTACCAAAGTAATACACGAAGTAAACAAGCAAATAAAAATGAATACAACAAAAACATGTAAAGAAAACTTTACAATCGCGCTTTTGGATTCTTGCTTTGTGGTTGCTTGAATTGTACTTGGAGACCCTGATTTGCAACAACAAATCGCCCCAAAAGCTCTGAAGAACCACTAGTGATTTCCTCCTCCACGAGCTCCCCTTAAAGCTGCTGCCTGGGCTGGAAATCGCCGATCAATCGACTGCTCGGGACCATCAGTCGACTGATGACACTGTTGCTGTGAGACAACGGTGTAATCCACACTGGAAAAATCCAACGGATAGGACATCAGTCGACTGATCATGTCCATCAGTCGACTGATGGAGTCTTCAATCGACTGCTTACCCCAACAGTCAAGTTAGACTTCATTCTGTGCCCAAATTCTTGAGCATCAGTCGACTGATCACACGATCAGTCGATTGCTGGGACACTTCCTGCAGTCAAACCCTAGTTGACTCACACCAGTCGACTGTCATATGGTACCAGTCGACTGGCACACCTCAAACATGACGTTTTAACCCAAATATGGTGCCCCCATACTTGCTAGACCACCCTTAGCCTAGACTAAGCCTTCTAGCCACCTCCGTCAGCCTCGCGCCTCTCGGATCCCTCCAAGTCATCCATGACTTGTTCATCCATTGGGCTAGCCTTCAGGTGCTTCCATCAGCTATGTCATGCTAACGGTGTCTACACCGCCAAGGCACATTGGACTTATGCTGCCAAGACTCTGCTTAGACTTTACGCCGCCAACCATTGGACTTATGCTACCAAGACTCCCGCTTGGACTTTACGTCACCAATATCAAACCCCTTGGACTTCTCAAATGCCAAGACTCAAACTTGGACTTTCCCTTGCCAACTCATGTTGGACTTTCCATGCCAAGACCCATGCTTGGACTTTTCCTTGCCAAGACCCATGCTTGGACTTTACATGCCAAGTACTCAAGACTTGGACTTTCCATGACATGGTCAACTTTAGTCAACCATTAAAATCCTCCTCGAGTCAAACTCGAGTCCAGTCAATCATGACCCGGGTCGATTGCATCAACAATCTCCCCAAAATATTACCAGATATCAATGTCAAACATCAATGTCAAGCTTCCATGTCAAACATCAAAACATCGCTCGAGTCAAACTCGAGTCTGGTCAATCGTGACCTGGGCCGATTGCACCAACAGATTTCTTTCGGAGCACTCCACTGCCTGAGTGGCTTCTCCTGCTAAATCTTCTTCAACCACCAGGACTTCAGGGAAGTTTGCTCCATCTCACCTCTTTTCTTTTTCTTTGTATATATGTTTCTTTTACTTCATCTATTTTTATTTTAGTTGTTATGTTTAGGTTGTTGAGTTTTTATTTAGTCGTGTTTTGAAATAAATTTCCTATGCATTCCTTTATATCTTCTTAGAAGTCGTGAAAGCTAGTTAAATTTGATTGTCGAGTTTCGGGGATTTATTGACTTGAATGGATTATTTGATTACATGTGGTTACTACTTGATGATGGATTCTGTGCTGATAGATTGAGATGATTTTTTTCCATTCCTAGTAAGGATTGTGTCTGTTTTTATTGCTTGTGTGTGGTGCACTTATGATTATTGCAACTCTAGAACTTGCTTTGATTCTTTCGAGACCACACAACCATAGGTTTGCATGATAACAATGAAGACAATCTCACTTGTTTCTCTTTACTCCTTTTGTTGTCACATGCTACTCAAATAATTTTCTTATCATACGCCATGTCATTTTCATTATTCATTCTATTGTCCATCTATTCCTACATCATGACATTTCTTCTCCATTTCTATTTTTGGATGTGGAATATTGAATGTTACATGATGAGTATTTTGCCCGGGACGGATAAAAGTTTAAGTGTGGGGGAGAGAGTAGCTCAGGAGAATTTAGTGGAAGCATAGGCGAGTTGTGCTTGATCACCATGAGCTTGCCATGTTTTTTATTTTTATTTTTATAGTTGAGCTTAATGTTTTAGAGCATAGGGGAGTGCACTACATGTCGGGAAAAAAAAGGAGTTTGAAAAAAAAAGCTGAAAAAAAAAGTTGAAAAAAAAGAATAAACATTTGGGTGCCCATGAAATAAAAAAAAAAGTATTGCGAAAATGTTGACATGTGGTGTCATTCATTTTTATTTATATGTGATAGTATTTTTGTTAATGACATCCCTTGTTACAGTTATTGAGAGATTTATTGTATATCATTATTAGATTTGTATTGAAGAATGTGATAAGGGTTGTTTACATGTTTATTGGTTGGAAGAAAAAAAAATTAGGGCAATGCTTTCTTGTACTCATCTATGTAGCATTCCAATATTTCCATATCTTCTTCTTGCATTTCCTATCTTTCTTTTCTTTCACAGATCTTGTCATTTTTCTTGTATTCATGTTTCCCTTATATTCTTAATAAGCCTTCAGTGATTGTGCATTCTTATGTGTATATAGTGGTGAAGGTAGAAGAAAAGCAAGCATATGATAGTTCATAAACCATAAGTAGCTTGAGTGAACTCCACTATTATATGCTTATGAGAGCTAGAGAAACCACCACTTACCTTGTGAGGCTTAATCATTCTTAGTCTATTCATGATGGATTGAAGTCACCATGTTTGTTAATCTGTGTAAGATTTGAGTCCATGATTGCTTGAGTCTTTGAGAATTGACAATCCTAGGTAACTTTCTTTCACGATTTTCTATGTATGATTGAGAATTGCTAGGGAAATATATTTTTAGTTTGCTTTTAGTTTTCTTTACTTGCTCGGGACGTGCAAGAATAAGTGTGGGGGAATTGATAACTACCATTTTGTCGGGTTATTTTGGTCCTTAATATCACTGTTTTAATCCTCTCATGTATTTAATTGTTGATTATTTGCATGTTTTATGAGTTGGATCATCTTTTGGACCTTTTTGCAAATTCTCCTAAATTTTGGACTTATATATAAATTTTATCTTTGTTTGTAGGAGATCGAGATGAGCCAATGGATTACACTCGAGTTGGATCAAATATGGCTTCATCTAGGGCTAGAAGGACATTTTAAGCTGGATCAATCTGGACCTTTCATCATGATTGAGGGCAATTTAATCAAGAGATCAGATCAGAGCGATATGGACCGTCCAATGAAAATGACTTGATTCTAAGCCATCTACCCAGATCTGGAGAGATTTGGTCCGTACATTTTGATCTAGACATCTGAGTCCTTTATCCAGATTCGGACGATCGTGATTATCCATTCAGATTGATCAGATCCGTCCATCCAGAGTTGGATCAATCACCACCGTTGGATTGAGCAGACAAATTAAGCCAACTTAATTGATTAATCAAGCCCTAGCTTTATTGGATGGCTGAGATTGAAGGGGATTAGATTGGATGGCCAAGGAAAAGAGCTTAATAAACCAACATCATCGCGTAGAACAAACAGTCGGCATCTCTTCATCTTCTCGCTCGCGTCCGATGCCTCCTCCGCCGCTTCTTCATCGCCGAGCTTAGCCCCTTCCCCTCCGGTCACTGGAGAGGAAAGGGGATTCCCTCATTCTCCGGTGACCGGTGGCCATCCACCTCCTCTACCACCGACAGCCACACCACCTTTATCCGCCTCTGGTTTCATCTCATTCCGACCACCTCCACCGCCGACGGCCACTTTACCTTCATCCGCCAGCTCCTCCACATCGTCGTACAACATCCAACAGAAATCATTGGCAGCTCTTCCATTTCTACCGCCGAACAACTTCTATTTCCAGCTCCGACGATTGCCATCAGCAGCCCTACAACCTTCCTTCGTTTTGCTTGTTTGGTTGTCTAGTTAGTATTGAATGTTTGTAATCGAATTTACCTTCCATATTTTGAATTGCACATTTTAAGTTTAATTCGTTTAATGCTTACATCTTGTTCGATAAAATGCTTCTTAGAGTAATTAGGTTATAGTTGGTTAGTTTAGATTTAATTTCATGTTATGTTTTACTCTTATATTATTCTGTATATTTAAATTCATGCACTTTCTTATTTGAATGCTTAGTTTAGGTTTTTTTTTTAAATTCATTGCACTCGTAGTTTAGTTAGATTAGAGCTTAATTACCTTGCATTGTCTTTCGTTTAGTAGGATTAGCCTTTCAAATTCCAAACCCCCATTCAGTAGGATTAGCAATAATTAGAAATCCTAAGTTTACTATTCTATCGATTACACTCGTTGGGAAACGATCCGGGCCATTCACTATGCTATATTAGCGTAGAGGGGGTTCGGTAAATAATTTGTAATGGTACCATGACACAAACTGTCGTGCATTATCACGTGGCCATGTCGCGCAAGGGATAAAAGGGCCACACTGTGTGTTTATTTTTATAGGTATAGGAGCCCACCTAGTCCACGTAGAGATCCTGCACCTGCACCACCGTCTTTTCCTACAGTTGAGCTAGATGCGGCACATCCGCCTATGACTTCTCAGAGTTTCGATCGTGCCTCGACGGCATATACGCCGAGCAGCAGGCACAGTGGGCTAGGGAGGAGGAGCACAGAGCAGTCGCTACATCCACCAGCTCTCAGATAGACCACATGTACATGTGACATCAGTAGATGAACACCAGGTTCTTTCAGGAGCTAGATATGCCGAGGCTACCAAACTTCCCGCCTCGACCACCGTATTAGAGATATGATTTCATATAAGTCTGGGGGGCCCATGTTTTGATTTATTTTGTTTCTAGCGGTAGTTTCTTTCCTGATATTTGCATTTTAGTTAGCATTCATTTGTTCAAGCATAGGTTGTTTAGTTTCTTTCAACACTTAGTTTTTGCTATCTATAAGCTGCCTCGATAGTATTTTTTAAAAGTTTTCTTCATGAGTTGTTTCTATGGGTAGCTTAACTTCATTTACCTCGTGGTATTTTATTTCATATGCTCTAATAAATGTTCTAAACTTGCACTGGTTAGCTTTTATTTCTACACTTACACGTGATGAATATTCTGAAAGGAAGAATCTAGTACATACATAGTTATGATTCATCCAAGTAGTCTAGTACTTTGGAATCCATAGGTGACTATAGATTTAACACTTTAGTTACTGGAGATGCTTGGATTGAGTAAGCCCATTAGGAAAAATTAGAATCCCTGTGAGCAGGAGAAGAAACAAATATATATTTCTGTTCTTGAAAAAAAAATAGTTGTCGTGGGTGGAAATGGTTAGGTGCCCCTTTAAAACCGAGTTAGGTTATTGGAGAAACACCTATCAATTTCTCTCAATACCGAGCATGCCTTTGAAACTTTATGCTAGATCTAGGGAATGACCCTTGCTTAGGGTGGACTAATGCCTAAAAGCCGGAGACCTTAGGAAAGCTATAAGATGATGACTTAACTTACTTTGGAACGAGTATCCTTTAAGGATATTCGCTTAACATATGCACGAGAAGCTAACTTAGTAAATTTTTAGAGCATATCTATTTGCCTTGATTGAAAATACCACTTGATAAATCTAGTTAACATGCTAAGTATGGAACAATACATTTTTAAAATTGTGTGGCACTGAGGTTTGCTTGAGGACAAGCAAATACTTAAGTGTTGGGGATCTTTGGAAGGCTAGAGGGGGTGAATAGCCTCTTTTTGTTTCTACAATAAAGGTTAGCGGAATCAAAATAAAAACTAAATGAAAATTAAGAAGCTAAAACACAATCGTTAACAAGAAGACTTTTACGTGGTTCGGAGATTAAGCTCCTACTCCACGGTGATCCTTGAGGTCGATCAATCCAATCAAATCTCCACTAGAAAACTTTCTTACAAACACACTCCTCTTCTTACAATTGATGAAGATGAAGATTAGAGAAGAGGAGGCTTTAAAAGACTTAGAAAGCTTAAGAAAATGTGGGGAGCTTGAGAGTATGGTTGGAATGTAAGCACTAGCCTCCTCACGCACCCCATGGCCTCTTTTTATAGAGAAGAGGCTGATTTTCCCATTGAGCTTTGATCAGTCGGCTGATGGTCTCCATCAGTCGACTACTGTTGTAACCGATGCAATCCAACGACTTCTGTCGAGCCGTATTAGCAATCATCACTGTCCAACGGAACTCTGATCAGTCGACTAATCATATCATCAGTCGACTGATTGAGTAACCAGTCGAGTGCTCCAAGTGATCACTCGACTGGAGAACCTTCTGTGTTGACGTCCACTTATAGCAGTCGACTGTTGGGGTATAGTAGTTGACTGATGAGTGGACCAGTTGACTGATGAGTGGATCAGTCGATTGCCAAACCCTAGCAATCGACTGTTGGCCACAGAACTCAACAAACTTCAGTCGAGTGACTGAGCAGTCGACTGGTACGAATCACCAGTCGACTGATACACTTTAAGTATGAAAATCATACTTGAATTAACCCCCTAGACCTAAACTTAACCTTCTAGCTCTTCCTTCAGCCTTGTGCCTCCAGAATCCCTCTGAGTCCGCGACTCCTTCATCCTTGCGCTTGCTTCCAAGAGCTTCCCTCGGTTTCATCATGTCTTGGGTTTCTCTTTTGCCAAAGGACCGCTTGGACTTTACGCTGCCAAGACTACATGCTTGGACTTACACTGCCAAGACCTTGCCTTTGGTCTTCCTTTGCCAAGGTTCGCTTGGACTTTACGCCGCCAAGACTACATGCTTGGACTTACGCCGCCAAGACTTTTCCTTGGACTTCTCTTGCCAAGATTATACTTGGACTTTCCTTCACCAAGTCTTCATACTTGGATTTCCTGTCACTTAACACGTTCACGGTTAGATCACAAAACATTGTCTAACTATAGATAATTATCCAAACATCAAAACATATAAATGCTTGGGGCATTGTTGCACCAACAATCTCTCCCATTTTGATGTTTGACAATCATTTAAGTTAGGTCTTAACATGTGCACATAATGAAAGCATCATATTTCCAATATGAATTCTAACTTAAATTTTCCTTCTCCCCCTTTGACATACATCAAAAAGAAAAGGATTCATACAATGATAAGTTAATGAAAGAATTGAATTGGTTATGTCTTGAACTAAGGTATAAGATAGATATGGGGCTCCCCCTCAATCCAAGACATGGTTTATGATGTGTGAATAACATGTGGAGCAAAGCATAAACAAGAGATATGAAGTTGTGTCCTAACTTTGCACCAACAATACAAATTTAGGGGATGAAAAGATTTCACTATGAAGCTCCCACTAAAATAATGCATTAATTAGTCCTATACCATTTTAAATACTTGAATTATCATACCATAGGGTTAGAACACTTAAGATTACACTTGAGTCAAGAAAGAAGGCTGATTTGCAGAAAAATCAGAGTGGCAGTCGACTGATATCTGAAACAGTCGACTGCCACACCTGAAACGCCATTTTCAGAGTTTTTCAGCCCAACTTTAGAAATGCGCCAAAAATTCTAGAAACATTGAAAAATTATGAAATTTTTTGTACACATTTCTAAAACCATTTTCTATCAAGGAAAAATAATTTGAAAAATATATGTTTTCCAAATTTCAAAAATGATATAATTTTGAAAACTAGCAAAAGCTTTAAGAATTTTGCAAACTTTGTATCACCTTTGCCTAGCAATTGAAAACTATTTTTCAAAGTATGATAAACATAGTTTAAAATATATTTTGTTTGACATTTCCAATCATGTTCTTAGAACTATATGCACATCAATTATACATAAACCTTCCCAAAGATTAGTCCAATGAAGAATTAATGTCTCTAGATGACATTTTGGTTCATAGTAATGCATCATAATGATGTGAGCGAAACATATAGGGTTTTAGGAGTGGTTTTCGCTCACATCTCATTACATTTTATGTTAGTTTCATGCATATGTTACTTTATTCTGTACGTATTTCCTATTTTCTGGTTCGGAGGTATACTCTTTGTACTTTTGGGTGCAGGTTAGCATTTCGAGAGAAAAAGGCACATTTTAGGAGCAAAAGACGGAAAATTTGTATCTAGACGCAGAGTGGGACACGACCAGGGCATGTGACTACACACGGCCGTGTCCAATGGGAGAGATCAGCTAACTTAGGGTTGCACACGGCCTGGCCATGTGGAAACACACAACCATGTGGCGGCCCACCAGATTTGCACGACTAGGGTTTTTTCGGATTTTGCAGCTGTCCGAGGTGATGTCTATATAAGGATGGCTCCACCCAAACCCTAGGGGGGAGGCATGATGGCTAGGGCGGCACGTCAAAGCCCTAAAAAGCTTTAGAAACTCGCAACGGGGAGGAGGAACGCTATCGGAGGTCCATGCCTTGCACTTCAATGCCGAAGAGAAAACCACGAAAGCATTGTAATCCTTTGTTCCTGCATTTTATTCCTTATGTATTCGAACATAAACATGTTTTATGATTTTTCCTTCATATACATGGAGTAGTTCTTTCGATTATAGGATTACGGAGTAGCTTGTGTGCATATTACAATGTTGGTTCATATTAAATTCTGCCTTTGAGTTTAATTTGGCAATTGGTAGTTGTTTTTACTTTATCTATGCGTGTTTGGTTTTCTACCTACTGTGCTTAGGCGATACGAGGGGTCACAACCCTCGTATCTAAGATTTATGGGATTTTATATAAGGAACCTAGTGGTAAACCTGATCTTCTGTAACCGTGGGTAGAAGGATGTAATGGAACTGGACATGGTTCATTATGGGAATTGATTCGGCATCCTCGTACCGTCTATCCCGTCCTTCTAGGCGGAGATAGCTCCCGGTAGATGCGGTGGCTCTTCGGGAGAGTGTATGATGTCCCTTCCACAAAACCATAGCTAAACGTCTAGACAATGCCAATTGACAGTATTGTTTTGTGACACACAAGCGAAACCGAAGTCCTAGAATAACTTTTGAAGACCTCGGCACACTCCCTTCCTCCTCCGTGTGACACCATATAGAGTATAGTCCACCAACAATTCTCACAAGTCAAAACCTCTTAGGGTTTACGTCCGAACAATTTAAATCACTGAACGTATTGATATTCGAATCCCAGTCCCTGTGGAATCGATAATCTTTTATTACTAAACGACATCCGTTCACTTGCGGGCGTTGAGCGCGAGCCCACGCTTTGAGTCCTCAACGGCCTCCGTCGCGGGATTTGAGGTTGCGATCGCGTGCATCAAGTTTTTGACGTCGTTGCCGGGGACTGATCGATTCAATATCAAATCGAACGGTGGTAAATTGGATCGGACTTAGGATTAGATTTATTTACTTGCTTTATTTTCTTTCTAGTGTGCTTTATTTACTTTAGTCTTATATCTTCCATATTTAGATTTAGTTTTTAAATTTTTATTTTATTCTAGCAGTAGTTGTTTTTATTTCCTTTTTGCATCTTAGATTTTATTACCTAGATTGTTTTATTTTCTACTTTAGAATTAGTTAGCACTCCTAATTTTTGTGGTTTGGTCCGTCGTATGCTTAGACGCTTAGGATCGGAAGGTCTAATTCCGATCGACTTAGAAATCGAGCGAACCTTTCATCGCCGGAGAGCAGAGCAGCGAAGGATGGAGGATCAAGCCACATCCGAAGTGAACATAGGTAGTCGACCTCTGCGGGACTACACAGCTCCTAGCGCTAGAGGATTCAGGCCGAGTATAGCTGGATCATCTATTTTGGCAAATAACTTTGAGCTGAAGCCGACACTTATACATATGGTCCAACAGAGTCAATTCGGGGGAGCTGCGAACGAAGACCCGAACTGGCACCTTGAGGCATTTTTAGAAATCTGCTTGACAATAAAAATGAACGGAGTCCCTTCTGATGCGATATGCCTGAGCCTATTCCCATTCTCATTGTGGGATAAGGCTAAGGCATGGCTTCACTCCTTACCTGCGGGGAGCATCACTACATGGGAGCAATGTGAGCAGCAGTTTCTGAACAAATACTTCCCACCAAGCAAGATGCTCACATGCGCCATCTTATCACGAGCTTCCGCCAGAAGGAGGGGGATTCCTTATTCTAAGCTTGGGATCGCTACAAGGGGCTACTCTACCAATGCCCCCACCACGGACTGGAGAGGTGGCTGGTGATCCACATCTTCTACAATGGGATCACGTACGCCACGAAGATGTCCCTGGATTCTGCTGCAGGAGGAGCACTGATGAACAAGACCATAGAGGAGGCAGAGGAGCTGATAGAAGAGGTGGCCCATAACCACCATCAATGGGCTTCCGAATGTGGTCAACCTACGCCTGTAGCGGGACGATACACTGTCAACTCCATGGACCATCTGGCAGCAAGGATGTGAAGGTAGGAAACTTCGCTTCCCACTTCAACCCGGTCGCATGTTCATGGCGATCCCTTCTACATCCCTGGATAAAAAAAAATTATCCTTGACAAGAGGGATTACCCATGCTACCGATTCATCATCGTGCTATTCGATTAGAGTGGTCACTTGAACAAACTTGTTGTTCAAGCAACCAACCTCTATTCTACGATTAGCCGCAGAATAGACGATGTACGGATCACCGACTTTTGTGTTTGTATCTGGGGTCCAAGTATATTTAACCATAAAAACAGAATACACAACATGTATATGATTGAAAAATAATTATAGACATGTTACAAAAGAAAATAGACAAGCGTTATACCTCTCGATCTTCTATTGTATGTCCTTCCTCCTTTTGGACGTCGTGTGGGCGACGATCTTCCAAAAGTCGAAGCTCCTAGATCACCAATCTTCCTTCCTTGTTCACTCCGAACAAGAGGAAGTATAAAAACAAAACACTTCTCCTTCTTTCAACCAACCACCAAGCTCCAAGCTTGGTGCTTGCCGCCGGCCAAGAAGAAGAAGAAATAGAAGTGGGCGCCGGCCAAGAGCTTCAAGGGAAGACCCTAAGCTTTGTTTCCACCGGCCAAAGAGAAGAGATGGAGGAGCTTTGGACGCCGACCAAAGGGGAGGAGAAGATGATGGGCGCCGGCCACCTTGAGGAAGAAGAGAAGAAAGGAAAATGTTTCCTTAATTGTGGTCGCCCAAGCTCCAAACCCTAGCCTCCAAGCTCCTTGCCGCCCAACCCTAATCCCTCTTCAATTGTTGTTGCCGCCCACCCCCTTGCCTCCTTTTATAGAGTTAGGGATAAGCCTTGTTTTAATCTCCACCATTGGTTCTAGGGATTTAATCTCAACCGTCGGATCTAGAGATTTAATCTCTACCGTTGGATCTAGAGTTTTGTTTTCATCCATTGGATCTAGGCTTCATGAGGTTTTAATAGGCTACAATAGGGACCATGAGGAAGAGTTGGATCTTGGCCACCCAATGGATCAAGCCCACATAAAGTCCGATCCATTAATGATAATCCAATCCAATAGAGGAATATCATTGATCTACCTCACCAACCCCCATAAGTTAATATGGGCTCCATATATTATTTGTACATTTTTCTCCCCGTGTTTAAGATCTCGAATGTCCGTCGATTAATTAATTTACTGATAATTAATTAATCAATATCTAACTCCATGAGTAGTACCACTCAACCTTATCATCATGCCGGACCAAGTCCACTTGCAGGGTTTACATGATGAACCTTATGAGCTCCTCAATGGGACATTATCATCCTAATATATAAGACACGGTTTCCTCCAATAATCAACAGCACGCCATATAAATAAAATCATTTTCCAACTTACCGAGTCTATCAATTTAATTTATAAATCTCGCCCATTGGTAAATCAAAGAAATAAATACTAAGTAT
The DNA here is from genome assembly GCA_025175895.1 of Wurfbainia villosa. Lineage (NCBI taxonomy): Eukaryota > Viridiplantae > Streptophyta > Magnoliopsida > Zingiberales > Zingiberaceae > Wurfbainia > Wurfbainia villosa. Next base: position 66,965,711 of record CM046003.1, on the reverse strand, counting down.
ATGTGCCCGTTATTATATCGGGATTAAGAGCATGTACAATATAATATCTGAGGTCCGATTTGATTATGTAGTCAGCAATAAATCGAATCATCTCTAAGTCGGTCATGCTCAATACACACAAAGTGTACTAATGTGATTCTATGGTCAAGATAAACCAATACTAAATCACACTACAACCATACCAATGGTTGTAAGCCTTTACTTATACTCTACAAGGAGCTGATAACATGATCTACTGTGTGACAATACACACCATGTTATCTACAATGTAATGTATAAGACAGTATGCATAATCACAAATATGCAAACAATGATCATGTGATTCTTATTTCAAAATAAAGATGTTCATACAAAAGATAGACTTTTCAGTATACATCCCAACAATCTCCCACTTATACTAAAAGATTATGTTGTCCTTAAACTGTCATACATCTGATCCCCATTCCCTCCACATGCCTATCAAAAGCTCTCGCCGGAAGGGCCTTAGTGAAAGGATCTGTCAGGTTATCCTCCGATGCAATCTTGGCCACAACAACTTCTCCTCTCTTTACGATTTCTCGTATCAGGTGGTACTTGCGCTCTATGTGTTTACTTGCCTTATGAGCTCTTGGTTCCTTCGAGTTTGCAACTGCACCACTATTATCACAATAAATTGTGATAGTTCTGGGCAAACCAGGAATCACATCTAAATCCATCAAGAAATTCCTGAGCCACACAGCTTCTTTGGCCGCCTCAGAGGCCGCCATATACTCAGCTTCCATGGTGGAGTTTGCCACGCATTTCTGCTTGACACTCCTCCGTACAATGGCTCCACCTCCCAAAGTAAACACAAAACCTGAGGTAGACTTACTGTTATCCCTATCTGATTGGAAGTCGGAATCCTTGTAACCCACAGGGAGTAATTGGTCTGCCTGGTAAACTAGCATATAATCCCTAGTCCTTCTCAGGTACTAATATATGCTTTACCGCAGTCCAATGTCCTCGCCTGATTACTACGATATCTCACGACCATGCCACTGCAGCGTATAGTCTCGTACATAGCATCGCATACATGAGGCTTCCTACTGTCGAAGCATAAGGAACCACCTTCATCTTCTCTATCTCCTCAGATGTTCTAAGACACATCTCATTAGATAAAGGAACTCCATGCCTGAAAGGTAGAAAACCTTTCTTGGAGTTCTGCATGCTAAAACGATCCATAATGGTGTCTATGTATGAAGCTTGAGATGAGTGTTAGTAATATATGAGAGATGTCCTAAGGCAATTGCCTTATGTATGAACCATTTATATGATAAATGAAGATTCACTATTTGAGTATACATGTTTTATGTATTTGATTGGATCTTAAACTCATTTACTGAATGCCCACGATACGATTCACAGCATGAGAGAATTTGTGATTGGATCACAACTAGTGAGTATCTCTACATGTGTAATTGTGATGTATCGGAATTATCCCTAGTCGATGAATTGATGGATTTGGACACCATCAATTCGCCGAGACTAGCACGAGGTATACCCTTGGTGTATCCAAGCAAATGATTCTCACCGGGTGGAGACATTGTGATGTCCGGAGTTAATCGTGGATGCTAGTTATGGTAACTAGTTCATTGGAGTGACCAGCCGTAAGACTTCATATGGTTCTCTGCATATATAGATATGTCAATGAAGTTCTTACTGTGGCTTAAGTGCGTTGTTCCTTTGACTTGCGGTATTCAAGTCATCTTGATCATGGAGTCTTTTGCTTTGACATCTTAAGCAAACATCTCCGAGGAGATGTGGACCCGGGATGATTGGGTATAAGTCGAAGTGATCGAAGGTGTTTGAATAGCCTATAAAGGATTCACCACTCCTTGCGAGGAGATGTATACCCATGGCCTCTCGTCGGATTGTTACTAAAGTCTTTGCCAAAGCATTACATGTTTAGAGTAAGGTACTCTTCGATACATGTGGAGTAACTAGAACTGTAGGACGAGGAAATGATACTTGGGCTAGGTGTGACGTAGTCACCTAGTGGGGATCCACAATAGACCATGTCCTGAACCAAGTGGGTATAAGATGAGTGAAGGGAATGGGGCACGATTCATTCGAGCCAAGGGTTTCGTAAATAGTTCGATCAACCGCTGATCTTTTCTTGCTTAATTGGGGATCATGATGTACTACTAGGTGCCACTCATGATTTCTATAATTAATGGTTAATTATAGACGGCCAACATAAACCGAGAACCTATTTGGTCACACGCACAACGAGTGTAATCCAAAGGATTTAAAACGAGCTTGAGAATGGGATTCTCGCATCGAGAGAAACTATGTTTGGTTGGACCAAACATAAAGCGAGCATGAAATTGTTTCACTGCAATGGAAGCGTGGATGGGCCGTGGTCTTATGAAGACATAATGGATGGACCAAAATGGTTTGGTTCTAACTAATGGATGAGAATAAACCAAAGGGTTTGGTTTATATTAAACGAATGAACCAAAGGTTGGTTCGGTTCGTTTTAACTTAAAATAAACCATCATGGTTTGGTTTATTTTAACTTATCTTAATGGAGCGGGTTAACGGGCTTTATGGATATAATCCATTAACCATTAAGAGAATTAGTTCTCTAACTTTTCTTGCCGCCTACCCATATCTCTTCCAACCGCCACCAGCTGCTGCCGCTTTCCTCCTCTTGCCGGCCAAGCACAGCCGTGCTGAGCTGGATCCTGATCTTCCTTGGCTCCGCGCATCAAGGTGAGCAAGTCTCCTTGTTTTGGCCGGGCGCATTTCTACCAAAGCTGTCCAGTTTTCTGGACAGCTTGTTCTCCTTCGTCGGAGCGCCGCTTTGACGACGGTTAGTGCCCGACAGCGGCTAACTTACCGGGATTTGATCTCCGTAATCCTCTGAGGTGGAGGACGGCGATTCGCCAAACGCTGACGAATACCTCTCCGGAGAAGCGAGTTTTGAGAACTCGTTTTTAGGATCCGAATTTGGATTCGGATCGTGATCATCTCTCGATCACGTCGTCTTCAACACGAGGCTAGTAACCCGTACGAAGACGAAGCTCGTGGCTTAGCGAAGTCATCCCGAGGAGCTCGGCGTGGATACGGATAGAGACGATTCTTACGAGGATCGTTCCGGTTGATGCCGTTCCCGCTACACGTCATACGGAAGGTATAACGTAGTTTAATTTCCTTTTATTGCAATTATAATTTACGGTTATGTCTACACTTGTTGTAATAGCATGCGTGTGTTGTGTGTGTTGTAATAAATAGGAGTATTTATTATTTTTATTGCTTCCGCTGTGCTCATGTTTACGAAACATGATCGAACACACACACGCCGCGGTCTTTGAAACCCAACAAAGGGTATCAGAGCCCAGTTGTGTTTCACATAATCGTAAAAATGGTTTTGCGATAGTCATAATGTATTTCTGAAATTTTCTAAATTTTGGAAATTTAGAAGTATTTATGGAAATTTTTCAATTTTGGAAAGTCTAGAAGTATTTATGGAAATCTTCCACTTTTGGAAAGTTGGAAGTATTTATGGAAATTGATATTTTCCATAAATAAAATATTTGATTAGATTCTGAAAATTTGTTTCCTAATTTAATCATGATTTGATTTGGGAAATCAAATCTTAAAATATTTTATTTCCATAAGTAGTTTTAATGATTTAGGAAATTGGTTTCCTAAATAGATTTTCCTTAATCAAATAATTCCATGAATAAAATATGTGATTAGATTTGGAAATTTGTTTCTAATTTAATTATGATTTGATTTGGAGAATCAAATCTTAAACATATTTTATTTCCATAAATAGTTATGACATATAAGGAAATTATATACATGACATAATTGTATGCCATGTAATTGCATTAGATGCATAACATTATGTCATGCGTGTCGTGACATGTAGATGTATGCCATGTATGCCATGCCATGTAGATAATAGTTATTTGCATGCAAAGAGGATGAGACATAAAACCCTTAAACAATATTAAAGCCTACACCTTCCATTAATATGGTTAGAACCAGAGTTCTCGCTTCTTGTTTGGGTTGTTGGACTCTCCAAGCCCTACTAACTCGAATATGTTCAAACCATGGAATAGTTTAATACTAATATGGTAAGAGTCAGAGGTCAATCGTTAGCTTTGGTTGTTGGACTCTCTCCAAGCTGGGCTAATTGGTTGAATGCGCTCTAACCATATTAAAACTATTTCTCGATTAATGGGTTGGCTTTAACCTGTAGCATCGGCTTGTTGGACTCTCTCCAAGGTCGATGTAAAGGGAGGTGAAGTTGGGTGCTATGCATATGATGCATACTTGTTAATGTGTTAACAACCCGATGTATGTGTGAACATTCAATTAGTTGATAGCACATTGTGATAGTTGCATATACGGGATATGCAATCGGTATAGATGATACCTACCATCGTAGTTATGAATGGCTTGTTGGACTCTCTCCAAGGTTGTTCATAACTATGATGGATATCAGCCCATTCGGAGATGGACCTACAATCTCCCGACGTGATTTTGGGGTTTTTGAAATTCGAAAAATGAATGGGATTTATGAATGTATATTGATGCAATTTTAAAAATCATTTTCTCATATATGCTCATTTTGTATTTCTAGGTCAATAAATTGATCATGATGTCTTTTAATTTGTGTTCCACTTTGGATTCGAATAAATTGACTGGGCCGAGCTTCTTGGACTGGCTTAGAAGCTTGAGAATTGTTCTCAAGGTTGAAAAGCTTGCAAATGTCCTCGAAGCGCCTCTTCCCGCCCGTCCTAGTGACGATGCAACTCTGAACCAATTGTTGGCCTATCAGAAACATGTGAGTGATTCTGAACAAATGAGTTGCATCATGCTAGCCGCGATGGAACCCAAGCTACGAAAGCAGCATGAGCATATGGATGCTCATATCGTAGTCCTTCATCTTTGTGAGTTGGTTGATGAGCAAGTGAGATTCGAAAGGTTCGAAGTCTCAAAGCTCCACTTCACCTCTGAGATGCTAGAAGGTTCATCTGTGGTACTGCTTAATATGCTGAAGACTGTGGAGTCTTCTAAGAAGCATGAGCAGGGGACGGTGTTGTTAGTTGATTCCTCGAAGAAAGGTTCTAAGAGGAAGTCAAAGGAACAGCAGAAGGGAAAGAAGAGAAAGGCTAAGAAGGTAGAACTAGCACAAAAGGAAACTTGCCATCATTATGGCAAGGAGAGCCATTTGCGAAGAAAGTGCAAGATTTATCTTGAGTCCGTGAAGAAGAACAAGGCATCGGATGCCCCATCTTCTTCAGATATCTTCGTTATTGATTGTCATTCTATTTCCTCAAACACTTGGGTATTGGATACTGGGTGTGGCTCACATATATGTAATGACATACATGGGCTAAGGAATAGAAGAAGACTCGTCAAGGGAGAGTCAAATTTGCGTGTTGGGAATGGAGCAAAGGTTGCTGCACTCGCCATCGGAACGTATTTGTTGAAACTCCTGCGGACTTGTCTTAGAATCGACAATTGCTTTTATGTTCCTTCGTTGATAAAGAACATCATTTCTATTTCTTGTCTAAATAGAAATGGGTTTCCATTCGACGCTTAGTAACAATTGTTGTTACATAACTTTGAATGGAGTTCTTTATGGACTGGAACTTTAAGCAATGGTGTTTTATACGCTGGACGATCCAGGACATTTTCAATATCGGCGAGCAACACGCTGCTCGAAAGGATAATCAAATAGACTCCTATATGTGGCATTGTCGCTTGGCCATATAAGCAAGAAATGCATGTCCAATTACACCGATGTGGAATTCGAATCGCAATTGGATTCATACGATACATGCGAATCATGCTTAAAAGGCAAGATGACTAAGTTACCTTTACGGAAAAGGTGAACGAGTGGGAGAGTTACTAGGTCTAATACATACCGATGTATGTGGACCTATGTCAACTCAAGCATTAGGAGGCTATAGCTACTTCATTACCTTCACCGATGATCACTCACGGTTTGGGTATGTGTTCTTGATGAAACACAAGTCTGAAGCCTTTGAAAGGTTCAAAGAATTCAGACATGAAGTAGAGAAACAACATGACAAGAGTATTAAAATACTTCGATCGGATCGAGGTGGTGAATACTTCAGTCAAGAGTTTCTTGATTATCTAAGAGACAATGGCATATTGTCTCAATGGACTCCGCCCTATACACCACAGCATAATGGTGTATCTGAGAGGCGTAACCGGACCTTGTTGGACATGGTCAGTCAATGATGAATCATGCAACTCTTCCCAAGTCCTTTGGGGTTATGCACTCGCATAAATTGCTTACTTGTTAAATGTAATGCCTACCAAGGTAGTCTCAACTACTCCATATAAGATATGGAATAGTAAGAAACCTCATGTATCTTACTTGAAGATATGGGGTTGTCCTGCTTATGTGAAGCGGACTGTATCAGACAAATTGGATGCTAAGTCTGATAAATGTCTATTTATTGGATACCCTAAGGAAACAAGGGGTTACTAATTCTATCATCCTGTGGAACAAAAGGTGTTTGTTTCAAGGCATGCTGTGTTTCTAGAGAAAGAGTTTCTCTTGCAAGAAAACAGTGGGAGTGTCGTCGAGCTTGAGGAGGCTCGAGAGACTCAAATAGACATTGATGAGATACCTGGTGAAGCACAACAACCGACAACTCATAGTGATGAGCAATCTACCGACTATTGTAACACCACATCTCAGAGATCCGCAGAACACGCAATATTCCCCGAGAGATATGGATTTCTCGTAAGTGAATCGAACGACGGTTACTCATTGATGATGAGGAGCCTACCAGCTTATGAAGAAGTGCCGACAAGTTCAGAAAGGGATAAGTGGCTTGGTGCCATGAAGTCGAAATGGATTCCATGTATGAAAACCAAGTTTGGAACTCGTCGACCCACCAAGGCATAAAGCCTATAGGGTGCAAGTGGGTTTTCAAGAAGAAAACCGACATGGATGGTAATGTGATTACCTATAAGGCTAGATTGGTGGCGAAAGGATATCGTCAAAAGCAAGGTGTTGATTATGACGAAACCTATTCGCCTGAGCTATGCTTAAATCCATTCGGATGCTCCTGGCCATAGCGGCTCATTATGATTATGAGATATGGCAGATGGATGTGAAAACAACTCTCCATAATGGAAACCTGCTCGAGGACGTGTATATGATACAGCCTGAGGGTTTCACATCGGTTGATAAAACCAAGGTATGCAAATTCATGACGATCCATTTATGGATCAAGCAAGCATCCAGAGTTGGAATATCCGTTTTGATGAGACAATCAAAAAGTTTGATTTCTCACAAAATCCAGACGAACCTTGTGTGTACAAGAAGGTTAGTGGGAGTGCAGTCGTGTTCCTAGTATTGTATGTCGATGACATACTACTTATAGGAAACGATGTTTCAATCTTACAGTCAGTGAAGGTTTGGTTATCCAAGACATTCTCCATGAAAGACCTGGGAGAAGCAACCTACATCCTCGGGATTAAGATCTATAGAGATAGATCGAAACGGTTGCTTGGTCTTTCGCAGTCTACATATATAGACCGAGTGCTAAAGAGGTTTAGCATGTCGGAATCCAAGAAAGGTTATCTGCCCATCAGGCATGGGGTACACCTTTCGAAGTCTATGTGTCCGCGCACAGAAGACGAGAGGATTTGCATGAGTAAGATTCCCTATGCATCCACAATAGGATCTATCATGTATGCTATGTTATGTACGAGGCCCGATGTATCGTATGCTCTGAGTGTCACGAGCAGAAATCAATCCGATCCAGGAATGGATCATTGGGTGGTCATAAGACGATCCTTAAGTACTTGAGAAGAACTAAGGATGTGTTCCTAATATATGGAGAAGGGTACATGGTGATACGTGTGTTTTCGGATGACAGCTCCAGACAGACAAGGATGATTCAATGTATCAGTCTTGATATGTATTCACCTAGAATGGAGGCGCAATAAGTTGGAAAGGTTCCAAGCTTGACACTATAGCGGATTCTCGCCACTAAAAGGCAATACGCTTGCGCCAGCGAAGAAAGGCGAAGCGGTTTGGATCAAGAAGTTCATCTATGAACTTGATGTGGTCTCATCAATGATCCAAACATGTGCTTCGCCGCTATCATCTTATCAGAGAGATCATCAGTAGGAACGAAATACAAATCGAGAAAATTCCCACTGAAAGGAACATAGCGGATCCTTTGACTAAAGCATTACCTCAAAGTAAGTTTGAGGGTCATGTTAGAGCTTATGGTATTGGATACCGTAGCGATTGGCATTAGGCCAAGTGAGTCCGTTAGTAATATATGAGAGATGTCCTAAGGCAATCGCTTATGTATGAACCATTTATATGATAAATGAAGATTCACTATTTGAGTATACATGTTTTATGTATTTGATTGGATCTTAAACTCATTTATCAATGTCCACGATACGATTCACAAAGATGAGAGAATTTGTGATTGGATCACAACTAGTGAGTATCTCTACATGTGTAATTGTGATGTATCGAATTATCCCTAGTCGATGAATTGATGGATTTGGACACCATCAATTCGCCGAGACTAGCACGAGGTATACTCCTTGGTGTATCCAAGCTTGATTCTCACCGGGCCGAGACATAATGATGTCCGGAGTTAATCGTGGATGCTAGTTATGGTAACTAGTTCATTGGAGTGACCAGCCGTAAGACTTCATATGGTTCTCTGCATATATAGATATGTCAATGAAGTTCTTACTGTGGCTTAAGTGCGATGTTCCTTTGACTTGCGGTATTCAAGTCATCTTGATCATGGAGACTTATGCTTTGACATCTTAAGCAAACATCTCTAAGGAGATGTGGACCCGGATGATTGGGTATAAGTCGAGTGATCAAGGTGTTTGAATAGCCTATAAAGGATTCACCACTCCTTGCGAGGAGATGTATACCCATGGCCTCTCGTCGGATTGTTACTAAAGTCTTTGGCCAAAGCATTACATGTTTAGAGTAAGGTACTCTTCGATACATGTGGAGTAACTAGAATCCGTAGGACGAGGAAATGATACTTGGCTAGGTGTGACGTAGTCAGCCTAGTGGGGACTGACACAATAGACCATGTCCCAACCAAGTGGGTATAAGATGAGTGAAGGGAATGGGGCACGATTCATTCGAGCTACTGAAGGGTTTCAGAAATAGTTCTGGATCAACCGTTGATCTTTTCGGTTAATTGGGGATCATGATGTACTACTAGGTGCCACTCATGCTCGTTCTATAATTAATGGTTAATTATAGACGGCCAACATAAACCGAGAACCTATTTGGTCACACGCACAACGAGTGTAATCCAAAGGATTTAAAACGAGCTTGAGAATGGGATTCTGAGACTGAGAGAAACTATGTTTGGTTGGACCAAACATAAAGCGAGCATGAAATTGTTTCAGTCGCAATGGAAGCGTGGATGGGCCGTGTCTTATGAAGACATAATGGATGGACCAAAATGGTTTGGTTCTAATCCAATGGATGAGAATAAACCAAAGGGTTTGGTTTATATTAAACGAATGAACCAAAGGTTGGTTCGGTTCGTTTTAACTTAAAATAAACCATCATGGTTTGGTTTATTTTAACTTATCTTAATGGAGCGGGTTAACGGGCTTTATGTATATGATCCATTAACCATTAAGAGAATTAGTTCTCTATAAAAGAGGGCATTAGGGTTTGTTAAGACCTAATGAAGAGCAACCCTAGTTTGGCGCCCACCTTATCTCCCCTTTTGAGTTGGCGCCAACTTTTCTTGCCGCCCAGCCCATATCTCTTCCAACCGGCGACCAGCTGCTACCGTTTCCTCCTCTTGCTGGCGACGAGCTGCTGCCGGAGGAGCTCCGGTGATCTTCCTTGGCTCCGGCGACAAGGTGAGCAAGTCGCTTTCCTTATTTGGCCGGCGCAAGGTCTCCACCAAAGCTGTCCAGTTTTCTGGACAGCTTGTTCTCCTCTTGTCGGAGCATCATTTGGACGACGGTTAGTGCTCCGACAGCGGCTAACTTACCGGAGATTTGATCTCCGGTAATCCTCTGAGGTGGAGGACGAAGGATTCGTCAAACGGTTGACGAATACCTCTCCGGAGAAGCGAGTTTTGAGAACTCGTTTTGGATCCGAATTTGGATTCGGATCGTGATCATCTCTCGATCACGTCGTCTTCAACACGAGGCTAGTAACCCGTACGAAGATGAAGCTCGTGACTTAGCGAAGTCATCCCGAGGAGCTCGGCGTGGATACGGATAGAGACGATTCTTACGAGGATCGTTCCGGTTGATGCCGTTCCCGCTACACGTCATACGGAAGGTATAACGTAGTTTAATTTCCTTTTATTGCAAATTATAATTTACGGTTATGTCTACACTTGTTGTAATAGCATACGTGTGTTGTGTGTGTTGTAATAAATATAGATTTATTATTTTTTATTGCTTCCGCTGTGCTCATGTTTACGAAACATGATCGAACACACACACGCCGCGGTGCTGGAAACCCAACAATAAGCACAACATCCTTTTCCTACGATCCCTTATAACCTTGATCACAAGGATGTGTCCCACTTCTCCCAAGTCCTTCATATTAAACTGTTTGGACAATCATACCCTAACATCCGATAACACCTTGACATTGTTGCCAATTAACAAAATGTCATCTACGTATAGTACCAGAAATACCACTACGTTTCCGTCACATCTCTTGTATACACAAGACTCATCCGGACTTTGAATAAATCCATAAGACTGGATTACCTCATCAAAGCGGATGTTCCAAGACCTCGAAGTTTGCTTCAATCCATAAATGGACCGATTAAGCTTACACATAAGATGCTCCTCTTCAGAATGAATCCCTCCGCTGCTTCATATAGATGTTTTCTCAAGACTTCCATTAAGGAAAGTTGTCTTGACATCCATCCGCCACACCTCATAATCCATATGAGCAAAGAATGCATAAGAGAATCCGATAGACTTAAGCATGGCTACGCAAAAAGGTCTCCTCATAATCGATACCCTTTCCGAGTATACCCTTCGCAACAAGCCTCGCTTCAAGGTCTCAACCTTCCCATCTATTCCTCTCTTTCTTTGTAGATCCACTTGCATCCAATGGTTTTTACACCATCGGGTGGTTCTACTAGCTCCTGCACTGATTTGAATCCATAGATTCAATCTCAAAGATTCATTGCACTTTGCCAAGATATCGTGATCTTTATCTTAGATTGCCTCATCATATGTCCAGGGATCAGGTTCATGTTCGCCAGGGACCAAATCAGAAGATTCTCCCAAGAACATGAATCTATCAGGTTGTCTCACAACCCTCCCACTACGACGAGGTATCACCTGTGTATCCTCTGTGACACGCGGTGCTGACTTGTGGTATATCCTCTCAGACTGATGGTACCAAAGAAGTGACTTCCCTTTAATTCCTCCGTAACAATCTTACTCATGGGCTTGTGGTTCATCACATAGTCTTCCTCTAGAAATCGCGCTCGTGCTAACGATCACCCTCTCGATCTCTAGGACTATAAAACAAACCACCTTTCGCTCCTCTAGGATAGCCAAATGAACATGCACATTTTCTGCAGAGGTTCCAACTTACCAAAGATCCGCCTTCAAAGACATGTGTCGACTCCAAATCCGAATATGTCTTAGACTAGGCTTTCACCGCCCACAATTCCAGGAGTAGAAGGCACTGATTTAGATGGAACCAAGTTCGTAATATACACCGTCAGATATCTAGAGCATATCCTCGTAACGAACCGCAACTCGTAATAACTCATCATCGATCTAACCATCTCCATAAGAGTCCTATTCCTTCGCTCGCTACACCATTCTACTGGGTGTGCCAAAGTGCATAATTGGGATCTGAATCGACCTCTGATAAGTAATTCCTAAACTCTCCCAAGAGGTACTCACCACCACGATCAGATTGTAGTGTCTTGATACTTTTACCTTGATGTTTCTCCACATCAGTCTTGAATTCTTTGAACTTGTCAAAGCATTCAGACTTGCGGCGCATCAAGTAAATGTATCCATATCTTGAATAATCATCTATGAAGGAGACGAAATATTCAAAACCACCTCTAGCCTGGATAGACATAGGACCACACAAATCAGAATGAACCATTTCCAACACATCTTTGGTTCTATACCCCTTGGCCTTAAAAGGCCTCTTGGTCATTTTACCCTCCAAGCAAGATTCGCAGGTTGGGAGATCTTCCACCACTAATGAACCCAGAGGTCCATCAACTATCAACCTTTGAATTCTGCTTAGGTTAATATGACCAAGTCTTAGATGTCAAAGATATGTTTGGTTCATCTTCGAAGGTTCTTTTCTCTTATTGGAATTAGAAGATGAGTTATTAACTTCTATTTGCATCGTGAAAGCTTTAGGTTCAAGTGTATATAAATTTTCTATCAATGCACCAGAACAGATAATCTCCCTATTCCTTTTTATAATAACTCTGTCATTAAAAGAAATAGAATATCCATCCATAAATAATTTAGAAACTGAAATTAAATTCTTTCTAAATAAAGGTACATAAAGGCAATTCTTAAGAACCAAAACTTTATTTTCTCAAAAGATAAATAAACATCTCCCACTGCAACAGCCGCCACCTTTGTGGTATCGCCCAAGTATACGATAATCTCCCCTTCAGCCAGTCGTCTGGTTTCTTGGAACCCCTGTAAAGTATTACAGACATGATCAGTGGCTCCCGTATCTACACACCAAGCGCCGGTAGATAACACTGCTAAACATGTTTCAACGACTAAACCAAAAGATATACCTTTGTTCTGCTTGCGGTTGGGGCAGTCCTTCTTCCAGTGTCCAGTCTGCTTACAAGTGAAGCACTTGTCTTTCGGCTTCTTCACTCCTCCCTGAGTTCCTCCCACCGCCTTTGCCCCAGATTGTTTCTTCTTCTTCTTACATTTCGACTTAGAAGTAGAAACCTTTTGGGTAACCATGGCTTGTGCCTGAGCACTCTGACGAAATAGCCCCTCTTGTTCATGTTGTAGTTGGTGGCGCTCAAAACTCCCAGGTAGAGACTGGAGAATGATATCGACCTGGGTTTCCCCATCGATCTCAGCTCCGAGGACTTCCAGCTCATTCAAATGAGTCATCATCTTGAGAACATGATCCCTCACGGGTGTTCCCTCGATCATGGTGGTCGTCATCAAGTTCCTCATGGCTTCCTGCCTAGTAGCCCGATTTTGATATCCGAAAAGTTCTTTGAGATTGAGCATCATGTCATAAGTAGTGGGCATGACTTGATTCTGATGTTGTAGTACATTTAACATAGATGCCAAAATGTAACATCGTGCCATCTCATCGACCTTAATCCACTTCTTATAACTCTCCTTCTCCTTTTCCCCAGAATCCTCCACAGGCTTAGGAGGGCACTCTTCGAAGAGTACATATTTGTATTCCTCAGCAGTCAAGACAATGTCAAGATTCCTCTTCCAATCAACATAGTTGGGTCCAGTAAGTTTATTTTCTTTCAGTATCACAGCAAGCGGGTTGAAAGTCATTTTGAAAGAAAACCTAAGAATCACATAGATCAAAATATTAGATTTCAAAAAATTATTGATTCGTCAAACAATAAAATTTTAAAATCAACCAACACCTCAAAACACCGAGAATATCGTATGCCACAATAGTGTGGACGTATACAAATTCTACATTTGTAAGAGGAGGTTTTACCCATTAATTTTACTATCTTGTCAACCTAACTTTTTGACAAATAAAATTAATAGTTGGTTCCTCTTCGGCCCTACAAATAAAAGCAGTGACTCCGATGGGGAGGATACTTATATTTGTATCTAAGTGTTCACCATTACTCGATACCAAGGTAAATATCTCGGGTTATGTGCCTTCCGATGGGGAAGTACACACACTCTTTAATAATTTCCTATAACCATATTCGACCTTGTGATCCGCAAACAAACTCATCCGATGGGGAGGACGACACTCAGAGCCGACACGCAAGTTTGTTTGCATCACATGTCAAATCGTAATGGAGGCCGTGGGAATTTATAAAAATATCCCTCTCCCACTTAGTAATTTAAAAATTGAGGAATTTTCTAGCCTACGACATGCATATCAAACAATAAGCAATAAATATGAAAAATAAATATTTTCCAATTATTATGGCTTTTGTCTTCAATATGTCTCCCGTCGTATCGCCATCTCGTCCGCTCCTCCCTACGGCATGTACAAGCCATCCGGAGATCCGAGCCGAGAAAAACTATTTTAATTTACATCCATCAATCCTATACTCCACGAGGGAGTGTACATGAAATCTAGATTGAAAGTAAACTAAAATAAAAAGAGTGGCTAAACAATGCCGTATCTAATTATAAAAATTAAATACTAGTCTCGTCAACCCCGAGGATTCAACAAAATATACAATTACACACATACAATCATATACACACACATGGCCATAATAGTTGGATCCTATGTCTGCAACCAAAAAGTTAACCTACGCACATCCTACTATTATCTGGCACATACAATATATGAAAAGTGCATAAAAGTAACCGAATCCTAAACACACAAAACCGAAAACCGTGACTCTGATACCACTTGAAGGTAGGAAACGTCGCTTCCCACTTCAACTCGATCGCTTGTTCATGGCGATCCCTTCTACGTCCCCGGATAAAAAAAAATTTATCCTTGATAAGAGGGATTACCCATGCTACCGATTCATCATCGTGCTATTCGATTAGAGTGGTCACTTGAACAAACTTGTTGTTCAAGCAACCAACCTCTATTCTACGATTAGCCGTAGAATAGACGATGTACGGATCGCCGACTTTTGTATTTGTATTCGGGGTCCAAATATATTTAACCATAAAAACAGAATACACAACATGTATATGATATAAAAACAATTATAGACATGTTACAAAAGAAAATAGACAAGCGTTATACCTCTCGATCTTCTATTGTATGTCCTTCCTCCTTTTGGACGTCGTGTGGGTGACGATCTTCAAAAAGTCGAATCTCCTAGATCACCAATCTTCCTTCCTTGCTCACTCCGAACAAGAGGAAGTATAGAAACAAAACACTTCTCCTTCTTTCAACCAACCACTAAGCTCCAAGCTTGGTGCTTGTCGCCGGCCAAGAAGAAGAAGAAATAGAAGTGGGCGCCGGCCAAGAGCTTCAAGGGAAGACCCTAAGCTTTGTTTCCACCGGCCAAGGAGAAGAGAAGGAGGAGCTTTGGACGCCATCCAAAGAGGAGGAGAAGATGATGGGCGCCGACCACCTTGAGGAAGAAGAGAAGAAAGGAAAATGTTTCCTTAATTGTGCCCGCCCAAGATCCAAACCCTAGCCTCCAAGCTCCTTGCCACCCAACCCTAATCCCTCTTCAATTGTTGTTGTCGTCCACCCCCTTGCCTCCTTTTATAGAGTTAGGGATAAGCCTTGTTTTAATCTCCACCATTGGTTCTAGGGATTTAATCTCAACCGTCGGATCTAGAGATTTAATCTCAACCGTCGGATCTAGAGATTTAATCTCTACCATTGGATCTAGAGTTTTGTTTTCATCAATTGGATCTAGGCTTCATGAGATTTTAATAGGCTACAATAGGGACCATGAGGAGGAGTTGGATCTTAGCCACCCAATGGATCAAGCCCACATAAAGTCCAATCCATTAATGATAATCCAATCCACTAGAGGATTATCATTGATCTACCTCACCAACCCCCATAAGTTAATATGGGCTCCATATATTATTTGTACATTTTTCTCCCCGTGTTTAAGATCTCGAATGTCCGTCGATTAATTAATTTACTGACAATTAATTAATCAACATCTAACTCCATGAGTAGTACCACTCAACCTTATCATCATGCCGGACCAAGTCCACCTGCAAGGTTTACATGATGAACCTTATGAGCTCCTCAAGGGGACATCATCATCCTAATATATAGGACACGGTTTTCTCCTATAATCAACGACACACCATATAAATAATATCATTTCCCAACTTACCGAGCTTATCGATTTAATCTATAAATCTCGCCCATTGATAAATCAAAGAAATGAATACTAAGTATATATGCCCGTTATTATATCAGGATTAAAAGCATGTACAATATAATATCTGAGGTCTGATTCGATTTTATAGTAAGCAATAAATCGAATCACCTCTAAGTCGGTCCTTCTCAATACACACAAAGTGTACTAATGTGATTCTATGGTCAAAACAAACTAATACCAAATCACACTACAACCATACCAATGGTTTGTCAAAAGCCATCTAGGTTGTGAGCCTTTACTTATACTCTACAAGGAGATGATAACATGATCTACTGTGTGACACTACACACCATGTTATCTACAATGTAATGTATTAGACAGTATGCATAATCACAAATATACAAACAATGATCATGTGATTCTTATTTCAAAATAAAGATGTTAAATACTTACAAAGATAGACTTTTACCGTTAGCCATCCCAACGGGATGGGCCGCTCGTAGTGATTCAGTCGAGTCCAACTGATCCGCCAAATATCATGCGAATGGCCGTATGGATGTTGGAGAGAGGTGGCATCATATCGAAGTGGCCACTATGGAGGCGGGGAACCTCAGCAGCAAGTTTTGAAGTTACGATTGAGCACTACCTGGCGGTTTGGGGACTCGATAAAAGGCCCGGAAATAACGACAACTCCAAAAATCATAGGTCCAGGATGGTTTGAGGATCACCGAATTTCTCCTATAACTTGAATAACAGAAACTCGACCATCGGTATAGGCGGCCCGTGGGGCGGTTAGTAGAGGCGGTGACCACATAATTTACTTAGTCAGGCCCCAGGCCCGATGATTTAGAAGACTTGATTGCTAACAATTATTAAGGTGATAAGGAATTTCTAGAAAATGAATCGTAACATTAGATACAGTCTGAAGAATCACATCTCACGAGACTTGAAGATTTTTCCTCCAGCGGTCTTCACCCGAGAGAGCAACATCTAGGATGTTAGACATAAATTAACCATAGATAATGAGCTATGTCGCAACTTTGTAGAAGAGCTCTCGGTGAGTCAAGGTAAAATCTTGAAGTTATGGGTACCAGAAGTAAAATTCACCAAGGGGTATATACTAGTCACTGATGCCACCCTATCGGCTTCAGTTGAAATTGTGTTAGAAGATTCCACTCTAAACAACTTCTAGGACCTCACAGGTGAGTTGTAATCCCTGCGGTCAATTTATGGGTAAGCTTCCCACAATCTAGGACACAACTTTATCGACATTGGGGTCATATGTCGGTGTGATACCCTCAGTACAAATCACGAAGATGGTTCTTGAGCTGGGCTACATGGATCTATTTGAATTCATCATGGAGGGTATAAGTGCTACTTGAGTCGAGGATCAAATTTTGCTTAGTCATGGCTACGACTGATTAGATTTACTTGGGATTTAGGGGATATCGTGTTATCAAAGTTAAAAATGATACCTTTACGTCATGACTAGACAATCTTTGTAGGATGTCGGAATACCGAATCCCAAGAATGCGTCTAGGATTAAAGGCCTTTTACGGCAAGATCATGGATGGCATGCGTTAGAAACCCGCAGTGAAGTTTCTGATTGTAATAGCCTAATGCGAGATACCTAGACCGGTAGATGGGAGATCGTCCTCTTCATTAGACTTTGAAACCGCTAGAACCTGCCAAAATGGACGACTTCACATTTCGAGCGGAAAAATTAGATGGCGGTTGAAGCAAGAAGTTCTAGAGATGAATGTTGTGAGTTCACTTCGAACCTACGAGGCTAGATGGTGCATAGTGGAGGCCGGGTGAAACTAAGCGACTTGCTTGTCCAATAAAAGTGATTCATATGGGAGTAAGCTGATGAGCAAAAGTCCTTTTAGATTTCACTTTGATTGTATTATCTTTCATTATTAATTGTTATAACAGATTTCCATTCATCACATTTATGACTTTAGGGTTATTTGGACTAGAAAAATCTGAAAACTTAGCTAGGTAAGGAAAATACATCCATAGGATTACTAGGGAAATTTGGTATGTAAATCCAAAACCTCTGAACCTAACCTTGTCTGAGATACTCAACCAGGATGGAGAGTTAGAACATGGGAAGCGACACTCTTGAGTTCGAAGTGGTGTATCCATTAATCCTGATCGTGCCGTGACAAGGTACACCGCCCTGGCCGTTCTGTCCTTTAACAAAACCAACTAGCTTGAACATGTCGTGAGGTTAAAACCCAGATGCTGGTGTTTCTTGAACCCCAGTTTGAGATCTAATTAGCCGAAGTCATCTTGCCCCCTGGCTCCGACCAAGTGGTTGATCGATCTTCCCCACCATCCCAAGTGACACTTTTTAACCTGAGGAAGCCAAAAGAAGCAAGGATAGAGGAGGACCAGTAAGTAGTGCCTCTGTCCAGGATGAGAGTTGGATGAGGCTTCATCACAAAAAAGGATAAAGTCAATGCCCCTCGTTGATCATTTTCAGGAGGAAGGTATTCCCTACCACAACTATTGAACAACAAGCACTAGTGATCACGTGTGTATTGGACTGAATAGCGATGTCGTTCATTGATGTCGAGTAAAACTCGTTCGTGTTTATTTTGCTCTGATTCTTATTGAGTACAGAATTAGAGATAAACAATACTATGAAAAATACATGATTGGATGACATAAGCCGTGGCATTTGTGAAACTATGTAGCTTGATACATTAAGGTTGAAGCGAGATATAGAAACCAAGCTGGAGTTCGAGCTCTGAAAAGGCTACAGTCGATCTCTAAACACTGCACCGAGAGTTTACTGCAGGCAAATACCTCGCCCGGTGGAGGCTAAATTGGGGCGGAGAAACCTAATGTTGAGTGTTCTTACCCAATAATAAGAAATTGTTGCAAGCAATTAAATAATGAAATGTCATGAAATGAAAAAACAACTTCTGATTGCATTTTCATTGAATCAGCTTTTTGGTTGCCTTGGACTAGCCTTCTCGTCGATCAGACCCGCGATCGTGGAAAAGCATCTAGAATAAAGCTGACCATGTCCTTGAATCGCCCAAGAAAAGCCCTGATATTGTCGACGGGCCTCCCACGAAACGGCCCTTTTAACCTACATCGGTTTACGGATTCACTTTGTGATCGTACCTTAATCGAAGAACCCGATTCAGCTATGCGCGGCTGTAGCCGTAAGACAACGGCTCCGATCCACGGCGAAAAAGTTCAAGCAAGTTAGGAAAAGTCACGATCTTGATCATAGCCATGATCATTGAAGGATCACCAGCTCGATCATGCCCGTGATTCATGCGGCTTGGCTCACAGGGTCAGGGAAATGCTTTCGCGACTAGTAGGAGAGTGATGGGTTTGGCGTCCTTAGCGTTTTACACCTTAAGCATGAACTAACATCAATAGTACATCCGATGAGCAAAGCGTGTGCTTCGTGCGATTTCAACTCCTAAGCTGGTAAAATAGACTCTAGTTGACTCCGACGGTCGAACCAGCCATAATGTCGGTAGCGAAGATGTAGAAGGAAAACAGTTGACCTTAAAAAACTATGGGGCCCAATAGTAACCCAGTATCGGTGTCCCGTTCTTTCCAGACCACCCTTAGCTGTCCTAGCCTTGGAATGCCTAAACCGGCCAGTCGGCCTCACTTTATCGGATCCCTCAAGTCATCCATAGCGTGTTCATCCATCGTTAGTATCCCCTTGATGCTTAGTGGCTATATCATGGCGTAAGTCGGTCTCTTGAGAATTAGGTGGGCTTACAGTATCATTAAGACTGTCGGAGCTTTGGATCTTACCTTGATAAACCCTTGGACTTCTGAATCAGAGCTCGGAGCTATTGGACTTTCCTTGCCAAGCTCGCCAGAAGCGCTTTGCAGTGGGTAAGTACCCGTGACTTGGACTTTCCGTCGGTCGGCCCGATGTTGGACTTTCACATGCGAATCCATGCTTGGACTTTTTGATACCCGACCCGTATTGGACATTTCCCGTTGCCTTAAATCACACAGGCCTTGGAATCTTTCCCATAGCAATCACGATATGTGTGGGTGTTTTAATCAAACATCAAAACGGGATCTCTTGAGTCGAGCTCTCAGTCACAGGATCATGACGCTGGGTCGATTACACCAACAATCTCTCCTTTTTTGATGTTTGATAAAGAAAGCGAAAGAAACCATTGAGTTAGACCATCTATTTCAATTAGCAATCAAGGGTATGTCATTTTGGGGGTATGCCGATTGAAGTGTAAACATTTTTTCTCCCAATAAGTTCTCCCAAAAGCGAATTCTCCCCCTTTTTGACTAACATCAAAGGTTCTCTCTGAGAGGTACAATGTCTCATGTCCCGATGTTAAGGGGTCTTCTGATCTCCCTGATCCAAAATGTAGGATACATCTTCACCCTAGTGATAAGCCACTATGTAAACAAAGAGAGACAATCCTAGTGAATCCTCTCGATTTCAATTGGGTATTCAGGCGTGAAAGTTAGGATAGTGTTCCCCTCGCGTGGTAAAATTACCATCCATCATCCATGATGGATACCTCCCCCAAAAGGCGTTTTCCTATACCTTGTACATTTCTGCAATTCCTTGTCCTTCTTTTCCCTAAGCCAATAGGAACTCTAATCTTACCTGGTCAGATTGAAATCATGAACTCTCCCCGACACTAAATTTGAGGAGCTCAATCCTAACACACATCTCCTAATCCATATCGATGGATTTTCACCACTTTATAATCCACTTCCCCAAGTCATATCTGAGGTTAGTACTTGCTTAGGGACCTTAGACGAGTTGAGACCGCGGGCTAGGACCTTACAACCTTGTTTTCGAAATTCGAGATAGTCGACTACTTATAGTTATTAGTCAGGCCCCCTTACGAATCGATCGCGCCATCAGTGGTCGGTCTTGGTGGATAAAGAGCTACACAAATAGTTTAGTCGAGTTCTTGAAAAGCGACTTAAGTAATTCTCGTGTTATATCAATCAATTGTTAAAATAAAATATGGTATATTACTACTTGCCGTGAATGAACATATTTTCAAACTTAGGTAGAAATCAAATGTTAGCAAAAATATTTTACTGGCCAAAATGTCTTGAAATTATTCTGAGTATTAAAAGTGAAGAAAACTGTGTTTAGTTCACTTTGTATCAATATATACTATAGTGATTACTATCAAAATATATACTATACTATATACATATTTCCTATATATTGGAGAATTGCTTGGAGTTTTAAAAACCCGTATTGGATATATATATTTGGGCTTAATGTACATGACTTTTTTGAGTTAAGGCTGAACTTTCCCGATGAGAGATCCACCATTAGATAAGACAAAAGTTAACAAAATTAGCAAAATTAGAAGCACCATGAGACTTAACAAATATCCTAGCATCTCACCTTTGTATCTATGATGTAGTAAATACACATTACATGTCAAGCAATGTGAGGAATGTGGGTTTGTTCTAAAAATCTATTTTGGGAAGAACTTCATGCCCTTTTTCTAAAGGGCAGGTTGATTCCCTTATGAAAGGGACTCAGTCATGTCGTTGTCATAAATAATATTCTCATTAGCAAATGCATGAAATCATCATATGCGTAAAATAATAGCATAATCATAAGCATAATTGATGATCATGATATCATGAGCTCGTTTCATGCTTAATCTAAAAACACATGACATTAAGCTTAATCCTAACATGATAAATGATATATAGATAATCGAAAAGAACTTTTGTATTGATGTAAATAGCGTGACATGCAATAGAATCAAAACATGGCAAATAAAATGTATAGGTAGTAATAATACCTAAATTTGTCGAGCAAGTTGCCATGCAATTTTGATTGTATATTTGGCAATATTATCACTTTTCTCCTAGATTGTGTCGAAGTAATCCAAAATGGCACACTATGACCTTAATCCTAAATTATGCTCAATTTAATTGATTTTCTAATTCCCGAAAATGCTAAAGATTGGCACATCACAGAGATTCTTTTAGGTGCGTAAGATCAAATCTATGAAAACCTAATGATAGGATTCGGACGAGGCAGAGTGCTACTGAGTGGCGAGCGGGACTATAAAAATTGTCTTCGTGTGGCGAAGCAAAGGAGCGTTAGCGTGAATAAGGCCAAGAAAAGATGGAAGAAAGGGTCGAGATCGGTTAGTTAGAAGAGACGTAGGCGAGGAAAGCTAAGCTCTATGCGCTGCGTTGAAACCCTTTGGACGATCGTCTACTCCTACGATCATTCTTCATCTAGTTCGACTCGAAAGGCTGAATTGTCACAAGGGTGAATTGATGGACTTGACTCGTGGTTTTGGTCTCGAAAATGATGTGGCATCAAGGTGGGCAGTCGAGCTCAGAGTGAAGGGGGAGCCTCCTACAAGAGCCGGTGATGTGGCATCAGGTTGGTACAGTCGAACCATCATCAAGTCTACCCCAAAATGAGGTGAGTTGGCACAAGATGGTTGGCAAACCAGAAATTATGGGCGTGCCCAAAATGAGGAGAATGGATGGTTGGCTCCTATCGATGGCAACAAGTTGGATGCGGCTCAACAAGTTAGGCGTGAAGGCCTCACTTGAGAATTGGCACAAGGTGGTTGGATGAAGCACCTCATCCTTGAGATGTGGCACAAGGATAAAGCGATGAAGCACCTCATCCTGTGCAGTTGGTGAGGATGTGCGATGAGCATAGACTTGGGGATAAGAACCAATCACCTTGGACACTACCGTAATACTCCAAATTCATAGATCTGAGTATCCATACAATCCAGTAGCCACCATTACGCCAAGCAGATCCAAGAAATCAAGAGCTCTCAACAGCGTCAAATTTGGCATACTTCCTCAGACTCACAGGCGATCGAAGTGCACTTGGAAACCTTGGCTTCACATCTTCTACTTAGGTTGTGGTATATTTATTTAAGTTCTACTTCTTTAAATTGTCTTTGTGCTTTAGTGGCTAACAAGGAAAGGGGGGAGTGTCCTTTGCCTTGATTTCTTTTTGTGATCGTTGCTCTGCTAGCGGAGGTGGTTTTTAGTGGTGCCCTCGTGCGTGATAAAGGATCACTAGGGCCGTGGATTAATATCTACGAAGGTGTATAGGTATAATAATACCTAAATTTTAATATTAGTTGCCATTTGACATAATTTAATATATTTTGCCATATTATCACTTTTCTCCCTAGTGTGTCAAAAATCCAAAATGGCACACTATGACCTCTAATCCTAAATTATGCCAATTTAA
This sequence comes from Wurfbainia villosa, assembly GCA_025175895.1. Taxonomy (NCBI): domain Eukaryota; kingdom Viridiplantae; phylum Streptophyta; class Magnoliopsida; order Zingiberales; family Zingiberaceae; genus Wurfbainia; species Wurfbainia villosa. The sequence continues at coordinate 66,942,488 of CM046003.1, read as the reverse complement.
TTGATTTTTCATAATTCCAAAAATGTATTGGCACATCCTAAATTCTTTTAGGATCATAAGATCAAATCTATTTTCAAGGTACCCATAACCTTGAAAATTACCTAAAGTGCCACCTGTTAGGGCAATCTCTTGCCATGATTAGGTTTTGATGTGTGTGGCAAAGAGTTTAAGTTAGTTTGTTATGTTGATTTGATATGTGCGTTGAAGTCGTGCAGGACTTAGTAATTCGCACATGGAGCCGTGGCGAGTTTCACATCTCATGACTCGGTCCTTGAGTCGGTGAAGGATTGCTTTGCGGAAGCCGTGCGCTTGGAGCATCCGAGGGACCGCCGGACGAGAAGCTTGGAGTGAAGCCGAAGGAAGTATACTTCGAGGCAAGAGACGCGAAGGAGCATTGTAGAGTCGTGCGCCTGATGCTGTCGAGGGACGTGGCCACGAACGAAGAGAACTTCGAAGGCGAGGGACTCCGAGGGATGAGAGTGAGCGAATGTAACCCGGGAAGGGGTAGTAGCTCATAGGTGAAACTTGGCCATTTGGCTAAGTGTCGGATGGGATTTCCCGACACCAGTCGACTGCCATGGAATGACAGTCGACTGCTCTGAGTCGATGGTTCGATCGGTCGTCTAATAATGGTGGATCAAGTTGATCGGTCGACTAAACAGCATCGGTCGGGACAAGGGATGATCGATCGGTAATGCGTGCAGCACGCGAGAATGGAGTCGATCTCGTTGAGGACTCGACTGATCGAGCACCAGTCGACTGATGGTAATATCAGTTGACTGATGCCAGTACCGTTGGATGAAATCCAACGTGGAAAGCGGTCATTATTGGGCAACGGCTATAGGACTAGTCGACTGATCGAGGGCATCAGTCGACTGATCCTGTGTCAACGGGAAGAAACCCTCTTCCTCTATAAAAAGGAAGGGGATGGGGCTTTGGGAGGCTAATCCTTATGCTCTAATACTCTCCCAAAGTTCCCTAAAGCTTTCCATCCTCTTACTTGAGCTTATTTCCATTATATTTGTAAGAGGAGTATTTTTGTGTAAAGAGGTTACCTCCACCTAGCTTTGTGCAAAGGAGAGATCTAGTGGATAGATTGCGGAGTGATTCACCGTGGACGAATCGGACCGTGGATTAGCAGCGTAGCCGTGAACCACGTTACATCTCGGTGTTTGTATTGTTTGTTTATCTTTTTCTTTGTCTTTATTTATATTTGCATATTCCGCTTGCGCTAACATTTTGTAGACGAGAAAAATACGACATCCAACGAACGAGGGCTATTCACCCCCCTCTAACCGGCCGTTTCGATCCCCCAACAAGTGGTATCAGAGCAAGGTTGCTTGTCACCGGACTAACCGCCACAACAAGCTCTACATCAAAAATGGTCGGCTCAAACATTCATCCACCGAAGTTTAAAGGGGAATTCGCTTAGTGGAAGAAGCGAATGGAGGTATTCTTCAAAACTGACTTTGAAATATTATTAATTATGGAAAACGGTTTCGAGTTGCCTAGGAATGAAGATGGGGAGCCATTGGAGAAATCGAGATGGAGCAAAAGAAAAAGAGAGGAGTATTTGGCAAATTCAAAGGCCAAGCACCACCTATACAATGTACTCCCTCAACAAGAAGTCAACCGGATAGGAGAGTGTGCTAGCGCCAAGGAAATGTGGGAGAAATTAATAGAGATCCATGAAGGCACATCCGAGGCAAAGCTAGCAAGGAGAGATGTCCTTCACTCCCAATTGTCCAATATCAAACTCGAAAAGGGAGAGAAGGTAAAATCTCTACACTCTAGATTTAAGGAAATTCTAACCGGTTTGACAAGTGTAGGTGAAAAGCTCTCCAACTAGGATATGGTAATGAAGGTCATAGATGTCTTTCCCCGGTCCTCAAAGTGGAGCTCCATGGTGGACTCCTTCTATATCTCGAAGAATTTAGAAGTGAGCACCTTGGAGGAGTTCTTCTCAACAATGGAACTCCACGAAACAAGGCTTGAAGGAATACAAGAAGAGCCAAAGTTTCAAACTTCAAGAGGAGTAGCCTTGATGGCAAATAAGGGGAAGAAGAAGATGGAGATCCCCTCCTTCGATGATGATGAAGCCTCCTCCTCCTCCTCCATGGACAGCACGGAAGAAGCGTATATGGTAAGGAGGGTAAGGCGTGCATTAAAAGGTTTTAGATTTAATAAGTCTAATGATAGGAATAGAAGACCAAGGGGGAAGGTCATATGTTACAATTGCCAAGGGGAAGGACATATAAGGGATAATTGTCCTCTCCTAAACAAGAGCAAAGAAGAGAGGAAGAAGAAAGAAGAAAAGAAAAAGAAAAAGGGGAGTAAAAAGAAGGAAGAAGAAAAGAAGGCCAAGGAAAAAGGAAAGGCCATGGCTCTCAAAGCAAAGACATGGGATGACCTTGCTTCCTCATCCTCATCCGATGAAGAAGAGCATGTCTACTCCAACCTTGCATTGATGGCTTTCGATGACTTGGATTGCTCCTCCACCGAAAATGAAGAATCAAGCTCAAGTGGAGAGAGCTTAAGTGAAGGGGGAGCCTCTACATCCTCCTCATCCGAAGAAGAGGATTTGGTAAGTGAGGTAATAAATCTACCCCCTAAGCAAATTATGTCTATGATTTCTAGCCTCACTAAGGACTTATTTAGAGCTAAGAAGAAGAACAAAAGCATGCTAGATCAAATTAAGGACTTAAAAAATAAGTTAGAAAAAGCATGCTTAAATGAAAATGAAAATATTTCTTCTTGCCATGATGATGCATGCTCACATGAATATATGCCATTTAATGTTAGTGATGCATGCATGGATGAAAATAGGGCTCTAAGGGAAAAGGTAGATTACTTGACAAAAGCCCTAGAAAAATTCACTATAGGCTCCAACACCTTGAACATGATCATAAGGAGCCAAAGAGCTAGCTTCAACAAAAAGGGCCTAGGTTCTAAAGAAAAGAAAAATGAAAAGGCCTACAAATGCCTAATTGCTAGGGGACAAGATAAGAAGAAGGTAATTGCTAGAAAATGGATCCCCAAGGAGTATCTAGTGAACCCCATAGAAAAGAATTTGTATTGGGTTCCAAAATCCATCCTTAAGGGTTAGAAAACCCCTAGGGTAGTCAACCATATGCAATTGACCTATATCATATTTTGGTTGACTTAGGATGGCGGGATAACATTTTTGAAATAGTGTTAGGTGATGATAATGTGCCTATAAATAGTTAATAATGCTTAAATTATGATGATTAATGTAATTGCTATGTATGTTTGCAATCATGATTTATGATTTTGATATTTGGCACATAATCATGAGAAATAAGTGCAGATCATGCTTTAGGTGATACTTTGTTTGTAATCATGATATAATACCTAATGCATGATAACAAATCAATGAATACATGTGTTTCATGATCATAATGTAGAATTAATTGATATATGCCATAATGATCATGAGGATTGTTAGGTTGATACTTAACCTTGATAGAATTGTATGGTTAAGTATATACAAATACCCTCTAGGATGCATCTCACACTCACCATAGGCTACTTTGATTGAAAACTTAGCATGAGTGAGATGTTAGGATGATACAAATGTCCACTAATGCTTATGGCATTTAGATGGTCATTTAAAGTATCAAAATAGCAATAATAGACCAATCATGGGGAAGGCTTATGTTTAATTCATAGACATATTGCCCAACGATCATAGTTGGATATTTCACATGTTTTCAAAACAATTTCTTAATCTAAAATCTATGTATTCATGTTTTGAAACAATTGGAACCAAAACTAGGTGTTAAACTTGATACTCACATGATCAAAAATCTAGTGGTTTTTAAACCTTTTGGATTTTTGGCAAATATGTTAAAATATAATGATTTTTCATGAAGACATATTTTTCACTGATAAAGAATCTTACAAGAAATATGTTCCCCAAATTTCATGATTTTTCGAATTTTCTGAAATTTTTAATGCATTTCTGAAATTCGGTCCGAAAATCAAAAAGTTCTGAAATTCGTGCCGATCATTAGTGTAGTGAACGATCGTGGCCTGAAAATTAGACTAGTTAAGGCCGAATTCAGGTTTTAGACTAATTTTTGGTATTTTCCTTCTATTATACTTGATGCCATGAGTTTATAACTTAGTGTTAATCTTTTTGATGGTGTTAAAGGGGGAGAAATGATTATGTTTAAGTAAATTATGATAGGGGGAGAGAGAGTTTCATGGATTAAGGGGGAGTTGCATATTGCTATATCATGTTTATGTTTACATGCTTTCTTTCCTTAGAAATTTTTATCAAATGTTCTTATCTAACTTAAACGAATTGCCACACATCAAAAAGGGGGAGATTGTTAGGGCAATCTCTTGCCATTATTAGGTTTTGATGTGTGTGGCAAAGGGTTTAAGTTAGTTTGTTATGTTGATTTGATATGTGCGTTGAAGTTGTACAAGACTTAGTAATTCTCACATGGAGCCATGGCGAGTTTCACATCTCATGACTCGGTCCTTGAGTCGGTGAAGGATTGCTTTACGAAAGCCGTGCACTTGGAGCATCCGAGGGACCGCCGGACGAGAAGCTTGGAGTGAAGCCAGAGGAAGTAGACTTCGAGGCAAGAGACGCGAAGGAGCATTGCAGAGCCGTGCACCTGATGCTGCCGAGGGACGTGGCCGTGAACGAAGAGAATTTCGAAGGCGAGGGACTCCGAGGGATGAGAGTGAGCGAATGTAACCCGGGAAAGGGTAGTAGCTCGTAGGTGAAACTTGGCCATTTGGCTAAGTGTCAGATGGGATTTTCCGACACCAGTCGACTACCATGGAATGGCAGTCGACTGCTCTGAGTCGATGGTTCGATCGACTGGTCTAATGTGGTCGATCGTTGATCGATCATTGCCGACAGCGGTCGATCGTGATGGCAATCGATCGTGACAAGGGACGGCAGTCGACTGATGGCACTGTGCACGGGCACAGAATGGAGTCGACCTCGTTGAGGACTCGACTGATCGAGCACCAGTCGACTGACTGATGGTAATATCAGTCGATTGATGCCAGTACCGTTGGATGAAATCCAACGTGGAAAGCGGCCATTATTGGGCAACGGCTACATGACCAGTCGACTGATCGAGGGCATCAGTCGACTGATCCTGTGTCAACGGGAAGAAACCCTCTTCCTCTATAAAAAGGAAGGGGATGGGGCTTTGGGAGGCTAATGCTTATGCTCTAATACTCTCCCAAAGTTCCCTAAAGCTTTTCATCCTCTTACTTAAGCTTATTTCCATTATATTTGTAAGAGGAGTGTTTTTGTGTAAAGAGGTTACCTCCACCTAGCTTTGTGCAAAGGAGAGATCTAGTGGATAGATTGCGGAGTGATTCACCGTGGACAAATCAGACCGTGGATTAGCGGCGTAGCCGTGAACCACGTTACATCTCGGTGTTTGTATTGTTTGTTTATCTTTTGCTTTGTCTTTATTTATATTTGCATATTCCGCTTGCGCTAACGTTTTGTAGACGAGCAAAATACGACATCCAACGAATGAGGGCTATTCACCCCCCTCTAGCCGGCCGTTTCGATCCCCCAACACCACCTTTATCATGGTTGAGTTAACTACCCATCCAATCAAGGTTGGCACACCCTAAACCCATCTAGCATGAATCAATCACGCTCTTAGGAACCCAAAACCTATTTGAGCTCCTAGGGTTTACTAGGTATTCCTTAGGGATGACCTCCCTAGATACCTTCTTAATGACCCTCCTAGGCTTGGTAGCCTTGGTCATTTGGGTCTTACCTAGGTTGACTGTAGGGGTAACTCCCCTTGCAACCTTCTTAGTTGTCACCCTAGGTTTTCTAGAAACCCTAGCCACTAGGCACAAACCTTGGTCAACCTTAGGGATGACTTCCCTATTGACCTTGGTCTTCCTAGACCTAGTTTGTGTTCTATAATCAAATGGAACACTCTGATAAGCCACCTTAGGCTTAGGTTTGTGACCCAAACCTTGCTTGTCCTTGGTTGACTTTTGTTTTTTAGGTCCTAGATGTTGACTTTGAGTCCTAGACTTTTGATCATTTGACCCTTTAAATTGATTTTGTATATTCCTAAGGGTCTTTTCTAGTTTCTCAAGTCTTGACCTCAAGACTTGATTTTCCATCTCCAATTGCCCAATTTTCGATTTTTGATTAAGTTTTTGGGCATTACCATTTCCTCTAGGCATATGCCTAGTCCATTTAGGATTAAGACCTATGTGTTCTCCTATTTTCTTGATAGATTCCCTAGGTAAAATATTTTTAGGGACATTAGTCCCAAATTTATCCTTATTACTAAAATGGACACTTTTAGTACCTAAACACAAATACTTATCTCTAGCATGCTTTTCATGATGAATTGCAAGAGAGTTAAAATTTCTAGCATGCTTTTGACTTTTAAATTTAGACGATGCATTATTAAAATATACCTTAGGGTTAGCCTTAGCTCCCCCTACATGTGATGCTCCCTCTTTGACTCTCTTGCTCCCCCTAGGGCATTGATTCCTAAAATACCCCGGTTGTTGGAACTTGAAGCAAATGATGTGCTCTTTGCTTCTTTTAGTGGGTACACCAGCATCTTTTGATTTTTCTTAAGGTTTTGGTGCCGGAGGAGTCTTCTTGACTTTCTTTGGGCACTTACTCTTATAGTGCCCAAATTCCCTACACTCAAAACACATAATATTATTTTTATTTTGAATTATGGTGTTTGAGTTACCTAAGTCAATGGAGGCCGGAATCGGATTTTGAGCTTCTTCATCTTGACCGGATGTCGAAGCTTCTTCTTGGTGTTGTTCCGGTGATCTAATCTCCTCCCCCTCAATCCTAGAGGTGGAGGTCTCCTTCAATTCTACTTCCTCTTCCTCCTTGGATGTTGATGGTCTCTCAACCTCCAAGTCCTTACTTCCTTGTGAGGATGATGCATTTGCCTCTTTGGTCCCTTCCTCTTGGACCGGTGAGCACTCTTCTTCTTGGACCGGTGATGGGTTTTCATAATGTTTTGCCAATTTTCTCCATAGCTCCTTAGCGTCTTTACAATCCCCTATCTTGATCAAAATGTCATTAGGGATTACATTAAGCAAAATACCCATTACCTTATTATTGATATTGTAATATCGTAGTTGGTCTTGGCTCCAATTCTTCTTCTTGATTTTTCTTCCTTCGTCGTCTTTTGGAGTGTCAAATGTTGGATCGAGAAGAGTCACTAGAGGGGCGTGAATAGCGAGCGTAAATCTTTTCGTTCATTCGTTCGATACACGAGCAAGCACAGCGAAAAATAAAGAGACACATTTATTTTACTTGATTCACAACTCAGCGGTTGCTACTCTAAGGCCCTATCGGTCCTAGACCGCGTACGGAGGGCAAAGCACTATAACGTCTCCTCCTCGTTGGAGGTAGGAGACAACGATCACAAAACTGAAAGTACGAGGATGAGGCAACAAGCCTACCTCACATTATTATGAATAAAAACAAAGAATACAATATCAAAATATATTACTTGATGCTGCTGCCGACGAAGAAGATGAGAACTTGTCGTCGTGTCGACGTTATGACGGTGTTGGAGCATTGGCGTTATAGGAGCACTTGAGAATAAACTTGATGATATTTGGAGTTGGAATCCTCCCCTCCTTTTATAGATTTTGGCCTCTGAATATGTCTCCTCATCTTTTAGAACAGATCACAAAGTTGTACAAATTTTATCACGAAGTGGCCGCGTCAAACCTTATCCGTTTTGACCTAGCGCAAAGGCTGATTCGTCGCCATCACCGATCGATGATGCCTACCATCGATCGATGATGAGCATCGATCGGCCAATGTCCGATGATCGCCCCTGCCACTTCCCTGCAGTAAGAGGTTAGTACGGAAAATAGTAAATGCGACGGTTTTTAACCGTCCGATCTCGACCTAGACCTTCCACACGAAGTCTTAGTCGGATCGCCACCTACGGTCATCCCCGTACAAAGGACACGACCTTACCATCTTTCACTCACACAAGCTTACCTCCATACTTACCTTGTAGCTCTCGCTTCCAGCCTTCTACTCGATTCCTTCGGCTCCCTCCAAAGTCACTCGAGTGTCGCCCGACCACCACGGCTTCCTCCAGGTGTCGCTAGGCTTCAACTCCAGCTTTAGTACTTTTCTGCACACTCGATTTAGCTCGTGAGATAACGATGTAAATGTAACTTTGTATCTTTGCCATAATCAAAACACAGGTTCGATTATCTAGTGCCCCTACACCAACATCAAAGCCTACTAAGACACTAATCCAATTGTCAAAGTCACACATTAAAAAGTGCATCATTCTACCTTTCCAATACACGAAATCTTCGTGGTCGAAGGACGGTGGAATGTTGACGTCGTCACCTAATCTTTCTTGGAAATCCATCTTCTTCCTCTAGCGTGCTCCCTTAGTTGTTAAACTTGAAGAGCAACCTAGCTATGATACCACTTGTTAGGACCTATGTGCCCGCTAGATGAGGGGTGAATAGCGATGTGCTCGTATGTCGATGGAAATCGTTCGCGTTTGCTTGCTACAATTCTTGTTAGTATGTAGCGGAATAAACAATAATGAAAATACAACAAGAACACAAGCACAACACAACTATGTAATGTGGTTCGAAACCGAATGGTTCCTACTCCACGGATTGAGCTCTAAAGAGCTCTAGCGATGCCACAAACACCACTAATCACAAATACTCCTTCTCGACAACAAGTCGGAGGCGGAGAAACCTCGTACAAGTGTTCTTACAATAATAAGAAATAAATACAAGAAATTACAATAATGAAATGCACTATAAGTAAAGAAAAACACTTTACAATTGCTTTTGATTGCTTGCTTTTTGGTTGCCTTGGACTAGCCTTGAAGGATTGGAAAAGCACTAACTATTCCCCTTCAAATCGCCCAAGAAAACGCTAGATTCGAGCCTCCCACGAACAACTGCTTTTAACCTACATCGGGCTGGATTTCCGCCTGGCAGTCGACTGCCAAAAACCCCAGTTCGACTGCTGCCACTGTAGCCGTGAGACAACGGCTCGATCCACGCTGGAAAAGTTCCAACGGGACTCTCACCAGTCGACTGCCAACATTGGCAGTCGACTGCCAGCCCCGTAGTCGACTGCCCAGTCGGCTACGGAGCATTCTGTGCTCACGACTAAACCAGCAGTCGACTGTCGTCCCTTGGCAGTCGACTGCTGTCGACATCAGTCGACTGCTCCAATGAGCAATCGACTGCCAAAGCAATTTTAGCTCTAAATCGGCAGTCGAACTCTAGTCGATCCACGACACTCGAACTGGCCATAATGCCAGTCGACTGTCAACCTTAAACATGAGATTTTAACCCAAGTATGGTGTCCCCATACTTGCTAGACCACCCTTAGCCTATACCTAAGCCTTCTAGCTACCTCCGTCAGCCTCACGTCTATCGGATCCCTCCAAGTCATCCATGACTTGTTCATCCATACGTTAGCCTTCAGGTTCTTCCTTCGGCTATGTCATGCTAAGTCGGTCTATACCGCCAAGGCCCATTGGGCTTGCGTTGCCAAGACTTCGCTTGGACTTACGCCGCCAATATTCCCCTTGGACTTCTCAAATGCTAAGACTCAAGCTTGGACTTTCCCTTGCCAACACATGTTGGACTTTCCATGTCAAGTACCCATGACTTGGACTTTCCTTGCCAACCCATGTTGGACTTTTCATGCCAAGACCCATGCTTGGACTTTTCCTTGCCAACCCATGTTGGACTTTCCATTGCCAAGTACCTAAGATTTGGACTTTTCCCATGACAATCACATTGTCATATGTTTTTGTCGAACATCAAAACATCTCTCGAGTCAAGCTTGAGTCCTGGTCAATCGTGACCTGGGCCAATTGCTCCAACACTCTTCTCTTTTGCAATAACAAACATAGAGATAAATATAATGTGCTTTCTACTCGTAAACTCACTGCTACTAGGTACTTAGATGAAGATTTGCTAGAGTCTTTAGGGTTTGTTGGGTGATATTCAAGCCCTATTTGTAAAAATGGGGTGGGAAGAGATGATGGGAATAAGGCACCCAACCTACCCTAGGATAGTTCTAGAATTTTTAAGTTCCTTAGAGGCAGAAATTTTAACGGGTAGAGAGAGCGAGGAGGGTAGGATAACTTTTATGTTTTTTAACATTGAGCATGAGTGGACCCTTTACCAATGGAACTCATGCTTTGGCTTGCCGAGTGGGAGAGAGAGAAGAATCCCTATTGGGTTCAACTCTCAGGTATTTTAGACTGCGTTGACGGGAGAGCACGCTTATGACCCTTCTAGGGCCAAAGCATCGCGCCTCCAAAACCCCGTCTTCTGATACCTCCACCGTATCATGGCCAGTACTATATTTGGTCGTGGAGAGAGTGACGGTGTAGTTAGAGCTAGCGAGCTGCTTTGCCTATGGGACATGCTACAAGAAAGGAGTAACATCGATGTAGGGTCCCACTTCATCAGACACTTAGTGAGATGGGCAAAGCAGCACGAGGAGAGATTAATGTGGGATGCCTACTTACCTATATTTGTCATAGGATGGGGTACGATTACACTGCATTATAAAGTATAGAGGGGAGCCCTAGGATCGACCTAGGAGTGTGCATGCCCATGAAGATAATTGTGAGAGAAGGAGACTCCTTATGCTTTGTAATAAATATCTGACGGCCATTAGGCTCCCCGACCCTGATCGTACCACCATCACTACACGTGTCAACTGGCGCTTGGACCTGATAGTGGAGTCCCCTCCATATGAGGGACCCTCCACATCGGCGCTCATCTCTCCACCTTTGTATCACTCTCCCTTCAGTCCACACATGTATAGGAGCCCACCTAGTCCACGCCGACATGAGTCTGCACCTGCACCACCATATTTTTGTACCTTTGAGCAGGATGTAGGTATGTCGGCCTATGATTTCTTGGAGTTCCGATCATGCCTCGATGATATATACATCGAGCAGCAGACACACATGCATCGATGGGAGGAGCAGAGCGCCTACCAGCAAGCGGAGTTCTAGGGATTCTGGGAGCATTTCCAGTGGGTTGAGGAGCTCTACGACAAGGCCCGCATATACTTCCAGGAGGAGGCTACTCGTCGCCAGGATAAGGCCGCCTACCGTAGGGAGATGTGGCAGCACATGCATGCCCAGCAGGCGTAGTGGGCCAGGGAGGAGGAGCACCGAGCAGCTGCTGCATCCACCAGCTCCCAGATCGACCACATGTACATGTGGCATCAGCGGCTCAGCAGCAAGTTCTCCCAGGATCCAGAGATACCGAGGCTCCCAGACTTTCCACCTTGTCTACCATACTAGAGGTATATTTTTATTTAAATCTGGGGGGAGGACCCCAAAGTTTATTTTGTTTTGTTTCCTAATAGTAGTTTCTTTTCTGGTATTTTCATTCATATATTTATGCATGGGTTGTTGAACTTCTTTCAGTACTTAGTTTTTGTTATCTGTAGAGCTGCCTCAGTAGTATTTATAAAAAGTTTCTTACATGAGTTGCTCCCATAGGTAGCTCAACTTCATTTATCTCATGGTATTTTATTTTATTCGCTTTAATGAATGTTCTAGACTTACACTGATTAGCTTTATTTCTTTACACTTACACATGTCGAACATTCTGAAATGGATAATCTAGTACATACCTAGTTATGATTAATCTCAGTAGTCTAGTACTTTGGAATTCATAGGGGACTCTAGGTTTAGCATTTTAGTTACTGGAGATGCTCGGATTGTGTAAGCCCATTTGGAAAAATCAAAATCCCAGTGAGAAGAAAAAAAAAGAAGAGAGAAAGAGAAAAGGATGAAAAAGAAAACAAGAAAAAAAAGAGAAGAGAGAGATAGAAGATTATGAGGGATAAAAAACAGTTGTCGTGGGTGGAAATGGCTAGGTGCCCCTTTGAGACCGAGTTAGGTTATTGGGGAAACACCTATCAATTTCTCTCAATACCGAGCACGCCTTTGAGACTTTATGCTAGATCTAGGGAATGACCCTCGCTTTGGGCAGGTAAGTGCTTAAGAGCCAGAAACCTAAGGAAAGCTATGGGGTGACGACTTAACTCACCATGGAATGGGCATCCCCTAAGAATGATTCGCTTAGCACGAGCACGAGGAGCTAACTTAATGAATTTCTAGAACATATTTATTCTTCTTTGATTGTAAATACCAATTGATAAATTTAGTTGTCATGTTAAGTATGGAACAATATTTTTTTAAATTTCATGGTACTGAGGTTTGCTTGAGGACAAGCAAAGATTTAAGTCTAGGGGAAGTGATGTGAGCGAAACATATAGGGTTTTAAGAGTGGTTTTCGCTCACATCTCATTACATTTTATGTTAGTTTCATGCATATGTTACTTTATTTTGTACGCATTTTCTATTTTCTAGTTCAGAGGTCTGCTCTTTATACTTTTGGGTGTAGGTTAGTATTTCGAGAGAAAAAGGCGCACTTTCTGAGCAAAAGACGGACATTTTGCAGCTAGACGCAGAGTGGGACATAGCCAGGGTGTGTGGCTACACACGGTCGTGTCCAATGGGCGAGATCATCCAACTTAGGGTCGCACACGGCCTGACCATGTGGAAACACACGGCCGTGTGGTGGCTCGAAGCCTAGGGGGGAGGCACGCCGGCTAGGATTTTAATTACTACTTGATTTTGCAGCAGTCCGAGGTGATGTCTATATAAGGATGGCTCCGTCCAAACCCTAGGGGGGAGGCACGATGGTTAGGATGACACACCGAAGCCCTAAAAAGCTTCGGGAACTCGTAACAGGGAGGAGGAACGTCATCGAAGGTCCACGCCTTGCACTTCAACACCGGAGAGAAGACCACGAAAGCATTGTAATCCTTTGTTCCTGCATTTTATTCCTTATCTATTCGAACATAAACATGCTTTGTGATTCTTCCTTCATATAGCTGGAGTAGTTCTTTCGATTCTAGGATTAGGGAGTAGCTTGTGTGCACATTACAATGTTGGTTCATATTAAATTCTGCCTTTGAGTTTAATTTGGCAATTGGTAGTTGTTTTTACTTTATCTATGCATGTTTGGTTTTCTTCCTGCTGTGCTTAGGCGATACGAGGGGTGACAACCCTCGTATCTAAGATTTAGGGGATTTTATATAAGGAACTTAGGGGTACACCTGATCTCCTGTAACCGTGGGTAGAAGGATGCGATGGAACCGGACACGGTTCATCGTAGGGATTGATTCAGCATCCTCGTACCATCTATCCCATCTTTCTAGGCGGAGATAGCTCCCGGTAGATACGGTGGCTCTTCGGGAGAGTGTATGATGTCTCTTCCATAAAACCATAGCTAAACGTCTATACAACGCCAATTGACAGCATTGTTTTGTGATACACAAGCGAAACCGAAGTCCTAGAATCACTTTTAAAGACCTCGACACGATCCCTTCCTCCTCCGTGTGACACCGTATAGAGTATAGTCCACTGACAACCCTCACAAGTCAAAACCTCTTAGGGTTTACGTCCGAACAATTTAAATCACTGAATGTACCGATATTCGAATCCCAGTCCCTGTGGGATCAATAATTTTTTATTACTTGACGACATTCATGCACTTGCAGATGTTGAGTGCGAGCACACGCTTCGAGTCCTTGACGGCCTCCGTCGCGAGATTTGAGGTCGCGATCACGTGTATCACATAACAAGCATGATGAATCAAATGCATCTTCCTAATATCTCATATATTGTCTAAGTGGCTCAATACAAAAATCATGGTTTCTTAGGTATTTTGTGAAATGTTTAGAGGTATAGTCCTAGATTTTCTATAGGATCATGCAAACCTAGACCTCTATTCTACTAAGCACATTCCAAGTTCTCTCCTAAGTGATGAATAATCTACTTCGGGGAGAGCCTTCGTGAATATGTCGACTATGTTGGACTTGGATTCTATGTAATTGAGTTTAATGTCCCCCTTAGCCACATGATCTCTAATGAAGTGATATTTCACTTCAATGTTCTTAGTCCTAGAGTGATGTACCAGATTTTTAGTTAAATTTATGGTACTCACATTATCACAATAAACCTTGATATTGGAGTAGTGTAGCTCATAGTCCTTTAGAGTGTGTCTCATCCAAAGTAATTAAGCCACACAACCACCCATAGCCACATATTCGGCTTCGGTGGTGGACAAAGTAACACAAGGTTGCTTTCTACTACTCCAACTCACTAGAGAGGATCCAAGAAATTGACATTCACCACTAGTACTCTTCCTATCCAACTTGCAACCGACATAGTTGGAATCGGTGTACCCAACCAAATCAAAAGATTTTGTCCTAGGGTACCAAAGTCCTACATTTAATGTGCCTTTGATATATCTTAAAATTCTCTTAACGGCCACTAAATGAGACTCTTTGGCACAAGATTGATATCTTACACACATACCTACCACAAATAAAATGTCGGGTCTACTAACGGTTAAGTATAAAAGACTACCAATCATACTCCTATAAAGCTTAACGTTAATTGATTTTCCTTCATGATCATTATCTATTTTTGTATTGGTTGCCATAGGAGTTGAAACTACATTAGAATTTTCCAAACCAAATTTCTTGATCATTTCTTTGGCATATTTGGTTTGGTATACATAAGTTCCTTCATTAGTTTGTTTGACTTGTAATCCTAGGAAGAATTTTAATTCTCCAACTAGACTCATTTCAAACTCATTCTCCATGTTTTTGATAAAGTCTTGTAGGAGATCATCATTTGTTAACCCAAAAATAATGTCATCTACATATACTTGGGCTACAAAGATATCCTTTGATTTTGACTTTATGAAGAGAGTTTGATCTACTTGACCTCTTCTAAACCCCTTAGACACTAAGAAAGATGACAATCTTTCATACCAAGCCCGGGGAGCTTGTTTTAACCTGTATAAAACTTTTCTAAGCTTGTATACATGGTTTGGATAGTCTATACTCTCAAACCGAGGAGGTTGTTCTACATATACCTTTTCCTTAATGAACTCATTTAGGAATGTCGATTTTACATCCATTTGATGGAGTTTAAATCTCATGTAAGAGGCATATCCTAATAGGATTCTAATGGATTCTAACCTAACAACCGGGGCATATGTTTCATCATAATCAAGTCCTTCAACTTGATTGAAGCCCCTTGCAATTAACCTTGCCTTATTCCTAGTTATATTACCTTGATCATCTAATTTGTTCCTAAAGACCATCTAGTAGTAATAATGGTGCTATCATTGGGTCTAGGAACTAGCTCTCATACTTGACTTCTTTCAAATTGAGTCAATTCATCTTGCATTGCTAAGATCCAATCCGGATCAAATAATGCATCATTGATTGATTTGGGCTCAATTTTAGAGATAAGAGCTATTTGACTAGAGGGAGCTCTATGGAAGGACCTAGTTCAAACACCTTGAGATAATTACCCTACAACTTGATCTAGATGGTGATTTTGATGAACTCTTATTGTTCTAGGAGGTGTATTAACTTGATTTTGATCTTGGATATCCTCAATTCTCCTTTCATCATCCGAATCCCCTCTTGCTCCCTCTTGATTGTTACTCACTAATCCTCCCCCTTGATTATTACCCCCTAAAGTCATGTTTTGCAATTTTTGGGTAATATCTTAATTTTTGTCATTGATATCATTATCAATAGGGAATTTTCTAGGGTAAGTCTTAGAAGTCTCATCAAATTGAACATTTTAAGACTCCTCAACTATTTGAGTCCTTTTGTTATAGACTATATACTCTCTACTAGTGGATGAGTATCCAACAAGGATTCCCTCATCCGCTTTAGATTCAAATTTTCCTAAATTGTCCTTGGTATTTAGGATATAAGCTTTGCATCCAAAGGCTTTAAAGTAATAAATTATTGGAATTGTGTCATTCCATAATTCAAATGGAGTTTTTCCTAAAAACCTATGGATTTGGACTCTATTTTAGATATAGCAAGCGGTATTAACCGCTTCTGCCCACAAATAGCTAGGTAATGAGTATGCATTAAGCATAGTCCTAGCCACTTCTTGTAGGGCACGATTTCTCCTTTCCACCACACCATTTTGTTGGGGTGTTCTAGGACAAGAGAATTCATGCTTATACCCTTGTTCTAAGCAAAATTTGGAGAAATTAGTATTCTCAAATTCTCCACCGTGATCACTACGGATCCGGTTAATTTTGAGATTTCTTTCATTCTCTATCCTTTTGCTAAATCCTATGATTATTTCTAGGGTATTGTCCTTATGTTTCATAAAATACACCCAAGTATATCTAGAAAAATCATCTACTATAACTAACCAATATTTGCTACCATTTAAAGGAGTACTATGACAATCAAATAAATCTAAATGAATAAACTCTAACGGTAAGGAAGTACTAATTAAATTTTTACCCTTGTGTGATGACTTTGATTGTTTCCCTTCTTGGCATGCATCACACATCTTGTCCTTGAGATATTTGACTTTTGGCAAACCCTTGACTAGCTCCATCTTGGCTATCTTGGCAATATTTTTCATGTTGATGTGCCCGGGCCTCCTATGCCATAACCAACTTTGTTCTTCTTTTGCCATAAGACACTTAGGGGAAATGTTAGAGGCATATGATATATCAACATAATAAATATTTGATTTCCTATATCCAACTAACATGCAATCATTTAATTTTTTATGTCTTATAAGGCATTTAGAAGAGTCAAATTGAACATCAAAGTTGGCACCACATAATTGACTTACACTAAGCAAGTTGAATTTTATATTTTTAACTAATAATGATTTATGAATAGCAAGATTTTTGGATACCTCAATTGTGTCTTTTCCTAGAATTTTAAGTTTTCCACTATTTCCAAAAGACATGGTCCCCTTGCTAATGTGGTTGATTGTGAAAATTTTGATCTCATCACCAGTCATATGTTTTGATCAACCACTATCAACAATCCACAAGCTTGGTCCTTCTACCTATACAATATGAAAAATACAAGTCTTAGGCACCCAAATCTTAGGACCGGTAGCATTAACTACATAGCTCTTAGGAACCCATGCCTTTCTAACCTTGCTCCTAATGGTTGATTTCCTACTAATAAGGGAGGTAAAGGCTACTTCCTTCTTCTTAGGCCTATATCCTATTTCGGCCTTGATGTAAATAGCCCTTTGATCCCTAAGTATCATATCTAGGTATTTGGAGCCATTTGTAAATTTTTCTAAGCATGCTCTTAGTTCACCTATTTCTTTTCTTAATTCATCATTTTCATTCCTAAGTGAACATGCATCATCGCAAGAAGTTTCTACATTCTTAATTTTCCTAATCTCTACTTTTAAATCCTTAATCCTAGATTTTGATTTATTTAGAGCATTTTGAAGACATGCAATGGTTTCATAAAGTAAGTCTATAGTAGGGGAGTCTTTTACTTCATCGTCACTAGAGGATGATTCGTCGCTTGAGGATGATGATGACTCTTCACTTGAGCTTCCCGCTTCATCCTCCATGGCCATGAGTGCAAAGTTGCGGGTGACGTGGCAAAGCTCATCCTCATCCGATGTATCTTCCAAGCTTTGTGTATCCCACGTTTGGGCTACCATGACCTCCTTCTTCTTCTTCTCCTTCTTGTCATTCTTCTTCTTTTCCTTTTCCTCCTCCTTCTTTAGCTCTGGCCAATTTGGCTTGATGTGTCCCTTTTTGTTGCAACCATAGCAAGTAACATTAGGAGTAGAAATTGAACTACTAGAAGTTTTACCTTTTGAGGATTGGAACATCATTCTCACATCCTTTTTGGTGAGCTTCCTTGATCTCCCACCAAATCTCTTTACGTAGTGAGCCACCTCACTAGCTGATAGCTCCTCATCGCTACTTGAAGATTCCTCCTCCGATTCGGATGAAGAGGAAACCTCCTTCTTCTCCTTCTTCTTCTTGTCCTTCTTACCTACAACAAGAGCTATACCTTTTTCTTTCGAAGAAGTGTTAGCATGCTCATGTAGCTCAAATTCACAAAAAAGTTCATCTATCTTAACTAAAGAAAGATCCCTAAAGACCTTATAGGCATCTACCATTGATGCTCATAAAGTTGTTCTAGAGAAGGCTTGAAGTACATACCTCACAAGGTCTCGGTTGTCGACCTTCTCACCTATTACATGTAGTC
The DNA here is from genome assembly GCA_025175895.1 of Wurfbainia villosa. Lineage (NCBI taxonomy): Eukaryota > Viridiplantae > Streptophyta > Magnoliopsida > Zingiberales > Zingiberaceae > Wurfbainia > Wurfbainia villosa. Next base: position 66,924,343 of record CM046003.1, on the reverse strand, counting down.
CATTGACTACCTCCTTGAAGCGACTGTGCATTTGGTTTACGGTCTCATTGGTCTTCATGTTGAAATTTTGTAGTTGACCTATCAAAAGGTCTCTTTTGGCCCTTCTAGTCTCCTTTGATCCTTCATTTAATTCAATGAGCTTCTCCCAAAGCTCTTTAGCAGAGTTGAAAGGTCTGACCTTGGATAATTGCTCCTTTGATAGACCACATTGGAGTGTGGTCGTTGCTTTTGTATTTGCTTGCACCTTCTTTGACATTTCCCTTGTCCAATCCTTAGTTGGTAGTGGCGCTCCAAACTCGTCGACCGACTTCTCGAACCCATCTACAATACTAAACCAATTATCAATATCATTCATAAGGTAGTATTTCATCCTACCTTTCCAATATCCGAAATCGTTGCCCTCGAAGAATGGAGGCCTCGCCGTGCTATACCCCTCTTGAAAAGCCATTGTGCTCCAGTTGATGGTTAGATCTTCCGACGCGATCTAGGCTCTGATACCACTTGTTGGGGATCTTTGGAAGGCTAGAGGGGGGTGAATAGCCTCTTTTTGTTTCTACAATAAAGGTTAGCAGAAGCAAAACAAAAACTAAATGAAAATTAAGAAGCTAAAACACAATCGCTAACAAGAAGACTTTTACGTGGTTCGGAGATTAAGCTCTTACTCCACGGTGATCCTTGAGGTGGATCAATCCAATCAAATCTCCACTAGAATGCTTTCTTTACAAACACACTTCTCTTCTTATAATTGATGAAGATGAAGATTAGAGAAGAGGAGGATTTAAAAGACTTAGAAATCTTAAGAAAATGTGGGGAGCTTGAGAGTATGGTTGGAATGTAAGCACTAGCCTCCTCAAGCACCCCATGACCTCTTTTTATAGAGAAGAGGCTGATTTTTCCATTAAGCCTCGATTAGTCGACTGATGGTCTCCATCAGTCGATTGCTGCTGTAGCCGATGCAATCCAACGGCTTCTAACAAGTCGACTGATCATATCATCAGTCGACTGATTGAGTAACCAGTCGAGTGCTCCAAGCGATCACTCCACTGGAGAATCTTCTGTGTCGACATCCACTTATAGCAATCGACTGCTAGGGTATAGCAGTCGACTGATGGGTGGACCAGTCGACTGCCAAACCCTAGCGATCATTCGGCCATGTAACTCACCAACTTCGAGTGGATCGAGCAAATGATCGGGTATGAATCATCAGTCGACTGATACACTTCAAGTATGAAAATCATACTTGAATTAACCCCCTTGATCTAGACTTAACCTTCTAACTCTTCCTTCAGCCTTGCGCCTCCAGGATCCCTCCGAGTCCGTGACTCCTTCATCCTTGCGCTTGCTTCCAAGAGCTTCTCTCGGCTTCGTCATATCTTGGATTTCTCTTTTGCCAAAGGATCGCTTGGACTTTACACCGCCAAGACTACATGCTTGGACTTACGCTGCCAAGACCTTGCCTTTGGTCTTCCTTTGCCAAGGTCTGCTTGGACTTTACGCCACCAAGACTATATGCTTGGACTTACACCACCAAGACTTTTCCTTGAACTTCTCTGGCCAAGATCATACTTGGACTTTCCTTCACCAAGTCTTCATACTTGGATTTCCTGTCACTTAACACGTTCACGGTTAGATCACAAAATATTTCCTAACTATAGATGATTATCCAAACATTAAAACATATAAATGCTTGGGGCATTGTTGCACCAACATTAAGTCTGGGGGAATTGATATGAGAACAATATATAGGGTTTTAGGAGTAATTTTCGCTCACATCTCGCTGCATTTTATACTTGTTTCTTGCATATCATACTTTGTGTTTTCATGTATTTCCTATTTTCTAGTTCGGAGATCTGCTCTTTGTATTTTTGTGTGCAGGATAGCATTCTACGGGGAAAATGATACACTTTTGGAGCAAAAGGAAAGCATTTGGCAGCTGGAATAGAAGGACACACGACCTAGCCCTGTGAATCCACACGGCCAGCCCCGGAGCACACACCAGCGCCACACACGGCCTGGTCATGTGAATCCACACGGTCGTGTGGTGCTGGGACGATTTCGACGAGATTAGTTTTTTTTCGGGTTTCGGGAAGATCCAGCCTCATGTCTATATAAGGAAAGCTACGCCCAAACCCTAGGGGGAGGCATGACAGCCGGGATGGCACACCGACACCCTAAAAAGCTTTGGGAACTCGCAACGAGGAGGAAGGAGGCCACTCGAGGACCAAATTCTACGCTTCAACGCCGGGGAGAAGAACCAAAGTGCATTGTAATTCGTTTTCCTTACATAATTTGCATTGTATCTATAAATTCAATTATGCTTTGTGTTTTTCTTCTCGTATCTATAGAGTAGATTCTCCAATTCTAGGATTAGGGAGTAGTTTGTGTGCGTAGAATATGCTATTTCATTGTCTAGACCGATAGCTATTTGTTTTGGTCTTCTATTTACTGTGCGTAGTCGACACGAGGGGTGACAACCCTCGTATCAAAGATTTAGGAGAATTAATGAGGAACCTAGGGGTTGGCCTCATCTCCGGTAACTGTGGATAGAAGGGTGTGATAGAGTCGGAAATGAGACACGTTCCGACTCGTCACAGGGATTGATCCGACATCCTCGTACCGCCTACCTCGTCCTAAAGCCAAGGGTCGACTTGGTATGATAGAGGTAGTTCCCGATAGATGTGAAGGCTCATCGGAGAAGTGTATGATGCCCCTTCCATAAGACCATAGTTAGACGTCTAGATAATACCCAATTGATAGTGTGTTCTATGACATATAAGCGAAATTGAAATCCTAGAATTCCCTCAGAAGACTCGTAGCAACCCTTCTCTTCCTCCTTGTGACACCTTACTAGAGTTAGAACCGCCGACAAACCTCATAAGCACAACCTTTAATATTAAACTCCGAACAATAACGTCCACTGAACAATCGGTACTCGAATCTCAATCTCTGTGGGATCGATAATCTTTTTTATTACTTGACGACATCCGTGCACTTGCGGACATTGAGCGTGAGCGCGCGCTCTAAGTCTTTGACGATTCTCGTCATGAGATTTGAAGATGCGTTCACGTGCATCAAAACACCATCATATAAGGCATGATTATACTAATTAGACTTCTCATTTGTTGAATATTTAGTTAACTTTGATTTATTATGACTTCTTGTTGCTAACTATTATTATCCTTAGTATTTGAATTTATTGGACTTTCTCTATTATTAACACTAATTAAACTTTTTATTCTACAAATATTTATTGAATTTTTTACTAAGTATTTGATAAATTTAATTTTTTTCATCTATTGCACTTATAATAATTTAAATTGTTCTTCTACCACATCAAAAATATTTGAAGTATATTTGCATTGTCAGAAATACCAATGAGAAAGTGTGACATGACCAAAATAAGTTGAAGAGTGGAGGAGGTTAACCATTGTTCGGATGGTCCAGGTGAAGTCGGAGCTAGTAATCACAATTTTGCCATGGAATCGTATCCAGGACATGAACTATTAATTCATAAGGCACATCCATAGACATCATCACATCATTCGTCTCATCGTCTCCAATTTGCGATGTCCTTCTCCGCCTCTCTTTTTTATCCCTCTCCCAACCTCTCCGCCTCCGGTACCAAAATGCCCCCGTCTCCCCTCCTTTTCCTCAGTCCCCGTTCCTTCTCTCTCCCTGTCCGCTGCTGCTCCGCCGCCGCTGCCGCCTCCTTCGACCTACACACCTACTGGACCACCCTGATCTCCCAGATCGAGGAGGCGCTCGACGCCGCCGTCCCCGTCCGATACCCGGAGAGCATCCACAAGGCGATGCGCTACGTCGTTCTCTCCCCTGGCGCCAAGCGTGCGCCCCCCATCATGTGCATCGCGTCCTGCGAGCTCGTTGGCGGTCACCGCTCTTCCGCCTTCCCTGCCGCCTGCGCACTCGAGATGATCCACGCCGCCTCCCTCGTCCATGACGACCTACCCTGCATGGACGCCTCCCCACTCCGCCGCGGCCATCCCTCCGCCCACGCCCTATTCGGCGTCGACATGGCTGTCCTCGCAGGCGATGCACTGTTCCCTCTCGCCTACCAGCATATCGTTACCCATACCCCCTCGCCCGACCCTGTCCCGCTGTCCACCATCCCTCTCGTTCTCACGGAGATCGCGCGCGCCGTCGGGTCCACCGGAATGGCTGCCGGCCAGTTTCTCGACTTGTCAGGCGCCGCTGCTGGAAGGGAGAAGGAGATTCTCCAGGTACTGGAGAAGAAATTCGGGGAGATGGCCGAGTGCTCGGCGGTCTGCGGGGGTCTGCTGGGCGGCGCTAGCGACCAGGAGCAGGAAGCATTGCGGCGCTATGGTCGAGCGGTTGGGGTTCTCTATCAGCTGGTGGACGACGTGCTGATGGAGTCCAACGGCGGCACAGGGAAGATGAGGAGCAACGCGAGTGTCGTCAAGGCGGTTGGAATGAACCGCGCATTAGAGTTGGTGGAAGAAATTAGGGCGAAGGCCAAGAAGGAGCTGGAGATGTTCAAGGACAAGTATGGAGAGAAGGTGTTGCCTTTATATAGTTTTGTGGATTACGCCGTCGAGAGGGGCTTCGTGGTTGAAGGTAGAGGCCTTGAAGCCTCTGCAGCTGTTGGTGGCAGTGGTGGAAGCAATGAAACATTTTCAAAGGGAGACTGAATTCTGGCCATTTGTAGCAGCATGAAGCTTCATTTTTCTGTAAGTTATTTTGTACCTTTTCTATCTAATGGGAATAAATTAAAGGCACATTATTTTCATTGTGCTTGAAGCTCTTCACGGTAACCTATTGTTTGAACCATCGAACATTGAGACAATTTCCACTACTGCACCATTGTGACCTATACTTCTAGCTCTTGGTTGCATCCATAATGTGTCCAGTATCCACAAAGTTAAAAGAAATGCTTTGGGTCTTCAGTTGTATTTGTATCTATTTAGGAGTACCACTGTTCCTTTGTTAAGCCACCAAGCAATGCAGTTCTGATGTCTCAATCAGTCAGAAAACATTGAGCTTTTTTGGAAAACTACTTGGAAGATAGACGTTATGTAATTTTCATTTTGCCTTAGCATGTTTTAGGTATTAGGGAATCCTAGTTAATTTTCTAATAAAGATCAGTTTGAACGTATACATGAAAGAGACACTTGAGATAACCGTAAAAGTATTGTTTTATGATTTAGAGGTCACGAATTCGAGTACTAAAAATAATTTTTTGTAAAATAGGATAAGATTGTATATAATAGATCATTTTTCAATATCTCGCACGATGAAAACTTCATGCATCGAACTGTTCTTTATCAGTTTTAATGTATACTAGTTGCTTTGGGCATTTTCATTATTTTATTTCTGTTATAATTGATCAATTTTACAATAGGTGTTTCTCTCGGACTCTGCACCGCCAGAAGTTTTCGTGGACTGGACTGTTTTTTTTTTTAATTGATCTAAAGTTATTACAGGAGATCCACTGCATAATGATCTTTGATTAATCTGTTCTACATTACTTTGTTTCCCATGCTGGAGCTCAAGAAAAGGCCTAGCAGTGGCTATTGAATGTTCAAGCTACTAACAAGCATTAGGCGCTTGATTGCTGCAAGTGTTTTATATTTCATTAATGATAAGGGAATACTTACATGCATCAGGAAACAATAGGCATCTTCATAATAATATAATAATCCTCCAAAAGTGGAAGATAAGTGAGAGTAAACGGCTATCTAGCTCAAAAGATCCCACCATCTTGCCATCATACAGAAATGAGGTTGCTTCTGTTCATCGCTTAAATCATGGACCACATGCTCATAATGGAGCAACCTTACCAGTGTTCCACTGTTGCTATGCTAGCATTTTTAAAATAAACCATTTTGTTTGCATACTTCAGGAAGTAATAGCCGTCTTGAAAATAATATAAGAAAGCCCCAAAAGTAGAAGATAGGTTAAACAAAAGGGCAATCTAGCTCAAAAAACAAAAATTAAAAAAAAAATAATTAAATAATAAAAAAAACCCCACCATCGTGCCATTTTATCGTAACGAGTTTCCTTCCATAGCTCAAATCATGGGCTACCTGCTAAAAAACCAACAACCTTACCATCTTGCAATGCTAGTAGCCTCTTGAAAATAGGCCATTGTTGTTCTTGCAAATTATTGCAAAATTTTGGCCACGGAAGCATCCTTGTATTTGTTAGTGCAATCAAGCCCATCGAATATTTCAATGTTCAACAACAAGGTTTAAGTCAAGGAAATTGAAATCTAGATTGAGCTAGAATGTAGTCAAGATATTACCTCAACTGATTCAAACCTAAGGTCACTAAGTTAGATGTTTAGAGTGACATTACACCCATTGATGAAAAATCCAAGGGTAGGTCTTGGCATGGGAAGTCCAACCTGGAGTTGGCATGGGAAGTCCAAGCTTAGGTCTTGGCATGGGAAGTCCAAGCATGAGTCTTGGCATGAGAAGTCCAACATGAGTTGGCAAGGGAAAGTCCAAGCTTGAGTCTTGGCAATTGAGAAATCCAAGGGGGAACCTTGGTAAAGGAAGAGTACAAGCTGGCCGGAGACCCGAAAGCTTGGTGATGGAGAGGGCATAGTAACGTGTTTGTTCTCCATTGGAGTTAGAGAGGGCACAAAGGAGTGCTCGGTCTCTAGCTAGTGTACTCGTTAGTAAGAGAGGGCATAGTAACGTGCTCGGTCTCTTACTAGGGTATATGGGTCCAATACTCGTTAGGCAAGGAGGGCATAGTAACGCACTCGTTCTTTGTCTAGGGTACTGGGAGTACTCGTTAGACAAGGAGAGCGTAGTAACGCGCTCGTTCCTTGTCTAGGGTACATTGAGTACTCGTTAGGCAAAGAGGGCATAGTAACGCGCTCGTTCTTTGCCTAGAGTACATAGAGCATTCGTTAGTTGGAGAAGGCACCGTAACATGCTTGGTCTCTTACTAGGGTGCTTGAAATGACAGCTTACTAGGAAAGATACTCATGTGCTTCAAATATTTCCAGTATCAGTCGAGCCACCATGGGGTCACCATGCACTCAGGCACTCTTCTGCAAAGCACTGAGTCGGTGGCTCGACTACACTCAGCCACTACGTGGAACAACACGAGCCCAGGCTGCGCTCAATCGCTCGTGGCAATTTGTCGCCAGGGCAGATTGTCGCCAGGGCACTTCCACCAAAGCAGTTTTCAGTCGAGTCGATTTGGTAGCAGCTCGACTGGTAGCTATGGATTTAGTCACAGAATCGAGCCCGACTTGGTTGCAGGCTCGACTGACAGGTGTTTTTCGAGCACAGATGCGAGTCAGACTCGACTGCGGGCTCGACTGATGAAGGCGGCAACGGGATGCTTCCGTTTTGAGTAAAGATTCAAATGTGCCGACTTCCGGTTGGAGGAGCAGGCTCCGTTCTTGGCAAAGCACCAGAAGTTGGAGGCAGTTACGGGGACAAGCTCAGGTGACCGGAGTTTGGTCGGGCATGGTCTCTAGGGCTCCAACGGTGGAAGATAGAAAGCTCGCTGGAAGAAACGGCTATATAAAGAAGAAGTAAAAACAGAGGTTAAGTAGTTGTTCAAAAAAAAAACGCAAAAGCTCCAGTTTTCATCTAGAGAAAAATAAGCTCTCTGTGATTCATACTAAAGGAGAAGAAGAAGAAACCACGCTCTCATCTGGCCTTCTCTCCAACAAGTGCATTGTCGATCATCTTCTTACAAGTGCTACAACTTCATCTTCAAAGCAAGAAGCTGAACAACAATCTGTAACTGGTTTTTTATACTTAGCTTACTGTTCTTAAAGTATATTCATTGTATTGTAAGCTTGTAAAAGGTGAAGTTTTCATCTCTGGAACCATTCCGATCATACATAGTAGACTTTCCTTTTTGAGCTGTCCGTGGAGTAGGAACTACTGAGTTCCGAACCACGTAAATACCTGCGTTTGGTTGTGTTGTGCTTTGTGTTCTTGTTTTTCTATTTCCGCTGCGTAATCCTCTGTTTTGTAGTCAAAAGTGAGTTAGAATTTTTAACTCGCTATTCACCTCCCCCTTCTAGCGAGCCTCGATCTCAACAAGTGGTATCAGAACAAGAGCTCTGCACCGGATTCATCTCCACCAGAGCATCAAGGAATGACAGCGCAAGAGGGATTCAGCACAACTCGACCCCCGTATTTCGATGGCCAAAACTTTCAGTATTGGAAGAGCCGGATGGAATACTACTTGATGATGGACATGAATATGTGGTTCTCAGTTTCAGAGGGATTCACACCACCAACCGACGACGAAGGATGGGTTTTGGTGTCTTCTCTGTGGTCGCCAGAACAAAGGAGAAGAGCCCAGGCCAATGCAAAGCAATAGTAACTCTGCAGTACGGTGTAGCTAAGGACCAACTCAACAAAGTTAGCCCCTTCAGTAGTGCTCAGGAACTTTGGAGGAAGTTGATGGAGCTACATGAAGGAAGAGATTCAAGGACAGCGAAGAGGGATCTCTACTTGAACCAACTTCAGAATTTTAGCATGAAGGAGACTGAAACTGTAAGTGAACTGCATGGTAGATTTAAAGAAATACTCAATGGCTTCCATTCTGTTGGAGAGGCTGTTGAAAATAGGGATTTAGCCAGGTATGCACTCAAATCTTTCCCTAGGAATACTTTGTGGTCATCTATGGTGGATGCCTACAAAGTATCAAGGGATCTTTCAACAATTAAGATTGATGAATTATTTTGTGAATTGGAATTGCATGAACAAGCTAATCGAAGCCCAAAGGAGAAGGGTCTAGCTTTTATTGCAGGAGATCGCAGCAAGGAGAGCAAGAAAAAGAAGGAGAAGAAGGAAGTTTATTCCTCCTCTTCATCATCAGATTCGGATGGAGATGATGTCATCCTCTAGCGAGATGGCTAACTTTGTGAGGAGATTGATGAGAAGAAGCCAAAAATACAACAAGAAGGATGTGGAGAAATACTTCACCAAGAAAGGTAAAAGTTCAGAAATTAATCAGGATAAATCTAATGTAGAGTGCTTTCATTGTCATAGGAAAGGTCACTTCAAAAGTGAATGCCCTAAGTACAAAAAGAAGGAAGAAAAGGCCAAGAGGAAGAAAGCATTGAAGACTACTTGGTATGATACTTTATCCTCATCCTCCTCATCGGAAGAAGAAAGTGAGGAGAAGGGAGCAAAGCAAAAGGCTCTCATGGCATTGGAGAATTCTTAAAATTCTGAATTGGATGGAGAACTGAAGCATTCTGATGGGGAGCAACCAAATTCGGACTCTTCATCATCATCTTCTGATGATGATCAGGTAAACTCTTCTCATCTAAATAAATTATATGAAACTATTATTTGTTTGACAAATGCTCTGAAAAAATCCAAAACTAAGGTTAAGTTACTGAAAACTGAATTAGAATTAATTAAGAATTCTAATACACTGTCTGATGACAGTGGTGCAAGAAATCCTCATTTGGAGGAGATCAAGGATGAGAATACATCCTTGAAAGTTCAGGTGGAAGATCTCAAGTGCACACTTGAGAAATTCACCAATGGATCAAAGACATTAAACATGATTCTAGGAGCCTAACGTGTAATCTATAACAAGGTTGGACTAGGATTCAATACACAACAAAAGGAACTTAGTTATATGTCCTTAGTGTCCAGAAAACCTGCATCTAAATCCAAAGTTTCTTTTGGTGGAATTAATGGATCTAAAACTACTAAAGGAAAATATGTTAATGCAACAACTGCTAGGTCTAAATTTGATAATGGTAGAACTATCACTGCTAGTTTTGTTTTTACTAGATCACCTTTTATTATAACTTCTAAGGCTTGGATTCCTAGGAAATTTGTAGTAGATGCTAAGGGACCCAACTTGTGGGTTCCAAAAGACTAAATTTTCTGTGTTTAGCAGGGACCCGTCAAGGGGGAGCGTCCAACTATATGGTTTGTGGACAGCGGATGCTCCAAACATATGATAGGAAACTCCTCTTTGTTTTCCTCAATTCATTCCAAAGACCAAGGTACAGTTTCCTTCGGTAATAGTGGTAAATTGAAGGTTGTAGGAGTAGGTAACATTAGCATTTCTGAAAAATTTGTAATTAGAAATGTGTCCTTAGTTAAAGGAATGACATTTAACTTGTTAAGTGTAAGTTAATTGTGTGATGCAGGGTATAGGATTGAGTTTCACTCAACTCAATGCCTTGTGATCCACAGTGACACCAATGAAACCATGCTAATAGGATCTAGGAAGAAAAACATTTATCAAGTTAGATTTAGTAATGCTACTAACATGTCTTTTAAGTGTTTCATATCCAAGGAAGAAAAGTCTTGGTTATTGCACAGGAGATTGGCCCATGTCAACATGAAGAACATTAAGAATTTGGCCATGAAGGAACTTGTAAGAGGACTGCCCTCAATCACCTACGAGAAGGATAGGGTTTATGGGACGTGCCAAAAAGGAAAGTAAGTAAGATCTTCCTACAAAGGGAAGATTTCTGTAAGTTCTTTACAAGCATTAGATTTACTACAAATGGATTTGTTTGATTCTAGTACTATTAGATCTATCAATGGTGGTAGATATTGCTTGGTTATTGTGGATGATTACACTAGATATACTTGGACTTATTTTCTTAAACATAAGGACCAAATAGTAGAAACCTTCATTTTCTTTTGTAGAAGAGTTGAGAATGAGAAAAACTCAACAATTAAAATCATTAGAAGTGATCATGGAGGAGAGTTTGAAAATGATAAACTTAAGGACTTTTGTTTAGAGAAAGGATACAAACATGAATTATCCACACCTAGAACATCACAGCAAAATGGTGTTATAGAAAGGGGAAATAGAGCATTGCAAGAGGCAGCTAGGAGTATGCTAAACGAATACCAACTACCAAACTACCTATGGGCTGAAGCAGTTAGCACTGCGTTCTATGTTCAAAATCGAGTTTTGATACATAGATTCTTAAAAAAAACACCACATGAACTTTGGTTTGGAAAGCCACCAACAATCAAGCACCTTAGGGTATTTGGTTGTACGGTGTATATCCTAAATACCAAGGATCATTTAGGAAAATTTTCTGCAAAAGCTGATGAGGGTATCCTTGTTGGTTATTCCCTCACTGGCAAAGCTTATAGAGTCTACAACCATAGGACTAAGCTCATAGAAGAGTCAACTAATGTTGTGTTTGGAGAAAAAGGAATGAATATTGATTCAGACAGAAAATCGATTGAGTTTGAGCTGGAATTAAGGAAGCTGGAATTGGGAGATAGCAACCCTATAAGGGAAGCAAGAGTGGATTCTGATGAAGAGAGAGTGAGAGCTCAAGGGTCATCACCTGAGGTTGGAGAACTTGAACAAATTTCAGTAGTACCCGAACCATCTCAAGAAACAAGATCCACTAGGAATGATTCTAGCCATCCCCAAAACCAGATTATTGGAGGCATCCAACATGGGGTTAGGATTAGATCATTTTTCAGAAATGAAGGAATGAAGTTGCCTTGATTTCTGAGATTGAGCCCAAGTTAGTGGATGAAGCTCTGCTTGATCCAGAATGGATCATTGCAATGCAAGATGAGTTAGGCCAGTTTGAGAGAAATCAAGTTTGGGATTTAATCCCTAGACCTGGTTAAACCTCTATTATTGGGACTAAATGGGTGTTTAAGAATAAAAGAAATCATAGAGGAGAAATAGTTAGAAATAAGACAAGATTAGTAGCCAAAAGCTACAACCAAATTGAGGGGTTAGACTATGATGAGACTTATGTCCTTGTAGCAAGGTTAGAATCCATAAGACCAATGCTTGCTTATGCAGCATACAAAGGCTTCAAACTATATCAAAGGATGTGAAGTCAGCCTTCTTGAATGCAGTCATCAAGGAGGAAGTCTATATTGAACAACCCCCGGGGTTTGAGAATGCACAATTCCCAGACCACGTGTACAAACTAAAAAAGGATCTTTATGGGCTTAAACAAGCACCTCGTGCTTGGTATGAGCAGTTGTTAACTTTCCTAATTGAGAAAGGTTTTAGGAGAGGACAGATAGATCCCACACTATTCTTGAAAAGGGACGGTGAATACATATTTGTAGCCCAGATTTATATTGATGACATTATCTATGGCTCAAACAATAGGGATTATCTCAATGAGTTTATTGGTCACATTGAAAGTGAATTTGAGATGAGTCTAGTAGGAGAATTGATCTTCTTTCTAGGACTTGAGATAAAGCAAACCAAGGAAGGAATTGTTAGTGCAATCAACCCTTGATATGGTTTTGATGTGTGTGACAAAGAGTTTAAGTTAGGATGTTTGGATTTAATATGTGCGTTGGAGTATTGTAGGGCTTAGTAATTCGCACATGGAGGCTTGACGAGTTTCACATCTCATGACTCGGTCTTTGAGTCGGTGAAGGATGACTTTGCGGAAGCCGTGCGCTTGGAGCATCCGAGGGACTGCCAGACGAGGAGCTTGGAGTGAAGTCGGAGGAAGTAGACTTCAGGGCGAGACGCGAAGGATGGCGCTGCAGAGCCGTGCGCTTGGCGCATCCGAGGGACATGGCCGGACGAAGATAACTTCGAAGGCGAGGGACTCCAAGGGATGAGAGTGAGCGAATGTAACCTGGGAAGGGGTAGTGCTCTTAGGTGAATCTTGGTCATTTGGCTAAGTGTCGGATGGGATTTCCCGACATCAGTCGACTACCATGTTATGGTAGTTGACTACTCTAAGTCGACTGTGACTCGACTAGTGTTCGAGTCCGGTTCAGTGCCCAATGACTACCATGGATCGATCATGATCGCGAGACCACCGATCGATGAAGGCATCACCGATCGCAAGGGTTTTTGGACGCGAGCGAGTCGAGCTCGCGAGCACTCGACTGATAGGTCCATCAGTCGACTGATGGTAAAATCAGTCGACTGATGATGATGTCGTTGGATGGAATCCAACGTGGAAACCAGTCGTTATTAGACAACGACTATGAGACCAGTCGACTGATAGGGACATCAGTCGACTGATCCTGTGTCAACGAGAAGAACCCTCTTCCTCTATAAAGAGGAAGAGTGTGGGGCTTTAGGAGCCTAATGTTCATGCTCTAAAGTCTCCCAAAGTACCCTAAAGTTTTTCCATCCTCTTACTTGGTTTTATTTACATCATACTTGTAAGAGGAGTGAATTCTTGTAAAGAGGTTACCTCCACCTAGCTTGGTGCAAAGGAGAGAATAGTGGAAGCTTGCAGAGTGATTCACCGTGGACGAATCAGACCGTGGATTAGCGACGTAGTCGTGAACCACGTTACATGCTTTGTTAGCATTTGTATTCTTGTTATTGCTTTTGTCTTTAATTGTTTGTATTTGCATATTCCGCTTGCGCTAATAGTTTTGTAGACGAGCAACGAACGAATGAATTCCACCGTCTACGACAAAGGCTATTCACCCCCTTCTAGTCGGCCAACATAACCTACATCGATCCCCTACAAGTGGTATCAGAGCCAAGGCGCTTGTTGAGGACTAACCGCCAATACAAGCACTATATCAAGAGATGGCCGCCTCGAACATTCATCCACCGAAGTTCGAAGGGGAATTCGCTTGGTGAAAGAAGCGAATGGAGGTATTCTTTGAAACCGATTTTGATATTATGCTTATAATGGAAAACGATTTTGAGATACCTAGGGATGAAGAGGGGAGAATACTAGACAAATCAAGGTGGACTAAAAAGCAAAGAGAAGAGCACCTTGCAAATTCTATATTAAGCATCTCTCGAACGCATTCCCCAACAAGAAGTAAACCGGATTGGGGAATGCTCTAGTGCTAAGGAGATGTGGGAGAAGCTAGTAAAGCTTCATGAAGGTACCTCGGAGGCCAAACTTGCAAGGAGAGACCTCCTCCGCTCCCAACTAACGAATATCAAACTTGAAAAGGGAGAAAAGGTAACCTCACTACACTCTAGATTTAAAGAAATAATAACCGGTTTATCTAGTGTAGGGGAGAAGCTTTCAAATAGGGACATGCTTATGAAGCCAATAGATGTCTTCCCTCGGTCCTCAAGATGGAGCTCAATGGTGGACTCCTTCTACATGTCAAAGAATTTAGAAGTGAGCACCTTGGAGGAATTTTTCTCAACCATGGAGCTCCACGAAACAAGGCTTGAAGGAATTATAGAAGAGCCTAGAATTCAACCATCAAGAGGAGTAGCCTTGATGGCAAACAAGGGGAAGAAGAAGATGGAGACTCCCTCCTCCTCCGATGAAGCATCCTCCTCCTCCTCCATGGATAGCACGGAAGAATCATACATGGTAAGGAAGGTAAGGCGTGCTTTGAGAAATTTTAAATTTAATAAATCTAATGATAGGAGGAGAAGACCAAGGGGGAAGGTGATTTGCTATAATTGCCAAGGAGAGGGACATATAAGGGATAATTGTCCCCTCTTGAACAAGAGCAAAGAGGAGAAGAGAAAGAAAGAAGAAAAGAAGAAGAAGAAGGGGAGCAAAAAGAAGGAAGAGAAGAAGGCCAAGGAAAATGAGAAGGCAAAGGCACTAAAAGCAAGGACATGGGATGATCCTGTTAGTTATAGCCCTAGAACCAATCATGTGATGGTTGAATAGGAAACATTTTGTATCATATTCTATAAAGGCAAAGGATTAGTTATTATATTTACGTCTTGCTTGTGCCAGCTAAATTAAATATAATAATGCCCTAGAAAAGTAGGTTCTTATCTACAGCACATCAATTGGCAGAATTGATTATGAGAAGTTGTAGAGAACACTTTCCTAAATGTTCCTAGTCAAGTATTAATATGCAAGGGCAATATTAATACATAAAGACTAGCATGTAGGTCAATTGATGACTTGATCTCACAAGTCATGGATATATGATATCAAGTTGACACATGAGTATATATTAGAGAATATATACTGAACTGACCCGCCATGAGAAAGTTTCATGGATCGTCATATGAGTGTCATAAACTTTCTCATGTGACTATTGGTATGAATAGTCCTCAAACCTAAAGTCACTATGGTTCCCTACATAAGGAGTTATGTACTTTGGTATCGTCAAACGTCACCCGTAACAGGGTGGACCATAAAGGCGATTACTGGGTATATAACAAATTATGCGGAGGGATGTGAGTGATGTAGATGAGATCTATCCCTCCCATATGACGGGAGTGATATCTGTGGGCCCCTTGATTGAGTAGAACTACTAAAATGCATGACCATGCTCGAATGAGTCAATATGAGATATTGAGCTCATTTGTTTGAGTTAGTTTACTCAGGGATCAAGAAACACATAGATTGATCGAGGATGACACGGTCTATGCCTCATTGGTCAATCTGATATCAAGGATAGAAGGACACGGTCATACATTATAGTAGTCACGGAAAGATTAGTCGGATCTTGACTTATTTCGTAACTTGGGTAGCAATGATGTATTGCTAGATGTCGCTCATTGCTTGTGTATCTAAAAGAGTTTAGATCCACTGCCAACGTTATGAGAGCCTATAGGGTCACACACAAAGAACATGATGAGGTGGAAGGAGACAAAGGGTTTTGACCTTTGGAATTTCTCCACATGCAATTGATTGCATTGAATGTGATAGGAGGTGAAAGGTTTTTTCAATCCTATAAAACACTCCATGGGGTGGCCGGCCAAGGTGGGGGGGAAGCTTGAGGCTTAGAGAGAGCTTGGTGGTGAGAGGCTTTGGTTGTGTGGCTTTTGTGAGTGTAGGCTAGCAAGAAGAGTGGTCTTCTTCTTCCTTTCTCTTTTTCCCTACCTTCCTCTCCCTTAGGGACTTCTCTAGCAAGAAGTAAAGGAGAGCTCTTCTAGTTTCTTTTGTGAAACAAGAGCTTGCTCGTGTGGATACATATAGAGGCACGGACAATTGAACGTGCTAAAAGATCTAACAAACCCAAGGAGAAGCGGGATTAAAAAGGACACGCAACAAAGGTAATATTCTCCTATAAGATAGGTTTTTCTTTTAGAGAAATTTATTTTTTTATACGAGGTTTTCTTTCGCAAGGATCACTTGGAAGGGATCCTATTTTTTCCGTTGCGCATATGCTATTTTGCATAAAAAAAATCCCTACAGTGGTATCAGAGCCACTTGCGAAAGATCGTATAAAAAAAAAGGTTTTCTCTATTTTATATATGATATAGAAGTAGGATAAATTTTATTATGAGTTGATAATTGCATTAGCAATTTTTCAAACATAATAAAATATCCGATGTCTTTTAAAAATTAAAATTGACATGGTGCATGGTTATGGCCTAGTCCCAAAAAGTTTGTGAATGTGTGTGTTGTAATTCTTAATACGGCCTGCGTGTCGTGCCTTTCTCCTAAAATTCTTGTTGTAAAATTAGTTTTAGACTCGAATGTAACTCGAGTATTTCTCCTTTTGTAATATACAAAACAAAGATGGAGGGTCCATTGGAAGATGATGTTACAAGGAGGAAGTCAACAACACAAGACAACCAAAAGGAAGCACTTGGGAGAAGATGCTATCCTTAAGTTGACCAATCAATCTTTTCATTGTCTTGAGAAGATTGTAGAATAAGGGTCATAACCATGACACGCTTAGTTTAATATATATGTGATGCATGTTAATTTAGCTTATATGTGATGTATGCTAATATGTATGTGATGCTTGTTTAAGTTTATTTTTTAATAAGTCAAAAACGATATGCCTACCAAAGTTTGGTACTCACTACTTCCTCGATCATTTGTTGTTGGGTTTGCCAAAGCAAAGCAATGCATTTTATCTTGGAAGAGTGCGAGTGGACAATCGTGATGTCCCGCTATCAAACTTGGTTAAGACTTAATTAATTTTTTCTTAATTAATTAAGAAAGTAGAGGCATATATTAGCTTTGAACATAAGTTTTAAAAATTAGTTTTGTGTGATTTCCGAACATCATCTTTGTCTTAGAAAGTGGTCGTTGCTCCGATATCAAAGAAGGCCTCTGTGCCTCGCCATGGCCTGGAAGTTGGTTTAGGAATAAGCACTAAACTAATCTAAACTTAACCAAAGCTATTAAAGAGTTACATCAGATGTAATTGGCAAAAGATTGCCTACCTAATCATACTACGTCTTGGGTGATTAGCCAAAGCTAACTCAAGACGAAGTATGATGTGAATCTTTATCCCATATAAATTTATAGCTAAATAGAAGCTAATGATGTAAGCAAAATGTGTTTGCCTACATCAATGATTAGCTCATATCAAAGCTATGAGAATTTAGTGGGAGCCTCATTTAATTAAAGGCCTAATTAAATGACTTAGGTATGATACTTAATTTTGTATTTTAATGTTGTAGATCACCATGTCATCTAACAAGACACACCCTCAATCTTATGCATCTTGAGAAAGACAAGCTCAATGGAGCTAGCTTTCTAGACTGGTATAGGAACTTGAGGATTATCCTCAAGCAAGAACGTAAACTGTATGTCCTAGAGCAGTCTATCCCTAAAACACCCGCCCCTGCGGCCACTCGTGCTGAAAAGGATGCTTATAAGAAGCATCAAGATGACGCATTAGATGTGTCATGTCTTATGCTTGCCACCATGAACTCTGAGCTTCAGAAGCAACATGAGAACATGGATGCCTATGGTATGGTTGAGCATTTGAAACAACTATATCAAGGACAAGCTAGGCACGAGCGTTTTGAAGTGTCTAAGGCTCTTTTTGCATGCAAGATGCAAGAAGGAACACCTGTAGGAACTCACGTACTTAAAATGATAGGGTATGTTGAGAACCTTAAAAGACTAGGTTTTCCATTGAGCCAAGAATTGGCAACCGATGTTATCCTCGCAATCATCGAAGTATATAATCAATTCGCATGAATTATAACATGAATGAAATTGATAAGTTTTGCCGAGATTCTCGCATGTTAAGAATCACAACCAATCTCAAGAAGAAAGTTAGTAATGTACTAATGGTCAAGAAGGGCAAAGGTAAGCGCAAAGGCAAGGGTAAGACCCAAGCCAAAGGCAAGGCCAATTCATCCACTTCAAAGGGTAAAGGTAAAGTACCTAAGGAAGGGGACTGTTTCCATTGCGGTGAGACTGGACACTGGAAGCGGAACTGCAAAGTCTACCTTGAGGAAGTAAAGAAGAAAAGAAGTGGGACTTCTGCCTTAGGTATACACGTTATAGAAGTTAATCTATCTATTTCTTCTACATGGGTATTAGATATCGAATGTGCATCTCACATTTGTACTAATATGCAGGGACTAAGAAATAGTAGACTAATGGCAAAGGGCGAAGTGGACCTACGAGTAGGCAATGGTGCAAAAGTTGCTGCTGTAGCTGTAGGAACATATTCTTTGTCTTTGCCCACTGGGCTTATCTTAGAACTAGAGGAGTGCTTTTATGTACCTGCATTAACAAAGAACATAATTTTTGTATCTTGTTTAGACAAGAAAATTTTTTCTTTTATAATAAAGGACAAATGTTGTTCCATTTATTTGAATGAAATGTTCTATTGTAATGCACCACTTATGAATGGTCTCTATGTTCTAGATTTAGAAAACCCAATTTATAACGTAAATACCAAACGGTTCAAATCGAATAATTTGAACCAAACATATCTCTGGCACTGTCGCCTAGGTCACATAAATGAAAAACGCATATCCCAACTCTATAAAGATGGATTATTGGACTCATTTGATTTTGAATCATATGAGGTATGCGAATCTTGTCTTTTAAGAAAGATGACTAAAACTCCATTTAGTGGACATGGCGAGAGAGCGACGAACTTGTTAGGACTCATACATACTGATGTATGTGGCCCTTTCAATGTCGAAGCCAGAGGAGGCTATAAGTACTTTATTACTTTCACTGATGATATGAGTAGATTTGGCTACTTATATTTGATGAGACATAAGTCAGAATCCTTTGAAAAGTTCAAAGAATTCAAGAATGAAGTACAAAACCAACTTGGTAAGCGTATTAAGCTATTTCGATCAGATCGAGGTGGTGAATACCTTAGTCAAGAGTTTCGTGATCACCTGGCTGAGTGTGGGATAATATCCCAACTCACTCCACCTGGAACACCACAATGGAATGGTGTATCTGAGAGGAGAAATCGTACTCTATTAGATATGGTACGATCAATGATGAGCCAGACTGATCTACCTACTTCCTTTTGGGGTTTAGCTCTAGAGACAGCCGCTTTCACACTTAATCACGTCCCATCAAAAGCCGTAGAAAAGACACCATATACGTTATGGACTGGGAAGAGTCCCAAAATATCTTTTATAAAGATTTGGGGTTGTAAAGCTTATGTTAGACGTCAAGTCTCAGATAAACTAGGACCCAAATCAGATAAGTGTTATTTTGTAGGATATCCCAAGGAAACTAAGGGATATTACTTTTACAATCCCACACTTGGCAAGGTGTTTGTTGCCAGAAATATTGTCTTTCTAGAAAGAGAATTTATTTCTAGAAAAACTAGTGGGAGTAAAATTCATCTTGAAGAAATTCAAGATAAAGATAACACTAAGGCTTCGATGGAAAATGAACAGGCACCACAAAGTGTTGTGGATGAGGAAATTGTTGCCCAAAGAGTTGTGGAGCAAACACCTGTTCAAGTAGACCAACCTCTTCGTAGATCTGATAGGATCCGTCGTCAACCCGAGAGATATTCTTTTCTCTTGACTGACAACGGTGATGTATTGCTTATCGATCTTGACGAGCCTACATCCTATCAAGAAGCTATGATGAGCCCAGATTCCGAGAAATGGCTAGAGGCCATGAGATCCGAAATGGAATCCATGTACACTAACCAAGTATGGACTTTGGTTGATCCACCTGAAGGGGTAAAACCCATTGGGTGTAAGTGGGTCTTTAAAATAAAGACTGACATGGATGGTAATAAGCATACCTATAAAGGTAGATTGGTGGCTAAAGGATTCAAACAAATTCATGGTATTGACTATGATGAAACCTTTTCACCAGTTGCGATGCTTAAATCCATTCGGATCATACTTGCTATTGCAGCCTACCACGATTATAAGATCTGGCAGATGGATGTCAAAACCGTTTTTCTGAATGGAAAGCTACTCGAAGATGTGTACATGACACAGCCTGAGGGTTTTGAAGATCCAAAGCATCTTGGAAAGGTATGCAAACTGCAAAGGTCCATTTATGGACTAAAGCAAGCCTCTCGAAGCTGGAATCTTCGATTCGATGATGCAATCAAGGAGTTTGGTTTCATCAAGAATGAAGATGAACCTTGTGTCTACAAGAGAAATAGTGGGAGGACAGTTGTATTTCTTATCTTGTATGTAGATGACATACTTCTCATCGGAAATGATATTCCCTCACTCCAGTCTGTGAAGATGTGGTTAGGGAATTGTTTCTCGATGAAAGACTTAGGTGAAGCTGCCTATATTCTAGGCATGAAGATCTATAGAGATAGATCTAAAAGATTACTTGGCCTAAGTCAGAGTACATACATTGATAAAGTGCTAGATCGTTTTGCTATGCAAAAATTCCAAGAAAGGATTTCTTCCTTTATCACATGGTGTGAGTCTTTCGAAGACTCAATGTCTCTCTTCTAAGGAGGAGAGAGCTCGCATGGATAAGATCCCTTATGCATCTGCTATAGGGTCTATCATGTACGCCATGCTTTGTACTCGTCCTGACGTCTCGTATGCTTTGAGCATGACGAGTAGATACCAGTCGGATCCAGGTGAAAGTCACTAGATAGCAGTCAAAAATATTCTTAAATACTTACGAAGAACGAAAGAATATTTCCTGATATTTGGAGGCAATGAGGAGCTAACTGTAAAGGGTTACAGTGATGCAAGCTTCCAAACAGACAAGGATGACTATAGATTACAATCGGGGTACATGTTTTGCCTGAATGGTGGAGCTGTGAGCTAGAAGAGTTCGAAGTAGGACACAATTGCTGATTCTACAACAGAAGTCGAGTATATTGCTGCGTCTGATGCAGCAAAGGAGGTTGTTTGGCTCTGCAAGTTCATCAGTGAACTTGGGATAGTTCCTAGCATTGCAGATCCAATAGACCTCTATTGTGACAACAATGGGGCTATTGCACAGGCTAAGGAACCTCGATCACATCAGCGGACCAAACACATACTGCGGCGCTTCCATCTCATTCGAGAGATCATCGATAGAGGAGATGTGAGGATATGCAAAGTACCGATAGAAGCTAACATCGCAGATCCATTGACCAAGGCTTTGGCACAGAGGAAGCATGATGGTCACACTAGGTCACTAGGTATCAAATATTATAGTGATTGGTACTAGTGCTAGTGGGAGATTGTTAGTTATAGCCCTAGAACCAATCATGTGATGGTTGAATAGGAAACATTTTGTATCATATTCTATAAAGGCAAAGGATTGGTTATTATATTTACGTCTTGCTTGTGCCAGCTAAATTAAATATAATAATGCCCTAGAAAAGTAGGTTCTTATTTACAGCACATCAATTGGCAGAATTGATTATGAGAGACTGTAGAGAACACTTTCCTAAATGTTCCTAGTCAAGTATTAATATGCAAGGGCAATATTAATACATAAAAACTAGCATGTAGGTCAATTGATGACTTGATCTCACAAGTCATGGATATATGATATCAAGTTGACACATGGGTATATATTAGAGAATATATACTGAACTGACCCGCCATGAGAAAGTTTCATGGATCGTCATATGAGTGTCATAAACTTTCTCATGTGACTATTGGTATAAATAGTCCTCAAACCTGAAGTTACTACGGTTCCCTACATAAGGAGTTATGTACTTTGGTATCGTCAAACGTCACTCGTAACAGGGTGGACCATAAAGGCGATTACTGGGTATATAACAAATTATGCGGAGGGATGTGAGTGATGTAGATGAGATCTATCCCTCCCATATGACGGGAGTGATATTTGTGGGCCCCTTGATTGAGTAGAATTACTAAAATGCATGGTCATGCTCGAATGAGTCAATA
This sequence comes from Wurfbainia villosa, assembly GCA_025175895.1. Lineage (NCBI taxonomy): Eukaryota > Viridiplantae > Streptophyta > Magnoliopsida > Zingiberales > Zingiberaceae > Wurfbainia > Wurfbainia villosa. Next base: position 66,902,431 of record CM046003.1, on the reverse strand, counting down.
TGAGATATTGAGCTCATTTGTTTGAGTTAGTTTACTCAGGGATCAAGAAACACATAGATTGATCGAGGATGACACGGTCTATGCCTCATTGGTCAATCTGATATCAAGGATAGAAGGACACGGTCATACATTATAGTAGTCACGGAAAGGTTAGTTGGATCTTGACTTATTTCGTAACTTGGGTAGCAATGATGTATTGCTAGATGTCGCTCATTGCTTGTGTATCTAAAAGAGTTTAGATCCACTGCCAACGTTATGAGAGCCTATAGGGTCACACACAAAGAGCATGATGAGGTGGAAGGAGACAAAGGGTTTTGACCTTTGGAATTTCTCCACATGTGGCCGGCCAAACAAGGAGTGTATTATTTTTCAATGCAATTGATTGCATTAAATGTGATAGGAGGTGAAAGGTTTTTTCAATCCTATAAAACACTTCATGGGGTGGGGGGGGGGGAGCTTGAGGCTTGGAGAGAGCTTGGTGGTGAGAGGCTTTGGTTGTGTGGTTTTTGTGAGTGTAGACTAGCAAGAAGAGTGGTCTTCTTCTTCCTTTCTCTTTTTCCCTACCTTCCTTTCCTTTAGGGACTTCTCTAGCAAGAAGTAAAAGAGAGCTCTTCTAGTTTCTTTTGTGAGACAAGAGCTTGCTCGTGTGGATACATATAGAGGCACAGACAATTGAATGTGCTAAAAGATCCAACAAACCCAAGGAGAAGCGGAATTAAAAAGGGCATGCAACAAAGGTAATATTCTCCTATAAGATAGGTTTTTCTTTTAGAGAAATTTATTTTTTTGTACGAGGTTTTCTTTCGCAAGGATCACTTGGAAGGGTAATCCCTACAGATCCCTCTTCTTCATCATCCTCATCCGAAGAAGAGGAAGAACATGTCTACTCAAACCTTGCCCTAATGATATTTGACGACCTAGACTCCTCCTCCTTTGAAAATGAAGAAGCAAGCTCAAGTGAGGAGACCTCGAGTGAAGGGGGAGCTTCTTCTACATCCTCATCATCGGAAGAGAATTTGGTAAGTGAGGTAACCAATCTTTTCCCCAAGAAAGTTATGTCAATTATTTCTAGCCTCACTAAGGACTTGTTTAGGGCAAAGAAAAAGAACAAATGCATGCTAGATCAAATTAAGGACTTAGAAGAAAAATTAGAAAAAACATGCTTAAATGTTAATGAAAATATTTCCTCTAGTCTTGATGATGCATGCTCACATGATCTTTATATGTCATTTGATGTAAATGATGCATGCATTGAAGAAAATAGGGTCATAAGGGAAAAGGTAGACCATTTGACCAAGACTCTAGAAAAATTCACTATAGGCTCCAACACTCTTAATATGATCATAGGGAGCCAAAGGGCAAGCTTCAACAAGAAAGGCCTAGGATATAAGGAAAAGAAAAATGAAAAGACCTATAAATACTTAATTGCTAGGGGTCAAGATAAAAAGAAGACAATTGCTAGAAAATGGATCCCTAAGGAGTATTTAGTGAACCTCATAGGCAAAAATTTGTTTTGGGTTCCTAAATCCATCCTAAAGGGTTAGGGAAACCCTATGATAGTCAACCATATGGAATTTATCTATATCATATTTTGGTTGACTTAAGATGGCGGGACAATATTTTTGAAATAGTGTTGGGTGATGATAATGCACCCATAAAAAATGTAAATCATGCTTTAGGTGATATTTGCCTTATTATCATGATGTAATACCTAATTCATGATCACAATTTGATGAATACATTTGTTTCATGATCATAATGTAAAATTAATTCATATATATCTTTATGATCATGTGGTATGTTAAGATGATACTTAACCTTGTATAGAATTGCATGAAAATAATGGTTAAGTATATACAAATACCTTTAGGATACATCTCACACTCACCATAGGCTACCTTGATTGAAAACTTAGCATGAGTGAGATGTTAGGATGATACAAATGTCCACTAATGTCTATGGCATTTAGATGGTCATTTTGAGTATCAAAATAGCAATAATAGACCAATCATGAGGAAGACTTATATTTAATTCATAGACATATTGCCTAAAGATTATGGTTGGATATTTCATATGTTTTCAAAATAATTTCTTACTTTAAAATCTGTGTGTTCATGTTTTGAAATAATTTAAAGCAAAACTAGGTGTTAAACTTGATACTAACTTGATCAAAAACCTAGTTACTTTTGAAACTTTTGGATTTTTGGTAAATACTTAAAAATATAATGATTTTTCATGGACAACTATTTTTCATTGATAAATATACTTACAAGAAATATGCTCCTCAAATTTCATGATTTTTAGAATTTTATAGATTTTCTAATGCATTTCTGAAATCCACCCTGAAAACCTGAAAAACCCGAAATCAGTGTGCCAGTCGACTGACCGTCTGATAACATGCCCAGTAACTTCTTTTATCCAATTTTAAGGCATGTTTTGGTTTTTGTTTCCCTCTAAACTTGATGTCATGCTTAGATAAACTTTGTTTAACATTTTTGATGGTGTCAAAGGGGGAGAAATATATTTGTTTAAATAAGGGGGAATTATATTTAGGGGGAGTTTCATGTATTAAAGGGGAGAGTTACTAATCATGTTATTTACATGCTTTCTCACCTTAATATTTTTATCAAATGTTTTACCTAACTTAAACGGATTGTCACACATAAAAAATGGGGAGATTGTTAGTGCAATCAACCCTTGATATGGTTTTGATGTGTGTGGCAAAGGGTTTAAGTTAGGATGTTTGGATTTAATATGTGCGTTGGAGTCTTGCAGGGCTTAGTAATTCGTACATGGAGGCTTGGCGAGTTTCACATCTCATGACTCGGTCTTTGAGTCGGTGAAGGATGACTTTGCGGAAGCAGTGCGCTTAGAGCATCCGAGGGACCGCCAGACGAGGAGCTTGGAGTGAAGTCGGAGGAAGTAGACTTCAGGGCGAGACGCGAAGGATGGCGCTGTAGAGCTGTGCGCTTGGCGCATCCGAGGGACGTGGCTGGACGAAGATAACTTCGAAGGCGAGGGACTCCAAGGAATGAGAGTAAGCGAATGTAACCCGGGAAGGGGTAGTGCTCTTAGGTGAAACTTGACCATTTGGCTAAGTGTCGGATGGGATTTCCTGACATCAGTCGACTACCATGTTATGGTAGTTGACTACTCTAAGTCGACTGTGACTCGACTAGTGTTCGAGTCTTCGTGCCATGGGCTAGTCACCGCATGGATCGACAATGATCGAGACCACCAGTGAGCACTCGATCGGGATAGGTCCATCAGTCGATTGATGGTAAGATCAGTCGACTGATGATGGTGTCGTTGGATGGAATCCAACGTGGAAAGCAGTCGTTATTAGGCAACGGCTACGGGACTAGTCGACTGATAGGGACATCAGTCGACTGATCCTGTGTCAACGGGAAGAAATCCTATAGAGGAAGAGTGTGGGGCTTTGGGAGTCTAATGTTCATGCTCTAAAGTCTCCCAAAGTGCCCTAAAGCTTTTCCATCCTCTTACTTGGTTTTATTTACATCATACTTGTAAGAGGAGTGAATTCTTGTAAAGAGGTTACCTCCACCTAGTTTGTTGCAAATGAGAGAATAGTAGAAGCTAGCAGAGTGATTCACCGTGGACGAATCGGACCGTGGATTAGCGGCGTAGCCGTGAATCACGTTACAACCTTTGTTAGCGTTTGTATTCTTATTATTTCTTTTGTATTTAATTGTTTGTATTTGCATATTCCACTTGCGCTAATAGTTTTGTAGACGAGCAACGAACGAACGAATTCCACCGTCTACGACAAAGGCTATTCACCCCCTCTAGCCGGCCAACACAAACTACATCGATCCCCTACAGGAATTTTTATACATCAATCTAAGTACGAATTAGAGTTACTGAAAAGGTTTCATATGGAGGAAGCTAAGGAAGTAAGCACACCTATTGCTGTCAATACTTGTTTAGATAGTGATGAGAAAGGGAAGGTAGTGGATTTGAAAAATTATAGGAGTATAATAGGTAGTTTATTGTATTTAACAGCGAGTCGACCTGATATTTTATTCGCTGTTGGTATGTGTGCTAGGTTTCAAGCTTGTGCTAAGGAGTCTCACATGATTGCTGTAAAAAGAATCATGAGATACTTAAAAGGCACTATCAATGTAGGATTGTGGTATCCCCGGACAGAATCTTTTGATTTAGTTGGCTATACCAATTCCGACTATGCCGGATGCAAGTTGGATAGGAAAAGCACTAGTGGGGACTGTCATTTCTTAGGTTCGGCCTTGGTTAGTTGGTCAAGCCGTAAGCAGCATTGTGTAGTACTTTCCACAACCGAATCTGAATATATAGCTATGGGAGAATGTGTATCACAATTGCTATGGCTAACACACACCTTAGAAGATTATGAACTGATCTATAGGAATGTACAAGTGCAATGTGATAACATTAGCACTATACATCCCACCAAAAATCCGATTCATTACTTAAGGACCAAGCACATTGAAGTGAGACATCACTTCTTTAGAGATCATGTAGCTAAGGGAAACATTGAACTCAGCGATGTTGAGTCCAAGTCTAACCTAGCCGACATATTCACAAAACCTCTTCCTAAAAATGAGTTTAGCCATTTGAGAAGAGAGTTGGGCATGTGTGCTGCTAAATGAAGGAGGATCCCTCCATGATCTTAGGTTTAAAAAAAAATCTATTTAACAAGAGAAATGGGAATTTAAAATGGGAAGACATGGGATAATCTCACAAAAACGATAAGGATAACAAAATTATTTTTGTATTGCTAGAAATGGGGTGAGATGATAGAATCAACCACTCTATTTCAAATGCTCATTGCATCCCTGAGATAGAGAGGTTGACGAGACAAAAATCACTAACGTGACTAGTTATGGGGAAGACCATTACACATTCTTGTGTTTGTGGTTCCAAGATCATAGCTAGACATTCCAACCAAGTAAAATTGGTTGGATCCTCTTGGAGACCAAGAACATAGATACCAACTATTTAAAACAATCAAAAGGGTGTTTAGATTATCATATCAAGTGTATTTAACACTTACCTAAGTCTTAGAAATTACACAAAACTCAGTTGGAATATTCAGATATTGAAACCCAGTTATTTAAGCCTATCAACTAAGACAGACTCGATCAGCGCCCCGACTGGCACGAGTTTTTAACACTCAAAATCGAGTGTACTTCGACTGACGCATCGACTGCCAAATCCGATCACACTCAGAATTGAGTGCGCTCGACTGCCTCGACCGCCAAATCGATCACACTCAATCGACGCGCCGACCGTGCCTCGACCGCCAATTCCGATCACGCCGTAACCAAGTTCGACCGCCGCCGATCGGTGTTTATCAGCCGACCCACTCATCGGCTCAACTGGTGTCTCACGTATTTAAACTCTAAACACTTTCATTCCGTGATTTTTTCTTCCCAACAATCGTGCTCTCCCAACTGTGATAAGCGCCAGTTGAGCTCTTCATCTCCATCCAAGCTTTACAACCTCAAGACAAACCTTCTCTAGACTAGGGTAAGGATCTTCTTCCTTCTCCTTGCCATTTTCTCTTAACCCTAACCCTAATCTCTTACCACTCGACCACAACTAGGGTTGTAGCAGGAAAAATTCGTCTGCGGCAGCAAGCACTTGTTCTTGGTTCTATGGCACCCAAGTAAGACTTCTTTCTTACTCTCCTTATGATTTTAGAGGATTTCTAAGCAACTAATCACTTTCCCTACTTGACATGCATCATTTCATTCCTTGCATTCATTCATGGGTCAATCTTGTGCGCATGAAATATTTGAAACATGTCATTCTAGACTAAAAAGAAAGGAACCTGAGTCCTCCACCTCTAGGCCCTCACAAGAGAGGCCTTGCTCGGACCATTGTTTCCCTTCGGAATATCATTTACACACCTTTAGGACCCACAAGTTTGAACTCCTAAGCATCCGGTCCATAGACGGTCATTTCTTCTCCAATAATGCACCATATGTTAACGAGATGGTTGAGCACTATAGACTCGGTAAGTTAGTCTACTGCGATCACGATATCAATGAAGACTTACTTATTGAATTCTATAACAACCTACAACCCACTGAAGATTGGCTTATCTATAAGTCTAGGGTTGTCAAAACTGATGTCACTCTTACTCCAGACATCTGGAGATCATTTCTAGGATGTAGAGAGTCCTCCTCTGACCTAGAATGCTATCCAACTCTTCCTGAAAATTTGGAAGGCTTTGACCTCAATTCCATCCACGAATCCTTATTTAGACGTCCTAGAGATGAAGGAGTAAATTTGGTATCAGCCCTAGCACTAACAGCTCCTGACAACATCTTATACAAAGTCATTGTTAGATGCATTTTACCCATAGTCACCAAAGGGCAAGCCAAAGTTAGGCCACATCATTTATTGACTCTCCATCATCTCAAAAACCACCTTGATTTTAACATAGCTTTGAACATTTTTTTGTGTATTATCCATTTCTCTATTCCAGTCAAGAAAAAGGTTTATATGCCTTTTGGTCACATCCTCACATTTTGGTTAGAGTCACTAAGCATAAACACATCCAGGAAAAAAAATAAGGCAGGTGAAAAGGCTGGACTATATCAATTGGAGGAATTTATCTTTAGCTGGCATGATTCGCACGCGTACAGGAGAAATTCAATGGAAGGATGGTCATCAAGGTGAGGAGCATAGGGATCTTGAGGAAGAACCTGCTCTTCCTGTTGAAGAACCACACCATCCAGTTCCTAACCAAGCTGAACAATTGACCACTATCATGGAGCAGTTATCACAACTCCGTGAAGCACATGAGACGTTTGTGAACACAATCACAATGATGATATCAGATTTCCGTCTACAAACCAACCTACGATTGACTCAAATCCAAGACACCTAAGATAAAATCCTTCAAGAGCATAAGGAAATCAAAGAGATCATGATCAGTTGGGGAAGTAGTTCTGAGGAATCTTCTACATCAGCCCCCAACAAATAGAATCACGTTAATGATCTCAAATTGTGTCAATTCACCTAGGATGATTGTACTATGGATATTTGATTGTGTGTTCAAACTTCTAACTATGATTGTTCCTGTGAAACAGTTTTTATGATACAGTTTTTTGGAACGTCAACTTTTTATTCATTCTTTTTTTTGTTGTGTGATTTGTTATTGATTATGTGTGGTTGAGTCAATTAGTGTCTATCAAACTTCTTGTTGTATGTGCAATTCTTGTTAGCGCCACCCGAACAACCCAAACCCAACGACACCATCTAAACCATTCATCGCCCCTCGCTTGGGTTACAAGCTAGCGCTGCCCAACTCAAACCTTGACTCCATCCCACCATTGTTAGTGCAATCATTATGTGTGCACCTAATCAACCCTAAAAGAATATTTGATTAAGGGGGAGCTACGGTTTGGGAAATCCACAGTATTAGTGGGATCTTTCCATATATTTTATATCCCAAGACTAACAATACCCTAAGATACCCTAAGATCTGAGTATCATCATGTTAGAATAACATTTCAAAACCATTTTAGAAAACCTTGGTGAAGTCTATCTTTTGATAGCAATTACCATTGAAAGAGTTGATACAAAACAGGACCAAAACATTGAAATTTTCAATAGTTTTGAGTTTTGTATCAAACTCACTATTTTATGGGTAAATTAATTTTCAATCATTTTTCACCCATTTTATTTGTGATAAGTAATGTACGTATAAAATTTCATGATTTTTCAACTTACGTATAATTACTTATGCTTTTTTCGAAGTTCGATTTCTGAAAATTAAAATTCAAAAATTTCAGTTATCAGTCGAGTGTCATCCATGGCACTCGACTGATGGGCGGCAAACTACCCTGGCGGCAGACTGCCCTAGGCGGCAAAGCGCTCGGCGGCAGATCGCTCGGCGACAGATCGCCTGGCCGCAGATCGCTTCGGCGATGATCGCTTCGGGCGGAAATCGCTCAAGACAGATCGCCTAGCGATAGGCAAAAATCGCTGACGGAAACCGCCTCGGCGCGGTGAAATCCGGCGACAGATCGGCGACAGAAAATCGCCTAGCAAGAAACCGCTACCGGCGCGATAAAACCGCCCTAGCGAACCGCTCGCACAAAACCACCTCGAAATCGTGACCGAGAACTACCCTGACGAAGAACTACCCTGGTAGAAAACTACCCTGAAACTCGGAGTTTCAGTCGACTGATGCTTGATATCAGTCGACTGATGTGTGTGTGGCAATCGAATGATTACTGTCAAAATCAACTGCCTATGTTTGAGTTCCCTAACCTCTCCTAACCCTAAGATATACTTTGGGAAACAATAGAAAGGGTGAAAATTCATTGGTTATAGATTAGGAGGGTTTTCAGAATGATATATCAAACTCAAGGTGAGGGAAAATTCAATGTTGAACCTTTAACCTTAACCTTGATGGTTTAAAGCTCATATAGGCTTAGAGACTTCCCACGAACATTGTTGATGCAATGGTCAAGGGGGGGCAAGCCTTTAGGAGGAACTATCCATCATAGGATGATGGAAGTGTTTCTTCCTCATAAGGGGGAGAAATTGAAAAACTTAGAATACCTAATTTGGATATGAGACGTTGACCTCCTTAGGGAATTTTTTTTTTTATGTGTGACAAAGGGGGAGAGTATGGGTTTAAAGTTATTAGTGATATTTGTGATATTATTCAAATAGATGTTGCCTTTGTTTTTTGATATGTAACAAAGGGGAAAATTTCTACCCATTACATGTAAAATTTCTGCACTCCAAGTTATACCATCCCTATTACATGAATGATAAATTTCTGATATAAAATATTTTTGCACCTCATGATAAATTACTGATATGAAATATTTCTGCACCTCATGCAGAAATTGAAATCTAGGTTGAGCTAGAGTGTAGTCAAGACATTACCTCAACTGATTCAAACTTAAGGTCACTAAGTTAGATGTTTAAAGTGACATTAGACCCATGAATGAGAAATCCAAGCGTAGGTCTTGGCATGGGAAGTCCAACCTGAAGTTGGCATGGGAAGTCCAAGCTTAGGTCTTAGCATGGGAAGTCCAAGCATGGGTCTTGGCATGAGAAGTCCAACATGGGTTGGCAAGGGAAAGTCCAAGCTTGAGTCTTGGCAATTGAGAAATCCAAGAGGGAACCTTAGTAAAGGAAGAGTACAAGCTGGCCGGAGTCCCGGAAGCTTGGTGATGGAGAGGGAAAAATAACGTGTTCGTTCTCCATTGGAGTTAGAGAGGGCACAAGGGAGTACTCGGTCTCTTACTAGGGTACATAGGTCCAATACTCGTTCGGCAAGGAGGGCATAGTAACGTGTCCGTTCTTTGTCTAAGGTACTGGGAGTACTCGTTAGGCAAGAAGGGCGTAGTAATGCGCTCGTTCTTTGTCTAGGGTACATGGAGTACTCGTTAGGCAAGGAGGGCGTAGTAATGCGCTCGTTCTTTGCTTAGGGTACTTAGAGCATTCGTTAGTTGGAGAAGGCACCGTAACGTGCTTGGTCTCTTACTAGGGTGCTTGAAATGACAACTTACTAGGAAAGATACTCATGTGCTTCAAATATTTTCAGTATCAGTCGAGCCACCATGGGGTCAGCTCGACTGACACTCTTGCACAAAGGCACAGAATCGAGCTGGCTCGACTACCAGCTCGACTGCTCACTATGTGGAATAGCACAGAACCGAGCCCAGCTCAACTGCGGGCTCGACTGCTCCAGGACACTTTGTCGCCAGGGCAGATTGTCGCCAGGGCACTTCCACTAGAGTAGTTTTCAGTCGAGTCGATTTGGTAGCGGCTCGAATGGTAGCTATGGATTCAGTCACAGAACCGAGCCCGGCTTGGTTGCGGGCTCGACCGACAGGTGTTTTTTGAGCACAGACGGGAGTCAGACTCGACTGCGGGCTCGACTGATGGAGGCGGCAATGGGATGCTTCCGTTTCGAGTAAAGATTCAAATGCGCCGACTTCCGGTTGGAGGAGCATGCTCCGTTCTTGGCAAAGCACCAGAAGTTGGAGACAGTTACGGGGACAAGCTCAGGTGACCAGAGTTTGGTCGGGCGTGGTCTCTAGGGCTCCAACTGTGGAAGATAGAAAGCTTGCTGGAAGAAACAACTATATAAAGAAGAAGTAAAAATAGAGGTTAAGTAGTTGTTAAAAAAAAACGCAAAAGCTCCAGTTTTCATCTAGAGAAAAACAAGCTCTCTGTGATTCATACTAAAGGAGAAGAAGAAGAAACCACGCTCTCATCTGGCATTCTCTCCAACAAGTGCGCTGTCGATCATCTTCTTGCAAGTGCTTGATAACTGTCATTTTGTTATATTATTTTGGTCCTTAATATTACTGTTTTTATCCTCTCGAGTGATTTATTATTGATTATTATCATGTTTTATGAGTTGAATTTATTTTTGGACCTTATTGTAAATTCTCCTAATTTTTGGACTTATATGCAAATTTTATCTTTGTTTGTAGGAGATCGAGATGAGCCACCGGACTAGACTCACAGTGGATCAAATATGGCTTCATCTAGAGCTAGAAGGATTATTTCAAATGTGATTAATCCGGACCTTTCATCAAGATCATAAGCAGTTTAATCAAAGGGTTCATATCTAGTCAATCTTGACCGTCCGATGAGATCTGATCGATTCTGAGCCATCCATCTGGATCTGGAGCGATCCGGCCCGTACATTAAGATCTACATGTCTTGGCCATTCATCCGGACCGTTGGATCGTGATTATCCCTTCAAATGGATCAAATCCGTCCATTTCAAATCGCATCGATTTCACCATTGGACGGAGCAATTTTAATTAAGCAATTAATATATCAATCAAACCCTAGCTTGTTTGGACGGCTGAGATCAGAGGAGGCTCCAATCGGACGGCTCAGAAAATCCTTTAATCAACCTATCTTCTTCACGCTTCACGCAAAGAAACAGAAGCCGCAGTTCTTTCTTCCCAAATCGCGACATCAGCTTCCTCCCCAATCGCACGCCGCCGCCGTTTCTTCTCTACGCCACCGCCCGAAGCACCGCCGGCCGGTCCCTTCCTCCACCAAGGCCAGCGGTGGCATTCCCTCCTCCCTCCTCTTCTCCACGCAAGCAGCTCGCCTTCTTCCCTTCACGCGCGGCGGCGACGACTTCTTCAACAGTTCTTCCACAGCAACACTCCGGCGACGAATTCTGGCAATCCATGGTCTTCCTTGATTCCATTTCATCGGGCGTCCTCTCCTTCCTTCGGTTTGGCGGAGCTCGCAGCTGCATTTGGGCGGCGGCAGTCCGTTGATCGAGCGGTGGGATGTCGTCTGTCTTCACCGGCGATCCTCAGATCCCTCACCGGTGGAGCTGAGCTACCCTAGTGGGACATGGTCACGCGAAGCTAGGGGTGACTTGCTACTGTCGGGATCCCACAGAATCTGTTCCCAGTTTCGATGGCAACACTTTTTCCAATCCAGGGCGGTCTTCAACAGCAGCTTGGTGACGACGATTATCAGTTCCCAGATCCGATTCCATCCACATTGACTGCTCGTGGTCACGGCAGTCCTGCATCCATCATCGAAGCTGTGAACTACCGCATCGATCCAACTCTCGTCGGAATCTGACGAGAGATTCGTAACCTAAGACTCTTGGAGCTGTTCGGTATTGTCGTAGGTCATCGGAGAGGGTGGTACCTTTCCGGTGTTTGTGGATGACTGTGTTTAATTTTTACTTCAGTGATTTACTATTGTGTTTGTTATTGTTTTATTGTGTTACCTTGTTAGTTTATGTGATTTCAGTTTGTAGTTCAGTTTATGATTTTATTCTATTGTTCATGTTGTGTTTTCATTTGTATTTGCACTTATGTTTTCCTTCGTATTTGCACTTGTATTTTCATTTGTGTTGTCACTGGTGTTATTACATTGTGTTTGCATTAGTGTTTTCAATTGTGTTTTCGCTAGTATTTTTAATATGTGGTTTCACCAGTGGCCTTGAACTGTGTTTTTACTAGTGTTCGTAACCTGTGTTTTCACTAGTATTTTACTTTGTGTTTTAATATATGGTTTACCTTGTATTTTATTCTGTATTCTAACTTGTGTTTAATTCGAGTCGTAGTTAGAGTTTTATTTGTGTTATGGTTTAGTTGTTAGGATAGTTTCATTTACATTCGACTAATGTGTCGTATAGTGACAGTGCGGTGCATGGTTGAATTGCTTTCGTTTATTACAGTTTTTAGTGACTGTTTGACTACTGTGTCGTATAGTGACAGTACGGTGTTTGGTTGAATTGTTCACATTTGTTTGATCATTGTACCGTATAGTGACAGTGCGGTGCTTGGTCGCTTTTTTTTTCTGTCTGTTAGTTTAGTTTTTCAGTGACTGTTTGATCACCGTGTCGTATAGTGACAGTGCGGTGCTTGGTTGAATTGTTCACATTTGTTTGATCATTGTACCGTATTGTAATGCCCGTAAAATTTCTAGCAATTTTATGAGAGTTTTTGGCTTTACAATAATGGGCTTGATGTGAGCTTTTTTCGAAAAATAAAAGAAAATAGCCAAAAAGAGATGAAAGGCCTAGGAATTGAACCCCAAACCTCTAGAGATAGCCAAGCCCTATAGATGCACCCACTAACCAGAAGCCCAATAGGATTATATCATTAGAAGAAGAGGGGAAATTGTAGATAAGTGTGATGAGGGTAAATGAAGGGGCATGGAAAAGAGAAGAGAAACTTCTCTTCCTCCCTTTATAAAGAAGAAGGAAGTTTCCACTTGGCCACTTCTTCTTCCCTTCTTCTTCCTCACTGAAAACCCTCTCTCCCCCTCTCCATCTTCATCCTTTGGCCGAAACCCCCATTCAAGCAAGGAGAAAGCTAGGTGGCTTCCATTAGGTCATCTCCCAAGCAAAGCGAAGGAAGTAAGATTCCCTCACCTGCAGTATATTAGTTTTGTAGGATAGGTTACATGAAAGAAATATGAAGTTGTAGCCCTCTATGTTTCGGCTAACTAAGTTTATGGGCTAGGATTCATGAAAATGCTACTAGGGAAAATTTGTATGGGTTGTATACTTCAAGAAGGAATCTTTAGGTGTCAAAAGTCCAAGGGTTTTAGCCCTTACATGTTTCGGCCAACCCAAGCTTTTGGGGTTAGGGTGGCATGAACTTGATTCTAAGGTTGTGTTCATAAATGGTATGCTTCAAGTAGGAATCTTTAGGTGTCAAAAGTCCAAGGATTTTAGCCTTACATGTTTCGGCCAACCCAAGCTTTTGGGGTTAGGGTGGCATGAACTTGATTCTAAGGTTGTGTTCATAAATGGTATGCTTCAAGTAGGAATCTTTAGGTGTCAAAAGTCCAAGGATTTTAGCCTTACATGTTTCGGCCAACCCAAGCTTTTGGGGTTAGGGTTGCATGAACTTGATTCTAAGGTTATGTTCATAGAGTGTAGGCTTCAAGTAGGAATGTTTAGGTAATAAAAACCCAAGCTTGAGCCCTTACATGTTTCGGCCAACCAAGATATTTAGGGCTAGGGTTGCATGAAAAGGCTTCTAAGGGAAGTAGGAGATGTTATATGCTTCATGTAGAAGTTTTAAGTGACAAAAAAAAAATATATACAAGGTTTGATACCTTACATGTTTCGGCCAACATTAGTTCTAGGGTTAGGGTTTCATGAAACCACCCCCCCCCCCTTTATGAAGTTATGTTATGTGTATGAGTTTAATATGTTAGGAAATGAAAATATGCCTATGAAATATGCTTAGGGTTCATGATGTAATATGCTATGAAATACGCTTAGGTGATGAACATGTTTTATGATTTAATATGTCATGAATATGCCTAAGAAATATGCTCATGTGATGAACATGTTTATGATATAATATGCCATGAAATATGTCTATATGATGAACATGTTTTATGATTTAACATGTCATGAATATGCCTATGAAATATGCTTGTGTGATGAACATGTTTGTGCTTTAGGACCCCTTTATGTTATGAATGCATGTATGCTATGAAATGTCTAAGATGGAGATGCTTCCCTTTCAAGTAGGGATTAAGAGCTCTCTTTATGATAAGATAAGATGGAGATGCTTCCCTTTCAAGTAGGGATTAAGAGCTCTCCTTATGATAAGACAAGAAAGAAAGGAATTAAGTATTTTACTTTGTGAGAGGTTAAGTACCCGACCCGTCAGGTGGTCATTAATCAAATCCATAGGGACATAAGAAGACGTAAGAGGTCTTGCCCTGGTAAGACGTAAGAGGTCTTGCTCTAGTAGGTCTGGTGGCTCGCTACCCCAGCCTATTAGGGAACGTGCATTATGTGGTACTTAACCTGGGGCCCCCCATGCAAGTTATGATTATGTTGAAGTATCTATATGTATATGTTTTGAAAAGAAAAGACTTTTATGAAATTATGAATGCTTATGGTTAAAGTTTATGAATGCTTATGAACTTGTCCTTTATGCATGTTTAGATTTCATGATGCCATGAATGCTTATAGTTAAGTTTAAGAATATTTGTGACTATGGACTTTATGCATGTTTAGATTTCATGATGCCATGAATGCTTATAGTTAAGTTTAAGAATATTTGTGACTATGGACTTTATGCATGTTTCAGATTTATGATGTTACGGATACTTATGTTATGAATGCTTGTGGTTAAGTTTATGAATGCTTATGAACTTGTCTTTTATGCATGTTTAGATTTCATGATGCCATGAATGCTTATAGTTAAGTTTAAGAATAGTTGTGACTATGTACTTTATGCATGTTTCAGATTTATGATGTTACGGATACGTATGTTAGGAATGCTTATAGTTAAGTTTATGAATGCTTATGAACTTGTCCTTTATGCATGTTAGATTTTATGAAGTTATGATGCTTATAGTTGAGTTAAGAATAATTGTGATTATGTACTTTATGCATGTCTAAGATTTATAATGTTATGGATTGCTGATGTCATGAATGCTTATGTTAAATTATGCCCTGCTTAGGTTTAATTATGCTTAGCATGCGGATGTAAACTCTATGTCATGCTTAGGTTTTATTACGTGGGTATGTTGATAATTAGTGTTGCTATCAAACACTTAGGCTATTTATGCTAGTATGCTCATGTTTCTAATTGCTTGATGAAGTTTGTGGCTTTTGTGAGTAGGCAAGAATCTTACTAAGCTATATGCTTATAGTTTATGTTGTCCATATACTGCAGATAAAGGAAACCTGAACTAGCAGGAAGGGCCGAGTGTGTGTGATAGTGGCATGGTGGAGAAAGACCCTGTTATTATCTGCTTATATTACATGCACAATGAACCACTTAAGACTTTGCTTCCGCTTATAAGACTTATGAATCATTAGTTTCATGTTGGATGATGCTTATTTATGTTACTGTTCAAGTACTTAAGAACTCATGAATGACTCTTTATGTTAGGCATGTTAGAAATGAGACAAGATATGTTAACATGCTGATTATGAATATGATATGTGACGCATGTGCAAAAGAAGGTTTAAGTTATGATAACATGTTAAAAAAAAAATAGTAAAGTAGCGCCACCCTGAGAGCAGATAAGGGCGGGCGTTACATGTATAGTGACAGTGCGGTGCGTGATCACTTACTTTTGCGCATTTGGATAGTTGCTTGTTACTTTTTGCATTTGTTCTTGCATTAGGTTAGTTTCCCGGGAATTAATAATTGGGAGTTAGTTTACTTTTTGCATGTTTAATTCTCATGTATGCTTTTGCTTTTGCATTTTAATTGTTTTGATAATTGTAAAAAACCTCAGTGTTTACTTCTGTTTAAAAATAAACGTCCAGCCATTAGGTTCGTTGGGAGACGATCCGAGTCAGTCCTATACTGCATTAGTGTAGTTAGGGGGTTCGGTAAATAATTTTGGAACGGTATTGCGACAATTAAAAATCGCCATGATCAGTGCTACAACTTCATCTTCAAAGCAAGAAGCTGAACAACAATCTGTAACTGGTTTTTTATTCTTAGCTTACTGTTCTTAAAGTATATTCGTTGTATTGTAAGCTTGTAAGAGGTAAAGTTTTCACCTCCAGAACCATTCTGATCATACATAGTAGACTTTCCTTTTTGAGTTGCCCGTGGAGTAGGATCTGCTGAGTTTTGAACCACGTAAATACCTGCGTTTGGTTGTGTTGTGCTTTGTGTTTTTGTTTTTATATTTCTGCTGTGTAATCCTCTGTTTTGTAGTCAAAAGTGAGTTAGAATTTTTAACTCGCTATTCACCTCCCCCCCCTGGCCCCCTCTAGCGAGCTTCGATCTCAACAAGTGGTATCAGAGAAAGGGCTTTGCACCGGATTCACCTCCACCAGAGCATCAAGGAATGACAGCGCAAGAGGGATTCAGCACAACTCGACCCCCGTATTTCGACGGGCAAAACTTCCAGTATTGGAAGAGTCGGATGAAATACTACTTGATGATGGACATGGATATGTGGTTCTCAGTCTCAGAGGGATTCACACCACCAACCGACGACGAAGGAAGGGTTTTGGTCTCTTCTCTGTGGTCGCCAGAACAAAGGAGAAGAGCCCAGGCCAATGCCAAAGCAACCGTAACTCTGTAGTGCGGTGTAGCCAAGGACCAACTCAACAAAGTTGGCCCCTTCAGTAGTGCTCAGGAACTTTGGAGGAAGTTGATGGAGCTACATGAAGGAACCAGAGATTCAAGGACAGTGAAGAGGGATCTCTAATTGAACCAACTTCATAATTTCAGCATGAAGGAGACTGAAACTGTAAGTGAACTGCAAGGTAGGTTTAAAGAAATACTCAATGGCCTCCATTCTATTGGAGAGGCTATTGAAAATAGGGATTTAGCCAGGTATGTACTCAAATCTTTCCCTAGGAATACTTTGTGGTCATCTATGGTGGATGCCTACAAATTATCAAGGGATCTTTCAACAATTAAGATTGATGAATTGTTTTGTGAATTGGAATTGCATGAATAAGCTAATCGAAGCCCAAAGGAGAAGGGCCTAGCTTTTATTGCAGGAGATCGCAGCAAGGAGAGCAAGAAGAAGAAGGAGAAGAAGGAAGCTTCTTCCTCCTCTTCATCATTAGATTCGGATGGAGATGATGAGTCATCCTCTAGCGAGATAGCTAACTTTATGAGGAGATTGATGAGAAGAAGCCAAAAATACAACAAGAAGGATGTAAAGAAATACTTCACCAAGAAAGGTAAAAGTTCAAAAATTAATCAGGATAAATCTAATGTAGAGTGCTTTCATTGTCATAGGAAAGGGCACTTCAAAAGTGAATGCCCTAAGTACAAAAAGAAGGAAGAAAAGACCAAGAGGAAGAAAGCATTGAAGGCTACTTGGGATGATACTTCATCCTCATCCTCCTCATCGAAAGAAGAAAGTGAGGAGAAGGGAGCAAAGCAAAAGGCTCTCATGGCATTGGAGAATTCTGAAAATTCTAAATTGGATGGAGAACTGAAGCATTCTGATGGGGAGCAACCAAATTCGGACTATTCATCATCATCTTCTGATGATGATCAGGTAAACTCTCCCCATCTAGATAAATTATATGAAACTATTGCTTGTTTGACAAATGCTCTGAAAAAATCCAAAACTAAGGTTAAGTTACTGAAAGCTGAATTAGAATTAGTTAAGAATTCTAATACACTGTCTGATGACAGTGGTGCAGGAAATCCTCATTTGGAGGAGATCAAGGATTAGAATACATTCTTGAAGGTTCAGGTGGAAGATCTCAAGTGCACACTTGAGAAATTCACCAATGGATCAAAGACATTAAACATGATTCTAGAAGCCCAACGTGCAGTCTATAACAAGGCTGGACTAGGGTTTAATACACAACAAAAAGAACTTAGTTATATGTCCTTAGTGTCTAGAAAATCTGCATCTAAATCCAAAGTTTCTTTTGGTGGAATTAATGGATCTAAAACTGCTAAAGGAAAATTTGTTAATGCAAGAACTGCTAGGTCTAAATTTGATAATGGTAGAACTATCACTGCTAGTTTTGTTTCTACTAGATCACCTTTTATTAGAACTTCTAAGGCTTGGATTCCTAGAAAATTTATAGTAGATGCTGAGGGACCCAACTTGTGGGTTCCAAAAGACCAAATTTTTCGTGTTTAGCAGGGACCCGTCAAGGGGGAGCGCCCAACTACTTGGTTTTTGGACAGCGAATGTTCTAAACATATGACAGGAAACTCCTCTTTGTTTTCCTCAATTCATGCCAAAGACCGAAGTACAGTTTCCTTCGATAATAGTGATAAATTGAAGGTTTTAGGAGTAGGTAACATTAGCATTTCTCAAAAATTTATAATTAGAAATGTATTGTTAGTTAAAGGAATGACATTTAACTTGTTAAGTGTAAGTTAATTGTGTGATGCAGGGTATAGGGTTGAGTTTCACTCAACTCAATGCCTTGTGATTCACAGTGACACCAATGAAACCATGCTAATAGGATCTAGGAAGAAAAACATTTATCAAGTTAGATTTAGTAGTGCTACTAACATGTCTTTTAATTGTTTCATATCCAAGGAAGAAGAGTCTTGGTTATGGCACAGGAGATTGGCCCATGTTAACATGAAGAACATCAAGAATTTGGCCAAGAAGGAACTTGTAAGAGGACTGCCCTCAATCACCTATGAGAAGGATAGAGTTTGTGGGGCGTGCCAAAAAGGAAAGCAAGTAAGATCTTCCCACAAAGGGAAGATTTCTGTAAGTTCTTTACGAGCATTAGATTTACTACAAATGGATTTGTTTGATACTAGCACTATTAGATCTATCAATGGTAGTAGATATTGCTTGGTTATTGTGGATGATTATACTAGATATACTTGGACTTATTTTCTTAAACATAAGGACCAAACAGTAGAAACCTTCATTTTCTTTTGTAGAAGAGTTGAGAATGAGAAAAAATCAACAATTAAAATCATTAGAAGTGATCATGGAGGAGAGTTTGAAAATGCTAAACTTAAGGACTTTTGTTTAGAGAAAGGATACAAACATGAATTCTCCACACCTAAAACACCACAACAAAATGGTGTTGTAGAAAGGAGAAATAGAGCCTTGCAAGAGGCAGCTAGGAGTATGCTAAACGAATACCAATTACCAAACTACCTATGGGCTGAAGCAGTTAGCACTGCGTGCTATGTTCAAAACCGAGTTTTGATACATAGATTCTTAAGAAAAACACCACATGAACTTTGGTTTGGAAAGCCACCAACAATCAAGCACCTTAGGGTATTTGGTTGTACGGTGTATATCCTAAATACCAAGGATCATTTAGGAAATTTTTTTGCAAAAGTTGATGAGGGTATCCTTGTTGGTTATTCCCTCACTGGCAAAACTTATAGAGTTTACAACCATAGGACTAAGCTCATAGAAGAGTCAACTAATGTTGTGTTCGAAGAAAAAGGAATGAATATTGATTCAAACAGAAAATCGGTTGAGTCTGAGCTGGAATTGGAAGATAGCAACCCTATAAGGGAAGCAAGAGTGGATTCTGATGAAGAGAGAGTGAGAGCTCAAGGGTCATCGCTTGAGGTTCGATAACCTGAACAAATTTCAGTAGTACCCGAACCATCTGTAGCTAGGGGAGACATTGAACTCAGCCATGTTGAGTCCAAGTCTAACCTAGCGGACATTTTCACAAAACCTCTTGCTGAAAATGAGTTTAGCCATTTGAGAAGAGAGTTGGGCATGTGTGCTGCTAAATGAAGGAGGATCCCTCCATGATCTTAGGTTTAAAAAAAAAATCTATTTAACAAGAGAAATGGGAATTTAAAATTGGAAGACCTGGGATCATCTCACAAAAACGATAAGGATCACAAAACTATTTTTGTATTTCTAGAAATGGGGTGAGATGATAGAATCAACCACTCTATTTCAAATGCTCATTGCATCCCAAGATAGAAAGGTTGACGAGACAAAAATCACTAACGTGACTAGTTAAGGGGAAGACCATTACACATTCTTGTGTTTGTGCTTCCAAGATAATAACTAGACATTCCAACCAAGTATAATTGGTTGGATCCTCTTTGAGACCAAGAACATAGATACCAACTATTTAAAACAATCAAAAGGGTGTTTAGGTTATCATATCAAGTGTATTTAACACTTACCTAAGTCTTAGAAATTACACAAAACTCAGTTGGAATATTCAGATATTGAAACTCAGTTATTTAAGCCTATCAACCGAGACAGACTCGATCAGCGCCCCGACTGACATGAGTTTTTAACACTCAAAATCGAGTGCGCTTCGACTGGCCAAAACCGATCACACTCAGAATCGAGTGCGCTTCGACTGGTGCCTCAACTGGCCAAATCCGATCACACTCAGAATCGAGTGCTCTTCGACTGGTGCCTCGATTGGCCAATTCCGATCATGCTCAGAACCAAGTGCACTTCGACCGTCGCCTCGACTGGTGTTACCAGTTGAGCCGACCCACTCATCGCCTCGACTAGTGTCTCGCGGATTTAAACCCTAAACCCTTTCATTCCGCGATTTTTTCTTCCCAACAATCGTGCTCTCCGGACTGCGACAAGCGCCAGTTGAGCTCTTCATCTCCATCCAAGCTTTACAACCTCAAGACAAGCTTTCTCTAGACTAGGGTAAGGATCTTCTTCCTTCTCCTTGCCATTTTCTCTTAACCCTAACCCTAATCTCTGACCACTCGACCACAACTAGGGTTCTAGCAGGAAAAGTTCATCTGCTACAGCAAACACTTGTTCTTGGTTCTATGGCACCCAAGTAAGACTTCTTCCGAACTCTCCTTATGATTTTAGAGGATTTCTAAGCAACTAATCACTTTCCCCACTTGACATGCATCATTTCATTCCTTGCATTCATTCATGGGTCAATCTTGTGCGCATGAAATATTTGACACATGTCATTCTAGACTAAAAAGAAAAGAACCTGAGTCCTCCACCTCTAGGCCCTCACGAGAGAGGCCTTGCTCGGACAATCGTTTCCCTTCGGAATATCATTTGCACACCTTTATGACCCACAAGTTTGAACTCCTAAGCATCCGGTCCATAGATGGTAATTTCTTCTCCAATAATGCACCATATGTTAGCGAGATGGTTGAGCACTATAGACTCGGTAAGTTAGTCTACTGTGATCACGATATCAATGAAGACTTACTTATTGAATTCTATAACAACCTACAACCCACTGAAGATAGGCTTATCTAAAAGTCTAGGGTAGTCAAAACTGATGTCACTCTTACTCCAAACATCTGGAGATCATTTCTAGGATGTAGAGAGTCCTCCTCTAACCTATAATGCAATCCAACTCTTCCTGAAAATTTGGAAGGCTTTGACCTCAATTCCATCCACGAATCCTTATTTAGACATCCTAGAGATGAAGGACTAAATTTGGTATCAGCCCTGACACTAATGGCTCATGACAACATCTTATACAAAGTGATTGTCGGATGCATTTTACCCAAAGTCACCAAAGGACAAGCCAAAGTTAGGCCACATCATTTATTGACTCTCCATCTACTCAAAAACAACCTTGATTTTAACATAGCTTTGAACATGTTTTTGTGTATTATCCATTTCTCCATTCCAGTCAAGAAAAAGGTGTATATGCCTTTTGGTCACATCCTCACATTCTGGTTAGAGTCCCTAGGCATAAACACATCCAGGGGAAAAATAAGGCAGGTGAAAAGGCTGGACTATATCCATTGGAGAAATTTATCTTTAGCTGGCATGATTCGCACGCGTACAGGAGAAATTCAATGGAAGGAGGTCATCAAGGTGAGGAGCATAGGGATCTTGAGGAAGAACCTGCTCTTCCTGCTGAAGAACCACACCATCCGACTCCTAACCAAGCTGAACAATTGACCACTATCACGGAGCAGTTATCATAACTCCGTGAAGCACATGAGACGTTTGTGAACACAATCACAATGACGATATCAGATTTTCATCTACAAACCAACCTACGATTGACTCAAATCCAAGACACCCAAGATAAAATCCTTCAAGAGCATAAGGAAATCAAAGAGATCATGATCAGTTGGGGAAGTTGTTCGGAGGAACCTTCTACATCAGCCCCGAACAAATAGAATCATGTTAATGATCTCAAATTGTGTCAATTCAACTAGGATGGTTGTACTATGGATATTTGATTGTGTGTTCAAACTTCTAGCTATGATTATTCCTGTGAAACAGTTTTTTGGAACGTCAACTTTTTGTTCATTCTGTTTTTTGTTGTGTGATCTGTTATTGATTATGTGTGGTTGAGTCGATTAGTGTCTATCAAACTTCTTGTTGTATGTGCAATTCTTGTTAGCGCCACCCGAACAACCCAAACCCAACGACACCATCCAAACCATTCATCGCCCCTCACTTGGGTTACAAGCTGCCGCTGCCCAACACAAACCTTGACTCCATCCCACCATTGTTAGTGCAATCGTTATGTGTGCACCTAATCAACCCTAAAAAAATGTTTGATTTAGGGGGAGCTACGGTTTGGGAAATCCACAGTATTAGTGGGAGCTTTCCATATATTTTATACCCCAAGCCTAACAATACCCTAAGATACCCTAATATCTGAGTGTCACCATGTTAGAATAACATTTCAAAATCATTTTAGAAAACCTTGGTGAAGTCTATCTTTTGATAGCAATCACCATTGAGAGAGTTGATACAAAACAGGACCTAAACATTGAAATTTTCAGGAGTTTTGAGTTTTGTATCAAACTCACTATTTTATGGGTAAATTAATTTTCAATCATTTTTCACCCATTGTATTTGTGATAAGTAATGTACGTATAAAATTTCGTAATTTTTCAACTTACGTACATTTACTTATGCTTTTTTCGAAGATCAATTTCTGAAAATTGTAATTCAGAAATTTCAGTTATCAGTTGAGTGTCATCCATGACACTCGACTAATGGGCACAATCGCCTAGCAGATCGCTTAGGCGCAGACGCCTCTAGCAGAGTGCTCGACGATAGATCGCTCGGCGGCAGATCGCTCGGCAGATCGCCGGGCGATGCATACAAGGCAGAGATCGCTCGCGTAAATCGCCAAGGCGCATACTGGCGAGTCAAATCGCTGGCGACAAAATCGCTCGGCGAGAATCGTCGGGCCGACGCTAGCAAAGAAATCGCCGCACAAAATTGCCTCGCAAATCGTGACCGAGAACTACCTAACGAAGAACTACTGGCGTAAAATTGCCCGAAACTGGATTTTCACGATCGATTCTTGGTATCACGATCGATGTGTGGCATCGAATGATTACCGTAATCAATCGCTATGTTTGAGTTCTCTAACCACTCCTAACCCTAAGATATACTTTGGGAAGCATTAGAAAGGGTGAAAATTCATTGATTATAGATTAGGAGGGTTTTCAAAATGATGTATCAAACTCAAGGTAAGGAAAAATTCAATGTTGAACCTTTAACCTTAACTTTGATGGTTTAAAGCTCTTATAGGCTTAAGGACTTCCCACGGACATTATTGATGAAATGGTCAAGGGGGAGCAAGCCTTTAGGAGGAACTATCCATCATGGGATGATGGAAGTTTTTCTTCCTCATAAGGGGGAGAAATTGAAAAACTTGGAATACGCAATTTGGATATGAGACGTTGACCTCCTTAGGGAAATTTTTTTTGATGTGTGACAAAGGGGGAGAGTATGGGTTTAAAGTTATTAGTGATATTTGTGATATTATTCAAATAGATGTTGCCTTTGTTTTTTGATGTGTAACAAAGGGGAAAATTTCTGCCCATTACATGTAAAATTTCTGCACTCCAAGTTATATCATCCCTATTACATGAATGATAAATTTATGATATAAAATATTTCTGTACCTCATGATAAATTACTGATATGAAATATTTCTGCACCTCATGATAAATTACTGATATGAAATATTTCTACACCTCATGCTAAATTACTGATATGAAATATTTCTGCACCTCATGCTAAATTACATATATGAACTATTTCTGCACTTCATGCTATATTTCAGAATTTGAGATGAACTGAATTTATATGACCTAAACTTAAACCATGTTGTCGAATATCAAAAAGGGGGAGATTGTTAGTGCAATCAAGTCCATCGATTGTTTCAATGTTTAACAACAAGGTTTAAGTCAAGGAAATTGAAATCTAGGTCGAGCTAGAGTGTAATCAAGACATTACCTCAACTGATTCAAACCTAAGGTTACTAAGTTAGATGTTTAGAGTGACATTAGACCCATGAATGAGAAATACAAGAGTAGGTCTTGGCATGGGAAGTCCAACCTGGAGTTGGCATGGGAAGTCCAAGCTTAGGTCTTGGCATGGGAAGTCCAAGCATGGGTCTTGACATGAGAAGTCCAACATGGGTTGACAAGGGAAAGTCAAAGCTTGAGTCTTGGCAATTGAGAAATCCAAGGGGGAACCTTGGTAAAGGAAGAGTACAAGCTGGTCGGAGTCCCGGAAGCTTGGTGATGGAGAGGGCATAGTAACGTGTTCATTCTCCATTGGAGTTAGAGAGGGCACAAGGGAGTGCTCGGTCTCTAGCTAGTGTACTCGTTAGTAAGAGAGGGCACAGTAACGTGATCAGTCTCTTACTAGGGTACATGGGCCCAATACTCGTTAGGCAAGGAGGGCGTAGTAACGCGCTCGTTCTTTGTCTAGAGTACTGGGAGTACTTGTTAGGCAAGGAGGGCGTAGTAACGCACTCGTTCTTTGTCTAGGGTACATGGAGTACTCGTTAGGCAAGGAGGGCGTAGTAACGCGCTCGTTCTTTGCCTAGGGTACTTAGAGCATTCGTTAGTTGGAGAAGGCACCGTAACGTGCTTGGTCTCTTACTAGGGTGCTTGAAATGACAACTTACTAGAAAAGATACTCATGTGCTTCAAATATTTTCAGTATCAGTCGAGCCACCATGGGGTCAGCTCGACTAGCCCTCTTGCACAAAAATCGAGTGCTCGACTACCACCGACCGCCACTCACTACATGGAAGATGAACCAATCCCACCAATTGGGGCTCGACCGCCTCCAGCCACTTTGTCTCCAGGCGATTGCCGTCGTGACTTCCACGAGCGCTACAGCCGATTTGGTAGTGGCTCGACCGGTAGCTATGGATTCACCACAGATCGAGCCCGGCTTGATTTAGGCTCGACCGACAGTGTTTTTTCGAGCACGACGCGAGTCGACTCGACTACGGGTCGATCGATGGAGGCGACAACGGATGCTTCCGCTTCAAGTAAAGATTCAAATGCGTCGACTTTGAAGGAAGGAGAGGCTGCTTGGCAAAGCACCAGAAGTTGGAGGCAGTTATGGGGACAAGCTCAGGTGACCAGAGTTTGGTCGGGCGTGGTCTCTAGGGCTCCAACAGTGGAAGATAGAAAGCTTGCTGGAAGAAACGGCTATATAAAGAAGGAAGTAAAAATAGAGGTTAAGTAGTTGTTAAAAAAAATGCAAAAGCTCCAATTTTCATCTAGAGAAAAACAAGCTCTCTATGATTCATACTAAAGGAGAAGAAGAAGAAACCACACTCTCATCTGGCCTTCTCTCCAAAAAGTGCGCTGTTGATCATCTTCTTGTAAGTGCTACATCTTCATCTTCAAAGCAAGAAGCTGAACAACAATTAGTAATTGGTTTTTTATACTTTGCTTACTGTTCTTAAAGTATATTCATTGTATTGTAAGCTTGTAAGAGGTGAAGTTTTCACCTCCGGAACCATTCCGATCATATATAGTAGACTTTCCTTTTTGAGTTGCCCGTGGAGTAGGAACTGTTGAGTTTCGAACCATGTAAATACCTACGTTTGGTTGTGTTGTGCTTTATGTTCTTGTTTTTCTATTTCCGCTGCGTAATCCTCTGTTTTGTAGTCAAAAGTGAGTTAGAATTTTTAACTCGCTATTCACCTGCCCCCCTCTAGCGAGCTTCGATCTCAACAAGTGGTATCAGAGCAAGGGCTCTGCACTGGATTCACCTCCACCAGAGCATCAAGGAATGACAGCGCAAGAGGGATTCAGCACAACTCGACCCCCGTATTTCGACGGCCAAAACTTTCAGTATTGGAAGAGCCGGATGGAATACTACTTGATGATGGACATGGATATGTGGTTCTCAGTCTCAGAGGGATTCACACTACCAACCGACGACGAAGGAAGGGTTTTGGTGTCTTCTTTGTGGTCGCCAGAACAAAGGAGAAGAGCCCAGGTCAATGTTAAAGCAATCGTAACTCTGCAGTGCAGTGTAGCCAAGGACCAACTCAACAAAGTTGGCCCCTTCAGTAGTGCTCAGGAACTTTGGAGGAAGTTGATGGAGCTACATGAAGGAACCAAAGATTCAAGGACAGCGAAGAGGGATCTCTACTTGAACCAACATCAGAATTTCAGCATGAAGGAGACTGAAACTGTAAGTGAACTGCAGGGTAGGATTAAAGAAATACTCAATGGCCTCCATTCTGTTGGAGAGGCTGTTGAAAATAGGGATTTAGCGAGGTATGTACTCAAATCTTTTCCTAGGAATACTTTGTGGTCATCTATGGTGGATGCCTACAAAGTATCAAGGGATCTTTCAACAATTATGATTGATGAATTATTTTGTAAATTGGAATTGCATGAACAAGCTAATCGAAGCCGAAAGGAGAAGGGTCTAGCTTTTATTGCAGGAGATCACAACAAGGAGAGCAAGAAGAAAAAGGAGAAAAAGGAAGCTTCTTCCTCCTATTCATCATCAGATTCGGATGGAGATGATGTCATCCTCTAGCGAGATGGCTAACTTTGTGAGGAGATTGATGAGAAGAAGCCAAAAATACAACAAGAAGGATGTGAAGAAATACTTCACCAAGAAAGGTAAAAGTTCAGAAATTAATCAGGATAAATCTATTATAGAGTGCTTTCATTGTCATAGGAAAGGTCACTTCAAAAGTGAATGCCCTAAGTACAAAAAGAAGGAAGAAAAGGCCAAGAGGAAGAAAGCATTGAAGGCTACTTGGGATGATACTTCATCCTCATCCTCCTCATCGGAAGAAGAAAGTGAGGGGAAGGGAGCAAAGCAAAAGGATCTCATGGCATTGGAGAATTTTGAAAATTCTGAATTGGATGGAGAACTAAAGCATTCTGATGGGGAGCAACCAAATTCGGACTCTTCATCATCATCTTCTGATGATGATCAGGTAAACTCTCCCCATCTAGATAAATTATATGAAACTATTGCTTGTTTGACAAATGCTCTGAAAAAATCCAAAACTAAGGTTAAGTTACTGAAAACTGAATTAGAATTAGTTAAGAATTCTAATACATTGTCTGATGACAGTGGTGTAGGAAATCCTCATTTGGAGGAGATCAAGGATGAGAATACATCCTTGAAGGTTCAGGTGGAAGATCTCAAGTGCACACTTGAGAAATTCACCAATGGATTAAAGACATTAAACATGATTCTAGGAGCCCAAAGTGCAGTCTATAACAAGGCTGGACTAGGGTTCAATACACAACAAAAGGAACTTAGTTATATGTCCTTAGTGTCTAGAAAACCTGCATCTAAATTCAAAGTTTGTTTTGGTGGAATTAATGGATCTAAAACTGCTAAAGGAAAATCTGTTAATGCAAGAATTGTTAGGTCTAAATTTGATAATGGTAGAACTATCACTGCTATTTTTGTTTTTACAAGATCACCTTTTATTAGAACTTCTAAGGCTTGGATTCTTAGGAAATTTGTAGTAGATGCTGAGGGACCCAACTTGTGGGTTCCAAAAGACCAAATTTTCCGTGTTTAGCAGAGACCCGTCAAGGGAGAGCGTCCGACTACATGGTTTGTGGACAGCGGGTGCTCCAAACATATGATAGGAAACTCCTCTTTGTTTTCCTCAATTCATGCCAAAGATCGAGGTACAGTTTCCTTCGGTAATAGTGGTAAATTGAAGGTTGTAGGAGTAGATAACATTAGCATTTCTCAAAAATTTGTAATTAGAAATGTATTGTTAGTTAAAGGAATGGAATTTAACTTGTTAAGTGTAAGTCAATTGTGTGATGCAGAGTATAGGGTTGAGTTTCACTCAACTCAATGCCTTGTGATCCACAGTGACACCAATGAAACCATGCTAATAGGATCTAGGAAGACAAACATTTATCAAGTTAGATTTAGTAATGCTACTAACATGTCTTTTAAGTGTTTCATATCTAAGGAGTCTTGGTTATGGCACAGGAGATTGGCCCATGTCAGCATGAAGAACATCAAGAATTTGGCCAAGAAGGAACTTGTAAGAGGACTGTCCTCAATCACCTACGAGAGGGGATAGGGTTTGTGGGGCGTGCCAAAAAGGAAAGCAAGTAAGATCTTCCCACAAAGGGAAGATTTCTGTAAGTTTTTTACAAGCATTAGATTTACTACAAATGGATTTGTTTGATACTAGCACTATTATATCTATCAATGGTAGTAGATATTGCTTGGTTATTTTGGATGATTACATTAGATATACTTGGACTTATTTTCTTAAACATAAGGACCAAACAGTAGAAACCTTCATTTTCTTTTGTAGAAGAGTTGAGAATGAGAAAAACTCAACAATTAAAATCATTAGAAGTGATCATGGAGGAGAGTTTGAAAATGATAAACTTAAGGACTTTTGTTTAGAGAAAGGATACAAACATGAATTCTCCACACCTAGAACACCACAGCAAAATGGTGTTGTAGAAAGGAGAAATAGAGTCTTGCAAGAGGCAGCTAGGAGTATGCTAAACGAATACCAATTACCAAACTACCTATGGGCTGAAGCAGTTAGCACTGAGTGCTATGTTCAAAACTTAGTTTTGATACATAGATTCTTAAGAAAAATACCACTTGAACTTTGGTTTGGAAAGCCACCAACAATCAAGCACCTTAGGGTATTTGGTTGTACGGTGTATATCCTAAATACCAAGGATCATTTAGGAAATTTTTTTGCAAAAGCTGATGAGGGTATCCTTGTTGGTTATTCCCTCACTGGCAAAGCTTATAGAGTCTACAACCATAGGACTAAGCTCATAGAAGAGTCAACTAATGTTGTGTTTGAAGAAAAATGAATGAATATTGATTCAGACAGAAAATCGGTTGAGTTTGAGCTGGAATTGGGAGATAGCAACCCTATAAGGGAAGCAAGAGTGGATTCTGATGAAGAGAGAGTGAGAGCTCAAGGGTCATCACTTGAGGTTGGAGAACCTGAATATATTTCAGTAGTACCCGAACCATCTCAAGTAACAAAATCCACTAGGAATGATTCTAGCCATCCCCAAAACCAGATTATTGGAGGCATCCAACATGGGGTTAGGATTAGATCATTTTTCAGAAATGAAGGAATGAAGTTGCTTTGTTTTCTGAGATTGAGCCCAAGTTAGTGGATGAAGCTCTGCTTGATCCAGAATGGATCATTGCAATGCAAGATGAGTTAGGCCAGTTTGAGAGAAATCAAGTTTAGGATTTAATCTCTAGACCTGGTCAAACCTCCATTATTGGGACTAAATGGGTGTTAGAGAAATAAGGCAAGGTTAGTAGCCAAAGGCTACAACCAAATTGAGGGGTTAGACTATGATGAGACTTATGCCCCTGTAGCAAGGTTAGAATCCATAAGACTAATGCTTGCTTATTCAGCATACAAAGGCTTCAAACTATATCAAATGGATGTGAAGTCATCCTTCTTGAATGGAGTCATCAAGGAGGAAGTCTATGTTGAACAATCCCCGGGGTTTGAGAATGCACAATTCCCAGACCACGTGTACAAACTAAAAAAGGCTCTTTATGGGCTTAAACAAGCACTTCGTGCTCGGTATGAGCGGTTGTCAACTTTCCTAATTGAGAAAGATTTTAGGAGAGGACAAATAGATCTCACACTATTCTTGAAAAGGGATGATGAATACATATTTGTAGCCCAAGTTTATGTTGATGACATTATCTATGGCTCAAACAATAGGGATTATCTCAATGAGTTTATTGGTCACATGGAAAGTGAATTTGAGATGAGTATAGTAGGAGAATTGACCTTCTTTCTAGGACTTGAGATAAAGCAAACCAAGGAAGGAATTTTTATACATCAATCTAAGTACGGATTGGAGTTACCGAAAAGGTTTCATATGGAGGAAGCTAAGGAAGTAAGCACACCTATTGCTGTTAATACTCGTCTAGATAGTGATGAGAAAGGGAAGGCAGTGGATTTGAAAAATTATAGGAGTATAATAGGTAGTTTATTGTACTTAACAGCGAGTCGATATGATATTTTATTCGTTGTTGGTATGTGTACTAGGTTTCAAGCTTGTGCTAAGGAGTCTCACATGATTGCTGTAAAAAGAATCATGAGATACTTAAAAAGCACTATCAATGTAGGATTGTGGTATCCCCGGACTGAATCTTTTGATTTAGTTGGTTATACCGATTCCGACTATGCCGGATGCAAGTTGGATAGGAAAAGCACTAGTGGGGGCTGTCATTTCTTAGGTTCGGCCTTGGTTAGCTGGTCAAGCCGTAAGCAGCATTTTGTAGTACTTTCCACAACCGAAGCTGAATATGTAGCTATGGGAGAATGTGTATCACAATTGCTATGGCTAACACACACCTTAGAAGATTATGGACTAATATATAGGAATGTACAAGTGTTATGTGATAACATTAGCAATATACATCTCACCAAAAATCCAGTTCATCACTCAAGGACCAAGCACATTGAAGTGAGGGATCACTTCATTAGAGATCATGTAGCTAGGGGAGACATTGAACTCAGTCATGTTGAGTCCAAGTCTAACCTAGCCGACATATTCACAAAACCTCTTCCTGAAAATGAGTTTAGCCATTTGAGAAGAGAGTTGGACATGTGTGTTGCTAAATGAAGGAGGATCCCTCCATGATCTTAGGTTTAAAAAAAAAATCTATTTAACAAGAGAAATGGGAATTTAAAATGGGAAGACTTGGGATCATCTCACAAAAATGATAAGGATCACAAAACTATTTTTGTATTGCTAGAAATAGGGTGAGATGATAGAATCAACCACTCTATTTCAAATGCTCATTGCATCCCTGAGATAGAGAGGTTGACGAGACAAAAATCACTAACGTGACTAATTATGGGGAAGACCATTACACATTCTTGTGTTTGTGGTTCCAAGATCATAACTAGACATTCCATCCAAGTAAAATTGGTTGGATCCTCTTTGAGACCAAGAACATAGATACCAACTATTTAAAACAATCAAAAGGGTGTTTAGGTTATCATATCAAGTGTATTTAACACTTACCTAAGTCATAGAAATTACACAAAACTCAGTTGGAATATTTAGATTTTGAATCCCAGTTATTTAAGCCTATCAACCGAGACAGACTCGATTAGCGCCGACCGCACGAGTTTTAACAGTGCTCGACGGGCGCCTCACCGACAAATTCGATCACACTCAGAATCGAGTGCGCTTCGACTGGTGCCTCGACTGGACAAATCTGATCACACTCAGAATCGAGTGCGTTTCGACTGGTGCCTCGACTGGCCAATTCCGATCATGCTCAGAACCAAGTGCACTTCGACCGTCGCCTCGACTGGTGTTACCAGTCGAGCCGACCCACTCATCGCCTCGACTGGTGTCTCGCGGATTTAAACCCTAAGCCCTTTCATTCCATGATTTTTTCTTCCCAACAATTGTGCTCTCCCGATTGCGACAAGCGCCAGTTGAGCTCTTCATCTCCATCCAAGCTTTACAACCTCAAGACAAGCCTTCTCTAGACTAGGGTAAGGATCTTCTTCCTTCTCCTTGCCATTTTCTCTTAACCCTAACCCTAATCTCTGACCACTCGACCACAACTAGGGTTCTAGCAGGAAAAATTTATCTGCTGCAGCAAGCACTTGTTCTTGGTTGTATGGCACCCAAGTAAGACTTCTTTCTTACTCTCCTTATGATTTTAAAGGATTTCTAAGCAACTAATCACTTTCCCCACTTGACATGCATCATTTCATTCCTTGCATTCATTCATAGGTTAATCTTGTGTGCATGAAATATTTGACACATATCATTCTAGACTAAAAAGAAAGGAACCTGAGTCCTCCACCTCTAGGCCCTCACGAGAGAGGCCTTGCTCGGACCATCGTTTCCCTTCGGAATATCAATTGCACACCTTTAGGACCCACGAGTTTGAACTCCTAAGCATTCGGTCCATAGATGGTAATTTCTTCTCCAATAATGCACCATATGTTAGCGAGATGATTGAGCACTATAGACTCGGTAAGTTAGTCTACTACGATCACAATATCAATGAAGACTTACTTATCGAATTCTATAACAACCTACAACCCACTGAAGATAGGTTTATCTATAAGTCTAGGGTAGTCAAAACTGATGTCACTCATACTCCAGACATCTGGAGATCATTTCTAGGATGTAGAGAGTCCTCCTCTAACCTAGAATGCTAACCAACTCTTCCTGAAAATTTGGAAGGCTTTGACCTCAATTCCATCCACGAATCCTTATTTAGACGTCCTAGAGATGAAGGAGTAAATTTGGTATCAGCCCTGGCACTAAAGGCTCCTGACAACATCTTATACAAAGTCATTGTCTGATGCATTTTACCCATAGTCACTGATAACGGCGAATTGTGTCGTTATCAGTGACTATCACTAGCGCCTCGACTGGCACGAGTTTTTAACACTCAAAATCTAGTGCGCTTCGACTGGCCAAATCCAATCACACTCAAAATCGAGTGCACTTCGACTGGTGCCTCGACTGGACAAATCCGATCACACTCAGAATCGAGTGCGCTTCGACTGGTGCCTCGACTGGCCAATTCTGATCACGCTCAGAACCAAGTGCACTTCCACTGTCACCTCGACTGGTGTTACCAGTCGAGCCGACCCACTCATCGCCTCGACTGGTGTCTCACGGATTTAAACCCTAAACCCTTTCATTTCGCGATTTTTTCTTCCCAACAATCGTGCTCTCCCGACTGCGACAAGCGCCAGTCGAACTCTTCATCTCCATCCAAGCTTTACAACCTCAAGACAAGCCTTCTCTAGACTAGGGTAAGGATCTTCTTCCTTCTCCTTGCCATTTTCTCTTAACCCTAACCCTAATCTCTGACCACTCGACCACAACTAGGGTTCTAGCAGGAAAAATTTGTCTGCTGCAGCAAGCACTTGTTCTTGGTTCTATGGCACCCAAGTAAGACTTCTTCCTTACTCTCCTTATGATTTTAGAGGATTTCTAAGCAACTAATCACTTTCCCCACTTGACATACATCATTTCATTCCTTACATTCATTCATGGGTCAATCTTGTGCATATGAAATATTTGACACATGTCATTCTAGACTAAAAAGAAAGGAACCTGAGTCCTCCACCTCTAGGCCCTCACGAGAGAGGCCTTGCTCGGACCATCGTTTCCCTTCGGAATATCATTTGCACACCTTTAGGACCCACGAGTTTGAACTCCTAAGCATCCGGTCCATTGATGGTCATTTCTTCTCCAATAATGCACCATATGTTAGCGAGATGGTTGAGCACTATAGACTCGGTAAGTTAGTCTACTGCGATCATGATATCAATGAAGACTTACTTATCGAATTCTATAACAACCTACAACCCACTGAAGATAGGCTTATCTATAAGTCTAGGGTAGTCAAAACTGATGTCACTCTTACTCCAGACATATAGAGATCATTTCTAGGATGTAGAGAGTCTTCCTCTAACCTAGAATGCTAACCAACTCTTCCTGAAAATTTCGAAGGCTTTGACTTCAATTCCATCCACGAATCTTTATTTAGACGTCCTAGAGATGAAGGAGTAAATTTGGTATCAGCCCTGGCAATAACGGCTCCTGAAAACATCTTATACAAAGTCATTATCGGATGCATTTTACCCATAGTCACTGATAACGACGAATTGTGTCGTGTGATACCGTTATAAATTAATTACCGAACCCCCTCTTTACTAATATAGCAAAGTG
Organism: Wurfbainia villosa; assembly: GCA_025175895.1. Lineage (NCBI taxonomy): Eukaryota > Viridiplantae > Streptophyta > Magnoliopsida > Zingiberales > Zingiberaceae > Wurfbainia > Wurfbainia villosa. Next base: position 66,868,568 of record CM046003.1, on the reverse strand, counting down.
GATGACACGGATCATTTCCCAACGAGTGTAATAGATATAATAGTAAACTTAGGATTTCTAATTATTGTTAATCCTACTAAATGAGGGTTTGGAATTTGAAAGACTAATCCTACTAAACGAAAGACAATACAAGGTAATTAAGCTCTAATCTAACTAAACTACGAGTACGATGAAATTAAAATAAACCTAAACTAAACATTTAAATAAGAAAGTGCATGAAATTAAATATACAGAATAATATAAGAGTAAAATATAATATAAAATTAATTCTAAAATAATCAACTACAATCTAATTACTCTAAGAAATATTTCATCGAACACCTTCAAGGCAGCCTTGAAGGTAAGAAATCAAATCAAGTGCTACCAATCTAAATGTGGTAAAGAACAATCAACAGGACATCAATGGAAGCTGGAATTGGTGCTGGACGAAATTAAAGAGTTGGCCTGCGGTGGAACAGGGCTGCGGTGAAAATGAAGTCGTCTGTGGTGGAATGAGGGCTGCTGGACCGATCGGAGCTGCTGGAATGGTGGATCTGGTCGGATGAAGAGTGGACTGTCGGTAGAGGATTCCACATCCGATCGGAGGTGGCACGGATGGCCGGCGGTGGAGAAGCGGCTGGGCGATCGACGCGTGAAAATGGGGCGGAGATGGCGTCGGCTGCTCGATGGAGAAGACGGTGGCTGCCGGCGGTGATGGAGTGGACCACCGGTCACCGAATTGGAGGGGATCCCCTTCCTCTCCGGCGACCGGCGAGGAAGGCGGCGGCGAGCACGGCGGTGGTGGCGTCGGGTGGAAATCGCGGAGGAGAAGTGATCTGCCGGCTGCAGCTTGCGGAAGAGATGGTGAAACATTAAATGGATTTTTGTAGCCGTCCTATCGAATGCCATCAAATCCTAGCCGTCCAATTGAACCTAGGTTTTCATTGCCTTGATTAATCCATTAATGGGTTGTGCATCCAACGGCTGAGAATTCTCTGACTTTGAATGGATGGATCTGATCCATCCGAAGGTATAATCACAATCGGTCGAATTTGGATGAAGGGCTCAGATGTACAGATCAATATGTATGGACCGGATCCCTCCAGATCTGGGTAAATGGCTCAGAATCAAGCTACTTTCATCGGATGGTCCATATTACTCAGATCTGATCTCTTGATTAAATTGCCCTCGATCACGATGAAAGGTCCAGATTGATCCAGTTTAAAATATCCTTCCAGCCCTAGATGAAGCCATATTTGATCCAACTCGAGTCTAATCTATTGGCTCATCTCGATCTCCTACAAATAAAGACAAAATTTACATATAAGTCCAAAAATTAGGAGAATTTACAATAAGGTCTAAAAATATATCCAACTCATAAAACATGTAAATTATCGATAAATAAATACACGAGAGAATTAAAACCGTGATATTAAGGACCAAAATAACCTGACAAAATGGTAGTTATCAATTCTCCCACACTTATTCTTGCACGTCCCGAGCAAGTAAAGAAAACTAAAAATAAACTGAAAGTATATTTCCCTAGCAATTCCCAAGCATACATAGAAAATCGTGAAAGAAAGTTACCTAGGATTGTCAATTCTCGTAGACTCAAGCAATCATGAACTCAAATCTTACACAAGTTAACAAACATGGTAACTTCAATCCATTATGAATACACTAAGAATGATTAAGCCTCACAAAGTAAGTGGTGGTTTCTCTCGCTCTCATAAGCATGTAATAGTGGAGGTCACTCAAGCTACTCATGGTTTATGAACTACCATATGCTTGCTTTTCTTCTACCTTCACCACTATATACACATAAGAATACACAATCACTGAAGACTTATTAAGAATATAAGGGAAACATGAATACAAGAAAAATGACAATATGTGCGAAAGGAAAGAAAGATAAGAAATGAAATAGCTAAAGAAATGCAAGAAAAAGATATGAAAATACTGGAATGCTACATAGATGAGTACAAGAAAGCATTGCCCTAAAACTTTTCTTCCAACTCAATAAACATGTAAACAACCCTTATCACATTCTTCAATACAAATCTAATAATGATATACAATAAATCTCTCAATAACTATAACAAGGGATATTGTTAACAAAAATACTATCACACATAATAAAAAAAAATGAATGACATCATATGTCAAAAATTTTACAACTTTTTTTTTTTATTTCATGGGCACCCAATTTATTATTATTTTTTTTCAACTTTTTTTTCAGCTTTTTTTTTTTCAAACTTTTTTTTCTTTTTTTTTTCAAACTTTTTTTTTTCTTTTTCAATTTTTTTTCTCTGACATGTAGTGCACTTTCTTATGCTCCAACATCAAGCTCAGCTAAAAAGATAAAGAGCATAGTTAGCTCATGATGATTAATCACAATTCGCCTATGCTTCTACTAAATTCTCCTGAGTCACTCTCTCCCCCACACTTAAACTTTTGTCTGTCTCGGACAAAATACTCATCATGTAACATTCAATATTCCACATCCAAAAATAGAAATGGAAGACAAATGACATGATGAACATGTAGAAAAGATAATGGGATAAATAATGAAAATGATATGACATGTGATAAGAAAATTATTCGAATAACATCTGACAACAAAAGAAGTAAAGAGAAACAAGTGAGATTGTCTTCATAGTAATCATGCAAACCTATAATTGTGTGGTCTCGAAAGAATCAAAGCAAGTTCTAGAGTTACAATGACCATATGTGCACCACACACAAGCAATAAAAACAGACACAATCCTCACTAGGAATGAAAAAAAAATCATCTCAATCTATCAACATAGAATCCATCACCAAGTAGTAACCACATGCAATCAAATAATCCATTCAAGTCAATAAATCCCAAAATTCGACAATTAAATTTAACTAGCTTTCACGACTTCTAAAATGATATAAAGGAATGCATAGGAAATTTATTTGAAAAACTGACAAAACAAAAACTCAACAACCAAAACTTAACAACTAAAACAAAAATAAATGAAGTAAAAGAAACATATATACAAAGGAAAAGAAAAGAGGTGAGATGGAGCAAACTCCCTTGAGGTCCTAGCGGTTGAAGAAGTTTTAGCAGGAGGAGCCACTCAGGTAGTGGAGTGCTCCGAAAGAAATCCCGTCCCGGTGGTTGAAGAAGATTCAGTGTAAGCATCCATGCTGGGAGTGGAATGGACTGAATGGGGGTGAGCGCCTTCATGGTGTGATCATGATAATACTGTGCTGCTCCCTCCAATATGATCACCTCATCATAAGTAATCTCTGGTGGTCGGAGGCGATACAAAAAAAATGTCCAGCCTTGGGGCTGGATTATTGCATATGTTGTTAGGACATTTATTAGCAAAATTCTTGGAGTCTTCAGCTCAAATAGGAGTGTACAGTCTGGGGAAAAACCCAGCTATCCATCACTCCTCCGTCAGGCTTATCGAGTGGTTGCACAGCTAAACATAAAAATTCTGTAGGCATTGTCTCCTCTGCAACACCATCTGTAATAAAACTGCAAATAGGAGTAGTTGGCAACTCACTAATATCATCCTCAACTAATTTTTCTGACACTGCTTTCACTATAGATATTTCAGTATCAGTGGCATAAATAGCATCACAAAATAAATCCAAGCCACTAGTATCATTATCCACTTCATCTGCTACAACAGCAACTTCATCTACAAATTCACATCCATCAGTATCTACAATAACATCACAGCACAAAGATTCATAGGAGTCCTGTGGAGCGGCTAAATCATAAACATGCTCATCACTCACTCTACAATCCATCTCCCTAAGCACGTCGATATCCATAGAAATGGTCTTTGACGAAGGCTGAAAGGAATCCTATGCTTGTATCTGACTGATGGATGATGCAATTTGATCTAGCTGGATTTGTAAATTTTGTAACTTTTCTTGTTGCTGTTGATGACTATTCCTCATTTGCTGCTACAATATTGCTAGTTGTAAGAACTTTTCTAGTGTATTTTCTTGACTGGGAGCAAGGGTTTCTTCATTGTAGTCTTGATATATTGGACTCTGATATGCTGGAAAAGGTTGATCATGTTGTTGTTGCTCATTTCTATTATCAAAGCTCTGATGATCAGTTCACCCTGAATTGTTGAATTAAGGTTGAGGAATGTTCTGTTGTGTGCTTCCATACTTGAACCCTGAATGATCCATCCAACCATAATTATAGGTATTTGAAAATGATTCATACCTATTCTGTTATTGAGGTTGGAAGTACTCATGCTGCTTTGAAATTCGTTGGGGCTGATAATATTACATTGAAGGATCTCCCCAATCATAACTATAAGAACTAAGAGTTGGATCATATATGTTCTGATATTCTCATGGGTAGCTTTGAGGCTCAATAGGAAAAACACTCTGCTGCTCATTTTAGTCTGAATAATAAGCCTGACTGAAGTCTCCAAATCGCTGATAATAAGGATTCATGTTTAAAAAAATTTCCTGTTCTTTCTTGCAATACTAACAAACAATATCAAAAGACACGGGAAATAGATATGACCAAATACATGGATATACAAGAAATAAAATAATGCAGCCCTAAACAAAAATTTCGATTTTTGATTATTTTTTTTAGAAAAATGAGCAAACAATCCTAAGTCTACCAAACATCATTACACTCCCCGGCAACGGTGCTAAATTTTAGTAAGCGGTATTTGTATGTCGTGTGGTACCGTTACAAATTAATTACCGAACCCCCTCTACACTAATATAGCATAGTGGATGACACGGATCGTTTTCCAACTAGTGCAATAAATAGAATAGTAAACTTAGGATTTCTAATTATTGTTAATCCTACTGAATGGGGGTTTGAAATTTGAAAGGCTAATCCTGCTAAACGAAAGACAATGCAAGGTAATTAAGCTCTAATCTAACTAAACTACGAGTGCGATGAAATTAAAAGAAACCTAAACTAAGCATTTAAAAAAGAAAGTGCATGAATTTAAATATGCAGAATAACATAAGAGTAAAACATAATATAAAATTAAATCTAAACTAATCAACTACAATCTACTTACTTTAAGAAACATTTCATCGAACACCTTCAAGGCAGGTAAGAAATCAAATCAAGTATGTGCAAATCTAAATGTGGAAGCAAATTTGATTACAAACATTTCAAACTAAGAGTAACGAACAATCAACAGGACATCAATGGAAGCTGGAATTGGTGCTGGACGAAATTAAAGAGTTGGCCGGCGGTGGAACAGGGCTGTGGTGAAAATGAAGTCGTCTGTGGTGGAAATGAGGGTTGCTGGACCGATCGGAGCTGCTGGAATGGTGGAGCTGGTCGGATGAAGAGTGGACTGCCGGTAGAGGATTCCACATCCGATTGGAGGTGGCACGGATGGCCGGCGGTGGAGAAGCGGCTGGGCAATCGGCGCGTGAAAATGGGGTGGAGATGGCGTCGGCTGCTCGATGGAGAAGACGGTGGCTGCCGGCGGTTATGAAGTGGACCGCCGGTCACCGGAGTGGAGGGGATCCCCTTCCTCTCCGGCGACCGGCGAGGAAGGCGGCGCCGAGCGTGGCGGTGGTGGTGTCGGGTGGAAATCGCGGAGGAGAAGTGATCTGCACCGCACGCTGAAACATTAAATGGATTTTTGTAGCCGTCCTATCGAATGCCATCAAATCCCAGCCGTCCAATTGAACCTAGGTTTTCATTGCCTTGATTAATCCATTAATGGGTTGTGCATCCAACGGCTGAGAATTCTCTGGCTTTGAATGGATGGATCTGATCCATCCGAAGGAATTATCACGATCGATCAAATCTGGATGAAGGGCTCAGATGTACAGATCAATATGTACGGATCGGATTTCTCCAGATCTGGGTAAATGGCTCAGAATCAAGCCGCTTTAATCGGACGGTCTATATTGTTCAGAAATGATCTCTTGATTAAATTGCCCTCGATCACGATGAAAGGTCCAGATTAATCCAGCTTAAAATATCCTTCCAGCCCTAGATGAAGCCATATTTGATCCAACTCGAGTCTAATCTATTGGCTCATCTCGATCTCCTACAAATAAAGACAAAATTTACATATAAGTCCAAAAATTAGGAGAATTTACAATAAGGTTCAAAAATATATTCAACTCATAAAACATGTAAATTATCGATAAATAAACACACGAGAGGATTAAAACAGTGATATTAAGGACTAAAATAACCTGACAAAATGGTAGTTATCAGTCACCAAAGGGCAAGCCAAAGTTAGGCCACATCATTTATTGACTCTCCACCTTCTCAAAAACCACATTGATTTTAACATAGCTTTGAACATGTTTTTGTGTATTATCCATTTCTCCATTCCAGTCAAGAAAAAGGTTTATATGCCTTTTGGTCACATCCTCACATTCTGGTTAGAGTCCCTAGGCATAAACACATCCAGGGGAAAAATAAGGCAGGTGAAAAGGCTGAACTATATCCATTGGAGGAATTTATCTTTAGCTGGCATGATTCGCATGCGTATAGGAGAAATTCAATGGAAGGATGGTCATCAAGGTGAGGAGCATAGGGATCTTGAGGAAGAACTTGCTCTTCCTGCTGAAGAACCACACCATCCGGCTCCTAACCAAGATGAACAATTGACCACTATCACGGAGCAGTTATCACAACTCCGTGAAGCACATGAGACGTTTGTGAACACAATCACAATGACGATATCAGATTTCCATCTACAAACCAACCTACGATTGACTCAAATCCAAGACACCCAAGATAAAATCCTTCAAGAGCATAAGGAAATCAAAGAGATCATGATCAGTTGAGGAAGTAGTTCGGAGGAACCTTCTACATCAGCCCCTAACAAATAGAATCACGTTAATGATCTCAAATTGTGTCAATTCACCTAGGATGGTTGTACTATGGATATTTGATTGTGTGTTCAAACTTCTAACTATGATTGTTCCTGCGAAACAGTTTTTTGGAACGTCAACTTTTTGTTTATTCTATTTTTTGTTGTGTGATCTGTTATTGATTATGTGTGGTTGAGTCGGTTAGTGTCTATCAAACTTCTTGTTGTATGTGCAATTCTTGTTAGCGCCACCAGAACAACCCAAACCCAACGACACCATCCAACCCATTCATCGCCCCTCGCTTGGGTTACAAGCTGGAGCTGCCCAACTCAAACCTTGACTCCATCCCACCATTGTTAGTGCAATCGTTATGTGTGCACCTAATAAACCCTAAAATAATGTTTGATTGATGGGGAGCTACGGTTTGGGAAATCCACAGTATTAGTGGGAGCTTTCCATATATTTTATACCCCAAGCCTAACAATACCCTAAGATACCCTAAGATCTGAGTGTCACCATGTTAGAATAACATTTCAAAACTATTTTAGAAAACCTTGGTGAAGTCTATCTTTTGATAGCAATCACCATTGAGAGAGTTGATACAAAACAGAACCAAAATATTGAAATTTTCAATAGTTTTGAGTTTTGTATCAAACTCACTATTTTATAGGTAAATTAATTTTCAATCATTTTTCACCTATTGTATTTGTGATAAGTAATGTACGTATAAAATTTCATGATTTTTCAACTTACGTACATTTACTTATGCTTTTTTCGAAGTTTGATTTCTGAAAATTGAAATTCAGAAATTTCAGTTATTAGTCGAGTGTCATCCATGGCACTCGATCAAGCAACAGATTACCTGGCGACGCCTGGAAGCAGATTGGGCGGCATACTCGCGGTAGATCGCTCGAAAGAATCGCCTAGCGCAGTAAAATCACCTGGCGGCAAACTGCCTTGGCGCGACAAAATTGCCTCGCGGATCGCTTGGTGGCAAAGCTCTGGCGTGGCAAAACCGCCTGGCAAATCGCCTCGCACAAAACTGCCTCGCAAATCGCACCGGAGGACTACCTAACGAAGAACTACCGGCAAAAACCGCCTGAAACTCGGAGTTTCAATGATCGATGCTTGGTATCGACCGAATGATGTGTGGCGGCAATGATTCTTGATTATCGCCGAATCAATTGCCTATTTTTGAGTTTCCTAACCACTCCTAACCCTAAGATATATGTCAAAGCATTGTAAAGGGTGAAAATTCATTGGTTATAGATTAGGAGGGTTTTCAGAATGATGTATCAAACTCAAGGTGAGGGAAAATTCAATGTTGAACCTTTAACCTTAACCTTGATGGTTTAAAGCTCCTATAGGCTTAGGGACTTTCCACGGACATTGTTGATGCAATGGTTAAGGGGGAGCAAGCCTTTAGGAGGAACTATCCATCATGGGATGATGGAAGTGTTTCTTCCTCATAAGGGGGAGAAATTGAAAAACTTAGAATACCCAATTTGGATATGAGACGTTGACCTCCTTAGGGAAATTTTTTTTGATGTGTGACAAAGGGGGAGAGTATGAGTTTAAAGTTATTAGTGATATTTGTGATATTATTCAAATAGACGTTGCCTTTGTTTTTTGATGTGTAACAAAGGGGAAAATTTCTACCCATTACATGTAAAATTTCTGCACTCCAAGTTATATCATCCCTATTACATGAATGATAAATTTCTGATATGAAATATTTTTGCACCTCATGATAATTTACTGATATGAAATATTTCTGCACCTCATGATAAATTACTGATATGAAATATTTTTGCACCTCATGCTAAATTACTGATATGAAATACTTCTGCACCTCATTCTAAATTACTGATATGAAATATTTCTGCATCTAATACTAAATTACTGATATGAACTATTTCTGCACTTCATGCTATATTTCAGAATTTGAGGCGAACTAAATTTATATCACCTAAACTTAAACCATGTTGTAAAACATCAAAAAGGAAGAGATTGTTAGTGCAATCAAGTCCATCGAATGTTTCAATGTTTAACAACATGGTTTAAGTCAAGGAAATTGAAATCTAGGTTGAGCTAGAGTGTAGTCAAGACATTACCTCAACTGATTCAAACTTAAGGTCACTAAGTTAGATATTTAGAGTGACATTAGACCCATGGATGAGAAATCCAAGGGTAGGTCTTGGCATAGGAAGTCCAACCTGGAGTTGGCATGGGAAGTCCAAGCTTAGGTCTTAGCATGGAAAGTCCAAGCATGGGTCTTGGCATGAGAAGTCCAACATGGGTTGGCAAGGGAAAGCCCAAGCTTGAGTCTTGGCAATTGAGAAATCCAAGGGGGAACCTTGGTAAAGGAAGAGTACAAGCTGGTCGGAGTCCCGGAAGCTTGGTGATGGAGAGGGCATAGTAACGTGTTCGTTCTGTTAGGATGTATACTGAAAAGTCTATTTTTTATATGAACATCTTTATTTTAAAATAAGAATCACATGATCATTGTTTGCAAATTTATGGTGATGCATATTGTCTAATACATTATATTGTAGATAACATGATGTGTGGTGTCACACGGGAGATCATGTTATCGGCACCAATATGACTTTGGACAAACCATTGGAATGGTTGTAGTGTGATTTGATATTGGTTTATCTTGACCATAGAATCACACTAGTGCACTTTGTGTGTATTGAGCAGGACCGACTTAGAGATGATTTGATTTATTGATGACTATATAATCGAATCGAACCTCAGATATTATATTGTACATGCTCTCAATCCCGATATAATAACGAGCACATATACTTAGTATTCATTTCTTTGATTTACCAATGGACGAGATTTATAGATTAAATCGATAGGCTCGGTAAGTTGGGAAATGATATTATTTATATGGTGTGCCGTTGATTATAGGAGGAAACCATGTCCTATATATTAGGATGATGATGTCCCCTTGAGGAGCTCATAAGGTTCATCATGTAAACCCTGCAGGTGGACTTGGTCCGACATGATGAAAAGGTTGAGTGGTACTACTCATGGAGATAATTGTTGATTAATTAATAGTTAGTAAATTAATTAATCGACGGACATTCGAGATATTAAACACGGGGAGAAAAATGTACAAATAATATATGGAGCCCATATTAACTTATGGGGGTTGGTGAGGTAGATCAATGATAATCCTTTAGTGGATTGGATTATCATTAATGGATCGGACTTTATGTGGGCTTAATCCATTGGGTGGCCAAGATCCAACTCCTCCTCATTGTCCCTATTGTAGCCTATTAATACCTCATGAAGCCTAGATCCAATGGATGAAAACAAAACTCTAGATCCAAAGGTAGAGATTAAATCTCTAGATCCGACGGTTGAGATTAAATCTCTAGATCCGACGGTTGAGATTAAATCCCTATAACCAATGGTGGAGATTAAAACAAGACTTATCCCTAACTCTATAAAATGGGGCTTAAGGGTTGGCGTGGAGATAGAAGAATGAGAGGCAAGGGAGATTAGGGTTGGGGCGGCAAGAGGCTTGGAGTTAGGGTTTGTGCTTGGGCGGGCACAAATAAGGAAGTTTTTCCTCTTCTTATTCTTCTTCTTTAAGAGTTGTTGGTGCCACTTCTCCTTCCCTAGACCTTGGCCGGCATCCAAACAAGTTTCTCTCTTCTCCTTGGCCGGTGGAAAGAAGTCTAGGGTCTCTTCCCTTAGAGTCTTGGCCGGCGTTCACTCTCCTTGATCTCCTTCTTGGCCGGCGGCAAGCACCAAGCTTGGAGCTTGGTGGTTGGTTGAAAGAAGGAGAAGTTCTTTGTTTCTTAGTCTTTCTCTTGTTCGGAGCGAGCAAGGAAGGGAGATTGGTGATCTAGGAGCTTCAACTTTTGGTAGATCGTCGCCCATGCATGATATATTCTATTTTGTGGCTAATATAACTTGGACCCCGAACATAAACACAAAAGCCAGCGATCCGTACATCGTGTATTCCACGACTATTCGTAGAATAGAGGTTGGTTGCTTGAACAACAAGTTTATTCAAGAGACTACTCTAATCGAATAGCACGACGATGAAACGGTTGCTTAGGTAATCCTTCTTGTCAAGAATAAATTTTTTTATCCGGGGACGTAGAAGGGATCGCCATGAATAAGCGACCGAGTTGAAGTGGGAAGCGAAGTTTCCTACCTTCAAGTTCTCCATTGGAGTTAGAGAGGGCACAAGGGAGTGCTCGATCTCTAGCTAGTGTACTCGTTAGTAAGAGAGGGCACAGTAACGTGCTCGGTCTCTTACTAGGGTATATAGGCCCAATACTCGTTAGGCAAGGAGGGCGTAGTAACGCGCTCGTTCTTTATCTAGGGTACTGGGAGTACTCGTTAGGCAAGGAGGGCGTAGTAATGCACTCGTTCTTTGTCTAGGGTACATGGAGTACTCGTTAGGTAAGGAGGGCGTAGTAACGCGCTCGTTCTTTGCCTAGGGTACTTAGAACATTCGTTAGTTGGAGAAGGCACCGTAACGTGCTTGGTCTCTTACTAGGGTGCTTGAAATGATAACTTACTAGGAAAGATACTCATGTGCTTCAAATATTTCTAGTATCAGTCGAGCCACCATGGGTCATCGATCAGCTACAGAACACGAGAATCGGTGGCTCGCTAACTACGTGGAATAGCACAGAATCGAGCCCAGCTCAACTGCGGGCTCGACTGCTCCAGGGCACTTCCACTAGAGCAGTTTTCAGTCAAGTCGATTTGGTAGCGGCTCGACTAGTAGCTATGGATTCAGTCACAGAACCGAGCCCGGCTTGGTTGCGGGCTCGACTGCCAAGTATTTTTCGAGCACAGACACGAGTCAGACTCGACTGCAGGCTCGACTGATGCAGGCGGCAACGGGATGCTTCCATTTCGAGTAAAGATTCAAATGTGCCGACTTCTGGTTGGAGGAGCAGGCTCCGTCCTTGGCAAAGCACCAGAAGTTGGAGGCAGTTACGGGGACAAGCTCTGGTGACCAGAGTTTGGTCGGGCATGGTCTTTAGGGCTCCAACGGTGGAAGATAGAAAGCTTGCTGGAAGAAACGGCTATATAAAGAAGAAGTAAAAACAGAGGTTAAGTAGTTGTTCAAAAAAAAAACCCCAAAGCTCTAGTTTTCATCTAGAGAAAAACAAGCTCTCTGTGATTCATACTAAAGGAGAAGAAGAAGAAACCACGCTCTCATCTGGTCTTCTCTCCAACAAGTGCGTTGTTGATCATCTTCTTGCAAGTGCTACAACTTCATCTTCAAAGCAAGAAGCTGAACAACAATCTGTAACTGATTTTTTATACTTAGCTTATTGTTCTTAAAGTATATTTATTGTATTGTAAGCTTGTAAGAGGTGAAGTTTTCGCCTCCGGAACCATTCTGATCATATATAGTAGACTTTCCTTTTTGAGCTGCCCGTGGAGTAGGAACTGCTGAGTTCCGAACCACGTAAATACATGTGTTTGGTTGTGTTGTGCTTTGTGTTCTTGTTTTTCTATTTCCGCTGCGTAATCTTCTATTTTGTAGTCAAAAGTGAGTTATAATTTTTAACTCGCTATTCACCTCCCCCCTCTAGCGAGCCTCGATCTCAACAATATTAATATCTATGTTGGGCAATCATTGAACTCATAGTAAAAGACACTTCCATAATTTGGCTGCAAACATGGTAAACTTACCTCTATGAAAGCTGTTTCTAAGTATGAAATATTATTGTATTGGTTATGCTAGCCGTGGTTTGTTTTCATGCACAGCCTTATGGACAAAGATGTTCACAAATTAAAAGTTTGTTTATATGAAGTATGGGAAACTATATAAGCTTCTGAAGGGACTAATTATATATACTCCGGAGTACCTCTCCTTGTTCAGTTTTTAGCTTCTGAATTCTGACACATAATTAAGTCCGTGAACAACCTTATTTGTAAGTACCCTAACAAGCTTATTTTATTTATAAGCGTTTGAAATGTTCAAGGCTTCTTATTATGCCTTTATTATTTCTTTTAATAAATTAATAAAGCTGGTAATTAATATCAACTCCATGCTTGATCACTTCATTAGATTTTAAGTGAAATCCATGTTTGCCTGAGTGTTGCTCCACTGCGAGCTTCTTCAGCTAACCTAGACAGAACTGAACCTCTACAAGATGAAAGTGTACCAAATTTGGCTCGTTTGATATAACTAAACCATTTAAAACTCATAAGCCACAGCCTCAAGTTGTTTTATCAAATTATTATCAATTTACTGTTTCCTTATTCAATAATATGATTATTTCTAAAAGTATTTCAATTCAATAAACTAATAATAACTGATTTACTGTTTCATTAACTACAATTATGTAAAAAAAATTTTGTCTTTATTCGTTGTCATCAATTTTATATTCTGAATTCAAATATAGACTTAGCAGTACTGCAGTACCGAAGAAAAGATTATATATTTTCTTAGGTCTGAAGTAAAAAGGTCATATATTTGCCCATACGTGTTTGCTACCTTTTGCCATCTGTGAGCTTACAGGATTTACTACTTGACAACTAGTGCGAATCTAAATTTGGAATGACAACTACATTTGATGCTTCGATTCCTCTGATGATAATTTATTCATGTTGTTTTGAATTGTTGAAGTAAATTTTGGGCTGTCTTTTTTTCGCTAGAGTCATTTTAAAATTAGTTGGATTTTCCTTTGAAAATTACTAACATTATTTTCTGCATTTTCTGATGTTCTATTAACTGAAAAAAAACCTTTTAGCTTCATAGTGAATTGTATTATTGTTTGTTTAATTTTGATAAATCATTGTTTTTATATCTGATATGTCATCAGAACAGTGTTCTAAAAATCATCGATTTTATCCGATTAGGCAGCGCGTAGACGATGGACGCTCGTCCACCGCCCCGACATTTACAGAGGCGACGCCGCTAGGCGTCGCCGCATTAATCGGCGGCGTTGCCGCTTTAATCGGCGCCCAGAGCGATTAATCGGGGCGACCGACCGATTAAGCGCTGACACGGCAGAGTTCCAGCGCTCAACCGCAACCGACACGCCCTGAGAAATGTGCGACACGCCCATGCCAAATGAGGGCACAGGCGTGTCGCGCCGGTGAGAAATGTGCGACACGCCCATGCCAAATGAGGGCACAGGCGTGTCGTGCCGGTGAGAAATGTGCGATACGCCCATGCCAAATGAGGGCACAGGCGTGTCGCCCCTAATATATTAATTTTTTTATATATTATTATATTTAAAATATTAAAAAAATCGACCGTCTAAAAATCGCCTAGAAACCGCCTAGGTGGCCGCCTAGCCGCTAGGCGACGAGTGATCACCCGTCTACTGTCTAACGCTTTTTAGAACACTGCATCAGAAACATTTAAATGAACTTAAAAAATAAATATACTTTGTGCTTTGAGGATTTATTTTAACATTATATTTTTACTTTGATAAATGGTAGTTTGAAAGCAACTCCACATACCATGTCAATAATGTTTGTGGATATGTTGGATAGTTAGAATCATTGTCTTTGATCGTGACTTTTTGTTGTTTCCTTTTGTCTTATTTGTGTCCTCGTGAACCATAGGAATAATACAAGAATGTCCAACACCCTTTAAAACCTTGGTTGGGAGGAGATCGATTGTGTCAACTATCTCAATGCTGATGGCCCTTTGTTTTCGTGAAACTACAAACACTCCCACACGAACAAGACTACGTTCCCTCCCCCTCATCCTCATTTTCATCGAGACCAAATCAGTATGAACATTGTTGGTGACCTCGACACTCCTCAACTCGACGTTGAGGATTCGTTGACTGCTAGAGGAGGGGATGGGGGGGGAGGGTGAATAGCTTGTTTCGATGCGTCGATGGAATTCGTTGCGTGCTTACTACAAAATGTGTTATACGCAGCGGAAATAAAAATAATAAAACAAATACAATACAAATACAAGTACTACACAAGATATAACGTGGTTCGGAACCAAATAGTTTCTACTCCACGGATTGAGCTCTAAAAGTCCTAGCAATGCAAACACGCACTACTAATCATGAATACTCCTTCTCAGAACTATCCGGAGGTGGAAAAAACTCATACAAACGGTTTTACAACAGTAAGAAACAAATACAAGCAAGATACAAATGAAATACACAACAAGTAAAGAAAACAACACTTTACAATTGCTCTTTTGATTGCTTACTTTGTAGTTACTTGAAATGTACTTGGAGACCCTGATTTGCAGCAGCAAATCGCCCCAAAATTCCTCAAGAATCGGTACTCAAAATCTCCTCCACGAGCTCCCTTTAATGCTACTGCCTGGACTGGATTTTGCCTATTAGTCGACTGCTCGGGACCATTAGTCGACTGATGACACTGTTGCTGTGAGACAACAGTGTAATCCACGCTGAAAAAATCCAACGGATAGGACATCAGTCGACTGATAGAGCCTTCACTCGACTGTTAACCCCAGCAGTCGAGTCCGACTCTATTTTGTACCCGAATTCTCGAGCACCAGTCGACTGATCACAAGATCAGTCGACTGCTCGAGCCAGCAGTCGACTGCCCACTTTTGGCAGTCGACTGCTAGGGTACTCCCCGTAGTCAAACCCTAGTTGACTCACTCCAGTCGACTATCCATAGGTCCCAGTTGACTGATACACCTTAAACATGAGGGTTTACCCCCAAGTATGGACGCCCCTATACTTGCTAGACCACCCTTAGCCTAGACCTAAGCCTTCTAAGCCTATCGGATCCCTACAAGTCATCCATGACTTGTTCATCCATACGCTAGCCTTCAGGTGCTTCTATCGGCTATGTCATGCTAATGGTGTCTACACCGCCAAGACACATTGGACTTACGCTATCAAGACTCCGCTTAGACTTTATGCCACCAACCATTGGACTTATGCTGCCAAGATTTCACCCTTGGACTTTACGTCGCTAATATCAAACCCCTTGGACTTCTCAAATGCCAAGTACTCATGACTTGGACTTTCACCGCCAAGACTACACTTTTGGACTTACGTGGCCAAGACTGCACCCTTGGACTTTCTAAATGCCAAGACTCAAGCTTTGACTTTCCGTTGCCAACCCATGTTGGACTTTACATGCCAAGACCCATACTTGGACTTTTCCTTGCCAAGACCTATACTTAGACTTACATGCTAAGTACTCAAGACTTGGACTTTCCATGACATGGTCAACCCCAGTCAACCATCAAAATCCCCCTCGAGTCAAACTCGAGTCCGGTCAATCATAACTCGGGTCGATTGCACCAACAATCTCCCCAAAACATTATCTGACATTAATGTCAAACCTTCATGTCAAATATCAAAACACCGCTCGAGTCAAACTCGAGACCGGTCAATCATGATCTGGGTCGATTGCACCAGCAATCTCTCCCTTTTTTATGTTTGACAAAACCATATAGCTTTGAGTTAGAGCACTAACTCAAATCTTCTTACCAATTATCCCAAATTGGTAATTCCATAAATTCTCCCAATAAGTCTTCCAAACATTCTCCCCCTTTTTGACTAACATCAAAAAGGTTATCTCCAAGGAGGGCAATGTCTCATGTCTCAATGAGATCTTACAATCTCCCCCTTGGTCCAAAAATATTTAGGATGCCTACAATCTTCCTAGTGATAAGTCTCATATCACTCAAGAGAGGCAATCCTACAAACTCTCTCAATTTCCAAATTGGGTATCTCAAAATCCCATTTCTCCCCCTCATGAGGAAAAATAATATCTATCATTCCATGATGGATACCTCCCCCTAAAGGCTTGCTCTCCCTTGACCATTGCACCAACAATGTCCTTGGGAAGTCCCTAAGCCAATAGGAACTCTAATACATCAAAATTAAGGTCCAAAGTTAATATAGAACTCTCCTACACCTTAAATTTGATACATCATCCTAACAACTCTCCTAATCCATATCCAATGGATTTTCACTCTTTATAATGCTTCCCAAAGCATATCCTAGGGTTAGGAGTAGTTAGGGAACCTTACCATAGCTGAAAATAGGCTAAACATCCTTGTTTTTCCCGAAATTAGCCTATTAGTCGACTCTCTCATAAATCAGTTGATTGAAGTGCTCATCGATCATTGTCAAAGTAAGAATGATCGATAACTCAATTCAATTTGATTTTATCAGAAATGAATTTCAGAAATTCATAAATAATTATACCTAATTCAAAAAATCATGAAACTTCATACGTATAATACTTATGACCAATACAATGAGTGAAAATTGTTTGAAAAATATTTTACCCATTAAAATAGTAGATTGATACAAAGTTCAAAAACCATTAAAACTTTAATATTTTTTATCTACTTTGTATCAACTTCGTCAATGGTGATTTCTATCAAAAGATAGACTTCACCAAGGTTTTCTAAAGTGATTTTAAAATATTTTTGAAAACTTATTTTGAACCATGGACTATTGGCTAGATGTACATGACTTGTACATTAACTTTCCTCATGATTCATATTGATGATTGAGATAAGTTTAAGTTCATCTAGATGCCCTATCTATGCACCTTGAACTTAACTTATTTTTCTAACATCTCACATGTATCTAAGATGTATTAAGCACACACAAGTCTAAGTAATTGTGAGATGTGGGATTAGGATTATTATGGTCTCATGCATTTTCTAGGCAACTCTATTTGACTCTCTTATAGATGGGACTTCAATTCATGTCATAATCCTTAACTCAATTTTAATTAATGCATGAATGATCATGACATAAATGATAATCTTAAATAAGCATAACCAATGATCATGATGTCATGATATATGAATAAGCTCTAAAAATGAATATGACATAGAAAATAATCCTAAACAATATCATGACATGTCATATGATAAATAAAATGTGATGTCATGACATGACAAATTTGAATATACAAACACATTAACACTCACATAATCAGACAAAAACATATGATTTTTTATAAACAAAATATTTCATTCAAATATAACTTCAGTTTTTACAAGCAAAATAGATGTCTAAAACTCTCAACCTCACTACGAAACTAAAAACAAGATCCCTAATCATCCCCTAGCTATGATCTCCCGCAGATGGTAGAGGCGGTGGAGGCTGCTAGCTCAGCGTCCAGGTCCGCATTATCTCGTATGTGTCAATCTGGCGCTGCTCCATTCGGCTCTAACGCTCCTCCATTCGGCTGTGGCACTCCTCCATCTGGCTGAGCTGCTAACCCAACCCCTGACCCATGGAGGACTGCTCCAATCTGATCTCGGTTAGTCGTGAGTCAACAGCCTGCTGGTAGTCCTCAAATCTGACCTCCAACTGTGCAACACGCTTTGAGAGACCTGCTGCTGGTGCATCTACAGTCACCGGGTCATCCTCGTCAGCAGCATGCCTCTCATACAGTGCCGCAGGCTCTCCAGGCTCTAGAGGTGGCTCCCCATGCACCATGGGCTGAGGCCGAGGTACTAGCTCCATCTGTCCAGCTCTAGTCCGCAACCCAGCCAATGTGAAGTTGCGCACTGAGATGCAATCATATACCTCTGATAGCGCCCTCAATGATCCCCTAGATATGTTAATGCCAATGGACTCTAACCATGCAGTGATAATGTGTCCAAAAAACATATGAACTTTCCCTTGTACAGGGGATATGAAATGGACAATGCAATGAAAAATGTTCAATGCAATGTTCACGTCCAATCGATGATGCATGGCATACATGAGAAAGAGATGGAGAGGTCGGATCTTGGCCTGACCCCGAGTCACGATCGGAAGAAAGCACCCAACAATGACTTTGTAAAGAACATTGTCAGGTGCAGATAATTCATTGATAAGGAAGAGGTTTTGAGTTGGTGGGCGAGGATGACGGAAGAAGTGCTCATGCATGGAATCTAATGAGATGTGGTCAAATAGAGCCGGAAGAGGTGCATCAAAAGTAGGATAAAAGATGAAGGTGTCATTCGATGCCCTACACTCCAAGAACTCCTGTAAGATCGTAGGAGTGAACTCCAGGTCGCATTTTGCAATGCGAGTGGTGTAGGTAGGGCTATTGTCTACCTTTCTCAAGTTTTGGTAAAATTCCTTGAGGAGGTCATCATTAATAGCATGATTGTAAAGGGCGATCTTCATCAGCTGATAATGTAGTAAAATCTCAATGACATCTCCACAATAGTATCTAAAAAATCGCTCATCTATGTACCTAATCGTCATCGGTTGGTACAAACGTGATACACCCTCATTTGGGGCATTCCTACGTTGTCTTCTACATGATTATATGATGAATGCAATGCAATGCAATGTGATGACACAAATACCATGATTAGATCAAAATGTGGTGTAAAAAAAAATTAGGGTTTTAGAGTTTAAAGGTATACTTTGGTGCCATTACTAGATTGATGGTTGTGAGGGCCTAACTGGGCAACCTACTTGCCGGAGAGAACGCTGGAAGATCGCCGGAAAGAAGATCTCGCCGGAACCCTAACGCCGGAGGAGAAAATGGAGGCTATGAGACGTCATTTTAGTGATAGAGCGACCAAAAACACAAATGACAGAGATAACTTCCAAACCTAAGGCTTTTGGTTGCCGGCGTGGACGCGAGAAGGCTGGTCGGAGAGGATTGGAAGCAACTGAAGAAAGCGTGAAGACGCCGAACCCTAGCGGGTTGGTGTTATAAAATCGCGACGTCAATCGACTGATGTGGGACATCAGTCGACTGATAGCGGTTTAGTGAACGGTTCACCGAACCGGCAGTCGACTGCTC
This sequence comes from Wurfbainia villosa, assembly GCA_025175895.1. Lineage (NCBI taxonomy): Eukaryota > Viridiplantae > Streptophyta > Magnoliopsida > Zingiberales > Zingiberaceae > Wurfbainia > Wurfbainia villosa. The sequence goes on along the minus strand of CM046003.1, from coordinate 66,849,041 downwards.
GGGCTCGGCACTCGACTGTCGAACGTTCTGTGCCGAGCTACAGTCCCATCAGTCGACTGATATTGGTCGTCAGTCGACTGATGTGACCAGCACTCGACTGCTGGACGAGCCACTCGACTGTTGGCTCTTCTGCCCCGATGAACAGTAACATCAGTCGACTGATGTTTATATCCAGTCGACTGATGTACAAACCAGTCGAGTCCTGAAAGCAGCACTCGACTGCTGGGCTCGCGGTATCGTGCTACAGTGTTATCAATCGACTGATATCTGATTTTCAGTTTTGAAATTAAATGAATTTCGATTTCTTCACTCAATTTGTTTCATTTTACCATGTTTATTCATGTATATCGAATATATTAGTGTTATACCTATGTTCATGTATTTGTTAATGTATTTTGGTATTTTATTTCATTTTCACAAGCATTAACATCCAATAGTTTCAAATCCTAGCATCTCACCCTTTCTAAGTGTTGAAATACACAATCAAGGTGAATGATCTATTTTGTGAGATGCAATATACCATAAATATTCCTTCCATGCAAACATATGATAAAACACATGAAGCATGGTGAGTATGGGAATCAGATGTGTAGTACTTGAGTATCAATCTTAAATGTAATTTCTAAATCTTATGACAATTTTCTTGATATACTAATTCCCAAAGTGTGCCAAAACCCCAAATTACACACCAATACCTCTAAGTCTACATGTGCCAAGTTTAATCATTTTTTTTTTACAATTCTCAAGGCTTATTGGCACATCCTAAAATCCTTTAGGATTAAAAATTCAAACCTATTTCTAAGGTATCCATAACCTTGAAAATGACCTAAGATGCCACCTTTACTATGGTTAGGTTAACTACCCATCCATTTAAACTTGACACATCTATATCCATCTAGCGTGAATCGATCATGCTCTTAGAAATCCAAAACCTATTTGAGCTCCTAGGGTTTACTAGGTATTCCTTAGGGATGACCTCCCTAAATACCTTCCTAATGACCCTCCTAGGCTTGATAGCCTTGTTCATTGTAGTCATGTCATGGTTAACCTTAGAGATTGCCTCCCTAGTAACCTTCTTAGTGGTCTTTCTAGGTTTTATAGAAACCTTGGCCACTAGACACTTGCTTTTGTTAACCTTAGGGATAACTTCCCTAGTAACCATGGACTTCCTAGACCTATGTTGTGTTCCATAATCGAATGAAACACTATGGTAGGTCTCCTTAGACTTTGGTTTGTGACCCACACTTTTCTTGCCCTTAGGTGGACCTTGCTTCTTAGACCCTAGATTTTGACAATTTGACCTAGGTTTTTGATCATTTGACCCTTTAACTTGATTTTGAATCTTTTTGAGGATCCTTTCAAGTTTTTCAAGCCTTGACCTCAAGGCTTGATTTTCTAACTCTAATTGTCAAATTTTTGATTTTTCATCTATTTTTTGGACATGAGACTTCCTAGGCATGTGTCTATGGTCCTTTGGATTACAACCTAGATGTTCTTCAATTTTCCTAATACTTGCCTTAGGTAGAGTATTTTTAAGGACATTAGTCCCAAATTTCTCCTCATTTGAAATATTGTAACTCTTAGCACCTAGGCAATAGTGTGTACTATTTCTAACATGCTCTTTATGATAAATAGAAAAATTGCTAACATTATTTCTAGCATGCTTTTGATAACTATTTGGAAGAAGAAGCATGCTTAAAAGTTACCTTAGGGTTTGTCTTAGCTCCCCCTACATGTGTAGCTCTTCCTTCATAAGTCTTCTTCCCTCCCTTTGGGCATTGGCTCCTATAGAGCCCCTTTTGATGACACTTGAAGCAAATAATATGCTCCTTGATTTTCTTAGTGGAAACTCTGACTTCATTGGTCTTTTCTTGAACTCTTGACGCCGGTTGACTTTTCTTGACTCTTTTAGGACATTTACTCTTGTAATGTCCTACTTCCCTACACTCAAAGCATGTGATATGATTTTCAATATGAATTGATATGCTTGAGTTACCTAGGTCAATGGTGGCCGAATTTTGAGCTTATTCATCTTGATAGGATGTTGAAACCTCTTCTTCTTACTCTTGTTCAAGAGTGGATGGTCTTTCCTCCTCCTCAATCCTTGAGGTAGAGACTTCCTCCAATTCCACTTCTTCTCTTAACCCGGATGTTGACTCCTCTTCAACTTCTGATCTCGATCCGGATGATGATTCTGAATCCTCACTTTCTTATGAGAAAGAGCTTTATTCTTCTTGTACCGAGTGAGACTCCTCATGGAATCTTGCTAACTTGCTCCATAGCTCCTTGGCATCCATGTAATCCCTTAGCTTGCACAAAATGTCATTAGGTATCAAATCTTCTAAAAGCTTTGTTACCTTGACTTCGGTCTTGAACTTGAGATGTTGCTCTTGTGTCCACTTCTTCAACTTTAAGACATTTCCCTTCTTATCTCTAGGAGGTTCAAAGCCTTCCATGATGATGAACCAATCTTCTATGTCCATCATCAAGAAGTTCTCCATTCTTGCCCTCCATGCCGGAAAATCCTCTTGATCGTATGGTGGCGGTGTGTTGATGTCCCATCCAAGTCTTTCTTTGAATTCCATCTTGTTCCTCTAGCAGTTTTACTCCCGGCGGTTAGTCTGTAGAAGAGCCTCGGGCTCTGATACCAATTGTTGAGGATTCGTTGATCGCTAGAGGGGGGTGAATAGCTCATTTCGATGTGTCGATGGAATTCGTTGCGTGCTTGCTACAAAATGTGTTATACACAACGGAAATAGAAATAATAAAACAAATACAACGTGGTTCGGAACCGAATGGTTCCTACTCCACAGATTGTGCTCTAAAAGCCCTAACAATGCAAACATGCACTACTAATCACGAATACTCCTTCTCGGAACAATCCGGAGGTGGAGAAATCTCGTACAAATGGTCTTACAATAGTAAGAAACAAATACAAACAAGATACAAATGAAATACACAACAATTAAAGAAAACAACACTTTACAATTGCTCTTTTTATTGCTTGCTTTGTGGTTGCTTGAAATGCACTTGGAGACCCTGATTTGTAACAGCAAATCACCCCAAAACTCCTCAAGAATCGGTACTCGAAATCTCCTCAACAAGCTCCCTTTAAAGCTACTGCCTGGGTTCGATTTTTCCTATCAGTCGACTGATGACACTGTTGCTGTAAGATAATGGTGTAATTCACGCTGGAAAAATCCAATGGATAGGACATCAGTCGACTGATCATACTCATCAGTCGACTGATAAAGCCTTCACTCGACTGTTAACCTCAGTAGTCGAGTCTGACTCTATTTTGTGCTCCAATTCTCAAGCACCAGTCGACTGATCACAAGATCAGTCAACTGCTCGAGCTAGCAATCGACTGCCCACCTCTGGCAGTCGACTGCTAGGGCACTCCTCACAGTCAAACCCTAGTTGACTCACTCCATTCGACTGTCCATTGGTCTCAATCGACTGATACACCTCAAACATGAGGGTTTACCCCAAGTATGGTGCCCCCATACTTGCTAGACCACCCTTAGCCTAGACCTAAGCCTTCTAGCCACCTCTGTCAGACTCGCGCCTATCGGATCCCTCCAAGTCATCCGTGACTTGTTCATCCATATGCTAGCCTTCAGGTGCTTCTATCGGCTATGTCATGCTAACGGTGTCTACACCGTCAAGGCACATTGGACATACGTTGCCAAGACTCCGCTTGGACTTTATGCCGCCAACCATTGGACTTATGCTGCCAAGACTTCACCCTTGACCTTTATGTTAGGGCAATCAACCCGTGATATGGTTTTGATGTGTGTGACAAAGGGTTTAAGTTAGGATGATTGGATTTGATATGTGCGTTGGAGTCTTGCATGACTTAGTAATTCACACATGGAGCATTGGCGAGTTTCACCTCTCATGACTCAGTCCTTGAGTAAGTGAAGGATGACTTTCCGGAAGCCGTGCGCTTGGACCATCCGAGGGACCGTCGGACGAGGAGCATTGGAGTGAAGACGGAGGAAGTAGACTTCAGGGTGAGACGCGAAGGATGACGCTGTAGAGCTGTGCACTTGGCACATCCGAGGGACATGGCCGGATGAAGACAACTTCAAAGGCGAGGGACTTCAAGGAATGAGAGTGAGCGAATGTAACCCGGGAAGGGGTAGTGCGCTTAGGTGAAACTTGGCCAATTGGCTAAGTGTCGAATGAGATTTCCCGACATCAGTGGACTTCCATGTCATGACAGTCGACTACTCTAAGTTGACTGTGACTTGACTAGTGTTCGAGTTCGATTCATGTGCCAACAGTCGACTGCCATGGATTGACAGTCGACTGTAGAGACCACCAGTCGACTGATGAAGGCATCAGTCGATTGGCCGCAAGGGTTTCGGGCACAAAATGGTTAGCAGTCGAGTGCTCGCTTCTAGCACTCGACTGATAGCTCCATCAGTCGACTGATGGGACGATCAATCAACTGATGTGGGAGCCGTCAGTTGGAATCCAACATGGAAGAATCCGTTATTGGGCAACGACTACAGGATCAGTTGACTGATTGGGGCATCAGTCGACTGCCGCTGTGTCAACGGGAAGAAATCCTCTTTCTCTATAAAGAGAAGGGGTGAGGGCTTTTGGGAGCCTAATGCTTGAACTCCTAACAACTCCCAAAGTGCCCTAAACGTTTTCCACTCTTCTACTTGTGCCAATCTTCATTCTATTGTAAGAAGAGTGATTCTTGTGTAAAAGAGGTTACCTCCCCCTAGCTTGGTGAAAAGGAGAGAATAGTGGAATGAATCGGATCGTGGATTAGCGGCGAGGCCATGAACCACGTTACATTATGGTGTTAGCATTTGTGCTTTCTATTCTTTACTTTGCTTTGGCTTAATTGTCTATATTAGTATATTCCGCTTGCGCTAATTAAGTTTGTAGACGAGTAATCAATGAACGACTACCATCGTCTATGATAAAGGCTATTCACCCCCCTTCTAGTCGGCCACCATCGACCCTACAAGTGGTATCAGAGCGAAGTCACTTGTCGAGGACTAACCGCCGCAACAAGCACTTCATCAAGAGATGGCCGGCTCAAATATTCATCTGCTGAAGTTCGAGGGGGAATTCGCTTGGTGGAAGAAGCGAATGGAGGTATTTTTCGAAACCGATTTCGAAATTCTATTAATAATGGAAAATGGTTTCAAAATACCTAGAGATGAAGAAGGGGAGCCATTGGAGAAATCAAGGTGGAATAAGAGACAAAGGGAAGAGTACTTGGCAAACTCAATGGCAAAGCATCCCCTCTACAACGTACTTCCCCAACAAGAAGTGAATCGGATAGGAGAATGTGCAAGTGCCAAGGAGATGTAGGAGAAACTTATAGAGATTCATGAAGGCACATCCGAGGCCAAACTAGCAAGGAGAGATGTCCTACGCTCCCAATTAAGTAACATTAAACTCGAAAAGGGAGAGAAGGTAAAATCTCTACATTCTAGGTTTAAAGAAATTTTAACCGGATTGACAAGTGTAGGGGAGAAGCTTTCCAACAGGGATATGGTAATGAAGGCTATAGATGCCTTTCCCTGGTCCTCAAGATGGAGCTCAATGGTGGACTCCTTCTACATTTTGATGAATTTAGAAGTGAGCACACTTGAGGAATTCTTCTCAACCATGGAGCTCCACGAAACAAGGCTTGAAGGAATAAGTGAAGAATCAAGTATCAAGCCATCAAGAGGAGTAACCTTAGTAGCCAACAAGGGGAAGAAGAAGAAGATAGAGACTTTCTCCTCCTCCGATGAAGCATCCTCCTCCTCCTCCATGGATAGCATGGAAGAAGCATACATGGTAAGGAAGGTAAGACGTGCTTTGAAGAATTTTAAATTTAATAAATCTAATGATAAGAGAAGAAGCCCAAGGGGGAAGATAATTTGCTATAATTGTCAAGGAGAGGGACACATAAGGGATAATTGTCCCCTCTTGAACAAGAGAGAAGAGGAGAGGAAGAAGAAAGAGGAAAAGAAGAAGGGGAGCAAGAAGAAGGAAGAGAAGAAGAAGGCCAAGGAAAAGGGGAAGGCCAAGGCACTAAAGGCAAGAACATGAGATGATCCCTCTTCATCATCATCATCGGAAGAGGAAAACGCTTTTGTCACCTACCTTGCTTTGATGGCGTTTGATGATTTAGACACCTCCTCCTCCGAACAAGAAAGATCAAGCACAAGTGAGGAGAGCTATAGTGAAGGGGGAGGCTCATCATCATCCTTTTCATCCGAAGAAGAAGACATAGAAACTATGGTAACGAATCTCTCACCCAAGAAAATAGTTTCCATGATTTCTAGTCTTACTAAGGATTTATTTAGGGCTAAGAAAAAGAACAAATGCATGCTAGATCAAATTAATTCTTTAGAAAATAAATTAGAACAAGCATGCTTAAATATTAATGATAATATTTCTTCTAGTCATGATAATGCATGCTCACATGATAACTATATGTCATTTGATGTTAATGATGTATGCATTGAGGAAAATAGGGCTTTAAGGGAAAAGATAGATCATTTGACCAAAGCCCTAGAAAAATTCACCATTGGCTCCAACACCCTTAATATGATTATAGGGAGCCAAAGGGCAAGCTTTAATAAGAAAGACCTAGGATATAAGGGAAAGACTAATGAAAAGGCCTATAAATGTTTGATTGCTAGGGGTCAAAGCAAAAATAAGACAATAGCTAAAAAATAGATCCCTAAGGAATATTTAGTGAACCCCATAGGAAAGAACTTGTTTTGGGTTCCTAAATCCATCCTTAAGGGTTAGGAAAATCCTAGGATAGTCAACCATATGAAATTTACCTATATCATATTTTTGTTTGACTTAGGATAGCGGGACTTAGTTTTTGAAATAGTGTTGGGTGATGATAATGCACCCTTAAATAGTTTAAATCATGCTCAACACTTAGTGTTATATATGTTGACACTCATGACCTATAAATTTTTAGCATAGTGTTGGATAATGATAATGTGCCCATAAATTGATAATAATGCTTAAATCATGATATTTAATGTAATTGTTATACATGTTTGCAATCATGATTTATGATCTTGATATTTGACATATAGTTATGGGCAATAAAGTTTAAATCATGCTTGACTTATTATCATGATTATATATCTAATGCATGATTACAAATTGATAGATATATGTGTTTCATGATCATAATGTGAAATCAATGCATGTATGTCTTTATGATCATGTGATATGTTAGGATGATATTTAACCATGGGTAGAATTACATGAAATTGAAGGTTAAGTATATACAAATACCTTAGGTTAATCTCACACTCACTATAGGCTAACCTTGATTGAAAACATAGTATGGGTGAGATGATAGGATGATACAAATGATCCCCTAATGTCTATGACATTTAGATGGTCATTTTAAGTATCAAAATAGCAATAATAGACCAATCATGGGGTAGACTTATGTTTAATTCATAGACATATTGCCCAAAGATCATGGTTGGATATTTCAAATGTTTTAAAAACTATTTCTTGTTTTATAAACTGAATTTTCATGTTTTGAGAAGCTTCAAGGCAAAACTAGGCTTTAAAATTGATACAAACTTTAGATATTTTCCAACTTTTGAAATTTTATCTAATTTTCCAAAATATAATGATTTTTCATGGAAAACTATTTTTCATTGATAAAGGAACTTACAAGAAATGTGTTCCCCAAATTTCATGATTTTTCTAATTTTATAGAATTTTTTATGCATTTCTGAAATTCAGCTCGAAAATCAGAAAATCTTGAAATCAGAGTGTCAGTCGACTGGTAGTCAGAACTAGTCGACTGATTGACTGAAAACATACCCAGTAACTTCTTTTAACAAATTTTAAGGCATGTTTTGGTAATTTTCCTCTTCTTAGACTTGATGTCATGCTTGTATATCTTAGTTTAATCCTTTTGATGGTGTCAAAGGGGGAGAAATATGTATGTTTAAGTGAGTCATATTAAGGGGGAGAATTATATTTAGGGGGAGTTTCATGTATTAAGAGGGAGAGTTGATAATCATGTTTATTCACATGCTTTCTTACCTTAATATTTTTATCAAATATTTACCTAACTTAAACGGATTGCCACACATCAAAAAGGGGGAGATTGTTAGGGCAATCAACCCGTGATATGGTTTTGATGTGTGTGACAAAGGGTTTAAGTTAGGATGATTGGATTTGATATGTGCGTTGGAGTCTTGCAGGACTTAGTATTCGCACATGGAGCATTGGCGAGTTTCACCTCTCATGACACGGTCCTTGAGTCGGTGAAGGATGACTTTGCGGAAGCCGTGCGCTTGGAGCATCCGAGGGACCGCCGAACGAGGAGCATTGGAGTGAAGCCGGAGGAAGTAGACTTCAGGGCGAGATGCGAAGAATGGCGCTGCAGAGCCATGCGCTTGGCGCATCCGAGGGACGTGGCCAGACGAAGACAACTTCAAAGGTGAGGTACTTCAAGGAATGAGAGTGAGCGAATGTAACCCGAGAAGGGGTAGTGCGCTTAGGTGAAACTTGACCAATTGGCTAAGTGTCGGATGAGATTTCCCGACATCAGTCGACTGCCATGTCATGGAAGTCGACTACTCTAAGTCGATTGTGACTCGACTAGTGTTCGAGTCTGGTTCATGTACCAAAAGTCGACTGCCATGGATTGGCAGTTGACTGTAGAGACCACCAGTCGACTAATGAAGGCATCAGTCGACTGGTCGCAAGAGTTTTGGGCACAGAATGGTGAGCAGTCGAGTGCTCACTTTTGGCACTCGACTGATATCTCCATCAGTCGACTGATGGGACGATCAATCGACTGATGTAGGAGTCGTTGGATGGAATCCAACGTGGAAGAAGTCGTTATTGGGGAACGGCTACAGGATCCGTCAACTGATCGGGGCATCAGTCGACTGCCGCTGTGTCAACGGGAAGAAATCCCCTTTTTCTATAAAGAGAAGGGGTGAGGGCTTTTGGGAGCCTAATGCTTGAACTCCTAACAACTCCCAAAGTTCCCTAAACATTTTCCACTCTTCTACTTGTGCTAATCTTCATTCTATTGTAAGAAGAGTGATTCTTGTGTAAAAGAGGTTACCTCCACCTAGCTTGGTGCAAAGGAGAGAATAGTGGAAAGCTTGAGGTGTGATTCACCTTGGACGAATCGGATCGTGGATTAGCGGTGAGGCCGTGAACCACGTTACATTGTGGTGTTAGCATTTGTTCTTTCTATTCTTTACTTTTCTTTGTCTTAATTGTCTATATTAGTATATTCCTCTTGTGCTAATTAAGTTTGTAGACGAGCAATCAATGAACGACTACCATCGTCTACGATAAAGGCTATTCACCCCCCTTCTAGCCGACCACCATCGACCCTACACTTTACGTCGCTAATATCAAACCCCTTGGACTTCTCAAATGCCAAATACTCATGACTTGGACTTTCATCGCCAAGACTACACCCTTGAACTTACGTGGCCAAGACTGCACCCTTGGACTTTTCAAATGCCAAGACTCAAGCTTGGACTTTCCCTCACCCATGTTAGACTTTACTTGCCAAGACCCATGCTTGGACTTTTCCTTGCCAAGACCCATGCTTGAACTTACATGTCAAGTACTCAAGACTTGGACTTTCCATGACATGATCAATCCCAGTCAACCATCAAAATCTCCCTCGAGTCAAACTCGAGTCCGGTCAATCATGACCCAGGTCGATTGCACCAACAATCTTCCTAAAACATTATCAGACATCAATGTCAAATATCAATGTTAAACTTTCATGTCAAACATCAAAACATCTCTCGAGTCAAACTCGAGACCGGTCAATTGTGACCTGGACCGATTGCTCCAACACTCGAGTCCCTACAACAAGGTTCAATAAGGAAAACAAACACACTATGATTGACATTGATGTTGGTCACTCTAGTTCTGTGTGTTCAACAAGGAAAACAAACACATTGTTATTTACATTTATGTTGATCACTCTAGTTTCGTGATTGCTACTACATTATTATAATAATTGGCTAGCCCTCTCGCATAATTAATGTGGTAATGTGTTATGATTCGTGCTCTTTTCTTCACTTTGATTCAAGGGACTGAAAGGAATACAACATAAACCTTGCCAAGTTTCATCCTCTGAAGGATGATTGACACCTACCATTGCCAATTGAGACTGTAATAATGTGACTGAGTATAGGGGATGACGAGGTAAGGGAGAGGTGGTTCACATGGTATGGATGAAAGTTGAGTCAGGAGGGTTATCCAGGGAAGTAGGCAGGATCAAGCTAGTAAGATGACCGAGCTGAAGGAAAGTAGCTCAGAGAGTAGGCTGGAGGCCAAGTTGAAGGAAGGTAGCTCGGGGAGTAGGTTGAAGGCTGAGTTGAGGGAAAGTAGCTCGAGAAGTAGGTTGGAGGCTAAGATGAGGGAAAGTAACTTGGGAAATAAGTCGAAGGCCGAACCGAGGGAAAGCAGCTCGGGAAGTTGGTTGGAGGTCGAGATAAGGGAAAGCAGCTCGGGAAGCAGGTCAGAGGCTAAGCTGAGGGAAAGTAGCTCGGGAAGTAAACCGAAGGCCGAGATGAGGGAAATCAGTTCGGAAAGTAAACCGAGGGCCGATCTAGAGGAAGGTAGCTCAGAAAATAGGCTGAGAACCTAGTTGAAGAAGTGCAACTTGGGAAATGGTTTGAATACCAAGCTAGAGAAAGGAGATGGTTCAGGAAATGAACATGTGGCAGATTGGAGGAAGAGTGATATGGAGACTATGGTAAATGATGGGTTCGGGATTTTCAGTTGAGGTTTCCTAAGCAATATGTACAGTTGTTGAGCAACCTTTGTATTTGCAGACCAACATATGCATTTCCTGAGCTTAGTAGGAATGGTCAGTGAAGTCGATCCAGAGTTTAGTTTTGTGAAGTTTGAGCAGTTTATATATTCCCCAAGTTATTTATGTATTTTTCGAGCTCAGTAGCAGAGTAGTTGGTTTAGAGCTTAGTTTTGTGAAGTTTAAGCAGTATTTCCCGAACTGTTTATGTATTCCCTGAGCTGTTTATGTATTCCCCAAGCTGTTTATGTATTTTTTGAGCTCAATAGCAAAGTAGTTGATCCAGAGTTCAGTTTAGTGAAGTTTGAGAAGTTTATGTATTTTCTGAGTAGTTTATTTATTCCCCGAGCTGTTTATGTATTTTCCGAGTTCAATAACAAAGTAGTTGGTCTAGAGCTCAGTTTTGTGAAGTTTGAGAAGTATTTCCGAAGCTATTTATGGATTTCTTGAGCAACCTATGTATTTCATGAGCTCAGTAGCAGGGTAGTTGATACAGAGTTCAGTTTATGTCTTTTTCGAGTTGTTTATGTATTTCCTGAGCGATCTATATATTTTCTGAGCTTAGTAACAGAGTAGTTGATATAGAGTTCAGTTTTGTGAAGTCTGAGCAATTTATGCATTTCTCGAGTGACCTAGGTATTTCTCGAGCATCATGTGTATTTTTCGACCAGTATATGTACTTTTTGAGTGTTTTGTTGCTTTCTGAGTTTCAGGAGGATTTCTTGAATTTAGTAAGGGTAAATGACATGGATGCTCTGGGATATGATTAAAAAGGATGTCAAGGGGTTTTTTTTGAATAAAAAGTATTTTTATTATTTTATGTTAGAAATTTTTGTGTTGTTTGTTTAGTTAGCTGATAAGGAAGAAGGAGGAGGGACACGTGGAAGGCATGGAAGAAATTATTTTGAAAAGGAGCGGGAAAAGTAGTTATACCTCAACAGACTAGTAAGGGCATTAAAGTAAATTCATTTGGGAACGGGGGGTTCTTTCTTCTCTATTCGGTACACTAGGATCTCTTCTCATTTCTACTTCTTCTTCATTCTACTACTCTATACTTGCGATTCTGACTTAAGCGTCGGAGGGGTCATGCCGGGAACGCCGACCCATCTCTAACATTCTATTTGAGTGGTAGATCTAGCCTCTAGCCCAAGGATTCAATGTGATCAGCGGGGATTCTCAAGAAAGGAGAAGGGGATTTGAGTGGGCCGAAGAAGAGGATACCATCAATTGCAATCACCATTGAACAAGTTGGCACAAAGTTAGACAAAAACATTGAGATTTTCAATGGTTTTGAACTTTGTATCAATCTTACAATTTAATGGGCATCTTAATTTAAAATTATTTTTCATCCATTGTAATTGATGTAAGTAATGTACATATGAATTTTCAGGATTTTTTAAAATATGTATATTTACTTATGCTTTTCCAAAATCTGATTTCTGAAAGATGATTTCTACATTTGTAGAAACTAGTCGACTGTCGCTTTGGACAGTTGACTGATGGTATTTCAATTGACTGGTAGCTGAAACTGATGTAATTGAGAGGTGTACTAAGGCAATCGCCTTAGAAGTTATTAATAAAATGCACTATTTGAGTTTACATTGGTTATGTATTTGATTGGATATTAAACTCATCTACTGAAGTCCACAATATGATACATAGCATGAAAGAAATTGTGATTGAATCACAATTAGTGGGTATCTTATCATGTGTAATCATGTAAGTATTGAAACTATCCCTAGTCAATGAATTGATGAGATTCGATATTACCAATTCTGTTAGACTAGCACATGTTATGCTCCTTGGTGCATCCAAGTATTTGGTACTCACTGAATGGAAACATAGGGATGCTGAGAGTGAACATGTGAATTCTAGTTAAGGTAACTAATTCATTAGAGTGACCTGCTATGAGACTTCATATGATTTTTAATGTCGTTGAAGATCTCATTATAGCACGAGTGCAAGATTCCTTAGATTTGTGGTATTCAAGTCATCGTGATCATGACGCCTTATACTTTTATTTCTTCGTAGCCATCTCCATAGGAGGTGTAACACTGGATTGATTGGGTATAAGTCAAAATGATTGAAGGTATTTGAGTAGTCCACAAAGAATTCACCACTCCTTATAGTAAAGGAGATGTATACCCTAGGCCTCTTGTCAGGATTGTTACTCTGAAGTTTCTAGCCAAAGCAAGCATGATAAGAAGACAGTCTTCTTGAGGACATGTATGAGTAACTTGAATCCACAAGACAAGTAAACTAATTTAGACTAGGTGTGACATAGTCAGCCTAGTGGGGACGAGCACAAAGACCATGTCCTGAACCAAGTGGGTATATGATGATTGAAAGGAACAAGGTACGATATTAACTATAGCTGCTTAAAGGTTCAAAAATGTTCTAGAGTCAATTTAGACTTTTCGGTCAATTAGAGATCATGATGTACTGCTAGGTGTTATTCATAATATATTCATAATTAAGGGGTTAATTATGAATGACCAGCATAGTCGGGAACCTATTGGGTCACACACAATACGAGTTATCTCGAGAAGTAAAACAAGTCTAAGAATGAGATTCTCAATGAGAGAGAATGTATATGGTTGGACCAGACCAAGAGGATGCGAAACGGAGGCTATGGAACCTCCTATTGCATTGTCGGACTTAGCATGACCATATTGCATCTAAATGAAGTCAAACAGATCATAGAGAGCCTCACATGGGCGTGGCTAATCAGGCACGGGCCGTGCCTAGCTCTGACCAAAAACTGCCAAAACCAGGGCTGTGCACAGTAGGATACACGACCAGCTATGTGTCCTTGCACGACCGTGTCTTTTGGCACAGTCGATCATATGAATTTCACACGGTCGTGTCGCTGCTCCGCCGATTTTGAGATTTTTTTAATGAAAATTTCCTGGGTTGTTCTTACCTTAATATTGGAATAATTATGGAAAGAAAGGTTTCGTTTAAGCCTACTTAGATGCCCTAATCAAGAGATCTATAAATATATCCCTTGATATTCTTTGGAGGCAACTCTTGGTTTTGTTTCTCGGTAGCCGTCTTTTCTCTCTCTTTCCTTCTCTTGTCTCTGTCAGTTGGCTAGCACTAATTGAAGACAAAGGTTTGCTGGTCTAGGAGTTGTCTCAGGTGATCCCAACATGGATAGTAATAGAGGCAAGGCTCATTGGTCTTGCTTGTGGTTTCGATAGATTCAATAAGAATCTCGTTTGTGGTTTCGACAGATTTAATAAGAATATCGAAGGTATAACTTCTCTTCTTTTGTGTGTTTGCATGCAATTATGTCAATAGCAAGGATTCCTGGCACCTAGAGAATGTCTGGGATGAAATAAAAATTATTTTATTTACTTTATTCCGCTATGCATGATCTCAGAATTCTCAACAAGTGGTATCAGAGCCACCTTATTTGTTTGACATAGATCGCATATTGTAGGAAAATATTTAAAGCAATTTTGATGTTTTAATATACTTTTGTGATGTTTTTCTATATGATAGATTAAAGTATGCATGATTCTACATATAGGATATGTTTGTAACTGAACAGGAAATACCGAGGATGTGCCTAGAAACACCAAAGGTGTTGGCTGCATCATTAGAGCCTAAACATACACTAGTCATGTGCAGAGGAATAGGTTGTGCGGTTCGCGTATCTAATTCTTAAAATGACATGCGCATCAATTGTTCGACTCACGTTCACATTGGAAAATTTATTTCCTAATGTGACCTTGGTTTTTCCATATTTAGGTTTATTTCCTGTTATAAATGAGACCTTGTATAACCTAAAATCCCTCGTACAAATATTAGGGCTAACACCTTCCATTAATATGGTTGAACTAGAGTTCTTTTTCATGTTTAGGTTGTTGGACTCTCTCCTGTTGGTGCAATCGACCCAAGTCACGATTGACCAGACTCGAGTGGGACTCGAGTAGGGTTTTGATGTTTGACAATAGTTTACAATATAGTTTGACCATATAACTAGTGGATGGTATTGGACATTCAAGGTCATATGAGGGAGATCATTGGAGAAATCCAAGTTGGTCAAGGTTGACCGGACACTTGGTGTGGAGAAGTCCAAGTATAGTGACTTGGCAAGGAAAAGTCCAAGTATGGATACTTGGCAAGAGAAGTCCAAGTCGGTTAAGGGAGACCGAAGACTTGGTGTTGGAAAGGCCAATAGGGAGTTGGCGAGGGAAGTCCTGGCAGGTATGGGAGACCATACTTGTCAAGTGAAGTCCCGAATGAGGAGTCTTGACAAATGAAGTCTCGGATGAGGAGTCTTGGAAAATGAAGTCCCAGACGAAGAGTCTTGGTAGTGAAGTCCTTGAGGCGTGACCTCTTGGCAAAGGTAGACCCAAGAGCATGATGATAGTCGATGGAACCACTTGAAGGCTAGTGCAAGGATGAAGAGTCACGGACTCGAGGGATCCGAAAGGCGTAAGGCTGATGGAAGTGGGTTGAAGGCTTAGGTATAGGCCTAGGGTGAGTATCAAGTATGAAAGGATCATACTTGGGGTGTTAAACCTCAGTGTTAAGGTATAACAATCGACTGTCAGTTTGGTTCAGTTGACTAGGCTTCGTTTGTAGGCAAACAGAAGCAAGGTGACCTCGACTAGTGCCTCGACTGGGTTGTAGTCGAGGCGGCACCTCGACTGGTAAGGTGGAGTCGGGCAGTGAGACTTGGGAAGTCGAGATAGTGCTATGGAAGCACTCGACCATCACCTCAACTAGAGGCTAGTTAAGGAGGCGTCTCGACTGGCGCCTCGACTGGTGCCTCGACTGGCGCCTCGACTGGTCATTCTGATAGAGGCACAGATGCGAGGCGCACTCAACCAGCACCTCGACTAGGGGCTAGTTGAGGTGGCGCCTCAATTAGATCACTCGACTGGATCCAGCATAGGCATGAAAATAGCTGATCAGAAGCAAGACAAACTTGACTGGGGTATCAGTCGAGGCAGTGCCTCAACTGGCGAAGCAACCATTGTGTTGCAATGTTCAGAATCGGGAGGCTTTGACGGGGGCTTATAAGAGGAGGTTGTGGGCATCTTCAAAAAGAGGTTAGAGGGGCGATTTGAGGCGAAGTGCTGCTGCATTTCAAGGTCTTCAAAGTCATTCCAAAGCAACCAACAACAAGCATTCAAAAGCCTTAACTTGTAAAGTGTGTTCACTTGTTTTTAATTTGCTTTTGTAATTGATGTATTTGCTTATTGTATCTTATTCTTATTGTTGTAAGAGACTAGTAAGAGATTTCTCCACCTTCGGTGTATCATCGAGAAGGAGAAGTTTAATAGTGATGGTGTGCATCACTAGAGTTCGCTAGCGCTCGACCGTGGAGTAGGAACTTGGGTTCCAAACCATGTAAAATCCGTGTATTGTGCTTGTGTTGTGCTTTATTTTTATATTTGTATTTGTATTTCCGTTGTGTACTAATGATTGTAGACAAGCATGACGAATTCCATCGAACAAACACAAATTGCTATTCACCCCTCCTCTAATGATGCCAACGTTCCAACAAGTGGTATCAGAGCAAGGTTGCTCTTCAATCGGACTAACAGCCAAGGGAGCTAAAGCTAGAGTCGATGGAGTTTGAAGATGGATTTGTGCCTGATTTTTGATTTCCACCACCCTATGGATTTGGAGGATTTTCTTAATGGAAGACAATGACTGAATTTTTCTTCCAAATGAACATTGAGGAGTGGTTCGGATTGATGGAAGGTTTCAAGATTTCAACGAACAAGAAGGGGAGAAAGATGTGAGCAAAATATATAGGGTTTTAGGAGTAATTTTTGCTCACATCTCGTTTCATTTTATGTTTGCTTCATGTATATTTTACTTTATTTTCCATGCATTTTCTGTTTTCTGGTTCGGAGATTTGCTCTGTATACTTTTGTGTGTAGGATAGTGTTTCGTGAGGAAAACGATGCACTTTCGGAGCAAAAAGAAGACATTTGGCAGCTGGATGCAGAAGGGAACATGGCCAGGGCGTGTGCCTACACACGGTCGTGTTCAGGGGGCAAAAATTGTTGCCACAGCCTGACACACGACCAGGCCGTGTGTTTTCACACGGCCGTGTGGTGGCCAGGCTATTTGACGCGACTAGGGTTTTTTCCAGATTTCGCAGTGATTCGACGTGATGTCTATATAAGGGAAGCTGCACCCAAATCCTAGGAGGGAGGCACGACGGCTGGGACGACACTCCGAAGCCCTAAAAAGCTTCGGAAACTCGCAACGGGGAGGCAGAAGGCCGCCGAAGATCCAAGTTCTGCACTTCAACGCCGGATAGAAGCCCACATTGCATTGTAAATTTCTGTTATTGCATGTTATCTATTATTTATTCGAACATGAACGTGCTTTGTGTTTCTCCTCTCATATTTATAGAGTAGTTTCTTCGATTCTAGGATTAGGGAATATTTTTTGTGCATAGAACATGTTATTCCAAATTAAATTATGTACTTGAGTTTATATTTGCAATTGGTATTAGCTTAGACCGATATCTATGCATTTTTGGTTTTCTATCTACTGTGCTTAGCCGATACGAGGGGTGATAGCCCTCGTATCTAAGATTTAGGGGAATTAAAGAAGAACCTAGGGGTTAGCCTCATCTCTTGTAACTGTGGATAGAAGGATGCGATAGAATTGGAAACGATTTGTTGCAAGGATTGATTCGGCATCCTTGTATCACCTATCCCATCCTTGTAAGGCAGAGATAACTCCCGATAGATGTGAAGGCTCAATGGGAGAGTGTATGATGTCCCTTCCACAAGGCCATAGTTAGATGTTTAGACAATGACAAATTGATAGCATGTTTTGCAACACACAAGCGAAATCGAAATCCTAGAATCCCTTCCAAAGACTCGCGACAAGCCTTTTCTTCTTCCGTGTGACAACGTATTGAGTTAGGACCACCGACAACCCTCACAATCATAACCATTAGATTTGACTTTCGAAGAATAATGTCCACCGAATAGATCGGTACTCGAATCTCAGTCCCTATGGGATCGATAAATCTATTTATTACTTGACGACATCTATGCACTTGCAGGCATTGAATGCGAGCGCGTGCTTCGAGTCATCGACATTCTCCATCGCGAGATTTGAGTTCGCGTTCGTGTGCTCCAAGTTTTTGGCACCATTGCGGGGGACTGATTGATTCGATATCGAATCAAGAAGTGGATAATTGGATCAGACTTAGGTTAGATTTATTTACTTTCTTATTTTTATTTTATTTTAATTTTTAGATATTCCATTTCTAGATTTAGTTTTTATTTTATTTTAGCAATGATTCTCTATTTATTATTGGTTCTTTGATTAGTTAGCTAGACTAGTCTATTTCTTATTTTTGAGTATTAGGTAATACTCCTAATTTTGTGGCTCGGTTCTTCACATGCTTAGACACTTAGGATCGGAAGGCCTGATTCCGATTGATTTAGAAATCGAACGAACCTATCATCGCCGGAGAGCTGAATAGAAGATGATGGAGGACCAAGCTGCATCCGAAGTGAATATATGTAGCCGACCTCTGCGGGATTATGCAACTCCTAGTGCTAGAGGATTTAGGCCAAGTATAGCTGGACCATCCATTTCGGCAAACAACTTTGAACTGAAGCCAACACTCATACATATGGTCCAACAGACTCAATTCGAGAGAGCTGCGACTGAAGACCCGAATCGACACCTAGAGATATTTTTTGAAATATGCTCGACGATGAAGATAAATGGAGTCCCTGCGGACGTGATCCGCCTGAGCCTATTCCCGTTCTCATTGCGGGATAAGGCTAAGGCATGACTTCACTCCCTACCTTCGGGAAGCAATACTGCATGGGATCAATGTGAGCAACAGTTCTTGAAAAAATACTTCCCACCAAGCAAAACTGCTCACATGTGCCATCTAATCACAAGCTTCCGTCAGAAGGAAGGGGAGCCCCTATTTGAAGCTTGGGATCGCTACAAGGGGCTACTTTACCAATGCCCCCACCATGGACTGGAAAGGTGGATGGTGATCCACATCTTCTACAATGGGATCACGTACACCACAAAGATGTCCCTCAATTTTACTGCAGGAGGAACACTTATGAATAAGACTATAGAGGAAGCAGATGAGCTAATAGAAGAGGTGACCCAAAACCACCATCAATGGGCTTCCGAACGTGGTCACCCAGCTCCTACAGTGGGACGATATGCTGTCAACTCCATGGACCACCTAGCAGCAAGAATGGACGCACTTAGCAGACGATTCGACTCTTTAAATCCTGCATCTGCATGTGCATCCATTGACTATGGAGAAGGGGCAGAGGCATATCGAGAGAACTACTGTGGAGGGTAGGGTGGTCCAAAAGAGCTGATTGAGCATTGTGGTGCAGTTGGCGACCTAAATCAAAAGGCCAATAACCCATACTCCAGCACTTCCAACCTCGGATGGAGGAACCACCCAAATTTTTCCTACAGGAATAACTCAAGAAGTTTCCAATAATAGGGAGGAAATGGTCAGCCACAACCGCCTAACACCCGTCTGGAGAATATGCTAGAGAGCTTCATTCGAATGCAACGGGAGGCGAATATTGAATTTCAGCGGTGACATTCGCAGACAGATACGATGATCGAAGAGTTAGGATCATCTGTAAGGGATCTTGCTAACAGGCAAAAGTCACTAGAGATTCAAGTAGCTCAGATTGCAAACCAGATCTCCAGGGTACCAGGGAAGCTGCCAGGAAAAGTAGAGGTCAATCCGGTAGAGCAGTGCAAGATAGTGATGCTACGAAGTGGGAGGATTCTGAAAGAGATGTCTGGTCGGTCGGTTGCTGAAGGGGAGCTAAGACCCGAGATATGGGAACCTTTGAGGGAGACCGAGAAGGAAGAAGTTGGAGAAATAAATCGGGAACCTGCCGTAAAAACTCAACCACCCCTTACTGTACTGTTCCCACAGTGGTTGACTAATGCAAAGAAGGATGCTGAGTTTGGTAAATTTTTGGACATGATGAAGTCGATCTCAGTAGAGGTACTGATACTCGAAGCGCTGCACCAAATGCCCCAGTTCACAAGATTCATGAAAGATATTCTGGCACATCGTAGGAAGGTCGAAAAGTCTGAAACCATGGCCCTCATGGAGAAATCAAGCGCTTATCTCTGGAACGAGACCACTCAGAAACTAAAAGATCCAGGGAGCTTCTATATTCTATGTTATATAGGGACGACCCTGATTAGCAAAGTCTTCTATGACTTGGGTGCGAGTGTGAGCTTGATGCCCTATACCTTATGCAAAAAGCTAGGGTTAGGAAATTTATAATTTACTACTATGACATTGCAACTGGCTGACCACACATACCGATACCCACTGGGGATTCTAGAAGATGTGCCTGTAAAGGTGGGGAACTTTACACTTCCAACTGACATTGTGGTCATGGAAATGGAAGAGGATTCGAAGATACCTGTCATCCTTGGGCGACCATTTTTAGCAACTGTCAGAATGGTCATTGATGTAAGGAATCACAAGCTGACCCTAAAAGTGGGAGAGGATAAGATGGAATTTGAGCTTGCTGGTATGGGAAGTCACGGACCCGCATCAGGGAAGTACGTGATTCCAGCTAGAGCTAAGGAGAAAATTGTATATAAAGTTCCCGAGATGGATGAATGGAGGTTCACAAAACCTCTAGAGCCAAGTTGATAATGGAGTGTGGTCGAGCTAAACGACCTTAAACAAAGCGCTTCTTGGGAGGCAACTCAAGTTTAGTTTTTTAGGTTTTATTTTGATTCTATTGCATTCATTTGGTTAATTTGAACTTTGATTTCCATTTTGTTTAGCATTAGGAACAAAAAGAACTTGCTAGGTAAAAATAAAATCAATTTTTAGCTTACACGGCGAAGTGTGTGAGAAAATTCGTACCGTTGTGTAAAAAAGGAGGGAAATAGGAGACACACGGCCTGACTGTGTGTTTTCTCATGGTCGTACCCCACTAACCCGAGGCGTACATGGCCTGGTCGTGTGTTTTCACACGACCGTGGACCGCGAGGTTAAGTAGGGCACACCATGCATTTTCACCCCAAATGCGCCGTGTGTTTTGATTTTTCTTACCCTTGCCGTGTGGATCCTTCGTCCCCACCACCTAGAAGCCTTTCCAACCTTCAAGGAAGCCCAAAAGAGGTAAGGATGAGGAGGACCAAGCAAGTGACATCTTGATCCGGTGCTTCGGAACGACGAGGAAGGAGAACCGACGCCCCTCAAGCTCCGGAGGAGGGTAACACTCTTCCAACCCTTCTTTTTCACAACAATTGTTGGGATGTATACTGAAAAGCCTATCTTTTGTATGAACATATTTATTTTTGAAATAAGAATCACATGATCATTATTTTCATATTTATGGTTATGCATATTGTCTGATACATTACATTGTAGATAATATGGTGTGTAGTGTCACACGGAAGATCATGTTATCAGTTCTTTGTAGAGTATAAGTAGAGGCTCACAGCCGAGATGGTTTTGGACAAACCATTAGTATGGTTGTAGTGTAATTTGGTATTGGTTTGTCTTGACCATAGAATTACACTAGTACACTTTGTGTGTATTGAGCAGGACCGACTTAGAGGTGATTCAATTTATTGCTGACTACATAATTGAATCAGACCTCGGATATTATGGTGTACATGCTCTTAATCCCGATATAATAATGGACACATGTACTTAGTATTTATTTCTTTGATTTACTAATGGGCGAGATTTATAGATTAAATCGATAGGCTCGGTAAGTTAGGAAATGATATTATTTATATGGTGTGCCATTGATTATAGGAGGAAACCATGTCCTATATATTAGGATGATGATGTCCCCTTGAGGAGCTTATAAGGATCATCATGTAAACCCTGCAGGTGGACTTGGTTTGACATGATGATGAGGTTAAGTGGTACTACTCATGGAGTTAGATGTTGATTAATTAATTGTCAGTAAATTAATTAATTGACGAACATTCGAGATCTTAAACACAGGGAGATATTTGTACAATTAATATATGAAGCCCATATTTATTTATGGGGGTTGGTGAGATATTTGTTTTCTCTTTGGCTTGGGCAGCTAGGGTTTGGAGAGGCTTTGGGCGGCAACAAGTGGAAGAGCTTCTTCTCTTCCTAAGGTCTAGCCGGCGCCCATATCTCATCTTCTTTCTCTTCTTGGCCGACGCCCATCTCTTTTCTTCCTCAAGCTTTGGCCGGTGGAAACAAGAGCTACTCTTGTTGGCTGGCACCCATCTTCCATCTCCCTCTCCTTGGTGGCCGGCGGCAACAACAAAGAGGAGGAAGAGGTTTGATTTTCCTCTAAAGGGATTGTGTCCGGAACTAGATAGTAGAAGAAGGGAGCTTACAACTTCCCTTTGTTTGGAGCGAGCAAGGAAGGGAAGATCGAGATCTAGGAGGCTTCATCTCTTGGAGGATCGTTGCCCACACAACGTCCAAGAGAAGGATAGGACATACAATAGAAGACCAAGAGATAAATAAGAGGTATAATTCTTGTTTAACTTTGTTTTCTTGTTCTATGCTATTAGTATGTATTGTATGTGGTTAATTTACTTGGACCCCGAAGATAAACACAAAAACCGGCGATCCGTACATCATCTATTCCATGGCTAATCGAGGAAAAGAGTTAGGTTGCTTGAACAACAAGCTTGTTCAAGAGACGACTCTAATCGAATAGCACGATGATGGATTGGTAGCTTGGGTATTCCGTCATCGTCTTGGATTATTTTTTTTAATCCGGGAACGTAGATGGGATCGCCATGCACAAGCGACTGAGGTGCGAAGCAAAGCTTCAGTTCCAACCTTCAATTGGTATTAGAGCCACGATTTCTGGTTTTGTGTGTTTTGGATTCGGTTACTTTTATGCACTTATTATATATTGTATGTGCCGGATGATAGTAGGATGTGCGTAGGCTAACTTTTTAGTTGCAAGCATAAGATCCAACTATTATGGCCATATGTGTGTATATGTAATTGGATGTGTGTAATTGTAATATCATTTGAATCCTCAGGATTGACCAGGCTAGTATTTAATTTTTTTAATTAAGTACGACATTGTTTAGCCACTCGTTTATTTTAGTTTACTTTCGATCTAGATTTCATGTACACTCCTTTATGGAGTATAGGATCGATGGATGTAAATTAAAATAATTATTCTCGGCTCGGATCTTCGGATGGCTTGTACATGGTGTAGGGAGGAGCGGATGAGATGGCGACACGACGGGAGGCATATTGGAAAACAAAAGCCATAATAGTTGGAAAATATTTTTGTTTTCATATTTATTGCTTCTTGTTTGATATGCATATTGTGTGCTAGGAAAATTTCTCATTTTAAATTACTAAGTGGGAGAGGGAAATTTTTTAAAAAATTCCCATAGCCTCCATTACGATTTGACATGTGATGTAAACAAACTTACGCGTCGGCTCTGAGTGCCTTTCTCCCTATCGGATGAGTTTGTTTTGCGGATCACATGGTCAAATATGGTTATAGGAAATTATTTAGGAGCGTGTGTACTTTCACATCGGAAGGCACATAATCTGAGATAATTGCCTTGGTATCGAGTAATGGTGAACACTTAGATGCAAATAAGAGTATCCTCCCCATCAGAGTCACTGCTTTTATTTATAGGGCCAAAGAGGAATCAA
The DNA here is from genome assembly GCA_025175895.1 of Wurfbainia villosa. Classification (NCBI taxonomy): domain Eukaryota; kingdom Viridiplantae; phylum Streptophyta; class Magnoliopsida; order Zingiberales; family Zingiberaceae; genus Wurfbainia; species Wurfbainia villosa. Next base: position 66,825,576 of record CM046003.1, on the reverse strand, counting down.
CTATTAATTTTATTTGTCAAAAAGTTAGGTTGACAAGATAATAAAATTAACGGGTAAAACCTCCTCTTACAAATGTAGAATTCGTATACCTCCACACTATCGTGGCATATGATATTCTCGGTGTTTTGAGGTGTTGGTTAATTTTAAAATTTTATTATTTGAGGAATCAATAATTTTTTGAAATCTAATATTTTGATCTATGTGATTCTTAGGTTTTTTAAAAATGACTTTCAATCCACTTGTTGTGATACTAAAGGAGAATAAACTTACTGGACCCAATTATGTTGATTGGAAAAGGAATCTTGATATTGTCTTGACTGTTGAGGAGTACAAGTATGTACTCTTCAAAGAGTGTCCTCTTAAGCCTCCGAATGATTCTGGGGAAAAGGAGAAAGAGAGTTATAAAAAGTGGATTAAGGCTGATGAGATGGTGCGGTGTTACATTTTGGCTTTTATGTCAAATGTATTGCAACATCAGCATCAAGCCATGCCCACTGCTTATGACATGATGCTCAATCTCAAAGAACTTTTTGTACACCAGAATCGGGATGCTAGGCAAGAAGCCATGAGGAACTTGATGACGACCACCATGATCGAGGGAACACCCGAGAGGGATCATGTTCTCAAGATGATGACTCATTTGAATGAGCTAGAAGTCCTTGGAGCTGAGATCGATGGGGAAACCCAGGTCGATATCATTCTCCAATCTCTACCTAGGAGTTTTGAGCAGTTTCGCCTGAATTACAACATGAATAAGAGGTTGTATTCATTGGCGGAGTTTCTGATATAACTCCAGGCGGGAGAGGGACTTTTTCATCAGAGTGCTCAGGCTCAGGCCATGATTGCTCAGAAGGTTTCGACTTCTAAGCCAAAAGGCAAGAAGAAGAAGAAACAAGGTGGAGCAAAGGTGGCGGGAGGATCTCAGGGAGGAGTGAAGAAGCCGAAAGGCAAGTGCTTCACTTGCAAGCAGACTAGACATTGGAAGAAGGACTGCCCCAACCGGAAGCAGAACAAAGGTATATCTTTTGGACTGGTTGTTGAAATATGTTTAGCGGTGTTATCTACCGACACTTGGTGTGTAGATACGGGAGCCACTGATAATGTCTGCAATACTTTGCAGGGGTTCCAGAAAACCAGACGACTAGCTGAGGGGCAGATTACCGTTTACTTGGGCGATGCCATGAAGGTGGCGACTGTTGTAGTGAGGGATGTTTATTTATCATTTGATAGGAATAAAACTTTGGTTCTGAGAAATTTCCTTTATGTACCTTTTTTTGGAAAGAATTTAATTTCAATTTCTAAATTATTTTTGGATGGATATTCTATTTCTTTTAATGACAGAGTTGTTATAAAAAGGAATAGGGAGATTATCTGTTCTAGTGCGTTGGTAGGCAATTTATATACCCTTGAACCAAAAACTCCCACGATGCAAATAGAAGTAAATAACTCATCTTCTAAATCTAATAAGAGAAAAGAACCTTTGAAAATGAACCAAACATATCTTTGGCATCTAAGTGTTAGTGCAATCAACCCTTGATATGGTTTTGATGTGTGTGGCAAAGGGTTTAAGTTAGGATGTTTGGATTTGATATGTGCGTTGGAGTCTTGCAGGACTTAGTAATTCGCACATGGAGCCTTGGCAAGTTTCACATCTCATGACTCGGTCTTTGAGTCGGTGAATGATGGCTTTGCGGAAGCCGTGTGCTTGGAGCATCCGAGGGACCACCAGATGAGGAGCTTGGAGTGAAGCCGGAGGAAGTAGACTTCAGGGCGAGACACGAAGGATGGCGATGCAGAGTTGTGCGCTTGGCGCATCCGAGGGATGTGGCCGAACGAAGATAACTTCAAAGGTGAGGGACTCCGAGGGATGAGAGTGAGCGAATATAACCCGGGAAGGGGTAGTGCTCTTAGGTGAAACTTGCCAATTGGCTAAGTGTCGGATGGGATTTCCCGACATCAGTCGACTGCCATATTATGGTAGTCGACTACTCTATGTCGACTGTGACTCGACTAGTGTTCGAGTTCGGTTCAAGTGCCAATAGTCGACTGCCATGGAATGGCAATCGACTGCGAGACCACCAGTCGACTGATGAAGGCATCAGTCGACTGGTCGCAAGGGTTTCAGGCATAGAATGGAGTCGAGCTTGCGAGCACTCGACTGATAGGTCCATCAGTCGACTGATGGTAAGATCAGTCGATTGATGATGGTGCTGTTGGGTGAAAGCCAACGTGGAAAGCAGTCGTTATTGGGCAACGGCTACAGGACCAGTCGACTGATCCTGTGTCAACGGGAAGAAACCCTCTTCCTCTATAAAGAGGAAGGGTGTGGGGCTTTGGGGGCCTAATGCTTATGTTCTAACCTTCTCCCAAAGTGCCCTAAAGAATTCCCACTCTTCTTACTTGCTATTATTCCATTCTATTGTAAGAAGAGGGATTGTAAAGAGGTTACCTCCACCTAGCTTGGTGCAAAGGAGAGAATAGTGAAAGCTTAAGGCGTCATTCACCTTGGACAAATCAGACCGTGGATTCTCGGCGTAGCTGGGAACCACGTTACATTGTGGTGTTAGTGTTTGTGCCTCTATTCTTTACTTTGCTTTGTTTTAATTGCATATTAGTATATTCCGCTTGCGCTATTAGTGTTTGTAGAGAGCAACGAACGAACGACTTCCACCATCTATGACAAAGGCTATTCACCCCCTCTAGTCAACCAACATATCGATCCTACAAGTAGTATCAGAGCCAAGTCGCTTGTCGAGGACTAACCGCCGCAACAAGCACTTCATCAAGAGATGGTCGGCTCTAATTTTCATCCGCCGAAGTTCGAGGGGGAATTCGCTTGGTGGAAGAAGCGAATGGAGGTATTTTTCGAAACCGATTTCGAAATTCTATTAATTATGGAAAACGGTTCTGAAATGCCTAGGGATGAAGAAGGGGAGCCATTAGAAAAATCAAGGTGGAGCAAGAGGCAAAGGGAGGAGTACTTGGCAAACTCAAAAGCCAAACATCACCTCTTCAATGTACTCCCCCAACAAGAAGTCAACCGGATAGAAGAGTGTGCTAGCGCCAAGGAGATGTGGGAGAAACTCATAGAGATTCATGAAGGCACATCTGAGGCCAAGCTAGCAAGGAGAGATGTCCTTCGCTCCCAACTATCCAATATCAAACTTGAAAAGGGAGAGAAGGTAAAATCCCTACACTCTAGGTTTAAGGAAATTCTAATCGGTTTGACAAGTGTAGGGGAAAAGCTCTCCAACCGGGATATGGTAATGAAGGCTATAGATGCCTTTCCCCGGTCCTCAAGATGGAGCTCATTGGTGGATTCCTTCTACATCTCCAAGAACTTAGAAGTTAGCACCTTGGAGGAATTCTTCTCAACCATGGAGCTCCACGAAACAAAGCTCGAAGGAGTAGTAGAAGAGCCAAGACTTCAACCTTCAAGAGGAGTAGCCTTGATGGCAAACAAGGGGAAGAAGAAGATGGAGGCTCCCTCCTCCTCCGACGAAGCATCCTCCTCTTCCTCCAAGGATAGCACGGAAGAAGCATACATGGTAATGAAGGTAAGGCGTGCTTTGAAAAATTTCAAATTTAATAAATCTAATGATAGGAGGAGAAGACCAAGGGGGAAGGTTATTTGCTACAATTGTCAAGGAGAGGGACACATAAGAGATAATTGTCCCCTCTTGAACAAGAGCAAAGAGGAGAAAAGAAAGAAAGAAGAAAAGAAGAAGAAGAAGGGGAGCAAGAAGAAGGAAGAAGAGAAGAAGGCCAAAGAAAAGGGAAAGACCAAAGCACTAAAGGCAAGAACTTGGGATGACCCCTCTTCATCATCATCATCATCGGAAGAGGAGAATGCTTTTGTCACCAACCTTGCTTTGATGGCGTTTGATGACCTAGACTCCTCCTCCTCCAAACAAGAAAGATCAAGCACAAGTGAGGAGAGCTCTAGTGAAGGGGGAGCTTCTTCATCATCCTCATCCGAAGAATAAGAAGACATGGAGACTATGGTAATGAATCTCTCACCCCATAAAATAGTTGCCATGATCTCTAGCCTCACTAAGGATTTGTTTAGGGTAAAGAAGAAAAATAAATGCATGCTAGCTCAAATTAAGAATTTAGAAGAAAAATTAGAACAAGCATGTTAAAATATTAATGATAATGTTTCCTCTAGTCTTAATGATGCATGCTCACATGATCACTATATGCCATTTTATGTTAATGATGCATGTATGGATGAAAATAGGACTTTAAGAGAGAAAGTAGATCATTTAACCAAGACCCTAGAAAAATTTACAATAGGCTCCAACACTCTTAATATGATCATAGGAAGCCAAAGGGCAAGCTTCAATAAGAAAGGCCTAGGATATAAGGAAAATAAAAATGAAAAGGCCTATAAATGCTTAATTGGTAGGGGTCAAGATAAAAAGAAGACAATTGCTAGAAAATGGATTCCTAAGAAGTATTTAGTGAACCCCATAGGAAAGAACTTATTTTGGGTTCCTAAATCCATCCTTAAGGGTTAGGAAAACCCTAGGGTAGTCAACCATAGTGGACTTCACCTATATCATATATTTTGGTTGACTTAGGATGGTGGGACTTAATTTTAGAAATAGTGTTGGGTGATGATAATGTGCCCATAAATTGATAATAATGCTTAAATCATGATGATTAATGTAATTGTTATACATGTTTGCAATCATGATTTATGATCTTGATATTTGATATATAATCATGGGCAATAAGGTTTAGATCATGCTTTGGGTGATACTTTGACTTATTATCATAATTCATACCTAATGCATGAGTATTAATTAATGAATACATTTGTTTCATGATCATAATGTAAAATTAATTCATATATGTTTTTATGATCATGTGGGATGTTAGGATGATACTTAACCTTGTGTAGAATTGCATAAAATTAATGGTTAAGTATATACAAATACCTTTGGGATACATCTCACACTCACCATAGGCTACCTTGATTGAAAACTTAGCATGGGTGAGATGATAGGATGATACGAATGGTCCACTAATGCCTATGACATTTAGATGGTCATTTAAAGTGTCAAATTAGCAATAATAGACCAATCATGGGGAAGACTTATGTTTAATTCATAGACATATTGCCCAAAGATCATGGTTGGATATTTCATATTTTTTTAAAATAATTTCTTACTTTAAAATCTGTGTTCATGTTTTGAAACAATTTAAAGTAAAATAAGGTGTTAAAAGTGATACAAACATGATCAAAAACCTAGTTGATTTTGAAACTTTTGGATTTTTGGCAAATACTTGAAAATATAAAGATTTTTCATGGAAAACTATTTTTCATTGATAAAGGACCTTAAAATAAATGTGTTCCCCAAATTTCATGATTTTTCGAATTTTATAGATTTTCTAATGCATTTCTGAAATTCACTCTAAAAATCAGAAAAATATGAAATCAGAGTGCCAGTCGATTGGTAGTCTGAACCATTCGACTGATTGTATGATAACATGCCCAATAACCTCCTTTATCCAATTTTAAGGCATGTTTTGGCTTTTGTTTCCCTCTAAACTTGATGTCATGCTTATATAAACTTTGTTTAATATTTTTGATGGTGTCAAAGGGGGAGAAATATATATGTTTAAGTATGGGGGAATTATATTTAGGGGGAGTTTCATGTATTAAGGGGGAGAGTTGCTAATCATGTTATTTACATGCTTTCTTACCTTAATAGTTTTATCAAATGTTTTACCTAACTTAAACGGATTGCCACACATCAAAAAGGGGGAGATTGTTAGTACAATCAACCCTTGATATGGTTTTGATGTGTGTGGCAAAGGGTTTAAGTTAGGATGTTTGGATTTGATATGTGCGTTGGAGTCTTGCAGGACTTAGTAATTCGCACATGGAGCCTTGGCGAGTTTCACATCTCATGACTCGGTCTTTGAGTCGGTGAAGGATGGCTTTGCGGAAGCCGTGCGCTTCGAGCATCCGAGAGACCGCCAGACGAGGAGCTTGGAGTGAAGCCAGAGGAAGTAGACTTTAGGGCGAGACGCGAAGGATGGTGCTGCAGAGCCGTGCGCTTGGCGCATCCGAGGGACGTGGCTGGATGAAGATAACTTCAAAGGCGAGGGACTCCGAGGGATGAGAGTGAGCGAATGTAACCCGGGAAGGGGTAGTGCTCTTAGGTGAAACTTGGCCAATTGACTAAGTGTCGGATGAGATTTCCCGACATCAGTCGACTGCCATGTTATGGTAGTCGACTACTCTAAGTCGGCTGTGACTCGACTAGTGTTCGAGTCTGGTTCAAGTGCGATAGTCATTTGCCATGGAATGGCGATCGGCGAGACCACCGATCGGTGATGAAGGCATTAGTCGACTGGTCGCAAAAGTTTCAGGCACAGAATAGAGTCGAGCTCGCGAGCACTCGACTGATGGTAAGATCAATCGACTGATGATGGTACCGTTGGGTGAAAGCCAATGTGGAAAGCAGCCGTTATTGGGCAACGGCTACAGGACCAGTCGACTGATATGGACATCAGTCAACTGATCCTGTGTCAACGGGAAGAAACCCTCTTCCTCTATAAAGAGGAAGGGTGTGGGGCTTTGGGGGCCTAATGCTTATGCTCTAACCTTGTCCTAAAGTGCCCTAAATAATTCCCACTCTTCTTACTTGCTATTATTCCATTCTATTGTAAGAAGAGGGATTGTAAAGAGGTTACCTTTACCTAGCTTGGTGCAAAGGAGAGAATAGTGAAAGCTCGAGGCGTGATTCACCTTGGACGAATCGGACCGTGGATTAGCGGCGTAGCCGTGAACCACGTTACATTGTGGTGTTAGCATTTGTGCCTCTATTCTTTACTTTGCTTTGTTTTAATTGCATATTAGTATATTCCGCTTGCGCTAATAGTGTTTGTAGAGAGCAACGAACGAACGACTTTCACCGTCTACGACAAAGGATATTCACCCCCCTCTAGCCAGCCAACATATCGACCCTACACTAAGGTTAGGTCATATTAACCTAAGTAGAATTCAAAGGTTGATAGCTGATGGACCTCTGGGTTCATTAGTGGTGGAAGATTTTCCAACCTGCGAATTTTGCTTGGAAGGTAAAATGACCAAGAGGCCTTTTAAGGCCAAGGGGTATAGAGCCAAAGATGTGTTAAAATTGGTTCATTCTGATTTGTGTGGTCCTATGTCTATCCAGGCTAGAGGTGGTTTTGAATATTTCGTCTCTTTCATAGATTATTATTAAAGATTTGGATACATTTATTTGATGCGCCGCAAGTCTGAATGTTTTGACAGGTTCAAAGAATTCAAGGCTGATGTGGAGAAACGTCAAGGTAAATCAAGACACTACGATCTGATTGTGGTGGTGAGTACCTCTTGGGAGAGTTTAGGAATTACTTATCAGAGGCTGGGATTCAATCCCAATTGTCTGCACCTGGCACACCCCAGCAGAATGGTGTAGCGGAGCGAAGGAATAGAACTCTTATGGAGATAGTTAGATCGATGATGAGTTATTCTGAGTTGCCAGATTCGTTCTGGGGGTATGCTCTGGATACGACAGTGTATATTTTGAACTTGATACCATCTCAATCAGTGCCTTCTACTCCCATAGAATTGTGGACTGGGCGAAATCCTAGTCTGAGACATATTCGAATTTAGGGGAGTCCAGTACATGTGCTGAAGATAGATGCTGGTAAGTTAGAACCTCGTACAGAAGTGTGCATGTTCGTAGGCTATCCTAGAGGAACGAAAGGTGGTTTGTTCTATAGTCCTAGAGATCAGAGGGTGATCGTTAGCACGAACGCCAGAATTTTAGAGGAATACTATGTGATGAACCACAAGCCCATGAGTAAGATTATTCTGGAGGAATTGAGAGGCGAAGTCACTACTTTAGTACCACCAGTACAAGAGGATATACCACAAGTGACTGCACCGCATGTCACAAAAGATACACAGGTGATACCTCATCGTAGTGGGAGGATTGTTAGACAGCCTGATAGACTTATGTTCTTGGAAGAATCTTCTGATTTGGTCCCTGGTGAACATGAACCTGATCCCTGAACATATGACGAGGCAATCCAAGATAAAGATGCTGTATCTTGGCAAAGTACAATGAATTGTGAGATAGAATCTATGGATTCAAATCAGGTCTGGGAGCTAGTAGAACCACCCAATGGTGTAAAAACCATTGGATGCAAGTGGATCTACAAAAGAAAGAGAGGAATAGACGGGAAGGTTGAGACCTTCAAAGCAAGGCTTGTTGTGAAAGGGTATACTCAGAAAGAGGGTATCGATTATGAGGAGTCCTTTTCGCCGGTGGCCATGCTTAAGTCTATCCGGATTCTTTTATGTATTGCTGCTCATATGGATTATGAGGTGTGACAGATGGATATCAAGACAGCTTTCCTTAATGGAAGTCTTGAGAAAAATATCTATATGGAACAATCAGAGGGATTCATTGTAAAGGGCAAAGAGCATCTTGTGTGCAAGCTTAATCGGTCCATTTATGAATTTAAGCAAGCTTCGAGATCTTGGAACATCCGCTTTGATGAGGTAATCCAGTCTTATGGATTTATTCAAAGTCTGGATGAGTCTTGTGTATACAAGAGTTGTGAAATGTAGTGGTATTTCTTGTACTATACGTAGATGACATTTTGTTAATTTGCAACAATATCAAGCTGTTATCAGACGTAAGGGTATGATTGTCCAAACAGTTTGATATGAAGGACTTGGGAGAAGTGGGACACATCCTTGAGATCAAGGTTATAAGGGATCGCAGGAAAAGGATGTTGTGCTTATCTCAAGCTTCATACATAGACACCATTTTGGCTCATTTTAGCATGTAAAACTCCAAGAAAGGTTTTCTACCTTTTAGGCATGGAGTTCCTTTATCTAAAGTGATGTGTCCTAGAACATCAAAGGAGATAGAGGAGATGAAGGCGGTTCCTTATGCTTTGGTAGTTGGAAGCCTCATGTATGCTATGTTATGTATGAGGCCGAATATATGCTTTGCCTTAGGCATGGTTAGCAGATATCAGAGTAATCCAGGACAAGGATATTGGACTACGGTAAAGCATATATTGAAGTACCTAAGAAGGACTAGGGATTATATGCTGGTATATCAGACAGATCAATTACTCCATGTGGGTTACACAGATTCCGACTTCCAATCAAATAGGGATAACAGTAAGTCTACCTCGGGTTTTGTGTTTACTTTGGGAGGTGGAGCCATTGTATGGAGGAGTGTCAAGCAGAAATGCGTGGCGGACTCTACTATGGAAGCTGAGTATGTGGCATCCTCTGAGGCGACCAAAGAAGCTGTATGGCTCAAGAAATTTTTGATGGACTTGGATGTGATTCTTGGTTTGCCCAGAACTATCACGATTTATTGTGATAGCAGTGGTGCAGTTGCAAACTCGAAGGAACCACAATCCCATAAGGCAAGTAAACACATAGAGCGCAAGTACCACCTGATATGAGATATCGTAAAGCGAGGAGAAGTTTCTGTAGCAAAGATTGCATCAGAGGATAACCTAACAGATCCTTTCACTAAGGCCCTTCCAGCGAGAGCTTTTGATAGGCATGTGGAGGAAATAGGAATCAGATGTATGGCAGTATGAGGACAGCATAGTCTTTTAGTATAAGTGGGAGATTATTAGGATGTATACTGAAAAGTCTATCTTTTATATGAACATCTTTATTTTTGAAATAAGAATCGCATGATCATTGTTTTCATATTTATGGTTATGTATATTGTCTGATACATTACATTGTAGATAACATGGTATGTAGTGTCACACGGGAGATCATGTTATCAGTTCCTTATAGAGTATAAGTAGAGGCTCACAACTGAGATGGTTTTGGACAAACATTGGTATGGTTGTAGTGTAATTTGGTATTGGTTTGTCTTGACCGTAGAATTATACTAGTACACTTTGTGTGTATTGAGCAGGACCGACTTAGAGGTGATTCGATTTATTGTTGACTACATAATTGAATTGGACCTCGGATATTATGGTGTACATGCTCTTAATCCCGATATAATAACGGGCACATGTACTTAGTATTTATTTCTTTGATTTACCAATGGGCGAGATTTATAGATTAAATCGATAGGCTCGGTAAGTTGATAAATAATATTATTTAAATGGTGTGCCATTGATTATAGGAGGAAACCGTGTCCTATATATTAGGATGATGATGCCCCCTTGAGGAGCTCATAAGGATCATCATGTAAACCCTGCAGGTGGACTTGGTCCGGCATGATGATGAGGTTGAGTGGTACTACTCATGGAGTTAGATGTTGATTAATTAATTGTCAGTAAATTAATTAATTGACGGACATTCGAGATCTTAAACATGGGGAGATATTTGTATAATTAATATATGGAGCCCATATTTATTTATGGGGCTTGGTGAGGTAGATCAATGATAATCCTCTAGTGGAATGGATTATCATTAATGGATCAGACTTTATGTGGGCTAGATCCATTGGGTGGCGAAGATCCAACTCCTCCTCATGGTCCCTATTGTAGCCTAATATAAATACCTCATGAAAGCTTAGATCCGATGGTGGAAAATGAAACCCTAGATCTGACGGTGGAAAATGAAACCCTAGATCCGACGGTGGAGATTGAAAGGAGGCTTAAGCCAAACTCTATAAAAGGAGGGCTAGGGCTTGGGCGATGAGAGAAATAGAGAAAATATTGGATTAGGGTTTGCTCTTTGGCTTGGGCGACTAGGGTTTGGAGAGGCTTTGGGCAGCAACAAGTGGAAGAGCTTCTTCTCTTCCTAAGGTCTAGCCAGTGCCCATATCTCATCTTCTTTCTCTTCTTGGCCGGTGCCCATCTCTTTTCCTCCTCGAGCTTTGGCCGGCGGCAACAAGAGCTACTCTTGTTGGCCGACACCCATCTTCCATCTCCTTCTCCTTGGTGGCCGGCGGCAACAACAAAGAGGAGGAAGAGGTTTGATTTTCCTCCAAAGGGATTGTGTCCAGAACTAGATAGGAGAAGAAGGGAGCTTACATCTTCCCTTTGTTCGGAGCGAGCAAGGAAGGGAAGATCGAGATCTAGGAGGCTTCATCTCTTGGAGGATCGTTGCCCACACAACGTCCAAGAGGAGGATAGGACATACAATACAAGACCAAGAGGTAAACAAGAGGTATAATTCTTGTTTAACTTTGTTTTCTTGTTCTATGCAATTAGTATGTATTGTATGTGGTTAATTTACTTGGACCCCGAAGATAAACACAAAAATTGGCGATCCGTACATCATCTATTCCATGGCTAATCGAGGAAAAGAGTTAGGTTGCTTGAACAATAAGTTTTTTCAAGAGACCACTCTAATCAAATAGCATGATGATGGATCGGTAGCTTGGGTAATCCGTCATCATCTTGGATTATTTTTTTTTAATTCGGGGATGTAGATGGGATCGCCATGCACAAGCGACTGAGGTGCGAAGCGAAGCTTCAGTTCCGACCTTCAACAATGAGCATAAGGATAGATATAACATGCTTTCTACTCGTAAAATCACTTCAACTAGGTATCTTGATGAAGATTTACTAGAATCCTTAGGGTTGTTGGGTGACATTCAAGCCCTATTTGCAAAAATAGGGTGGGGAGAGATAATGGAGATAAGACACCCAACCTTCCCTAGGGTAGTTTTAAAGTTTTTAAGTTCTTTAGAAGCTGAAGTTTTAACCGGTAGAGAGAGCGAAAAGGGTAGGATTACCTTTAGGATATTTAACATTGAACATGAATGGACACTACACCAATGGAACTCATGCTTTGGCTTGCCGAGTGGGGGAGAGAGAAGAACTCCTATTGGGTTTAACTCTCTAATCTTTTGGACCGAATTGACAGGAGAGCACGCTTACGACCCTTCTAGGGCCAAAGCATCACGCCTCCAAAACCCCATTTTTGGTCGTGGAGAGAGTGACGGTGTAATGAGAGCTAGTGAGTTGCTTTGCCTATGGGACATGTTACAAGAAAGGAGTAGCATCGATATAGGGTCCCATTTCATTAGACACTTAGTGAAAATGGGCAAAGCAGCGAGAGGAGAGATTAATGTGGGGGGTCTATTTATCCACATTTGCCATTGGATGGGGTACGATTGCACCGTGCTAGATAGTATAGAGGGGAGCTCTAGGATCGACCTAGGAGTGTGTATGGCCATGAAGATGATTGTAAGAGAGAGACACTCCTTATGCTTTGTAAGGAAAAACCTAACGACCCTCAGGCTCTCCGACCCCGATCGTACCACCATCACCACACGTGCCAACTGACACTTAGACCTGATAGTAGAGTCCCTACCATATGAGGGACCATCCATAGCGGCACCCATCTCTCCCCCTTTGTATCACTCTCCCTCCAGTCCATACATACATAGGAGCCCACCTAGTCCACATTGACATGAGCCTGCACCTGCACCACCACCTTTTTCTACTTTTGAGCAGGATGCAGGTACATCTTCCTATGATTTTTTAGAATTCCGATCGTGCCTCGACGACATATATACCGAGCAGTCACTGCATCTACCATCTCTCAGATCGACTACATGTACATGTGGCATCAGCGGCTCAACAGCAAGTTCTCCCAGGATCCCGAGATGCCGAGGCTACCAGACTTTCCACCTCGCCCACGATACTAGAGGTATGCTTCACTTAAGTCTAGGGGGACCCTAAGTTTTGTTTTGTTTCTAGTAGTAGTTTCTTTCCTAATGTTTGCATTTTAGTTAGCATTCATTTATTCATGCATTAGTTGTTTAGTTTCTTTAAGCACTTAGTTTTTGCTACCTATATTCATGAGTTGTTTCCATGAGTAGTGTAACTTCATTTACCTCATGGTATTTTATTTTATTGGCTCTGAATGAATGTTCTAGACTTATACTGGTTAGCTTCTATTCTACACATACACATGATGAACTTTCTGAAAGGGAGAGTCTAGTGCATACCTAGTTATGATTCATCTCAGTAGTCTAGTACTTTGGAATCCACAGGTGACTCTAAGGTTAGTATTTTATTTACTGGAGATGCTCGGATTGTGTAAGCCCATTCGAAAAAAATCAAAATCCTAGTGAGTCGAAATAATAAAAGAGAGAAAAGAAAAAGAGAGAGAGAGAGAGAAAAGGAAATGAAAAAGAAGAGAAAGAGAAAAAAAAAGAGATTATGAGGGATAAAAAAATAGTTGTCGTGGGTGGAAATGGTTAGGTGTTTCTTTGAGACCAAGTTAGTTACTGGAGAAATACCTACCAATTTCTCTCGATACCGAGCATGCCTTTGAGACTTTGTGCTAGATCTAGGGAACGACCCTCGCTTTGGGCAGGTAAGTGCCTAAGAGCCAGAGACCTTAGGAAAGTTATAGGATGACAACTTAACTTATCATGGAATGAGTATCCCCTAAGAAGATTCGCTTGGCACAAGCACGAGGAGCTAACTTAGTGAATTTCTAGAACATATCTATTTTGCTTTGATTGCAAATACCACTTGATAAATTTAGTTAACATGCTAAGTATGGAACAATACATTTTTAAATTTCATGTCACTAAGGTTTGCTTGAGGACAAGCAAAGATCTAAGTCTGGGGGAATTGATGCGAGCAAAATATATAGGGTTTTAGGAGTAGTTTTCGCTCACATCTCATTTTATTTTATGTTTGCTTCATGCATATTTTACTTTATTTTCCATGCATTTCCTATTTTCTGGTTCGGAGATCTGCTCTGCATACTTTCGTGTGTAGGATAGCATTTCGTGGGGAAAACGGTGCACTTTCGGAGCAAAAAGAAGACATTTGACAGCCGGACATAGAAGGGAACACGACTAGGGTGTGTGCCTACACACGACCATGTTCAGGCGGCAAAAACGGCCGCCACAGCCTGACACACAACCAGGCTATGTGTTTTCACACGGTCGTGTGGTGACTAGGCGATTCGATGCAACCAGGGTTTTTTCTAGATTTCATAGCGATCCCACGTGATGTCTATATAAGAAAAGCTATGCCCAAACCCTTGGAGGGAGACACGATGGCTGGGACGACACTCTTAAGACCTAAAAAGCTTCGGGAACTCGCAATGGGGAGGAAGAAGGTCGTCGGAGATCCAAGTTCTGCACTTCAACGTCATAGAGAAGCCCACATTGCGTTGTAAATTTCTGTTCTTGCATGTTATGTATTATTTATTTGAACATGAACGTGCTTTGTGTTTCTCCTCTCATAATTATGGAGTAGTTTCTTCGATTCTAGGATTAGGGAGTAGTTTGTGTGCGTAGAACATGTTATTCCAAATTAAATTCTGTTCTTGAGTTTATATTTACAATTGGTATTAGCTTAGACTGATATCTATGTGTTTTTGGATTTCTATCTACTATGCTTAGTCGATACGAGGGGTGACATCCCTCGTATCTAAGATTTAGGGGGAATTAAAGAGGAACCTTGGGGTCGGTCTCATCTCCTATAACTGTGAATAGAAGGATGCGATAGAATTGGAAATAATTCATCGCAGGGATTGATTTGACATCCTCGTACTGTCTATCCCGTCCTTGTAAGGCAGAGATAGCTCTCGATAGATGCAAAAGCTCATCGGGAGAGTGTACGATGTCCCTTCCACAAGGCCATAGTTAGACGTTTAGACAACGACAAATTGATAGCATGTTTTGCGACACACAAGCGAAACCAAAATCCCAGAATCCCTTCCAAAGATTCGCGGCAAGCCTTTTCTTCTTCCGTGTGATACCATATTGAGTTAGGACCACCAACAACCCTCACAATAATAACCATTATATTTGAATTCCGAACAATAACGTCCATCGAATAGATCGGTACTTGAATCTCAGTCTCTGTGGGATCGATAAATATATTTATTACTTGACGACATCCATGCACTTGCGGGCGATGAGCACGAGCGTGCGGTTCGAGTCCTCGATGGTCTCCGTCGTGAGATTTGAGTTCGCATTCGCGTGCACCAGAGAACTCTCAACCGGAGTAAATAGACTGAGGGAGAAGTCCAAAGATTCAAAGCTAATAATAAGGTAATGGAGATTTTAGTTAGTTTAATACCTAATAACAGTTTGTGCAAATTAGGAAAGTTCAGGGATGCTAAGGAATTATGGAGCAAACTTGCTAAGCTCCATGATGAATCTTCAATGATCCAAGATGATGACAAGTCCAAAGGAGAAGAATCATCATCCCAAGCTGTTGATGATTTGGAGATTGAGAAGTGTTCAACTTCCAAGGTTGAAGAAATTGTAGAAGTCTCTACGTCAAAGATTGAGGGGGAGGTTAGATCTTTAACCCTGGAACAAGAGCAAGAAGAGGTGTCATCTACCTCCGGACGTGAAGAAGGAGGCCAAAATTCACCTACCATTCAAGAAGGTAACTCAAATGCAATTGTTAAAAATAAAAATCATATAACATGTTTTGAGTGTAGGGAAGTAGAGCATTATAAGAGTAAATGCCCAAAAAGAGTCAAGAATGCTCAACCGACACCAAGGGATAAAGAAAAGCCAAAGGAAGATGGAGCCCTAATTTGAAAGAGCAAGGAGCATATAGTATGCTTCAAGTATAACAAAAGAAGGCATTACCGGAATTAATGTCCTAGGGGGAGTCACCCTCGGAAGGGCAAAGGAGAGAGTTCAAATGTAGGGGGAGCTATGGTAAACCCTAATAATTTTAAATAATGCTCTTCCTTTACGTAATGTTAGGAAGCATGATCATAATTTTATTGCTATTCATCATGACAAAAAGCATGCTAGAAATAGATTTTATTGCTTGGGTGCTAAACATGTCAATTTACCTAAGGACAATGCTAGATCAACCTCACCTTAGGATAGGAAGATAGAGAATAACCTAGGCATCAACACTAAATGAACTAAACATATGCCTAGGAAGAAGAATATCTCAAGAGTCAATGAAAAATCAAAACTTGAGATATTAGATAGTAAAAATCAAGCTTTGAAAAATTGGAAAAGACACTTCAAAAGATGACAAATATGATTAATGGGTCTCATGAACAAAACTTATATTCTAGGAGGCAAGGTGCATCTAAGGACAAGCAAGGCTTGGGTTACAAGCCTAGGTCCAAGGTAGATAAGCCTACCTACCATAGTGTTCTATATAGTTATGGAACAAGTTATAGGTCTAGGAAAGTCAAGGATACTAGGGAAGTCATCCCTAAGGCTAATCTTGACAAGTGCCTAGTGGCTAAGGTTTCAAGGAAACCTAGGGAAGTCACTAAGAAGGTTACAAGGGGAGTTACTCTTAGAGTTAACCAAGGTAAGACCCAAGTGACCAAGGCTTCAAAGCCTAAAAGGGTCATTAGGAAGGTATCAAGAGAGGTCATCCCTAGTGAATATCTTGTAAACCCAAGGAGCTCCAATAGGTATTGGGTTCCTAGGAGCGTGATTGATTTACGCTAAATGGGTTAAGTTATGTCAACCTTGAATGAATGGGTAGTTAACCTAACCATAGCAAAGTTGGCACTTTAGGTCATTTCTAAGGGTATTGGATACTTCAGAAATAAGAGTTTAATTTCATATCCTAAAGGATTTTAGGATGTGCCAATTAATTTTGAGAAGTTTGAAAATTTGATCAAATTGGCACAATTAGGTCTAGAAGTCATAGTGTGTCATTTTGAGTTTTTGACACACTTGGGAGAAGAGTACCATTATGAAAAATTTAGGTTTAATCCTAGGAAATGACAATTAGATTTAAATTTTAGGTGTTCTTGTACCTTCATATTATAAAATTGTCATGCTTATGTTTTCCATATATCATGTCATGACATCATGCTTCATATTACTATTTAAAATGTAATGAAAAATACTTAGGTTTATTGTTTTTAATGTCATGTGTGTTTAGGTTCATGTTTATACCATGACATCATGATTATTGGCAAAAAAAATTTTGTGCTATCATTTTATGCCATAATCATCATTTAGACATTTAGGTTAATTAAAATTAATTTAAGGATAATGACATGATTTGAAGTCCTATGTATAAGGGAATCAAATAGCGTTGCCTAGAAAAATGCATGAAATCCTAAGAACCTAAACCCACATCTAACAAGAACATTAGATTGACATTTGTGTGTATTGATACACTCTAGATACATATAAGATGTTAGGAAAATGAGTTAAGTTCAAAGTGCATAGATGTTGCATCTAGATGAACTCAAACTCATCTCAATCATAGGTATAAATTGTTAGGGCAATCTCTTGCCGTGATATGGTTTTGATGGTGTGGCAAAGGGTTTAAGTTAGTTTGATATGTTGATGTGATATGTGCGTTGAAGTCGTGCAGGACTTAGTAATTCGCACATGGAGCCGTGGCGAGTTTCACATCTCATGACTCGTGCCTTGAGTCGGTGAAGGATAGCTTTGCGGAAGCCGTGCGCTTGGAGCATCCGAGGGACCGCCGGACGAGAAGCTTGGAGTGAAGCCGGAGGAAGAAGACTTCGAGGCAAGAGACGCGAAGGAGCATTGCAGAGCCGTGCGCCTGATGCTGCCGAGGGACGTGGCCGAGAACGAAGAGAACTTCGAAGGCGAGGGACTCCGAGAAATGAGAGTGAGCGATTGTAACCCGGGGAAGGGTAGCTCTTAGGTGAAACTTGGCCATTTGGCCAAGTGTCGGATGGGTTTTCGACACCGGTCGATCGCCATGTCATGGCGATCGGCCCAATCGAGTGTAGCTCGACGGTATCTATTGATCGGTTTGTGCGGCGATCGGCCATCGTTAGCGATCGTTGCCAAATGATCACGATCGGCCGGCGCGCAATGATCGGGTCAATAGGGTTTAGCCCAGAACCGCTCGTAGCCGATCGGCCGATCGACTACGGGTCGAATCGGCCGGTGAGGTCCAGATCGATCGCCAAGAGTTCCGTTGGACAACAACGGTCGCATCCGGCGTGTTCGGAGGCCGTTGTAGTAACGGCGATCGGCTGCCATGGGCGATCGGTGATGGCGCCAACGCAGGAAGAAGTTAGCCCTCTCTATAAAAAGAGAGGGTGTGAGCCTTTGAGAGGCTAATGCTTAAGTTCCAAACAATCTTCCTAGTGCCCCACAAGCTCTAAACTCTTCTTACTCGCTTTTAATCCATTCTATTTGTAAGAAGAGTGATCTTGATTGTAAAGGTTACCTCCACCTAGCTTGGTGCAAAGGAGAGACCATTTAGTGGATTGGTTGGCGAGTGATTCACCGAGGACGAATCGGGGACCGTGGATTAGCGGCGTAGCCGTGAACCACGTTACATCTTGTGTTAGCATTGTCTATTTCCTTTGCTTTGTTTTTATTTGTTTAATTTGCTTGTATTGTTGTTTCCGCTTGCGCTAATCTAATTGTAGACGAGCAAATTCGATAACCAACGCAACGAGGGCTATTCACCCCCTCTAGCCGCCATCCGATCTCTTACAAGTGGTATCGAGGCGAGGTTGCTTGTCATAGGACTAACCGCCGCAACAAGCCCTACATCAAAATGGCTCCCAACATCCATCCTCCGAAGTTTGAAGGAGAATTCGCAGTGGAAGAAGCGAATGGAGGTATTTTTCAAACGGATTTTGATATAATGATTACAATGGAATCCGGTTTCGTTTTGCCTAGGGATGAAGAAGGGAAGCCAATAGAGAAATCTAGGTGTACCAAGAGGCAAAGAGAGGAGCACCTTGCAAACTCCAAAGCCAAGCACCATCTCTACAATGTGCTCCCTCAACAAGAGATCAACCGGATCGGAGAGAATGTGCTAGCGCCAAGGAGATGTGGGAGAAGCTTATAGAACTCCATGAAGGCACATCCGAGGCCAAGCTAGCAAGGAGAGATCTCCTCCGCTCCCAACTATCCAATATAAAACTAGAAAAGGGAGAAAAGGTAACCTCACTACACTCTAGGTTTAAAGAAATTTTAATTGGGCTAACAAGTGTAGGTGAGAAGCTATCAAACCGGGACATGCTCATGAAGGCTATAGATGCCTTTCCCCGGTCCTCAAAGTGGAGTTCCATGGTGGACTCCTTCTATATGTCCAAGAACTTGGAAGTAAGTACCTTGGAGGAGTTCTTCTCGACAATGGAGCTCCACGAAACGAGGCTTGAAGGAATTCAAGAGGAGCCAAGAATTCAACCCTCAAGAGGAGTAGCATTGTTGGCAAACAAGGGAAGAAGAAGATGGAAGTCCCTCCTCCTCCGATGATGAAGCCTCCTCCTCCTCCATGGATAGCACCGAGGAAGCCTACATGGTAAGGAAGGTGAGGCGTGTATTTAAGAATTTTAGATTTGATAAATCAAATGATAGGAATAGAAGACCAAGGGGGAAGGTGATATGCTACAATTGCCAAGGAGAGGGACACATAAGGGACAATTGTCCTCTCCTAAACAAAAGCAAGGAAGAGAGGAAAAGAAAGAAGAAAAGAAGAAGAAAAAGGGGAGCAAGAAAAGAAGGAAGAGGAGAAGAAGGCAAAAGAAAGGGGAAGGCCAAAGCATTCAAGGCCAAGACATGGGATGATCCTTCCTCATCCTCCTCCTCATCATCGGATGAGGAGAATGCCTTTGTCGCCAATTTGGCCTTGATGGCCTTTGACGATTTGGATTGCTCCTCCTCCGAAAATGAAGGATCAAGCACAAGAGGAGAGGCTCAAGTGAAGGGGAGCCTCCTCCACATCATCATCCTCCTCATCATCCGAAGAAGAAGAAGAGGACATGGAAACTATGGTAACGAAAGCCTCACCTAGTAAAATAGTTTCTATGATTTCTAGTTTAACTAAGGATTTGTTTAGGGCAAAGAAGAAAAATAAATGCATGCTAGATCAAATTAAGGCATTAGAAAATAAGCTAGAAAATGCATGCTTAAATAATAATGATACTTCTTCTTGCCATGATGATGCATGCTCACATGATAATTATGTGCCTTTAGATGTTAGTGATGCATGCATAGAAGAAAATAGGGCATTAAGGGAAAAGGTAGATTATTTAACCAAAGCCCTAGGAAAATTCACAATTGGCTCCAACACCTTGAATATGATCATAGGGAGCCAAAGGGCAAGTTTTAACAAGAAAGGCCTAGGATATAAAGAGAAGAAAAATGAGAAGGCCTATAGATGCCTAATAGCTAGGGGACAAGACAAAAACAAAGTAATAGCTAAGAAATGGATCCCCAAGGAATTTCTAGTGAACCCCATAGGTAAAAATCTATTTTGGGTTCCAAAATCCATCCTTAAGGGTTAGAAACCCCTAGGGTAGTCAACCATATGAACTTGACCTATATCATATTTTGGTTGACTTAGGATGACGGGACAACATTTTTAGATAGTGTTGGGTGATGATAACGTGCCCATAAATAGGTAATAATGCTTAAAATCATGATGATTAATGCAATTGCTATGTATATGTGTAATCATGATTTATGATTTTGATATTGGGCACATTATCATGAAAAATAGGTTTAAATCATGCTTTAGGTGATAACTTATTTATTATCATCATATAATGCCTAATGCATGGTTATAATTTGATGAAAACATGTATTTCATGATCATAATGTGAAATTAATTGATATATGTCATTATGATCATGTAGGTTAGGTTGATACTTAACCATGATAGAATTGCTTGAATATATTGGTTAAGTATATATACAAATACCCCTAGGATGCATCTCACACTCACTATAGGCTAACTTGATTGCAAACTTAGCATGGGTGAGATGTTAGGATGATACAAATGTCCACTAATGCCTATGGCATTTAGATGGTCATTTAAAGTATCAAAATAGCAATAATAGACCAATCATGGGGAAGGCTTATGTTTAATTAATAGACATATTGCCCAAAGATCATGGTTGGATATTTCTAATGTTTTCAAAACAATTTCTTACCCTAAAATACATGTATTCATGTTTTGAAACAATTGGATGCAAAACTAGGTAGCTAACTTGATACTAGAATGCTCAAAAACTAGTGGTTTTTCAAGTGTTTGGATTTTTGGCAAATCTTGTAAAATATAATGATTTTTCATGAAAAACTATTTTTCCTTGATAGGTATACTTAAGAGAAATATGTTCCTCGAATTTCATGATTTTTTGAATTTTCTGGAATTTTTAATGCATTTCTGAATTTCATCCAGAAAAACAGAAATTCGGCTTCCTTTGTGCGATCATTGCCATGCGATAGCGATCATTGGTGGCCTGTAAATCAGAATATTGAAGGCCGAATTCAGTTTGTAAACCTCCTACAAGTGGTAGAAATATACTTGATGCCTCCTACAGTTTTTAAATCAACTTGATATTTTTTCCTCCATTATACTTGATGCCATGAGCTTATAACTTAGTGTTAATCTTTTTGATGGTGTCAAAGGGGGAGAAATAAGTATGTTTAAGTTAATCACATTAGGGGGAGAAATATATTGTAGGGGGAGAAATATATGATAAGGGGAGAAAATTAATATGGAGAGTTTCATGGATTAAGGGGGAGTTGCATGTTGTTATATCATGTTTATCTTTACATGCTTTCTTACCTTAGAATTTATATCAAATGTTTTTACCTAACTTAAACAGATTGCCACACATCAAAAAGGGGGAGATTGTTAGGGCAATCTCTTGCCGTGATATGGTTTTGATGGTGTGGCAAAGGGTTTAAGTTAGTTTGATATGTTGATGTGATATGTGCGTTGAAGTCGCAGACTTAGTAATTCGCACATGGAGCCGTGGCGAGTTTCACATCTCATGACTCGTGCCTTGAGTCGGTGAAGGATAGCTTTGCGGAAGCCGTGCGCTTGGAGCATCCGAGGGACCGCCGGACGAGAAGCTTGGAGTGAAGCCGGAGGAAGAAGACTTCGAGGCAAGAGACGCGAAGGAGCATTGCAGAGCCGTGCGCCTGATGCTGCCGAGGGACGTGGCCGAGAACGAAGAGAACTTCGAAGGCGAGGGACTCCGAGAAATGAGAGTGAGCGATTGTAACCCGGGGAAGGGTAGCTCTTAGGTGAAACTTGGCCATTTGGCCAAGTGTCGGATGGGTTTTGCCATGTCATAGCTCGCCAATCAGTGTAGCGGATGGTATACGATCGTAGTTTGTGGCGTTTGATCGGGCGCATCGTTAGCGATCGCCAAGACTACCGATCGGCGGCGGCCGATCGGTAGTCAATAGGGTTTTGGCCAGAACCGCTCAAGCCGATCGGCGATCGACTATGGGGTCCGCGAATGATCGGTGAGGTCCAGCAGTCGATCGCCAAGAGTTCCGATTGGACAACATCGACATCCGACGTGTTCGAGGCCGTTGTAGTGGCGGCATGATCGCCATGGGCGCGTCGATCGATGGCGCCAACGGAAGAAGTTAGCCCTCTCTATAAAAGAGAGGTGTGAGCCTGAGAGGCTAATGCTTAAGTTCCAAACAATCTTCCTAGTGCCCCACAAGCTCTAAACTCTTCTTACTCGCTTTTAATCCATTCTATTTGTAAGAAGAGTGATCTTGATTGTAAAGGTTACCTCCACCTAGCTTGGTGCAAAGGAGAGACCATTTAGTGGATTGGTTGAGCGGAGTGATTCACCGAGGACGAATCGGGGACCGTGGATTAGCGGCGTAGCCGTGAACCACGTTACATCTTGTGTTAGCATTGTCTATTTCCTTTGCTTTGTTTTTATTTGTTTAATTTGCTTGTATTGTTGTTTCCGCTTGCGCTAATCTAATTGTAGACGAGCAAATTCCGATAACCAACGAACGAGGGCTATTCACCCCCCCTCTAGCCGGCCATCCGATCTCTTACATAAATCATGAGGAAAACTAGTATACAAGTCTTGTATACTTAGTCCATAGACCATGATTGAAATTAAGGTTTTGAAAACATCTTAGAATTATTTTAAAAAACCTTGGCGAAGTCTATCTTTTGATAGCAATCACCATTGAGAAGATTAAAATAAAGTTGGCTAAAAACATTGAAGGTTTCAATGCTTTTGAACTTTGTATCATTCTTTAAATTTAAAAGTTATTTTCACATAATTTTTTTTTCCACTATAGTGTTTGACATAAGTAATGTGTGGATGAAAATTCAAGATTTTTCAAATTTTTTGGAATTATTTATGCATTTCTGAAGTTCGTCTGAAAACTCGATTTTAGAAAATTCGGAAACCAGTCGAGGCGCCGCCTCGACTGGAGATGCTTTCACTTGACTGAAGCTTTCTCAGTCAACTATTAACACTGTTTTTGGCTTAACAATGTTGGTTTAATCCATTTGACATATCAAATCCACAAACAACCTAACTTAAACCTTTGTCACACACATCAAAATACATCATCCATGGGTTCATTGCTTTAACAATCTCCACCTTTTTGATGTGTGGCAACCATGTTTAAGTTAGGTGAAACATTAATCAAAATACATAAGGAAAGT
Source organism: Wurfbainia villosa (assembly GCA_025175895.1). Classification (NCBI taxonomy): domain Eukaryota; kingdom Viridiplantae; phylum Streptophyta; class Magnoliopsida; order Zingiberales; family Zingiberaceae; genus Wurfbainia; species Wurfbainia villosa. The sequence goes on along the minus strand of CM046003.1, from coordinate 66,802,227 downwards.
ATGTAAAATATGGATATCAAACAGGAATATCAACTCCCCCTTAACACATGCTAATTCCCTCTAGCATGATTAACTTAAACTTAACCATTTCTCCCCCTTTGACACCATCAAAAACATCTAACATAAGTTATATAAGCATGATATCATGTCTAGGGAAAGAAAATACTAGATTCAAACTCAAAACCTGATAAAATAGGTTACTATGTTGATTACATCGATCATTGACACCCAGTTTGAATTTTCTAATTTGGAACCCAATTTGAAATACATTAAAATTCTAGGAAATTCAAAAATCATGAAATTTAGGAACATATTTCTCATAATTCCTTTATCAGTGAAAAATGATTTTTCATGAAAATTCATTCTATTTTCGAAAATTTGGCAAAAACTCAAAGATGTTGAAAAACACTAAACTTTGTATCAACTTGAAAGCCTAGTTTTGCCTTGAATTATTTTAAAACATGAACATACAGATTATCAAACATAAAATGGTTTTAAAACATTTGAAATATCCAACTATGATCTTTGAGCAATATGTCTATGAATTAAACATATGTTCCCCCCATGATTGGTCTATTATTGCTATCATGATACCTATAATGACTCATCAAAATGTTATAGTCATAAGTGAGTCATTTGTATCATCCTAACATCTCACTCATGCTATGTTTTCAATCAAGTTAGCCTATAATGAGTGTGAGATGAACCTAAAGGTATTATACTTAACCATCAATTTTCATGCAATTCTATCAAGGTTAAGTATCTATATCCTAAAACATCCAACATGATCATAAAATCACATATTATCAATCATGATCAAATATGATCAATTATGGCACATCATGATCAAAAATCAAATATTATTATGATTCCATATTATGATCACATTATCATCACCCAATACTATAAATCAAAAATTATTACCCACATCATCCTAAGTCAACCATTCAATATGATATAAATAAAGTCCACTATGGTTGACTATCCTAGGGTTTTCCTAACCCTTAAGGATTGACTTGGTAACCCAATATAGATTCTTTCCAATAGGGTTCACCAAAAATTTCTTAGGGATCCATTTCCTAGCTACCATTGTATTTTTAGCTTTACCCCTAGCAATCAAACAATGGTAGGCCTTTTCATTCTTGGTCCCCTTATATCCTAGGCCCTTCTTGTTGAAACTAGCCCTTTGCTCCCAATTATCATGTTCAAAGTATTGGAGCATATTGTGAACTTTTCTAAGGCTTTAGTTAGGAAATCTACCTTTTTCCTTAAAGCCTTATTTTTTTTCAATACATGCATCATTAACATTAAGAGGAATATAATCATCATGTGAGCATGCATTATTAATACTAGAAGAAGAAGCATTATCATTAACATTTAAACATGCTTTTTCTAGCTTTTCTTCTAGGGCCTTAATTTGATCAATCATGCATTTATTTTTCTTCTTAGCCTTAAACAAATCTCTATTTAAGCTTGAAATCATAGAAACAATCTTTTTAGGGGAAAGATTTGTTACCATACTTTCCATATCTTCTTCCTCTGATTCCGATGAGGATGAAGATGAAGCTCCCCCTTCACTTGAGCTCTCCTCACTTGAACTTGTTTCTTCTTTTTTCGAGTAGGAGGAGTCCAAATCTTCTATTTCCATGAGTGCAAGGCTTGTGAAGGCTTGATCTTCCTCCGATGAGGATGGATCATCCCATGTCGCTTTGTGTGCCTTGGTCTTCCCTTTTTCTTTTGATTTCTTCTCTTCATCCTTCTTCTTGCTCCCCTTCTTCTCTTCTTTCTTTCTTCTTTCTTCCTTGCTTTTGTTCAAGAGGGGACAATCATCCCTTATGTGTCCCTCTTGTTAGGATCTTTGTAATGGCTAGAGGGGGGTGATTAGCCTTTCTTTGTTTCTACAAACACGTTAGCGGAAGCAATACAAATACAAATACAAATACAAATAAGAAACAAGAAAACAATGCTAACACCCGATGTACGTGGTTCGGAGATGACGCTCCTACTCCACGGTAATCTGTAAGGTGGATTAGCCCTAGCCAAGCTTCACTAAATCCTCCTTTGGATGAACCAAGGTGGAGAAACCTTGTCTTACAATGCTCTCCTCTTCTTTACAATGATGGAAGATTAAAAGCTAGAGAAGAGGAGGTTTAGAATCACAAAAGCACTTGGGAAAGCTTGGTGAGCACGAGGGTGTAGCTAGGAATGAGAGCACTAACTTCACCAAGCTCCCCAAGGCCCCTTCTTATAGAAGAAGGGTTGTTTTTCCTGTTGGGCTTCGATCAGTCGATTGATGCTCACCATCAGTCGACTGCCGCCGAAGTCAACGACTTCTGAACAAGCAGATCCGCGGAGATATGTAGCCGCAATTTCCAATGACCAAGTGATCAGTCAACTGATCCCTCCATCAGTCGACTGATGGACTGATCAGTCGAGTGATCGTAGGCCGAGTGCGACTACACTCTGTGCTCGTATTTGCATTAATCGGCCGATCGCCATTTAGCGGTAGCGATCGATTGCAACATCGATCGCCACCGCCAGCGATCGGTGATGGTCAAGGTTTCACTCGACTCGAGCACGACGACCGATCGATACATCGTCGATCGGTCGATCGATACTCATCAAGTATGAGTAATTCACACTGATTTTACACCCTAGACCTAGACTCAACCTTCTAGCTCCTCATTAAGCCTTGCGCCTCAGGATCCTCCGAGTCCGCGACTTGTTCATCCTGCGCTTTGCTTCCAAGAGCTTCCTTCGGTTTCGTCATGTCTTGGGTTGCCAAATCTTGGACTTTATCTTTGCCAAGACTACAAGCTTAGACTTATCTGCCAAGACTTTACTTTGGACTTCTTTTGCCAAGATTCACTTGGACTTTCTGACGCTAAGACTACAAGCTTGGTCTTATCTTTGCCAAGTCCATCCTTGGACTTCCCTTGCCAAGATCATACTTGGTCTTCCTTTGCTAAGGTTCACTTGGACTTTGTTGCCCAGACTACAAGCCGTCTTATCTTTGCCAAGTCCGTCCCTTGGACTTTCCTTGCCAAGATCATACTTGGACTTCTCTTTACCAAGTCTTCATCCTTGGATTTCTGTCACTTAAACATATTCGCAATTAGATCACAAAGCATTGCCTAACTTAGATGATTATCCAAACATCAAAACATATAAATGCTTGGGGCATTGTTGCACCAACAATCTCCCCCTTTTTGATGTTTGGCAATCATTTAAGTTAGGTCTTTTAAAGATACACACATAATCATATTTTCAATGTGAAATTCTAACTTAACCATTCCTTCTCCCCCTTTGACATACATCAAAAAGAGAAGGTCTCATAAATGAAAGAATTAAAGGTGTTGGATCTTGGACTAAGGTATAAGATTGATCTTAAGCTCCCCCTTAATCCAAGATATGCTTCATGATGTGTAAATAATATTTGAGGTAAAGCATAACAAAAATTCAAAAATTAAGTCCTAACTTTGCACCAACAATAGAAGTTTAGGGATGAAAAGATATATTTTATGAAACTCCCCCTAAAATACTGCATAAAACAGTCCTAAAAATTTGTTTATGCTCAATATTATCATGCTATAGTTTTAGGACATCAAAGATACACTAAATATCAGCAAATGGAGCTATTTATCAGAAAACACGATTGTATCGATCATTGGTTTGAACGATCGCTACGCTGAAATCAATTTGACCTTTTCATTTAATTTAAATGCGTTAGAAATTCTAGAAACCTCGAAAAATCACGAAATTTTGTGGACGCAAATTTTGTGGACACATTTCTGAGATCATACTTTATTAAGGAAAAATAGTTTGAAAAATATATGTTTCCCAGATTTCAATATTGATACAAACTTGGAAACTAACAAAAGGTTCTAAAAAGTTGCAAACTTTGTACCACTTTTGTGTTCCACTTGAAAACCGTTTTTCAAAATATAATGAACATAGTTTAAAATATATATGATTTGGAATTTCCAACCATGTTCTTAGAGCTATGTATTCATTACTTGAATACAAGCCTTCCCAATGATTGGTCCATGAGGTATTCATGTCTCTAGGTGTGTCATTGGCTCATAGTAATGCATCATAACAAGCATGATGAGCCAAGTACACCTACCCTATCATCTCACATATTCCTAAATGTCTCAATACAAAAATCAAGGTTGCTTAAGGCTTTTGTGAGATGCATCAAGGTATAAGGCTAACATATGAATATGGGATCATGCAAACATAGAATTTTACTCTACAAAGCAGATACCAAGCTCTCTCCTTAATGATGAAAATTTGGTTTCGGGAAGAGCTTTGGTGAAGATATTGTTGGGAGATCGGGCCGGCCGGCTAGAGAGGGGTGAATAGCCCTCTTACGATGGATGTCGGTATTTGCTCATCTACAAGGAGATTAGCGCAACGGAAACAATAAAGCAAGACAAGCAAATAGAAATACAAGAAATCAAACGCTAACAAGATGGTGTAACGTGGTTCACAGCTACGCCGCTAATCCACGGTCCCCGATTCATCCTCGGTGAATCACTCCGTCAAAACCAATCCACTAATGGTCTCTCCTTTGCACCAAGCTAGGTGGAGGTAACCTTTACAACCAAGATCACTCTTCTTACAATAAGAATGGAGTAAAAACAAGTAAGAAGAGTTTAGAGCTTGTGGGGCACTAGGAAGATCACTTGGAGCATAAGCATTAGCCTCTCAAAGGCTAACACCCTCTCTTTTTATAGAGAGGGTTGATTTCTTCCCGTTGGCCGCCACTAGTCGACTGCTGCCCTTGGCAGTCGACTGCCGTCACTACAACGACCTCCGAATACGTCGGATCCCGACCGTTGTAGTCCAACGAAACACTTAGCGATCGATGGACCTCACCACGATCACGCCTCCGTAATCGGCCCCGCCTCACGGCTACGGCGGTCTGCCGCGACATCCTCGGCGATCATTGCCATTCCGCGATCGTTGGGCATAAACCCATCAGTCGGATACCAGTCGAACTCACTCGACACAGAGCAGTCGACTACCATTCCATGGCAGTCGACTGGTGTCGGGAAATCCCATCCGACACTTAGCCAAATGACCAAGTTTCACCTAAGAGCTACTAACCCTTCCCGGGTTACATTCGCTCACTCTCATTCCTCGGAGTCCCTCGCCTTCGAAGTTATCTTCGTCCGACTATGTCCCTCGGATGCGCCAAGTGCACGGCTCTGCAGCGCCATCCTTCGCGTCTCGCCCTGAAGTCTACTTCCTCCGGCTTCACTCCAAGCTCCTCGTCCGGCGGTCCCTCGGATGCTCCAAGCGCACGGCTTCCGCAAAGCCATCCTTCACCGACTCAAGGACCAAGTCATGAGTTATGAAACTCGCCACGGCTCCATGTGCGAATTACTAAGCCCTGCAAGACTTCAACGCACATATCAAATCAACATAACACACTAACTTAAACCCTTTGTCACACACATCAAAACCTTATCATGGCAAGAGATTGCCCTAACAATCTCCCCCTTTTTGATGTGTGGCAATCCGTTTAAGATAGGTAAAAACATTTGATATAAATTCTAAGGTAAGAAAGCATGTAAACATAAACATGATATACCAACATGCAACTCCCCCTTAATCTATGAAACTCTCTCTACAAATTCTCCCCCTATCATAATTTACTTAAACACAATTATTTCTCCCTCTTTGACACCATCAAAAAGATTAATACTAAGTTATAAACCCATGGCATCAAGTCTAATAGAAGGAAAATACCAAAAACATATTCAAAATCTGAAATCAAAAAATATTATGTTTTGGTGAGCGATCATTCGCTATCAGTATGGGCTGACCGCACAATGGTTTCCGAAATTTTGATTTTCTGGGCGAATTTCAGAAATGTATTAAAAATTATAAAAAATTCAAAAAATAGTGAAATTTGGGGAACACATTTCTTGTAAGGTTCTTTATCAGTGAAAAATAATTTTTCTTGAAAGATCATTATATTTTCACGTATTTGCCAAAAATCCAAAAGTTTTAAAAACCACTAGGTTTTTGACCATTCTAGTATCAAGTTTAACACCTAGTTTTGCATCCAATTGTTTCAAAACATGAATACATAGATTTTAAAGTAAGAAATTATTTTGAAAACATATGAAATATCCAACCATGATCTTTGGGCAATATGTCTATGAATTAAACATAAGTCTTCCCCATGATTGGTCTATTATTGCTATTTTGATACCTTAAATGACCATCTAAATGCCATAGGCACTAGTGGACATTTGTATCATCCTAACATCTCACTCATGCTAATTTTTCAATCATGATAGCCTATAGTGAGTGTGAGATGCATCCTATGGGGTATTTGTATATACTTAACCATCATATTCATACAATTCTATCAAGGTTAAGTATCAACCTAACAATCCTCGTGATCATAAAGGCATATATGACTTAATTTTACATTATGATCATGAAACACATGTATTCATTGAATTTTTATCATGCATTAGGTATTATGTCATGATAATAAGCAAAATATCACCTAAGGCATGATTTAAACCCTATTTCTTATGATGATGTGTCAAATTTCAAAATCATAAATCATGATTGCAAACATACATAGCAATTACATTAATTATCATGATTTAAGCATTATTAACTATTTATAGGCACGTTATCATCACCTAACACTATTTCAAAAAAGTTGTCCCGCTATCCTAAGTCAACCAAAAATAAGATATAGGTGAATTCCATTTGGTTGACTATCTTAGGGTTTTCCTAACCCTTAAGGAAACCACTTGTTGGGAGATCGGGACGGCCGGCTAGAGGGGGGTGAATAGCCCTCTTACGATGGATGTCGGTATTTGCTCGTCTACAAGGAGATTAGCGCAACGGAAACAATAAAGCAAGACAAGCAAATAGAAATACAAGAAATCAAACGCTAACAAGATGGTGTAACGTGGTTCACGGCTACGCCGCTAATCCACGGTCCCCGATTTGTCCTCGGTGAATCACTTCGCCAAAACCAATCCACTAATGGTCTCTCCTTTGCACCAAGCTAGGTGGAGGTAACCTTTACAACCAAGATCACTCTTCTTACAATAAGAATGGAGTAAAAACAAGTAAGAAGAGTTTAGAGCTTGTGGGGCACTAGGAAGATCACTTGGAGCATAAGCATTAGCCTCTCAAAGGCTAACACCCTCTCTTTTTATAGAGAGGGCTGATTTCTTCCCGTTGGCCGCCACCAGTCGACTGCTTCCCTTGGCAGTCGACTGCCGTTACTACAACGGCCTCCGAACACATCGGATCCCGACCGTTGTAGTCCAACAGAACACTTGGCAGTCGACTGATGGACCTCACCACGATTCTTGCCTTTCGTAGTCGATTGCCATACGAGGCTTCGGCGATTACGCGATATCCTCGGCGATCATTGTCATTCCATAGCGATGATCATTGCTGATAACGATCGGATACCATTGAACTCACTGATTTCGGAAGCGATCATTGTCATTCCATGCGATCGGCCGGGTGTCGAAAATCCCATCCGACACTTAGCCAAATGGCCAAGTTTCACCTAAGAGCTACTACCCCTTCCCGGGTTACATTTGCTCACTCTCATTCCTCGGAGTCCCTCGCCTTCGAAGTTATCTTCATCTGGCTACGTCCCTCGGATGCGCCAAGCGCATGGCTCTGCAGCGCCATCCTTCGCATCTCGCCCTGAAGTCTACTTTCTCCGGCTTCACTCTAAGCTCCTCGTCCGGCGGTCCCTCGGATGCTCCAAGCGCACGACTTTCGCAAAGCCATCCTTCACCGACTCAAGGACCGAGTCATGAGTTGTGAAACTCGCCACGGCTCCATGTGCGAATTACTAAGCCCTGCAAGACTTCAACGCACATATAAAATCAACATAACACACTAACTTAAACCCTTTGCCACACACATCAAAACCTTATCATGGCAAGAGATTGCCCTAACAGATATCGGCAAGGTTTGACTTAGATTCTACATAATTAAGTTCAATATCCCCTCTTGCCACATGATCTCTTATGGAGTGATGTTTCACTTCAATGTGCTTGGTCCTAGAGTGATATACCGAATTTTTGGTCAAGTTGATGGTACTCACATTGTCACAATAAACTTTAATGTTAGAGTAGTGTAGCTCATAGTCCTCAAGCGTATGTCTCATCCAAAGCAATTGAGCTACACAACCACCCATAGCCACATATTCGGCTTCGGTGGTTGATAAAGCAACACAATGTTGCTTCCTACTACTCCAACTAACTAGGGAGGACCCAAGAAATTGGCATCCACCACTAGTACTCTTCCTATCCAATTTGCAACTGGCATAATCAGAATTGGTATAACCAAGCAACTCAAAGGACCTAGTCCTAGGATACCAAAGTCCTATATTTAGGGTGCCTTTAATATATCTCAAAATTCTCTTAACGGCTACTAAATGTGATTCTTTGGCACAAGATTGGTATCTTGCACACATACCTACTGCAAATAAGATATCGGGTCTACTAGCGGTTAGGTATAGTAGGCTACCAATCATACTCCTATAAAGTTTAAGATCAATTGATTTTCCATCATGATCACTATCTATTCTAGTGCTAGTGGCCATAGGAGTGGTTACAATTTTGGCATTTTCCAAACCAAATTTTTTTATCATTTCATTTGCATATTTGGTTTGATAAATTTGAATACCTTCATTGGTTTGTTTGACTTGTAACCCTAGGAAAAAGTTGAGCTCTCCAACTAAGCTCATTTCAAATTCATTTTCCATGTTTTTTATAAAGTCTTGAAGAAGATCATCATTTGTTGACCCAAAAATAATGTCATCAACATATATTTGGGCTATAAAGATATCCTTTAATGTTGACTTTATAAACAAGGTTTGATCTACTTGGCCTCTCCTAAAATCCTTAGAAATTAAGAAAGATGACAATCTTTCATACCATGCCCGGGGAGCTTGTTTTAACCCATATAATGCTTTCCTAAGCTTATATATGTGGTTTGGATAATCTATGTTTTCAAACCCGGGTGGTTGCTCTACATATACTTCCTCCTTAATATAACCATTTAAGAATGCCAATTTAACATCCATTTGGTAAAGTTTAAATCCCATATAGGAAGCATACCCTAAGAGAATTCTAATAGATTCTAATCTAGCAACCGGGGCATAAGTCTCATCATAGTCAAGCCCCTCAAATTGATTGAATCCCCTAGCAACCAACCTAGCCTTATTTCTAGTGATATTTCCTTGGTCATCTAGCTTATTCCTAAAGACCCATCTTGTAGTAATTATGGTGCTATCATTGGGTCTAGGTACTAACTCCCATACTTGACTTCTTTCAAATTGAGCCAATTCATCTTGCATTGCCAAGATCCAATCCGGATCATGTAATGCATCATTGATCGATTTGGGCTCAATTTGTGAAATAAGAGCAACTTGACTAGTAGGAGTTCTATGAAATGACCTAGTTCTTACTCCTTGAGATATATCTCCTACTACTTGGTCAAGTGGATGATCTTGATGAATTCTTAGGGTTCTAGAAGGGGTTTCAAATTGATCATTGTTATCTTCCACCCTTCTTTCATCATCGGAATCTCCTCTTCCTCCCCCTTGATCATTACCCCTTATGGTCAAATTTTGAAGTTTTTGGGTAATGTCTTGATTATTGTCATTAATATCCTTATCAATGGAGGACTTTCTAGGGTAGGTACTAGTAGTTTCATCAAATTGAACATTGGAGGACTCCTCAATCCCTTGGGTTCTCTTATTATAGACTCTATATCCTCTACTTGTGGATGAGTATCCAACTAGGATTCCCTCATCCACTTTGGATTCAAATTTTCCTAAGTTATCTTTGGTGTTTAAAATATAAACTTTACATCCAAAGACTTTGAAATAATAAATTGTGGGAATATTCCCATTCCATAATTCAAATGGTGTCTTTCCTAAAAACCTATGGATTTGAACCCTATTTTGGATATAGCAAGCGGTATTAACCGCTTCCGCCCACAAGTAGCTAGGTAGAGAATATGAATTAAGCATAGTCCTAGCCGCCTCTTGTAGGGCACGATTTCTCCTTTCCACCACCCCATTTTGTTGGGGTGTTCTAGGACAAGAGAACTCATGCTTGTACCCTTGCTCTAAACAAAATTATGAAAATTTAGAATTCTCAAATTCACCACCATGATCACTACGGATCCGGTTGATTTTGAGACTCTTTTCATTTTCAACCCTTTTACTAAATCCTATGATTATTTCTAAGGTATCATCCTTATGTTTCATAAAGTAGACCCAAGTATACCTAGAAAAATCATCTACTATAACTAAACAATATTTGCTACCATTTAAAGAAGGAGTACTATGGCAATCAAATAAGTCAAGATGCAATAGTTCTAATGGTAAGGAAGTATTAGTTAAGGTTTTACCTTTGTGTGATGCTTTTGTTTGTTTTCCTTCTTGGCATGCATCACACATTTTGTTCTTGACATACTTGATCTTTGGTATCCCTTTGACCAACTCCATCTTGGCTACCTTGGCTATGTTTTTCATGTTGATGTGCCCCAATCTCCTATGCCATAGCCAACTTTCTTCTTCTTCATAACAAGACACTTAGTGGAAATGTTAGAAGCATATGAAAGATCAACATAATAGATATTTGATTTCCTATATCCAACTAACATACAATCATTTAATTCCTTGTGTCTAATCATGCATTTAGAGGATTCAAAAGAAACATGATAGTTTGCATCACAAAGTTGGCTAACACTTAATAAATTAAATTTCATATTTTCAACTAGTAAAACTTTGTGAATGACAATTTTGGGGGATACCTCAATTGTACCTTTACCTAATATCTTGAGTTTTCCACTATTTCCAAAAGACACCGCTCCCTTCTTCACATACTTAATTGTTGAGAACTTGCTCACATCCCCAGTCATGTGTGTTAAACAACTGTTATCCACGATCCACATACTTTGCTCTCCTACCTAAATCACATGATAAACACAAGCTTTTGGTACCCAAACATTTGGACCGGTAACATTAAGTAAAAACTTCCTAGGTACCCATGCTTTCTTAACCTTACCCTTAATGGTTGCTTTTCTATTTATTAATGAGATATAAGCAACTTCTTTTTCTTTTGGCTTGTATCCTACACCGGCCTTGTTGTAAATGACTCTTTGTCGGCTAAGGATCATGTCAAGGTATTTTGAGCCATTTGTAAATTTCTCTAAGCATGCCTTTAACTCACTAACCTCATCCTTAAGTTTGTCATTCTCTTCCTTAAGCATGCAAGAATCAGCATGTGAGGGTTTTTCATTCCTAATGGCCTTTAGTTCTACCTTCATGCTTCTAACCTTAGATTTAGACTTATCTAGAGCCTCTTTAAGATAAGCAATTGATTTATAAAGAAGCTTAACTTTAGGAGAGTTCATTACCTCATCGTCACTAGATGACGATTCATCACTTGAAGAGCCTTCTTCTTGGCTTGATGTACCGGAGTCATCCTCTTGGGCCATGAGTGTCACATGGCATGTGACGTGTCAAAGCTCATCATCGGAGGAGGAATCTTCAACACTTGGTGTGTCCCATGTGGTTTGAGCCACCATAGCCTCCTTCTTTTTCTCCTTCCTTTCCTTCTTTTTCTTCCTTCTTCTTTAGCTCCGGGCAATTTGGCTTTATGTGCCCCTTCTTATTGCAAGCATGGCAAATCACATTGTTATTAAAACTTGAATTACCACTAAACTTACCTTTTGAAGAATGAGACCCCTTCCTTGCTTCTCTATTCTTGAACTCCTTTGATTTTCTATAGAGCTTCTTAACAAAGTTGGCCATCTCACTAGACGAGTCTCCATCACTACTTGAATCATGCTCCGACTCTGATGATGATGACACTTCTTTTCTTTCTTTCTTCTTCTTTTCCTTCTTTTCAACAAATAGAGCTAAACCCTTTTCCTTAGAGGACATGTTAGTTTGCTCATGCAATTCAAACTCACAAAATAGTTCATCAATTTTAATTTGAGAAAGATCTCTAGTTACCTTAATAGCATCAACTATAGAAGTCCATAGAGAATTTCTAGGAAATGCTTGAAGAATATACCTTACCAAATCCCGGTTGTCAACTCGCTCACCTATGATGTGGAGTCCATTCACAATCTCCTTAAACCTTCCATGCATTTGGCTTACGGTTTCATGGGTCTTCATTTGGAAGGCTTGTAGTTGTCCAATTAGCAAGTCCTTCTTGGCCCTCTTTGACTCCTTGGATCCTTCATTTAGCTCAATGAGCTTTTCCCATAACTCCTTGGCGGATTCGAAAGGCCCCACCTTGTTGAGTTGCTCCATTGTAATACCGCATTGGATGGTGAGTACCGCCTTTGCATTTGACTCGAACCGCCTATTCATTTCCCTTGTCCAATCCTTGATTGGAATAGGGTCTCCATGTTCATCCACCGGTTCCTCAAAGCCATCTACAATGCTATGCCAAATTTCAATATTACTCATTAGATAATATTTCATCCTACCTTTCCAATAAGCAAAATGACTCCCATCGAAGAGCGGAGGCTTGGCGGTGCTATATCCCTCTTGAAGAGCCATTGATGCCTTGGTTGATGGTGAAATCTTCCAAGTTATCTGGGCTCTGATACCACTTGTTAGGATCTTTGTAATGGCTAGAGGGGGGGGGGGTGATTAGCCTTTCTTTGTTTCTATAAACACGTTAGCGGAAGCAATACAAATACGAATACGAATACGAATAAGAAACAAGAAAACAATGCTAACACCCGATGTACGTGGTTCGGAGATGACGCTCCTACTCCACGGTAATCCGTAAGGTGGATTAGCCCTAGCCAAGCTTCACTAAATCCTCTTTAGGATGAACCAAGGTAGAGAAACCTTGTCTTACAATGCTCTCCTCTTCTTTACAATGATGGAAGATTAAAAGCTAGAGAAGAGGAGGTTTAGAATCACAAAAGCACTTGGGAAAGCTTGGTGAGCACGAGGGTGTAGCTAGGAATGAGAGAACTAACTTCACCAAGCTCCCCAAGGCTCCTTCTTATAGAAGAAGGGTTGTTTTTCCCGTTAGCTTTGATCAGTCGACTGATGCTCACCATCAGTCGACTGCCGCCGAAGCCAACGACTTCACCCTGACTCAATCGAGTACCTGACCAGTCGACTGATACATCATCAAGTATGAGTAATTCACACTTGATTTTACACCCTAGACCTAGACTCAACCTTCTAGCTCCTCATTAAGCTTGTGCCTCCAGGATCCCTCCGAGTCCGCGACTTGTTCATCCTTTGCGCTTTACTTTCAAGATCTTCCTTCGATTTCGTCATGTCTTGGGTTTCCAAATGCTTAGACTTTATGCTGCTAAGACTACAAGCTTGGACTTATGCTGCCAAGACTTTACTTTGAACTTCTTTTGCTAAGGTTCACTTGGACTTTACGCTGCCAAGACTACAAGCTTGGTCTTATGCTGCCAAGTCCATCCCTTGGACTTCCCTTGCCAAGATCATACTTGGTCTTCCTTTGCCAAGGTTCACTTGGACTTTACGCTGCCAAGACTGCAAGCTTAGTCTTATGCTGCCATGTCCGTCCCTTTGACTTTCCTTGCCAAGATCATACTTGGACTTCTCTTTTACCAAGTTTTTATCCTTGGATTTCCCTGTCACTTAAACATATTCGCAATTAGATCACAAAGCATTGCCTAACTTAGATGATTATCCAAACATCAAAACATATAAATGCTTGGGGCATTGTTGCACCAACACCTCTCCTTGGCAATTATAGCAAATAATCTTCCTCCTTGGCCTTCTTCCCCTATCATTAGACTTGTTAAATCTAAAAATTTTAAGTGCACATATTACCTTCCTTACCATGTAGGCCTCCTCATTGCTATCCATGGAGGAAGAGGAGGAATCTTCATCGGATGAAGACGGTGCAATCTCCTTCTTCTTCTTTCCTTTTTCGGCTACTAGTGCCACTCCTCTTGGCTTTATGCTTGGTTCTTCTACTATCCCCTCAAGTCTAATCTCATGCAATTCCATGGTGGAGAAAAATTCCTCTAGAGTACTCACCTCTAGATTCTTGGAAATGTAGAAGGAGTCTACCATGGAGCTCCATTTGGATGACCGAGGGAAGGCATCTATGGCCTTCATGATCATGTCCTGGTTGGAGAGTTTTTCACCTACACTTGATAAACTGGTTATGATTTCTTTAAATCTAGAATGCAACGATAATACCTTCTCTCCCTTTTCTAACTTGATGTTGTTCAATTGGGAGCGGAGGAGGTCCCGTCTTGCAAGCTTTTCCTCGAAGGTGTCTTCATGAAGTTCTATTAGTTTTTCTCACATCTCCTTGGCGCTATGCATTCTCGGATCTGGTTGATCTCTTGTTGAGGTAGCATGTTGAATAAGTAATGTTTGGCTTTCGAATTCGCCAAGTGCTCCTCTCTTTGCTTCTTGGTCTATCGTGATTTTTCTATAGGCTTCCTTTCTTCATCCCTAGGTATATCGAAACCGAATTCCATTATTAACATGATATCAAAATCCATTTCGAAAAATACCTCCATTCGCTTTTTCCACCAAGCTAATTCTCCCTCGAACTTGAAAGGATGGATGTTTTAGTTGACTGCTTGTTGCGGCGGTGAGTCCGGTGACACACAACCTTGGCTCTGATACCACTTGTTGGAAGATTGGTGGCCGGCTAGAGGGGGGGTGAATAGCCTTCTTCGTAGATGGTGTCATTCGATCATTCTTAAGCATCTACAATTTAGGATTAGTGCAATGGAATAATAAAATTAAGCAAGACAATTAATATAAATGCAAGAAGTAAAGGAAACAAACGCTAACACAAATGCGTAACGTGGTTCACGACCCTTGCCACTAGTCCATGACCTGATTCGTTCCAAGGTGAATCACTCCTTTACCAATCCACTAATCTCTCCTTTGGACAAAGCTAGGTGGAGGTAACCTTTCTTACAAGAATCTCCCTCTTTACAATATGATTGAAATAGTAGCAAGAAAGAGGGAAGAAAATGTCTAGGGCACTTGGATGTATGATTGGAGTTCAAGCATTAACCATCCCAAGTGACCCAAGGCCCCTTCTTACACAGAAGAAATCATTCTTCCCGTTGGGCACCTAGCAGTCGACTGATGTAGCCATCAGTCGACTGCTACTGTAGCCATTGCCTCACAATGACTTCATCCACATTGGATTCCGACCAACGACTCTACATCACGATCGGTGATGGAGCCGATCAGTGATCGACGAGATCACTCGACCGCCAAAGCTTCTATGCTCGAAACCCTACCCATCACCGACCGACAACCCTTGGCGGTCGGTGAGATCACCGATCCGCCATCCCTTGGTAGTCCGCTCTAAAACCATACTTGAACACCAGTTGAGTCTTCAGTCGACTTGGAGCAGTCGACTGTCATATATGGCAGTCGACTGTTGTCGGGTAAAACCCTCAACCCAACCTTTGGTTAATCATCCGACACCTGACTTAGCCATTCGGCTAAGTTGACCTTTGAGCTACCCCGTCTCATGTTACAATCGCTCACTCTCATCTTCCCTTGGAGTCCCTCGTCTTGAAGTTCTCTTCGTCCGACCACGTCCCTCGGATGCACCAAGTGCACAACTTCTCAATGACATCCTTCGTGTCTCGCCCTGAAGTCTGCTTCCTTTGGCTTCACTCCAATGCTCCTCGTCCGGCGGTCCCTCGGATGCACCAAGCGCACGACTTTGCAATGTCATCCTTCACCGACTCAAGGACCGAGTCATGAGATGGTGATCTTCTCAATGCTTTCTCAAGCTAACCATGTGTGAATTACTAAGTCATGCACGACTTCAACGCACATATCAAATCCACAAACAACCTAACTTAAACCTTTTCCACACACATCAAAATGCATCATCCATGGGTTGATTGCTCTAACACTATTGGCTTAGGAACTCTCCAAGGACATTGTTGGCGTAATAGTCAAGGGGAAGTAAGCCTTTAATGAGAGATTATCCATCTACGTATGATGGATGATGGTTTATAAAAAAAAGGAGAAAAATAGAAGATTGTTTTTCACTAAGGAGAATGAAGATATTCAAGATAATTTTTGACCAAGGGGGAGAAGGAAGAATCTCATTGGAAAATGAGACATTGTAAACCTTAGTATATTTTTTGATATATGTCAAAAAGGGAGAGAAATGGAAGGGGTTAAGTTAGGATGTTAATATACACAAACCCCAAAAATTTAAAAAATTTGAAATTCTGAATTGGGAACACTTCATTATGCTTTAACATAAGAAGAGTCAAGTTAGGTTTATGGGATAACCTAACTTAACGGTACTATCAAACATCAAAAAGGGAGAGATTATTGGTGCAATCGACCCAAGTCACGATTGACCAGACTTGAGTGGGACTCGAGTAGGGTTTTGATGTTCGACAATAGTTTGCAATATGGTTTAACCATATGACTAGTGGATGGTATGGGACATTCAAGGTCATTTGAGGGAGATTATTGGAGAAATCCAAGTCGGTTAAGATTGACCGAACACTTGGTGTGGAGAAGTCCAAGTATGGTGATTTGGTAAGGAAAAGTCCAAGTATGGATACTTGTCAAGGGAAAATCTAAGTTGATCAAGGGAGACCGGACACTTGGTGTTGGAAAGACCAACGGGGAGTTGGCGATAGAAGTCCTAGCAAGTCTGGGAGACCGTGCTTGGCAAGTGAAGTCCCGGACGAGGAGTCTTGGCAAATGAAATCCTGAACGAGGAGTCTTGGAAAATAAAGTCTCGGACAGGGAGTCTTGGCAGTGAAGTCCCGGAGGCGTGGCCTCTTAGCAAAGGTAGACTCGAGAGCATGACGGTAGCCGATGGAACCACTTGAAGGCTAGCACAAGGATGAAGAGTCACAAACTCGAGTGATCCGGGAGGCGTAAGGTTGATGGAAGTGGGTTGAAGGCTTAGGTCTAGGCCTAGGGTGAGTATCATGTATGAAGGGATCATACTTGGGATGTTAAACCTCAGTGTTGAGGTATAACAGCCGACTGCCAATTTAGTTTAGTTGACTGGGCTCCGTTTGTAGGCAAATAGAAGCAAGGTGACATCGACTAGTGCCTCGATTGGGTTGTAGTCGAGGCGGCACCTTGACTGGTAAGGAGGAGTTAGGCGATGAGACTTTGGAAGTCGAGATAGTGCTATGGAAGCACTTGACCAACACCTCGACTAGAGGATAGTTGAAGTGGTGCCTTGAGAGGACCACTCGACTGATGCCTCTACTGGTCATTCTGATGGTGGCACATAAGCGAGGCACACTCAACCAGCACCTCGACTAGGGGCTAGTCGAGGTGGCACCTCGATTGGATCACTCGATTGGCTCCTCGATTAGATCCAACACAGGCATGAAAATAGCTGATCAGAAGCAAGGCAGATTCGACTAACACCTCGATTGGGGTATTAGTCGAGACGATGCCTCGACTGGCAAAGCGACCATTGTGCTATAATGTTCGAAATCGGGAGGCTTCGATGGCAGCTTATAAGAAGAGGTTGTGGGTGTCTTCAAAAAGAAGTTAGAGGGGCGATTTGAGGTGAAGTGCTGCTGCATTTCAGGGTCTTCAAAGTCATCCTAAAGCAACCAACAAGCAAGCATTCAAAAACCCTAACTTGTAAAGTGTATTCATTTGTTTTTCATTTGCTTTTGTAATTGTTTTATTTTCTTGTTGTATCTTATTCTTATTGTTGTAAGAGACTAGTAAGAGGTTTCTCCACCTTCGGTGTATCATCGAAAAGGAGAAGTTTGATAGTGGTGGTGTGCATCACTAGAGCTAGAGTGCTGGAGTAGGAGCTTGGGTTCCAAACCACGTAAAATCAGTGTATTGTGCTTGTGCTGTGCTTTGTATTTTTATTTGTTGGATCATTCAATTGGATCCTCGATTAGATTCAGTACAGGCATGAAAATAGCTGATCAGAAGCAAGGCAGATTCGATTAACACCTCGATTGGGGTATTAGTCGAGACGGTGCCTCGATTGGCAAAGCGACCGTTGTGATGCAATGTTCAGAATTGGGAGGCTTCGACGGGGGCTTATAAGAGGAGGTTGTGGGTGTCTTCAAAAAGAAGTTAGAGGCGAGATTTAAGGCGAAGTGTTGCTGCATTTCAGGGTCTTCAAAGTCATCCCAAAGCAACCAACAAGCAAGCATTCAAAAACCCTAACTTGTAAAGTGTATTCAGTTGTTTTTCATTTGCTTTTGTAATTGTTTTATTTGCTTATTGTATCTTATTCTTATTGTTGTAAGAGACTAGTAAGAGGTTTCTCCACCTCCGCTGTATCACCGAGAAGGAGAAGTTTGATAGTGGTGGTGTGCATCACTAGAGCTCGCTAGGGCTCAACTGTGGAGTAGGAACTTGGATTCCAAACCACATAAAATTCATGTGTTGTGCTTGTGCTGTGCTTTGTATTTGTATTTGTATTTCTGCTGTGTATTAACGATTGTAGACAAGCACAATGAATTCCATCGAATGAACATGAATTGTTATTCACCCCCTTTAGCAATGACAACATTCCTACATCTCTAAGCCTGGTATGACATTGAGCATGTTCAATTCATATGAGATTCGATATTTATTTTAGATGATAAGGACCAGAGGTCAATTTCATATTTGGGTTGTTGGACTCTCTACAAGCCTGGCTTGTAAATTGGATGTGTTCAAACTATTTAAATTCAATCTCACAATTAATGGGTCGACCCTAACTGAAAGCATTGATTTGTTGGACTCCCTCCAAGGTTAATGTGGACAGAGGTGCAATTAGGTGATATGTATTAGATGAATATATGTTAATGAGTTAACAACCTATTGTATAAGTGAATATTCAATTAGTTAATAGCATAAAGTGATAGTTATATATTTTACATATAATGGGTACTGTCGATACCTAACATTATGACTATGAATCGCTTGTTGGACTCTCTCCAAGGTTGTTCTTAGTCATAATGGACATCAACCCACTAAGACATAATCTACCATCTCTTGAATTCAAAGTGAGGGCTCTTGGATTTGACAAAATAGTGGGAGTTTCTTGTTAATATAAATTGTTTGCATTACTATAAATTCATCTCTCTTATACACCTTTTTGAATGTCTAGGTACTAATTAGAAGAAAACATGTCGACCTCCATTAACTTACGCTCAATTTTGGGCAATAACAAATTGACTGCGTCAAACTTCTTGGACTAGCTTCGCAACTTGAGAATTGTTCTCAAGGCTGAAAAGCTAGCTCATGTCCTTGAAGTGGTTCTTCCCCAACCTCCTGCAGACAATGCATCTGATGACCAAAAGTTGGATTATCCGAAACATATTGTTGACTCTGAGATGGCGAGTTGCATTATGCTAGCATCGATGTCTCCTAAGTTGCAAAAGCAACATGAGCATATGGATGCTAATACAATTGTCTTCCATCTTCGTGAGTTGTTCAATGAGTAGGCAAGATCTAAAAGGTTCGAGGTCACCCAACTTTTTTTTCGCTCAAAGATGCAGGAGAGTTCATCTGCAGTGCAGTATGCACTGAAGATGAATGACTATATTGAGCGATTGAGATCATTATGTAGGATCGCAATATTCTGAGAGATGAGAGGGGTGAATCTCGGAGTTTATAATTTTCTTTAAACTTAAAGCTTATTTTATATTTTCAAATATGAGTACACAGCGAAAATTAAATGTAGTTTAGACACGGTCAATTTACTTGGTTCACAACCCTAACTGGGTTGCTACTCCAAGGCCCGTACCTCTTCCTAGAGCTACCTCGATGAGCAATCACTATAGTATCCTTCGATTCGAGAACTCTCGACTTCGGAGGGATTCACTTTTTTACAGAAATTAGAGAAAGGTAACACTCTACCTTCTCTTGAAATTAAGTACTACAAGGGAATATAAATAGAAAGAATACAAGCTAAATTATACTAACACTTTGAGGAGTTTGAAGTATGCACGGAGTGTCAGAATGCTTATTTTATAAACCTTTTCCAGTCGACTGGAATGCCTTCCAGTCGACTCCACATCAACCCATCGATATGGAACTTCTGGTCTTCCAATCGATTGAATCTTCTCTAGTCGACTCTAGGTTACCCAGCTCCGCATCGAGAAGTTTCCCACTTCAGTTGACTGAAACACTTTCTAACTACGGTGCAAGATCTTCGACCAATCACCAGCTAATCCTGCCAAATGTGTATCCAGTCAACTGAAGCAAAAAGAGTCGACTATAATTTAGTCGACTAGAGTATGTGCGTTGATAGAGAGTGCGTTGATCAGATTGGTATGACTCTCTATAGAATAGAGAGTCTGTGGTGGATGTCTATATGTGTGACTATGCATTCATACCATTTACATGCATGTTGGCGATTAGGTCTCCCTTATGGTTGAGAGAGTCGTCAATCATCTTGCCTCCATGGTTACTCATAGGAGGAGTAATCGGTGTGAGGGCAGAGCATTTATTGTGCCACACTCTACCACTATAGATGGTGGTAGTTGGATTTGTATGTCGTTGTCCTGCGTGTGTGGCACTCGACCACTCATGGGTGGTGACTATCGAAATGACCAACAGCAGGGACCCCCATCGGGTAGCTTTCTTTTTACGCTTATATGATACTCGATCATACTGCCCACTCAGCCACTCGAGAGTAGTGGTTGGTGTTGAGTTGGGACAGTTGTCATGTCGAGCCACCGAGGCCACACTGGGGTTGTGGTAGCTTTAGGGTTAGCCGACATGACCATGCATTATGCATTGCCGTGTCTTATGACGTTTTGCATATTGCCATATATATATATATATAGATATATATATATATATATATATATATATATATATATATATATATATATATATATAGATATATATATATATATATATATGGATGATTGTAATTAGTGTATATATAGATGCAGTCTATATGTATGCTTATTGTGATGTTGCATTTGTTTGTACATCATCATACATGCTACTACATTTTCTATATGATAGTGTGTGGGATACCTGTGTATGAGTTAATTAGACTGTAGTATACCTTTGACTAGTACCTTGAGATGATACGGGATGGACCTGGTTTATCGTTGTATTTTCCATAGGATGTTAGTATGGTGGTTTGTCGCTTATAGAGTTAGATTTATTCTACCATGTTGTATATTGTGGATATATGCTCAGGTTGATATATGTAGCGTGGCAGACTTTCAGGTATATCTGCACTTTATGTTGTTCATTTTGTTTAGAGAGTATATGCATGTATTTATATACTATGCTTGTGTATACCTGATGTACCTGTAGGTTATATTGTTAACTTACATGTGATATTTGATATATACATGTTCTCTCATATTACCGCTGAGTTATACTCACCACCATAGACCCTCGGTTTTTCTGTCGCCCAGGTAACAGGTAGAAGTCTTCGTGACGGCTTGGAGCATCGCTGGCTGGCATCGTCTCATCTTAACTCTGAGGGTCCGAGCTTTTGGGTTTATCATTGGTGTTTGTTATGGATTTGGTTTTATATGATGATTTGTAGTGTTGACTGCTGTTGTTGTACCGTTCTTTATGGTTTTATTACGACATTTTCTTAATGTGGTGTTAGTCATACCGGTATGCATGGTGTGTGATTTGTATTGTAGTTGTGTTAGTTACGCTATACTTTGTTATGTTGTTATGTTTACATTTGTATATGTTATTACTATTGTGGGCCCAAGGGCCTTGTATAAACAAGATATATTTCCACATACAGGGAAGATGCTGTCTGTTTGATTTTAGGTTCGACATACTCTTGGGGCGTTACAACTTTATTAGTCTCAGAGGATTTTTTGCTATTGTAAGCAACCAGTACAATTGAGGAGGTGTATTTTGAAGACTCAGTTGAAGACTATCAATGGTGTTCTGGGAGGATGATGCACTGTCTCGACAGTAGAGATCAACACAGAAGATTAGGTTATCTCATCAGCAGCGACCTACTACCTCAAGCGTGGTTGGAGTCCTTTGATACTTATTTCAGGGGAAGTGATTTACTCAATAGTATCAGTAGAATACATCTTAGAAGACTCATGCAGACAACAACAACTATTACCCCCAGACGTGGATTGGCTTAGTACAGAGGAGAGAGTATACGACGGTGGTCGTATCTATTCTGTATTCTACAATTGTAGCTCGTAGGATTAAGTGATGGGATCAGACGATCCAGGAAAGTCCCCGGGTCATTCGTCATAGCAATGCGACTGCTTTATCGTGGACTGTTGGATCTGATCCCATTTTCTTCGGAGAAAGACCGAGACCTACATGGAGCCTTTGGATCGGTTCGGCAGATAATTGATCGTTCAGGGTATTACTTTAGTTTACCCTCTGGGTTATTATATTGAGAGATACTTGTAGTTTACAGGTATCCCTGTCTAGAACATTTTTAGTTCAGATTAGATGGGTTCCTATACATCGACTTGTGGGTCGGTGGTATCTCTACCGTCAGGTGAGATATTGACCAACAAACAAGAAGTCAAGGGATGCCCTTAAACTTTGATAGACATACCTTTACTGTAGACATAACCTTATGGATGGTTAAAGTGTTGAGATTATGGTATATGTCTCTCGAATGTACATATAATCTGAGAGTATTCGGATGTAGTTTCTGATGCACTTCTAGTCTTACCACTGTATAGGCAAGTGGAGTATGCAGTCGAAGTGATTTCGGGAATAATTCCGATATCGAAGATCCCATACCGACTGATAATTTGATTGGTATAAGTGTTACTAAACACTATAGGAATTGGAAGAATATAAGTTGCGAATATAAGAGGTATTGGATGGGATATTTATTGTCCCAATATTTCATCTAGAGAAGATCCAGAACTCTTTGTTAAAAGAGAGATGGACCTTTGAGATTATGCATCGATTATTGATGATGGAATGCGGTAGTTGTTGAAAATGAATATCCTTCATTTTGGAAAGATGATCTGTTTAGATCAGCTAAGGACACTTGGGTATACTCTAGGGTTAGTTTACGACTGGAGTGATGATATTGTAGTGACATGGTGTCATACAATTATCATTGTCTGTGATGATTGATATATCATCAGTTTAGAGTAAAGAGAATGCAGGTGTGTAGAGACGATAATTTCATACTTGGTATGAATTTTATGAGTTTTTGATTATGTTGTTAAACTATTTAACGATTTGGTCGTCCATGGATTTGAGAAACCGTGTATTCTGGACACGATTGGATCAGTTTGTGATTGTTAGAG
Source organism: Wurfbainia villosa (assembly GCA_025175895.1). Classification (NCBI taxonomy): domain Eukaryota; kingdom Viridiplantae; phylum Streptophyta; class Magnoliopsida; order Zingiberales; family Zingiberaceae; genus Wurfbainia; species Wurfbainia villosa. Next base: position 66,778,965 of record CM046003.1, on the reverse strand, counting down.
TTGCGTAACTTGGCCATTGTTGATAGTGGTAGTTGGAGTTGCACACTTAGCCACCATAATGGTGGTTTCCTTGTATGATTTGGTTAATACTGTAGATGTGGATAGAATGTTTGGCATTACTATAACACAGACTTGTTTAACCAAGAGAGTGATGGAATTCACTTAGTCGAAAGCTAGTGAAACCAGTTTACAGGACCTAGACGGTGGTTAATTTTTGCACGGGTATTAGTTAATCCTTCCGAGGTGGATGAAAGGATGTTGTATGCAGATGCATCGTTTCAGGGATCGGAGCAATCCTGATGCAGTTGAATGAGGCGTATCTTAAGTTTATGGCAGTTGAGGAACTGCGAGATAAGCTGTCATACCTATGACATGAACTTAGCAGTATTATCTTGTGTAGTAGTGATATGGAGCAGAAGTGCTCATGGAGTTTTAACTAGCTACTAGGTACCTACTATAGAGTTGTTGGAACATGGACAATTACAACAAGGGAGATGAATCACTATAGTCTCCCATACACTTACAGAGTGTGTGGTGGAGTGGATTTTGGATGGTAGATGGACTTCTTTTGTGAAAAGATAATTTCCCCTCTCTGATAAGGATAGTGTGTTCCAGACATGCATCCAGTTAAGGAAGAGTTGCTACAGGAAGCACATTGTTCGAGTTTTGTTATACATCCTGGTGGTACTTGGATGTACCGAGATTTGAAACGTTTATACTGGTAGGAACGGTATGAAGAAAGATATTGTAGACTTTGTTGCTCGATGTTTAGTATGCCAGTAGGTGAAGGTTGAACATCAGAAACTCGCTGGATTGCTCCAGAAAAATTCCAATTCCGGAATGGAAGTGGGAGCAAATCACGATGGATTTCGTTATAGGATTACCTAGAACCCGTAAAGGACATGATGCGATTTGGGTTATCGTGGATCGACTAACCAAATCAGCTCACTTTCTGCCTATTCGTTGAACGGACTCGTTGGATCATCTGGCAGAGTTGTACTGCCGAGAGATTATCAGATTGCATGGTGTACCATTGAGTATCATATCTGATAGAGATCCATGATTTACCTCACGATTCTAGTAGAGTCTGCATCAGACCATGAGCATAGAGCTTCAACTCAGTACAACGTTTCATCCGCGGACTGATGGACAGTCTGAGCGTATCATTCAGACATTGGAGGATCTATTGAGATCCTATGTCATAGAGTTTGAAGGCAGTTGAGAAGATCATGTCCACTTAGTAGAATCTGCCTATAACAACAGCTACCACTCTTCTATTCTGATGGCTCCATTCGAGGCCTTATACGGTAGACCCTGCAGATCTCCTATGTTGTGGGAGGAAGTCATGGAACGACAATTGCTGGGGCCACAGAGTATCCAGCATGATGCAAAGTTGGTGCAAGTCCTCAGACGACGGTTATCCGAGGCACCAAATTCGGCAGAAGAGTTATGCGGACCGAAAACGAAGGCCTTATGATTTCTCAGCTGGGGATCATGTATTCCTACGAGTTACATCCGCCAAAGGAGTCAAAAGATTTGGGTTGAAAGGAAAATTAGCTCCACGCTATGTTGTCCATTTGACATATTAGAGCGGATTGGAGGTGTGGCTTATCGATTGACTTCACCTCCGACACTTGCGGGTGTTCATAACATATTTCATGTTTCTATGCTGAAGAAATACGTTCCGCGTTCAGATCATGTTCTGAAAGAGGTTCCAATTCTACTTTAATCTAATGTGACATATTAGGAGATTCCAGTGCGAATTCTTGGTCGCAAGGAATGCCGGTTGAGGAACAAAAAAAAAACCATCCGACTCGTAAAGGTTAGATGGCAACATCATACCAATGAAGAGGCTATGTGGGAGCTAAAAGATACTATCCGAGCTCGGTACCCTCATCTAGTGACTTGTGGTATGTGGTCATTCCGGATATTTCTTGTATTGGTTCTTACATTTAAGTACGAAATTTGGGGACCAAATTTTTATTAGTGGGGGAGAATGTAAGATACCGAAAAATACAATGTTAATAAATACCCTTGTTAATTAAGAAATTATCTTATAGAATTTTCAGAAATTTTTAGAAATTTTTCTAAATTTAAATGAAAGTTTTATCGATATTTCATAGGGATAAAGAGGATAGGCTTTTGTAAAACCTATTTAGACTATCTTCTATTGAGGAATTAAATGGTTTAATTAACATGTTTATTTCCGCCCAATCCCATCCATTTCCCGTTGATTCCTTTTTCCCGACTCCTCTTCTTCTCTTCTTTCCCGATCGTGCAGCCTTTCCCACTCGTGATTTTTCTTCTTCCCCGTACCCCATCTGCGAGCTCATCTTGATCTCGATCTGAGCTTCCCCTTGAGTTTGATTCCCTTCCTTCTCCTGATCGCGTGCCTCGCCGCATCACCACCGTCACGCCGATTAATCTGCCACTGCCGACGCCGAGACAACTCGTCGCCGCCATTTCCCCTACACCACTGCACCGCGAGTTGGATCCACACCTGCCCCATCGCCGCCGCTGCTTACCGCCGATCCGCCTTCCGGTGTCGACCCGCCTCGGTAGCCTTTCATCAGAGGTCGCCATCGATTCCTATGGATGAGAGATCTCTAGGTGTTCTAGCTAGGTGGGCAGCCATTCGCGGCTGATCGTGTCCTTGTTCATAGCGGGTGACGGATCCATTAGCATCCCTATCGTGACTTGCCACTGGGCGGTTCGCCTTGAGCTTGATTTCATAGTCGACTTCACAGTCAATTGCCAGAAAGATCCTTCAATAACCTATACATCTAGTTCCGTAGTTGAGTTGCAGACCTGACCTGCGACTCGAACCTTTTTGCATCAAAGAAGCTTGGATTAAGGCAATAGTGACCTATTGGAATCTGGATTGATTGCTCAGATGGTGGTTATGTGGTTTAGATTTGATATTACAGTTTTGGATTAAAAACCTTAATATGGAAGTTGGATTAGGTAAGCTCTAAATTTAGATGTGTTATGCATGTTGAAGTTTAATCATTTGTGGGTTGATTAAATAAGGTTGAAAGAGCTTATTCTTTGGGGGAGATCCATTATATTTGAATGTGACTTGTAGGACTTTGATTTAGGTATGTCCTGTGTGTTGGGATGTATACTGAAAGCCTAACTCTTTTTGTATGAACATTTTTATTTTGAAATAAGAATCACATGATCATTGTTTGCACTTTATATTTATTATATGTGTGCATATTGTCTAATACTCTACATTGTAGATAACATGGTGCTTGGTGTGGCACAGAAGATCATGTTATCAGTCCCTTGTAGAATATAAGTAGAGGCTCACAACCAAGATGGTTTTGGACAAACCATTGGCATGGTTGTAGTGTAGCTTGGTATTGGTTTGTCTTGACCATAGAGTTACACTAGTACACTTAGGTGTATTGAGCAGGACCGACATAGAGGTGATTCAATTTATTGCTGACTACATAATTGAATCGGACCTCGGATATTATGTTGTACATGCTCTTAATCCCGATATAATAACGGGCACATGTACTTAGTATTTATTTCTTTGATTTACCAAAGGGTGAGATTTCTATGGATTAAATCAATATGCCCGGTAAGTTGGGAAATGATATTATTTACATGGTGTGCCGTTGATTATAGGAGGAAACCGTGTCCTATATATTAGGTTGATGATGTCCCCTTGAGGAGCTCATAAGGTTCATCATGTAAACCTGCAGTTGACTTAGTCAACATGATGATAAGGTTGAGTGGTACTACTCGAGGAGTTAGATGTTAATTGATTGATGGTCAGTAAATCAATTAATTGACGGACATTCGATATCTTAAACACGGGGAGATGGATGTACAAATAATGTATGGAGCCCATATTAAATTATGGGGGTTGGTGAGGTAATTCAATGATGATCCTCTAGTGGAATGGAACATCATTGATGGATCAAGTTTATGTGGTTCCGATCCATCGGGTGGCCAAGATCCAACTCCTCCTCATGGTCCCTATTGTAGCCTAACATAAACCTCATGGAGCCTAGATCCAATGATGGAACAGAAAACTCTAGATCCGACTATTGAGATTAAATCTCTAGATCCGATGGTTGAGATTAAATCTCTAGATCTGACGGATGGGATGAAACCCTAGATCCGACGGTTGGGATGAAACCCTAGATCCGACGGTTGGGATGAAACCCTAGATCCGACGGTGGAGATTAAATCCCTAGATCCGACGGTGGAGATTAAAGGAGGCTTAAGCCCAACTCTATAAATAGAGGGCTAAGGCTTGGGCGGCAAACTAATGCTTGGGAGATTAGGGTTTTGCCTCTCAAGAGTTTGGGCGGCAAGAAATCCAAGGAGGGATTAGGGTTTGTCCCTTGGGCGGCTAGGGTTTGGTTTGTGGCTTGGGCGGCAACAAGGTGGGAGATTAAGGTTTGCTTCCTTTCTCTTCCTAAGGTGTAGCCGACGCCCACTCCATCTTACTCCTTGCTTTGGCCGGCACCCAAAGGATTAAGGTTAGGGTTTTGGCTTGGGCGGCAACAAGGTGGGAGATTAGGGTTTGCTTCCTTTCTCTTCCTAAGGTGTAGCCGACGCCCACTCCATCTTCCCCTCTACCTTGGCCGACGCTCAACCTATTCCTCCTCTTCTCCTTGGCCGACGACTATATCAAGCTCCTTGGCTTGGTGGTCGGTTCTAGATAGGAGAAGGAGTTTTGTTTGGTTCTTCTCTTTGTTCGGAGCGAGCAAGGAAGGGAAGAACGTGATCTAGGAGGCTTCAACTTGTGGAGGATCTTCACCCACACGAAGTCTACAAGGAGGTTAGGACATACGGTAGAAGATCGAGAGGTATAAAAGGTTTACAACTTTTATTATTGATCTTTGCATGTTCTTATTATTATGTTCCTTATCTTAGTATGTGTTGATTATACTAGTTTACATTTGTATGTATTTGTATAATCATGGACCCCGAAGATAAACACAAAAACCGGCGATCCATCTGTCGTCTCTTCCGCGGCTAACCGACTAGAAGAGTTGATTGCTTGAACAACAAGTTTGTTCAAGCGATTGCTCGAATCATTAGCACGACGACGAATTGGTTGTGCTTAGGAAACTCATCCCATCTGAATTAGTTTTCATTAGTGAAAATTTTAATCCGGGTACATGTGAGCCGACGAGCCTCCGAAGCAATTCCCAACAAATGGTATCAGAGCCACGGTTTCTGGTTTTGTGTGTTTTTGATTCGGTTACTTTCACACACTTATCATATATTGAGTATGTCGGATAATAGTAGGATGTGCGTAGGCTAACTTTTTGGTTGCAGGTATAAGATCCGACTATTATGACTATATGTGTGTATGTGATTGTTTGTGTGTGATTGTATGTATATCATTTGAATCCTCGGGGTTGACGAGGCTAGATTAGTATTTAATTTTTGTAATTAAATACGGCATTGTTTAGCTGATCATTTTAGTTTACTTTCGATCTAGATAGTTGATGTGTTATTTTCCGCAAGTGCACGGTTGTCGTCAAGTAATAAAAATATCGATCCCACAGGGATTGGAACAATTACCGAATGATCGTGATACCAAGTTATCTAGTAAATCAATGTATGGTTTAAGCTAAGAAACTGAGCAGTCAATAACAACGAATGAGAAGAACGAGCTAAAAGTCGATAGTTGAGGAGAATCTCAGGATATGGGTTTCACCACGTCGATGATTTATAAGGTGATTTGATTCTTTCCTACCCCTATTAGAGTTTGTTTTGATGGAACCTATCCTAAGGTAAATCAACGGCCCCTTTCGAGGTCATGATCGCATCTATCAAATTCAATTTACTCACTTGTTCGAGCATAGGGGATCATAATCACTAAGGGGACTGTCACGAGACCCCGCAAACCTCCCTATTCTTACCTCGTACTAGGTAGAAACTGGATTTGATAGATCCATTAAGTCCATAAGAGTTCCTCTAGAGTCAAATTTCCTTTTTTCACGGTAGGTTTGCACACGGACCATAATCACTAAGGGGACTGTCACGAGACCCTGCAAGCCTCTCGAGATACGCTACCGCTACTTGACAGAGTTTATCCCTAGTTGGTTCGGGTTTCGAACTTGGGTTCACTGTTAGGTACTTCCCTTAGCTCCTTAGGTTTGTCAATAAGAATCCAACGAAACCAAATCAACACAAACAATAATTTAAGTAGTATAGATTATATCATCATCGAATCGTCAAAGGGCTACTCCCCATCCTAAGATTACAGACACTACTCCATAGTCCGACAAGAGTTGCTAGAGAAAGAAAATACAATCTGATGCCATCTCGCTCCTCTGCCACTTCTTCTTTGCTTCCTCTCGTTGTCGATCCTTCGCCTTCTCTCCTCCTTTTTGACCATCCGCCGCCCCTTTAGGGTTAGAATATCTTCTCTTTATAGCCTTGCCTCCTCTTCAATTTAAGGCAATAGATTCCCACGAAGATCCCGATTGCTCGCGAAAAGGAAGGTGAAATCAGGCCAACACGCCATGCCACATGAGGGCACCGTGTCGCTTTCCCACAAGGCGTGTTACGGTTTGAATCGGCGGCGCGGTGCATAGGCGTGTTGGCTCTTGGAATCACCGCACGGGCGTGTTGCTCTTTGAACTTCGCGTGTTGTCCGGCTGGCTCTCATGACACAGCGTGTCGATTCCGAGCACGCTGCTGTGTTGTTTTGATACGCCCTTCTTCGCCGCCTGTTAACACAAACACACCTCCAGCAGTCTCTTCCTCCAAAATATGCTAATCATGATAAAAATACATGTCTAGGATATGAAATGAGATAAAATGCACATATAAAGTAGTGAAAACATAGCATGATTCACCCACATCAAAATCCCTAGTCTTAAACTTTTGCTTGTCCTCAAGCAAAGACAACTCGAAAGACAACTTATTTGTGGAAATACTAAGCATCATCTAGGGTATACACCGATCTTAATCTTTTCAAATCATTCCTAGTTGCCAAGTTCGAAAGATCCCTATATAGTGCACGTGAAATGGTGGACTAAAGTCATTGGACACCAACTGACTTGACATCCCTTCTATCGTAGAATATTCTTATTTCCGGCATAGAGGCACTTACCTGCCTTAATGCATGGATCATTCTTACCTATCATCAAAAGGTCTCAAAGGAGCACTTTCCAAGAAGAGAGAAGGTAAGGAATTATAGAGAGCATTTCAAAGAACTAGTTAGTCTCAAAGGCACCTTTAGGTGTTTCCCCAGTAACTACTTGGTCTCAAAGGGGTGCTTGAAAACAATTCCCATACGCCCTTTTTTTTTTTTGTTTTAATTTCTAGTGAAAGTGTTTCTCCAGTAACCAAGTTGCGCAAGTAAGTCTCCAATGGAAAATCGAGTACTCGTCTGATATGGGGGATTTAAATCTTTTCATTGGATACCTCAGACCTATAGACCGTGTTCGAAGTGAAATAGGGTTCTTATCAAATAGGCAAAAAGGAATTTCATGATCCGACCAATATTCAGTTGTATTACGCTGGATGATATATAAAAAAATTGCACTGTTATGAGATATGAAAAGATGCAAATAAAATAAAATAGCAATAACCAAAAAGATCTAAGTAGAAACGGCATAAGCAGTAAAGGATGTGCATCAAAACTCACAAAATAGTTGAAGGTGGTCAATGGTCATCGTCTTCGCTACTAGCATCCTCCTCTGCCCACCTACGTCGCTGCTCCTGGTAAAACTCCCGGGACTCTTGTCGAAATCTATCATTATCTTCCCTCCGGGCGGACTCAGCAGTGAAAAATTCATCAGCTCTCCTGTAAAAATCAGCTGCCCTATCCAAATGCTGTGTCACCATGCGATGGTGCTCCTCTGTAGCTTGGGCATACCGATCCCACACACCAATGTGCGAGGTATGCTCGACCCTAAATGCTTCGAATGATGATCGGAATCCTGAAAAATCAAAAGAAGAGTACCTGAAACATTGTCAGAGGGAAACCGTGGGGTTGTGGAGTCGAATGTGATGGCTCGGGGCTATGTGAGATGGCTCCCTAGCAGGTGATGGAGCATGGGCAGGGGGTAGGAAAGGGTTCTGAACATCTCTAAAAAGCCAATTGGATGAATTACGATACCATCCGCCAGGTTCTGGAAGAGGGATTTTAATTCCATTTCTTAACACCAAACGATATCCTCGTCACATGCCTCAATCATCTTCATATTTATACAAGCATCCAAATCCAATCTAGGGCTAGCAGGACAATATTCAAGGTCATCCAAATCACATCCTAAGGCTACAAGAATCCTAGTGATAATACCCCTATGACTATGACTCGGATGGGCTATTACTAACCTTAACTAAATGCCTAACCATATGGGCTCTGAATCAATCTTAACTTCATTTAGCATGGCCCATAGAAATTGTAACTCACTGCCTAGCCACCTCAAGCACTATCATATCTCCTCGAGATTGTATTAGCCATGAATCTAAGGAGATAACGGAAAGTAGGATTAGGGATGTTAAATGATTTAGATCTAGATGCATCGTAAGGGCGAGGGTCATCAGAAATTAATCTCCAAAATTGATGATCAATAAAATGTCTATGAATTTGCCTCTCCCCTCCGCTAGGAAAATCAAATATCATATTAAAATCACTCAGAGAAAGGGTAAATTCATGGTTCATTAATCTAAATTTTATTTTTCCTTCCTCACAATCTTTTCCTTGCAGTATTTCAGCGGACAGGGAGCTAAGGAATTCAAGAGTGATACTAGGTAAGTAAGGTGATGGTGTGTGATAAACTCATCGACCTATCCTATTTGTTAACCAAGTTATGTCATCTCTAACCCTAAGGTGGTCAACGTGTAGAAGTCTATAGTTCTCGTAGATACTAACTTCCTCTTTTCAAGCTTACTGAATTTAGTCTTCATAATATCATCCCTAAAAACAATTCCATAAGGATGGCTAGAGGTCGGAGGAGGTTCGTTACCCAAATCCTGAGCTTTTCTTTTCCCCTTGTCCTTTGCCGTAGAGGAAGAAGCTCCTCCTCTTGTCTTCACTCGCTCATGGCATTGGAATTGGAGAGACAGCAGTTTGCTCCTACCGCTTGAGAGGGAGACCACGGATGCTTCAACCTTGTATCGCGAGTGGAAACATTAGGGCGTGCTCGGGCTGGTTTTAGAGGGTTATCCGCAGCATAGGCGTGTCGGGATTGTTCTTACGCAAATACCCGACCCGTTTAGGTGCGACATGGGCGTGTTCCGTCGCTCCCTAGGCGTGTCATGATCCGCCAGGTGTGCCTAGGTTGAGAAGTGTGCGACAGGCGTGCTAGTCAAGACGCCACGCCTATGTTGTCTTCGGTACAGCAACAACACGTGTCATTGACGTGTCGGGTCAACTTGGCACGCAGTGGCACGCATCCTGAAAACCTGAAAAAAAAATAAATAAATAAATAAATAAAAATAAAAATAGAATAAAGAATAAAATAAAATAAAATAAAATGAAAATAGCATGGGTTGCCTCCCAAGAAGCGCTTGTTTAAGGTCGTTAGCTTGACCCCTCAGTTACTCCTTAGTTTTGGGGATATGGCTTGAGTATGCTCGCCTCTCCTCATCTCCAATCACTCAATGTAATTATTTGCAAGTATCTCTTAAGTCTTTGACCATTTACTTTGAAAATCTGTAGACTCACTAGATATATCAATAGCTCCATGAGGATAAACCTTTTCAATTCGATATGGCCCCGACCATCTGGATTTGACTTCCAGAAAGAGTTTCAATCTGAGTTGAATAGTAATACCAAGTCTCCTTGATGGAATTCTCTCAAGATGATATTCTTGTCATGCCACCTCTTCGCTTTCTCCTTATAAGACCTCGCATGTTCATAAGCATCAAGGCGTAGTTCTTCAAGTTCGCTTTAGCGCAGCTTTTCTTTTCTCTCCGCTTTCTTCAAGTCAAAATTAAGCCATTTAATTGCCCAATATGCCCTATGCTCTATTTCAACGAAGATGACATGGTTTTCCATAAACTAATCGAAACGGAGTCATTCCAATGGGTGTCTTATAGGCAATTCGATAGGCCCATAGAGCATCATCAAGTCTTAAAGACCAATCCTTCCTTGATCTTGATACTGTTTTTTTCCAAGATAGTCTTGATCTCCTATTCAAACTTCTACTTGCCCACTCGCTTGTGGATGATATGGTGAGGCTAGTTTATGGGTTACTCCATACTTCTTGAGAAGACTTTCAAATTGTCTTTCGATAAAGTGTGAGCCTCCATCACTTATTATCGCTCTCGTATTCCAAATCTTGGAAATATTATACTCTTAAAGAGCTTAATGACTGCTTTTGCATCACAAGAGGGATGGTAGAGCCTCAACCCATTTAGACACATAGTCCATCGCTACCAAGATATAGGTGTTTTTATAGGAAGTAGGGAAGGGTCCCATATAGTCAATTCCCCAGACGTCGAACAATTCGACTTCCAATATCGAATTTTGAGGCATCTCATGTCTCCTTGATATGTTCCCGGTCCTTTGACAGCGGTCACAAGTCGTCACATAATTCCGAGAGTCTCTAAAAATGTGAGGCCAATAAAATCCCGCTTGCAAAACCTTTGCAGCAGTCTTGTCTGTGCTCGCATGACCTCCATATGCAAAAAGAATGACTGGTACAATATATCCTCAATCTCTTCGGATACGCATCTTTGATATATAGCATCCGCCCCTTGCTTGAAAAGGAATGGTTCGTCCCACACATAATGCTTTACATCCGAAAGAAACTTCTTCCTCTGATGATAACTCATGTTAGAAGGTATTATCCCGCAAGCTAGGTAGTTGGCAAAATCAGCATACCACGGTGCCTTGATTGTTCGAACTGCTAGTAGCTGCTCATCCGGAAAGAAATCGCTTTATAGCAAGATCGTCGCTCTTTCCCGCATTTGGTTCTAGATGAAGCCTCGATAGATGGTCTGCAACTACGTTCTCCGTTCCTTGCTTGTCTCGAATTTCTAAGTCAAACTCTTGTAGGAGAAGTATCCACCGGATCAGTCTTGGCTTAGATTCTTTTTTACTCAGCAAGTATCTTATGGTGCATGATCCGTATAAACTATCACCTTGGTCCCTATGATATAAGATCCGAACTTGTAAAGCAAATACTATAGCCAAGAGTTCCTTCTCGTGGTAGCATAATTCATTTGTGCTTCATCCAATGTCTTACTAGCGTAGTAGATTGCATACACCTTATGATCCTTTCTTTGTCCTAACATGCGCCACAAAGAAAATCACTTGCATCACACATAATTTCAAAGGGGAGACTCCAATCTGGAGGTTGCATTATTGGGGCGGTTGTTAATGCTTCCTTTAACCTGGAAAATGCATCAAGACAAGGGTTATCAAAGTGAAACACAACATCTTTAGCAAGCAAATTAGTTAATGGCCTTGAAATTTTTGAGAAGTCCTTGATGAACCGTCGGTAGAACCCTGCATGTCCTAAGAAACTACGCACTCCTTGACATCAGTTGAGGTGGCAACCTCTTGATTACTTAGCTTTTAGCAATATCCACCTCGATACCACGGTGTGAAATTAGGTGTCCAAGTACTATGCCTTCTCGCACCATGAAGTGACACTTCTCCC